>OU795038.1:32568081-33785681 GCA_917208275.1 Patella pellucida | reverse complement strand
TGACATTGGCTTTGAAATTAATGTTCAAGGACAAAACTGAGAGTTTTGTGTTTGTATCAGTGTTTGTGTCTAAAAGTTCGATAGTCCAAACTTAAACTGTTCGGGTTACTCAAATTTTAAAATTATCCCCTCAATCACGTTCGGTGTAATAGATTGGTTCTAAAACATTTGATACCGTATATTTCGAACACGTTACGGAATATGTATCTGAAAAAAAGATGTTGGACATGAAAACGAAACTTAGAATTTACAGACTCAAATTGTTTAATATGCACACAACAAAATTATTACAAAACGACAAATACTGAGTCGGTTTAAAACTTAAATGTTTTTGGTAGCAAGTATATTTCTCAGGCAGATTGGATATGTTTCCAGTCGATGGTTATATATTTAGGATCGCATCTGTCTATGATATATTGGCGGTAAGAAATCTGACGATACTGGGGGCCTTTGGTTTATGTTCTCAGATTCTTCATCTTCTGAAGTCTCTGACCAGAAGAATAATGATCGCTCAAACCAAGCTAGAAATGCCCTGTAAAGGGTGGTCCAAAGGCTCAGATATACGTGCTAATATAAAAAAAATAGAACCCATATTGTAAATGACAAATGTCCGTATGATCAAACTGCAGTTATGATCACACGCATTCGTTGCACGCACCAAACATTCACACAAAATATTATTACGAATCGTACGGGAAACCTTTACAAAGAGACAACGGTGTCTTCTTCCCGTACTCTCTCAATCTGGCGACAAAGCGAAGCTGTTGGTATTTTACAATTTACAAATTTATACAGATCGGTTGAGAATAAAGTATACCTGGCAAAAATCATATAATTTTATCATATGCAACTAAAAATTGTAAAAGTTTCGAATACAGTCGCCTATAACGATTTTGACTAGCCTCAAAGTTTAGAAAATATCAAATGGGTGTATCCTCTACCACACCAAACCCGAAATCTCCATCGTGTAGTGTTATCGCCTGACCTCCTAATAAACTGGTGTGGGGGGGGGGGGGGCGTATTACGACCCCTCTGCACAATTCTCAATACAACAGGGTGTCAGAGGTGATCACTTGAGTATTGGAAGCGTATAAGGGTCAGTAGCGCGATAGATACCACAATATTAAGTTCTTATTTAGTTGGTGATTGTTCTGATAAATTTAGCACCAACAAGAATTTTGGCCGAGTTAATTGAATAACACGCTATGGCATGTCATCGTTGCGTTTTAATAGTACACGTTGACATAGCGCATGACGATATTTTGCGAACATGTCGATATATACTACGGCGAAACGTGCACATTTAAAATGAAATTGGGGCATATAACATAGCACGTTGGTTCAATTAACTCGGCAAAAATCGTCTTCTCGGAGATAGAAACCTCAGAACAATCACAATATGTTGAGATATTACCAACTTAATATTATAGCAGCTATCGCGCTATTGACCCCTATACGCTTCTATAATTGACCATTTTACGCTTCAATACAATAGCGTACTTGCCGTTTTCCACATACAATAACCTAAAGATAAATTTGACGCTATTTATTCTGATTGGTGAAAACTTGCCAATGACTGTTACATCAGCCCCTTGAAAGGCTCATGTAGTTGTGACAGAATTGTGTGTGGTTTAAAGTTACAATTTCAAATTTTAAGTTATATTTGTAAGAAATATTAAAATAAAGCCTTAAAATAGATGGTATCCATAAACAGTCCTTCCTTGTTAAAGAATAGTCCTATTAAGCCGATAATTCACTATTGCCATCTGAGAAATTGGCAAAAATATAATTTTCAACCTCAAATTCCAACGTTTGAAGATGACTATTTCATGTAGTCAATAGGAAAACAGGGGAGGTAATTGTGTTATTATTTCCTGTGTCAATAATTTTTAACGGTGGGAAATAATGCCCATGATCGTATGGAGCAAAAGACATAGAAATAATTATGTTTTGACTTTCTTAGAAAATTTGAAATTCTCGCTTTAAGGGACATACGGTATCGGGTCTGTCCAGTATGAATTCCCATTAGCCGTTACATGCTTATTCTTCGCGGTAATTGGAATATATTAGTCTAGTCCATTGAAGGGCGTGATTTTCAGCAAATTCATCCTTAAATGAACAAACCGCTATTGAAGTACTCCAGGTCCGCTGACCCTTTCATCCAAAGTATTAGTCATACCCGGAGATATTTCACAAGTCTTTGAACTGTGATTTCTGCATTCATTCTGAAGTTACGGAATGTAAAGTATAGTTCATATCTTTAAAAACTTCCCTAACGTTTTTGATTATAACTGTGTCCATTAATAGATCGTCACGGTAGGCGATTTTTATGACTTATCGCATCTTTTCACAAATGAGGTTTACTGTTTGTTGTTTAAGTGAAATTGTTAACGTCGATAATGACATGAAAAGCTGTCAGACAATATTGTTATGGTTTAATGATTTGATAATCCTGTCTGGTTTTAACTTAAGCGAAAGGGTTGCTGTCGGGATTGAATTATGTCGTGAATTAGCAAGTCGAGTTTCCATAAATCAAAGGCACCAGCTGCAAAATATATGGCAGTGGATCCTACTATGTGAATAGACAGACCCAGTTCTGTTTGGATCTATTTTAAAATAGATTCCTACAAGAAGGTTTAACCAACAGGACGCTAAAAGAAATCTTAATGAAATTTTATATTAATTTATCAATTTTCCACCCAAATAAGAAGCTAAGTGCCATTTTCATACAAAATTTGGATTAAATATAGTAAATGTGATATAAAGTGTTGACTCTTAAAACAGCAACTATTTGTCCGTAAGTTAACGTCGTTTCTAAGAGAAAAGCAAATTAGATTTACCGCTACACTGTAGATGTTTTCAAAGATATAAATGAGTTAACGATAGTGGGTCTTGCAGGTTGAGCTAAAAGCCAACATGTCAACTCGAGAAATAAAATAATCTTCCTGGCAAAACTTCCATTTCTCTTAAGGAAGTTATTAAGGTACGGAAATTGATTTGCGTGTTGTGAGAGTCACCTTGAAGGCATGACTTTGATTGGACTTTCGTTGTATCGGAAACGGCCAGGATCAAGAATAGCACGTGTAGATACATTGAAACGGTGGCTGAACGACTGGTAAGGGACGGTTTACAGATGTTTTCTGTATAAAATGTGTTATATGATGCGGTGTCGGCCATGCTCTTCGTTATAGGGTGAAATGGGTTCTTTTTTCAATACCAAAGAAGGCTGATTTTAAAAGGATAAATAAGAATTTACCGATAACCCAATATGCTTCTTTCGGTGTTTTTTGTGTAAACAGGGGAATTTCTGTACTCTGTACAAGTTACCTTCTGTCCAGAACGGGGAGTAATTAATGGTACGGTGAGTCGTGCACTAGACATGGCATGCTTACACTTGGTACCATTAGTTATTCGAAGACTACTCATGGGTTATAGATTTTTGTTGCACTTTACTAATACTATTGACAAATTTAATACAAAAAGGTATGCACTATCGGAAAGGTTATTATTAAGGTAAAGTAATATTTTGATGGATGCTCTTTGTACACTTTGGGTGTAGTGTGCGAGTAACCCGGGTAAATCTAGCTACTCTTACCATTCAATTTTATAAGAAAAGACCCCTGTTTTGTAGTTTCACATCAAAGCTTTGATGCACAACCTTAGGTTTTAGAATACCAGTATGACATTAAATGATATTCCTATCTTGTTAGATCACTCCTCTAAATAGAATTGTTGTGTGTATGTACACATGATGTTATTGTGATAACGCTCGATAAACTATTATCAGATGTTATTTTTCAAACAGTTTTGTTTTGCAGTGCTGTATTATCGTCGACGCCCCCGTTTGATCGTCGGGATGTGTCGGTGGTCTTGACACAAGAGTTTATTCGTCTGGATTGGAAATCCCTTGTGGTATTTGATGTTTTTATTAGTTACACCTCATTCCACACACGTTATCGAGTTTTACTCACACTTCTTAAACTGTTATTATATAGTCAATATTCACGGTCAGACAAAACTTAGCCTGACCTTTCAACGAAAGTGGTTTTATCGAAAAAATATTAAGTAAAGGTGGACAGCGTCTTGACTTGTTGGGATTTTGTGTCAAGATCAAAGCATACGATGACCACTTCAGATATTGGTAAGTGTAGACAGTCCAAGCTGCGAACCATGCATACGCCTTCCTATAGTTGACCACACCCATCCAGAAAAACTATCTAGTATTCATTTAGAATTGTCACAAACAACTATGTAATTCAGTTATTTCATATTCCTCCCACTACGAGACCTTATCATAGAAGATCTGGTTTCGATATGGCCTATAAGCTATAACGCACTAGTCTATTAGACCCTCCCCCCTCCCCACAACATTTTTAAAAAATCAGAGCTGAAACACGGCATCTGTAGACTAATCTGGTGCGGTTTACATTGGAGTTTGTTTTTCTAAACGAATCATGACGGTCAAGGACGCAGCGGATCGGATACGAAGCCTACTTAAAAAATCTAAACAGGTAGCTGATGTGACTGGCGCTGACTAGAACCATCTGAGGGAGTCGATCGAGAGCCAGCTGATCGGATCGGATCTGTGCAACTGACCACCAATCATTAGTGGTCAGAGGGCATCGCTACAAATGTCCCGGGCCCCCCACAATTCTGGCTCATGCTAATATTTTATCCCGGGCGGAGCTAACCAGTACCTGGGCTGAGGTGGCGAGGATTGGGACCCTAGACAGTAAGGGATATTGTGGGCCCTAAAATTAACTAAATTACACAATTTAGAGGTTCTATCAATTAATAGATCCTAACCAGTTCCAGGGACCACATCCACTCACGGGAAATTAACGTAATCATAGTATAGTAGTTCAGACAACAGAGTTTAATGTTTTATGTCATCTAAAACAATTTCACTAAAATAAAGTAAATGAAAACATCGTGAGAGAAAGGTTAAAAATACTCAACGAGTTCTAAACGTCTATGAAATCGCTGCCTAAAATGTCTCAGATGCACTAAAATTAATCTTTATTTTAAACAAATAAACTCTGGAGGAAAACGACCCAGACACTCGAGGGGGCGGAGTACATACTGGTACGATCCGCGGTCAGTACGGACAATTTGAAATGGAGCCCCGCACAGTTGGTATGTCCCGGGCCCCCAACAAGGTTAATCCGGCCCTGCGCTACCTTGCACTTTTTCAGAACATGGTTTTCTTTTTTTCGAAGCACGGATTTTGTATTTCGAAGCAAGTTAGGGCTACAAGCCTACAAGGCAAGTTATTTTATATCCTCTCCGAATTTATCTGCACGTACAAGGTTGTGACAATTGTATATTGGAACTTGGCTGATCGTATCTGATCGTGTCTCCTGAAATTGACCAGTCGTGACAATATCACATCCAATCGTACCATATACCGTATCGACTCGCATCACCTGGATCGCCGAATGGTTGACGCGTGCGCGCTGTATAATAAGGCCTGTCATGTAGTTAAATGGCATAGTTTCCGTTCCGCCGGTTTTCCCCAACTGCTAAAGACCCCTACACGCAAGCGAATTGTTAAAAAAAACTTGAATGTAAAGTTTCAGAGAAGTAAATATCGAAATGTAAAGTTTCAGAGAAGTAATTAAAAATTCCGCTATCAGCTGAAAGTCTCCAGTGGTCGATTTCGTAAAGCATCGCGCGACAGTTGAAACCTATACGATAAGCATCTAGTTCTAGGATAAGGGTGCATATAAAAGATGCTACATAGATAGCTGCCCCCAAGATCTAAAGTATCATCATGACGATAAATGGCTCTTGACAATCGAAAATATCCAAGTTGTTTAAACAAAATATTAATGTAAGATTTAAGACCGAAAAGGCCTAATACGCCGCCATCTTATTGTATTAAAGATGAATTATGCGAGACGTAACTCTGCTAGTGTGGATCTTTTATCTTGCTTAAAATGTAAAACATACAATATGCAAGAGCTAAATCTTCCTATAGCAGATCTTTCTTGAGGCCTGTAATGTTATCTAAATTATTAATTAGACATTAATTAACTTATCCAGACCATAATCAAACCTCGATGACATCATAGCCTGCGATCTTTAGTGGATTATGTTCCGATTTACTGCATAACTTTTCTACACGATTTGATTATTAAATGGATAATGGAGAATATGCTTTTTATCGTACCGACTTTAGTAGTGATGTTCGAGGCTAGGCGGAAATTTTAATTTGACTGAAGTTTTCAGCAAATTGCTTTTAATTTATCTAGTTTTTAACTATACAGTGAGATCTGACAACTCGTTACCTAATCTCCAATAATGACTGTTTAACTTGAGAAGCCTATAATCAATCCCCAAGACCGCGATTTCAAAAAGATTAGAACGCAGCTGCCATTTAAGAATTTAAAGATAATAGATAATCAAACAATAACAAATTGCACAAAATAAGGTATTTAAACTGATTTTTAATATATTCATTTTTATCGTTATCTATTTATGAGCTAATATATCAAAAACGGGCAGGTTTTTATCTAAATCTAAAACAATGTTTTTTTTCCATGAAACAGTGTTTTTTCCATGAAACAATGTTTTTTCCATGAAACAATGTTTTTTCCATGAAACAATGTTTTTTCTATGAAACAACGTTTTTTTCTATGAAATAATGTATTTTCCATGAAACAAAGTATTTTCCATGAAACAAAGTATTTTCTATGATATAAATTTTTTTAATATAAAATGATGTTTTTTTCTATAAAATAATATATTTTCTATAAAATAATTTTTTAAATATAAAATGATGTATTTTCTATAAAATAATATATTTTCTATGAAATAACTTTTAGTACACGTGTACGAGAGCAGTACAGTTTATAGACCTATTTTTAAAAAAAATTAAATCTAAAGATGGGCGAAGTAGCCTTGTAAGACAAATTGTATAAATAAAAAAAACTTGTTTGATATGAAGATAATAATCTTAACATAAAACGCTTCATATTTAAGGGTGTGTTGTTTTCATACGAGAAACGTAGTCCACTTGTACTAGGCTAACTTCTATTTTAAAGTCTAGAATCGGCGCTAAACGTCTGTAGCGCCGACCGTCTTCATTAGTTCAGGAGGAGAAGAACAGTAGGACGTTGAACCCCATTTCATTTCATTACTTTAGCGCCGGATAGCCACATACTTTTGCTTGCCCATTTTATTTCACAGATTTAGACCAATGTTAGGTGACATGCTCGGTGGCGAGCGCTGTGAGGTATGACATACTGGCACATTGAGTGTTTAATACCATTTTTGATCGCATGCCTAATCTTGTCGATTTTGTCCTATCCCCCTACCATCTTTGTAGCAAGATTGCTAGAATTTTTTATTTTAAAATTAATGAGAGCATTATATTGTTTTAACTAATATTTTTGGCTAATCACTAGATTCACACATTGTACAGAAGTCATCTTGTCTAATATGTACTTAAATTAAAATGAGTGCCAAATTGATACATAAAAAGTGTTATAATTTGGTAAACATTAAAAAGTCGAGGTTGATAACATATATCGCGTTGGAATTTCTACTATAAGTTTCACTATCCATATATAGGTGGTTTTCGACGTCATTAGACTTAAACGTCATATTATTTGATCAGTTAGATGATTGGACGTCCAAACCAAAAGCTACAAGGCTATCACAATCCTGTGCATTCGTCAGACGGCTATTAATTCTAGAAGGATCAGATGTAGCCGTCTATATCTGCAGACTCGCCCCAGCGAATCTGGCTGGATTGGGATTAAGAGAATGTCTTTTTTTGTAATCTATTAATAGTATGCATTGTATCATATTCCTTGTAAGACAGACGTCTTAACATATATAAGACGACAAGTGAAAATACTAGACGATCAAAAGGCTATAAGATATGTAGTAAGCAAAGATGCATGGGTCATACGTAGGATGTGGCGACCGGTTTTGAGCTGTCCACTCTCCATGCCTGACAAAATACTGCCACTATAGTTTATTATAACTGTTTATTTAGCTCAGAGACTACAGACAGACTGCCTTCGTTTGCTCAAAATAACCGCAATGGCGTTTGGGGCGGCTTAAAACGGGTTCCACTAAATTGACAAAAAACATTCTGAAATATCTTTCTGTCTACCCGACTGCAAGTGACGCAAGCCACATTTGAATAATCATTGTTAAAAAACAACAACCAGACCAACAATCCACCCTCTTAACAACATTAGCTTTTGAGGATAAAGATAGCACACGTTCCTCTATCGAACGCGACCAAAACGTATTATGTTTTCTTTAAGCAGCCTTTCTGACAAAAGGTTCCATTTCAGAAGGAAAATAAGAAAGCTGGCTATTCTGTTACCATGGGCTTAGCTCCAGGCTTTATCCCATACTGCTAAATAATGTAAATTGAATTTTCCAATCAAGAGGTAGCATGTCTCATGTGTCTGATATAATCGAAGAGTTAAACTGTTTTCTCAAAATATAAGCGCGTGCTGTGCCAACTTCCCCCTCACCCCAAATGAAATTGTTTTTTTTATAATAATAATAAAAGTTGACTTCGCGCGTGCCTTATATTATTTTTATTTAAACGTTATTACTAATGCATCGGTGCTGGATCATATTGCAAATATCTAAATTAATCTGTAGTGAGAATATACGGCTTCAATCTGAGTTTGACACATGATACAGAACCGAATCGAATCACTGGCAATATCGTGTCTTATATTACTTTTATTTAAACGCTTTTACTCATGCATCGGTGCTGGGTCAGTTCGTCATATTGCAAGTATCTAAATTAATCTGTGGTGAAAATATACGGCTTCAATCGGAATTTGAAACATGATACGGAACTGAACCGAATCACTGGCAATATCGTGCCTTATATTACTTTTATTTAAACGATTTTACTCATGCATTGGTGCTGGGTCAGTTCGTCATATTGCAAGTGGCTTCAATCGGAATTTGAAACATGATACGGAACCGAAACGAATCACTGGCAATATCTCGTCCACAAAAAACGTTCCTTCCCCTCTCTAGGAGTTAAAATTCTTCGTAATTTACAATATTCTTGTTATTCCACGGTAGACGTTGAATGTAACACCACCAAATTACGTGAACTTCATTGGGTTGCGTGTAATGGAATAAATTGAAACGGAGTTTAACGTTCTACTGTTCTGTTTCGAACTGGGCTACGCCATACAGTGTGCCATGAGGGATATTTTGCCCGGACAAAAAACAGCACAAAGGCTTACTCATATAGAATTCCAATGTGTACACGGGACCTCGGTTTTCCGTCTCATCCGAACGCCTAGACATCTGTCCTTGTCGGCCCTGTCCTGCCTCACAACACCACCAACTTATATGTATGTGAACTTAATTGCGTTCGGTTATTCCTTTGGTATGGATTATTTCATTCAAGAACTTATTAACTATGATTTTGGTGATAGTCACGTGTTAAGCCAGAATAATACAATAAATAACACAGCGGTGTTTTGCCTAAGATTTAGGGTTAGGACAAACTGTATTTCTTGCATGGAGCATTGAACGGAAAAAGTGGCGGATTTGCAGATAGAAAATTCCCTAGCGAAACAGCATAATTTGGAATAATCTGGAATTCGAAGATATTAGATTTTGAGCATGCAAGGAAGACATGTCAAATAAACCCTCAATCGATTATGCTTGTAAACAATTATTGGGACTCTTAAATTATGCAAAGGGTCGAAGAGGGTTTGAAATAGAACTAATATTTACAAGGTGAAAATTATATGTACATATATCTTGCTAAATGGTTTAAAGGTAATGCTGTTACATAGGAGGGGGGTTGGGATGGCCTAGTGGTCTAGAGTGCCGCGCCTCGACCTCTAGCTGTCCGGCCACCTCTGGCTTACGGCTGTGATTTTGAGCCCTGGTGTGAGCGTATGTGGTATGGGGATAGGGGCGTCTTCTCAACGGGCCACACTATATACCGGAAAACACCTGGAAAACAACAGGAAAACACTTTTTTATACTGAATACCGGAAAACACCTGAAAAACACTAAATACCGAAAAATACCCTAAATACCGGACAACACCCTAAAATCACCCGAAAATCTTCACCCAAAAACTTATTGTTGCATAGTCTAAAGAGAAAAATCTGAACGACATCCTAGGGCATAGTAAATTAGATTAAATAAGGCCAGTCTCCATCCTTATCCAAAATCCAATTCTTATTATGATACACACTAATGGGGCTCACGCTCGGGGGTGAGCCCCAAATTTATTTCTTTTTTTCAGAAACAAAAACCAGAACACCATAAGCACCGTCCAAGGAAGACCATGATCGCCACCAGCACCACAAACAGTTTAATTACCTATGTATATAAACATAATGTATTGTATGTATTTTTAATAAAACTAGGAAATATCACGAACTAATTTTTCATCACCCTAGGCCAGTGCTTATGTGGAGATTTAACCCCTCCCCAAATTCTTAAACCTAACCCGTTTCCACCACCCTAACCCTAAACCTTATCCTAACCCTAACCCTAGACACTGTTTTTTGACATACCCTTTGTCCGGTACTACCGCCTTTGTTTCACCGAAGGTAGACTACTGTAATAGTTTGCTTGTTGGTTTTCCTCAGAATCAGTTGTCTAAATTACAGTCTGTCCAGAACGCGAAGTTGATCTCTAGATCACGAAAGTACGACGAAGTTTCACCAATTCTGTACGATTTACATTGGTTAAAAGTTGAATTCCGTATCAATTTCGAAATTATGTTATTAGTTTTTAAAATTCTAAGTGATCATGCTGCGCATTATCTCAGTTCATTGATTGAGCTCTATGTTCCAAAGAATCGCAGTTTGCGATATGGTGACTCGAACAATGTAACACTTGTTAGAACGGATAAACACAACAAGAGGAAGGAAAATCCACGAACTACCACCAAGAGATACGCCTGGAGGGCTTTCTCTGTGGTTGCCCCGTTCTTGTGGAACGAGCTTCCACGCAGTGTGCGCCAATCACCAAATCTTTAGTGACTTTTAAATCTGGACTAAAAACATTTTATTTTAAAAAACAATTCAATTTATAGTCTAGTTAGTCGTTTGTTTTAATTTGTTTTAAATGTATAAAATGTCTTATTTATATTTGTACAGCGCTCTGAAACGAAGTGTAGATCGCTTTAATCAATAAATATTATTATTATTATTATTATAAACCAAACTGCAAAATTTTGGGGAAGTTTGTTGACCAACCCAAGGATCAGGGTATGTAATCATAGTATTGGGAGGAATATGACCGATAACCCGACATCACGACACCACGACATATTTTTAGGATGTTTTCCGGTATTTAGTGTATTTTCCGGTATTAAGTGGTTTTCCGGTGTTTTCCGTATTCAGTATAAAATGATGTTTTCCGGTTGTTTTCCGTTTTTTCCCGGTTGTTTTCCGGTATGTAGTATTGCCGTTCTCAACCTCGTGGGTTTCCTCTGGGCACTCCGGTTTCCTCCCACTGCTAATAAAGACCCCCACGCACACGCGAATTATTGAAATAATGACCTAGTTGTGTTGAGTGGCCGTTAAACCCCATTTCTCTCTCTCTCTCTATCTCTCTGTTACATGGGGAATTCGATATCAAGGCAAATTTTCCGATTGTCAAAATTATAATCGATCAGACCAATTTCATCGTTTTGGGGAAAGACATAAATCGTTTCTCAGTATTATTATCAGTTAGTATCCTCAATATCTAGTTATTGTTGATTTTACATAATTTAAAAGGGGGGAATTCTGGTAGATACATGCTAGTGTTGTCAGTGAACGCCCATATCATACCGCTCATTTCCTATGTGAATCATTAGCAATCGAGTCAACATATCTTTGGAAGATCGAAAAACCCAGACTTCACTAATTTGGATAACAAAATACAATTGTCGATTTCATTGGATTTTATATGTTGTGAAATGACAATCTGTTTTTTTGTAGGAGAATTTAGTGTTAAAGTAAAACCAACAGATTGTATTTGCATATTGCGATGTCTCTAGCTTTCAACATCTCTAATTGAAATAGCATACCAGATTTTATATGAGAAGCATGAGTGTATGGTAAACCTGTATTACAAGCCATACAATATTTTCTGGTGGTTTAAAGATGATGGAAAAATAACAAACCATTTTAACCGAAACACAAAAAGAATCATCGATGTGTCGAAGATTCAAATTGAAATTAAACAGCCGCTATACTACAGGCCGGTATAATAATTTGCACTGAATCCAATTTTAAGCATCATCAGTATTAAAATTGCGCAAAAACAGAATCCATAGAGGTGGGGACTTTGTCTTTCTTGTGACCTGGAGCTACAATATTGTCACTCTGCTATTCCGAATTGGATTCCCCACACCGCACAACCACATCCCCCGCCTATTAATGGACCTTTACAATATATCTATCAGTAAACATTAACTACCGCTAAACTTTGAATTATTTAAATGAAAGGACTAGTCATTTTTATTGGAGGGGGGGGGGGGTAATTATGATACAGCTTAGTTATATGGACAATGGTTATACTGGGTGGATTTTCAGTTTGTTGGCATAGTTGTACCATTTGAATAAAGGAGATCAAGTCCCATTTATGCATGTTTAGAATGCGCAGTGAGTTCTCTACAAATTAGCGGAGCTAAATCTCTTTTCATTGGGACTTAGAAATGGGCACAGATATGGGTCGCAAAGCATATACTAATGTAATATGAATTTTCATTCGATCATTTCTTTTTTTACTGTATTTTCTAATCAGTTATGTTCGGCGAAATACGCGAAGAATCCATGTTGACTGACAGTCTTTGGCATATGGTTATTCCAGAGCACAGTGGTAGAATGCTTTGCTCATAGGCATTGACTTATGCGGCACTTTTATCGTCGTTCATTGGGTCGCTGTCTTACAAATATCGCGTCCCAATTTTAGAATTTTCGTTTTGTCCTAAATATTGGATACCATAAGCCTAGCTGTTCACGGTAAGATAACAATATTAATGGGGATTTAGATTGACCAATAAGCCGTGTTTGCAATCGAAGACCGTGGATGATATTGAGTTAGCGACTGGCCTCCTTTACAGCACACATCCTTACATTATCTGTGGAAAAAAACACGAGGGTCTTAAGTTTGATTCATTGCATAGTACGAAGACATTTACATCTCACGGCTAATTTTAGTTTCAAAAACTTTAAATAGCCATCCAAGCACTCCCCCCCCCCCCGCCTTCATTTTATAGATAACTTAGTCAACACATAAATTATACTTCAATCTAATATAATTACTTTTTAAGGCATTTCTGTTCTTGGTTCGATGCACCGCATATACATTCACGCCTAGGAGAGCAAAATCGCTAGTATTTGAGACCTACAAATTGACACAAAGGAGTCGCAACGCATGTAATAATGTAATATGAATGTATGTAAACTGATATACATTCAATCGTTTCCGTTTTTACAGTAATTTCTAATAAGTTATGTTCGGCGAAATATGCCAGAGGTCTCAATCGAATGGCAATCTTTAGCGTCCGGTTATCCCAGTCTATTCCCCGACGATTGTATTTATTGCGCATGGCTTTCCAGATAAGAATATACCAATGGTAAAATGTTTATTTCGAATTAAATATTGGATACAAGAATGACAACTTGACCCGGTAAGATTACAACATCAATGTTGATTTAAATTGACAAATAATTCGTGTTTTCAATGTCGAAGACTTTGGATGATATTGAGTTAGAGACTTAGCTACATTAAGTTATTCAGCAATATTTAACAAATAATCAATTTAAATTGGTTGTGACATTAGGAAAACAGTTGACTACCAATGGCGTAATTAAATCAATAGAAATAATGTAAACTGCAATGGACATGGCACCATCGCTAAGTGAGTTATAGGTTACATTGTTGGTCGAGGCAGTTCCCTTGGAATTTAAACCCTTGTTACCTCTTGTTGGTCGATCTAAAAATGCATTCCGACTCAAGTATTTCCGATAAAAGTATGGTATATACGGAAACTGAAGTCTCAATATTACTAGAAAAATACTGGATTCCCCGGAAAAAACATGGGACACCTAAATGACGATATGTAATGGTATCGCAAACTAGCAACCTGCCCTCTTCAGTGACGCCAGGAGCGTTTTGTATGTGGTGATTAACAAAGCTCCAATACCACTCTTGTTGTAACTGAGTAAATTGTCCCAATCTTTATTCTGGTCATCAAATTGTACTATTTTACAATATCCAATTAATTGATGATACAAATGTCATCTTAACACACCGAATTTAAAAAAATGTAAAAATTCAACTACATGGTTTGAAAAGCTTTACGTAAACACTTTCAATTGCAACTTGGATTTAAACATGTTTTCGAACCCTCTGGACAAGTAAAATAGGATTTAATGGATAATTTTCACAACAGGTAGGACACTTAAACATCCAGTAGTTAGAATAAGGCTATTTCATTTTTTCTGAACCTGTCAAGCCAGCAAGAGTGTTATTGCCCCTTTAACATACACGAATGTAGAACAGACTGTGCTATTCGACGGCGGAGAAAGAAGTTGGTATGGGTAGTGGATGTTAGACTTAAACGTAGAGCAGACACTGCGACTAAACGACGTAAAAATAATTTGGCAGGGTATATTAAAAGAATTTTCTTAGGCTTCAATATTCTTGGTACGTAACAAACACAGCTGCTTAAAATAGACTTTTCCGCCATTTAGATTGAAACGTTTTGAAAGATGGTGTGTGGTTGATAATATGGGTGTATATGGGTGGACATATTTAAACATTTAAATATTTATTCGTATCTAAATTAGTGATGATCGAATGTTATAATATATGCTTAGAATCTCTCATGTTCGGTCATATTAATTCTGATTACTTTAAAAGTTAATCGAAAGATGCCACGGGTTCATCAGCTAATCAAAGTTATATTCGGTATTCGTTGAGGTTTATACTGCATCCTTCTCGGGTATTCAAGTGATAATTTAATAAATCGAAAAGGAATAATTGAATGCCGATATACTACACAGTGTAGCAGTATAAGATTCAACAGTAAGTGCATAAAATACCAGCTGCTTCCATATACCCGGTCCACCTGACAATTTGACACTTTTATTATCAACATTAATTCTACTACGAATGATGCCATAAAACAGCACGGTTCTTTTTTCATTTGTCAAAATCATAAAAAGGGTGTTATTATATTCTTATAAACAGCCATTACTCCGGTTTTGGTTATTAACACGAAAACTGATACGAAATGTCGCAATTAATTTATTTTGTAAATTTCTAATGACAATATTTCGCAACAGAAAACTACTTTCTGAGATGGCCAGACAGATTAAAAGTCATTGGTTCTTCGTATTTATTACGCGTATTTTGAAATACATGCAAAGATCAAGATGTGAGTACAGATTTGCATATAGAAGAATATTATTTGATAGTTCGACATGGTATCAAATACAGGTTTTGTGTGTGTGTGAGAGAGAGAGGGGGGAGGGGGGAGAGAGAGAGAATAGGGTTTAACGTCCACTCTTCAGGTTGGTTTTGTTAATTCTCCCTTAATCTACATAATATCAGAATTATAGTTTGTTTCTTCCTTTCTGTTGTTGTACGTTAACTTTTAAAATAACGTAATTATTATCCACTTTTAAAAGTAATTTAATGGTGGTATTTAATTGGCATTTGGAGATGTAAATTGAACGACATGACAAGATGTCACAGAGAGAAAACTTTAGATTACAAAAATGGTGTGTGGGTCGTTGTACAAATGTTATGTCAACTCTTGCAAAACAGGCGGAATTGACAGGAACAGATCTCGAGATTCTGTTCAATTGACTCACATTTCTGGTCTACTCGTCCACAAGAATTTATCTTAGCAGTGGCCGCAAATGCCAGGATATTGACTCAATTTTTCAAAATTTTCTCAGGTTGCTCAATGTTATAGACACACTCATCATAATATGACATCTTAAGGTCAACTTAAATAAATTAACAGAACACAGTTTATATGGGATACAATTACTAGTTTATTAAAGCACGACGTTTCGACAAGTATCCTCTTATCGTTATCAAGCACAATGACATTTAGTAAACTTAAGATCAATGTATATAAAATTTATAATGAAACCATTTACGTGGATTGACAACAATAACAACAAGCAACAACAAGGTAATTAGCTTACTAGATAAACACTAATACATGATTAGGGGGCTATTAAATAGTATGAAGCCCTTCAAAGGGTACCATAAATAAACAAAGTGAAACCGATAATACACCGATAGTGAGACCATATGCATGTAATTAAATGATATACGCAATTTATAAATACAAATATGACAAACCACAATATATACTAACTCAGAATCTCTAACAGCGAAAACCTAACAATGGGGGGGGGGGAGAAGAGTGGAGGGGGGATTTAATTTGACAAAGGTGCTAAGTAGCCAAAGTTAAATTGTATTATGTGTTCTGTTAATGTGTTTCCCGATCGCTAAATGCCACTAAAAGATTAACTTAAATAAAACTGCTTTCAGACGAGACAACGATCGGCGAACAACTATATAATTATACAAAACTATCAATGTTCTAGTGGGGCGCTTAATGTTATAGCAAGTATTTGCTGACATTAATTGTGGGGTGGGATTGTGGATGGCACCCTAGATTTGGAATCAAGCCACTCCACCCCCTATTCCCAGCTTCGAGGTCCGCTACTCATGTGTGCGTCACTCGCACTGGGGGTATGTGCATCAGTCGGTCGCATTTCGTCAAAATCGGATGAGAATTATGGCCTTGGGGGCTTCCACAAACAGATCGTGGACGGACAGGGACGACTATATTATGCGTCCACATGAAAATGTGGCCGTATAAAAATAAATAACGAAAAGAGAATAATGGTGAAAATGTCAAGTAAATAAAGTCACTTTGGGCCTAGATATTAGATATTATTCAATTTTAAGCTAGCCTGGGTCGTTATTACTACCGTTGTTACGATGGTAGCCTAAACAAAATCTTTATTATCCATTTTACTGTTATTTTATCCACCAAAACGTATTTATTCAAATCCACTAAATATCGTAGGCATCCGATGGCACCATGGTTGATTATGGTCTTGGCAAATTATTAATGTCTAATTAATAATTTAGATAACATTTCAGGCCTTAAGACATCACCCGCAATAGGCATATTGCGGTATTTTATGACGCATGTTCAAAGATGCCTTCCCGGGTACAAACTTTGTGAATTGACGATATATGTGGACTAAAAACATATTCAAAGTAACCAAAAATTTGCTTCAATTCCCTTTCAAAACTTTGCTTTCGTCGTGGATACCCACAGCTATAAGTAAGCTGTTGTTAGACGCAATGTCTGCCAACTTAACTTCATTGTGGGAGGGTCCATTTTTCAGAATGTATCCTTTATACTTACTGTACATTTACCATACTTACTGAGGCCTAAGTAAATTCTTAGTTATTTCTGTCTACTTCTTTTTAGACCTTTTAATCGCAGAGTCTTTTGTACGTTGACAACACTCAATGTCCCCCAAACCGCCTAACCATTTGAGCAAGAAATAACAACTGCCCCCTGGCCTTAGCTAGCAGACAATAAGCCAGCAGAACCTGTTGGGTTGCTTGTTAGTGATTCCCTGACAATATTGCCCAGTGATAGTCCCATGGGCGTTTTTCGCGTAATCCAGTATTTTTCTAGTAAGATTGGGTGTCTATACTTTCCATATATACCAAATTTGACATACTTTTATTGGAAATAACCACCCGATAAATACTTTGCTGGGAACCCAACTTTAATGCTAGCCTGGGGGTCGGAAAATGCAACTCGATTTTCCGGCGTGATTTCCCCGTCAGTGATGCAGAAGGAGGGCCCGACAAGGACAGCTGCCTAGTCGTTCGGATGGTACGAAAAACCAATGTCCCGTGTACACGTTGGATTTCACGTAAAAGATCCCTTGGCAGTTGTAATTCGATATAAGAGTAGGCCGTAGCGCCGCTGCCCGGTCAAAAATTTCCCTCATAGCACACTGTATGGCGTATGCCCGTCTTCCATTGGCCCAGGTTAGGTGCATAATAGTAGGACGTTAAACCCCATTTCATTCATTCATTCTAACTAAACAATTATTGACAATTTTGTCCACCATAGAATATGGTGCATAGAATAATCTTAAAACATGTAGTAGTAGCTGTGGTAGTAGTAATATAAATTCTAAACTATTATACGATATAGATTTTATACATGTCGGAAAATGGCAACCCAATGTTCACACACACACCCACCCACCTGTTACGCATGAAAAAAATCCAGTTTCCACTTACTTCTGCAATGTTTCCACACCATACAATAGCAAATCAGGTTACTATTGACACTGGTTGAACCTGGTGTAAAACATAAAGTATATGTAAACAAGTTCTATAATAACACAGGAAGATAGCAACAGAAATGTTTTGCCAAAGACATTTTTTTTAAATGTCACTCACTCATTCACCAGAGAATATGTAAAACCTAGAATTCAATTCGTCTAATCGTTGCAATAATAAACATTGTTCCATACATCCCTAGGAGATGCAGTTTCAGACAAATTTAAAAAAAATGTTTTACTTTGTTAATGGAGCAGTTAATTTCTCTTTGACGTCAGCTAAACAGCTTTCCTAAAACTTGTGCTGAGTAAAGTGAATTTTCCACGAACGTCTACCATTTATATCCTACTAATTGATTTGAGGACAACAGGCGAAATAATCCGTCTGTAAAACTTAGTCTACGACGATGAATTGCAATCGACTTTTCTGATCATTGTGGTTTAACATCCATTAAATCGAAAAGAATCGTAAATATTTATTATCAATGACGAATGCTGTTTTGTGTAACTCATTGACTTTCATACCGTTTATTAATATATAGAGAATCTCCTACCAGTCTTTTTTGATATAATAAAAAAATATCAACACAAGTTGATAATATAAAAAAAAAATATCAACACAAGTTGATAATGTAAAAAAACGAGGCTGTGCCGAGTTTTTTTACTTTATCAACGAGTGTCGATATTTTTTGATTAAAAAAAAAAGACGAGTAGGAGATTTTATTTATCACCCAATGCCTTCTTACATGCAGAGATAAATAAATATAAATTCTTTCTTATAGATTTCAAGTTCATGTAAAGCGATATCTCCTAAAGAGATATCGCTCAGAAGATTATGTAATTTATCATACAAGCGATATCTACTGTGGAATGTGTTATTGGGTGATAAAAGCTCATACTGACATTTTGATACCGTATATCCGGGTAGTATCAGCTCGTATACATACATGTTAATGTCGCCTATTCCCGTTATATAATCTCATATACTGACAAATTGATGTTGTCTATTTCATCAGTGTAAGCTCACAAACATATAGATACCGTCTACTCCCATTGTATAAACATTATTGGTGCTGCCTATTCCATTAGTATAAGATTATATACAAACATATTGATACCGTCTATTCCATTAGTATAAGCTCATATGCAGACATATTGATACCGCCTTTTCCATTAGTATAAGCTCATATGCAGACATATTGATACCGCCTATTCCATTACATAAACTCATATATAGACATATTGGTAGCGTATATTCACATTTTACCCCTTGTCAGTTATGCAGACGGTTGGCATGACAAGGACAGCTGTCTAGTCGTTTGGATGGGACGTAAAGAAATCCCTTGACAGTTGGAATTCGATATAAGAGTAGACCGTAGTGCCTCTGTCCGGGAAAAGTTTTCCTCACAGCACACTGTATGGCGTATGATCGTCTTCATTAGCCCAGTTCGGTACAGGACAGTGGGGCGTTAAACCCCATTTCATTTCACTTTTATTCCCATTGTATGAGCTTGTCTACAGACATATTGATACCACAGATTCCCATTGTGTAGGCTTACATATAGACATATTGATACCACATATTCTCATTGTATAAGCTTATATACAGACATATTGATGCCGCAAATTCCTGTCGTGTAATCTCTACAAAGATATTGATGCCGGATATGCCCGTAATATATGATCGAGGATAGTCTCAAATTTAAAAGCTGAAATATCGGCTCAAATTGGAGCAATTTGACTGAAATTTTCAGCATATTCTATGTTATCTATTTTTTTTAAATATTATATCGAGAACTGTTAACTCTTTATCTAATCTCCCATAATACCCCTTTAATCCAATCAATTTTTTTTAAAGATAATAATATGCTACAGCTTTAAATGTGTATAAAAGTTTCTTAATTCAAGGTCCTATATTATATTCAGACAACCTTGTAAGCTTGTTATATTATGACCTTTAATATTTGATATGAAACAGTTTTCAAAATACCCACTGGCTGTTTGAATTCAAAAACATTATTAAGGTAATTCATCCCCTGAGGTATACACTTAAGACAAAATAATATACAATGTCTACTTGAAGTACTGTTATTCTGTTTAAATACCAAAGTTCACAATAACGTGTTAACTGTGTGAACATACAACAGACATTTAAAACTAACTTTATTTTGTTATATTAAAGATTATCACATAATTCTTATATAATTCCCTAGTGTTCTTTCATTTTTATACCGCTTCCATTTCTCGTGTTTTATTCAGTTGTTTATTTCTACAATATGTCTTGAGATTTCCAGAAGATCAAATTGTCAAAATTTGCATAAAAGAAGATTGCATTACAGAATAAAATTCTGATACAATCCCAAAGGAAGCTCGTCACCTTCTCACCCCTAATAGAAGTTCAACATAAACATTTTTAGCGATTCCAACTCTATGTAAATATGCAGTATGTAGCTTTCTGCCATTTTGTTTTATGGAATGACCACTGACACTACGGATATATGGAAAAGTGTAGGTCGTTTGAAAGCATTGATTAACCATTGATACATGGCTGAACATAGAAATCAGGAGGGGCCGGAGGGGGAATGGTCATGAAATTAGTTTAGTCTTGTGAATCGATGGGATAGAGCGCGAACCTGGGGGATATTAAGACAGGGTAGGTCTTCATTATTGGTGGTTAGCTTGACAATACTATATATAGAGTCATTGGAAATAAAATTACGCATTTGTCTATTACTGCTAAGGGCTAAAATATTGACTTTTTGGCCAAGAATGGATATCATGATATCATTAGACTGTAGTTGATGGGAATGTCTCTGGTTTCCAGTGTATCGTTAAATCCAGCCGGTTCTGGCCCAGCAACTAGAAAACTTGATGCTTTAGAGCCAGGGAAATTTAATCGGTTATCAGGATGCCGTCCTTCATGCAGAAAATGTAATAGTCTTTGGCCGAACATTTAGAAGCGACTGCTGTGGAATTTGAGAATCAGCTCATATATCGTTGTTCTCTTTTAAAGGATATCTATTAAATCCCTTAGTCTCGTCGACCGGCAGTAAAATCGCGAATAAATGTCGAGAAAATATACTTTGCTATAAAAACTGAATTGATTGTGAAAGTCCTCCTTAAACACAGACATTATTTGGAGAAATAGACAGTTTTGCAGAATAATTTAGTCACAATAAAAATATTCATGGTTTGTTATTGTGTTATTCTTGTTACATGAAATGTTGTAAAACATAATTCTGGACTGCAGGCGCTCTTTAATATTGAAAAACAGATTACATTTGTTAACAAGACAAAAAGTATTATTCCCCTATCTTGTCTAGCAAATTAACACGTAGCTATGGTGTGACCAAGAGCGTCAACGTCAAGGTATTGTTGCTGGGAAGATGAAACATCGCACAACAAGTTTTTTGGAAAGCATTTCAGGCGCAAGCAGGGTAAGCTTACTCTTCCGGACACCTGTTACCACTGTTTGTCGTTTATTTTGTACACGGTGAACAGTCCATATGGTGATTACACTATTTTGCCGGATTACACTATAATTTTGCCTATACCTTTTTTTTAAGAATTCGAATTTTGTCTAATAGCTTGAATTGTTCGTATACATATATGATCTTGTTTTTATGTTTTTACAAATTTGGACGGGACTTTACATGAATAAGTATGGTCCCTTTTTATCAACGAGAATTAAATTTACAGACCGCTATTGGCAAGACGGAATTTTATACAAAATTCAAAGATGGCAATATTGTTTTCGATTGTGGGTTTTTTGTGTATAAATTTGTGTGTAACTTGTCTGAAAACTAAAAACAAAAGAATAAAGTCAATATTTTGATACGACGCAATATAATGTGACGATGTTTGCAAGCTAAGATAAATACTATTATTATATACACACATCGATACATGTATATCCTGGAGATAGAAATAAAGCGAATATACATTGTACACCAATACAAATTGGGGGGGGGGTAGTACGTGCGTGCTGTATCATAAAGCCTGTCATTGAGTCAACTGGCGTGGTTTCGAATCCCCAGTTGTACGTGACAAGGAGTAGGGTCGCCTGTCCAACCGCGTGGGTTCTCTGGGACCTCTGGTTTCCTGCCACTGCTAAAAGACCCCAAAGCGCAAGCGAATTATTAAAATAAAATTAAATCATATGTTAGTCCTGAAATGACCTATTTTGTGTCAAGTGGACGTTAACCCCCATTTTCTCTCTCTCTCTCCTCTTTCTCTCTCTCCCAATACAAATGACTTAATGACGTTACAAAGATAACAGCCTTCTTATAAAACCCTCATTAAAGTGTATAACACTAATTATAGAGCCCTAAAGACATTGGAGTCAGAAATACCTCTGGCTCTTTATTAACATTTTGCATGACATTCATCACCTTCAAGGAGTTACGCCGGGCGATATCTACGGAAAAGCGATGACAATGACGTATTGGATGTGCTAATTTTGATTGTTTTCCTTTAAAAGTTCTTTTAAATTTAAGGAATGGTGCTACTCAAATTGGACTCAAACAGTGTTTAGATCCCAACAGGTATACAGTTGACCAATGGCTAGGTTAGCAAGGATTCAGTAGTGATAGAAAGTGAACTTTTCACGTGTGTAAGATCTCATAATTGTCTGTGGCACACTAGATTTTATAAAATGAACATTACCATCAACTGACACCCACCGCCGACTACATACTAAATGAAACCCAACTATGAAATCTCACTGAACATTAGGTTGAAATAAATATAATGAAAGCAGACACAGTTGTGTTCATAGGCGAAGGAGCCGGGGGGGGGGGGCAAAAAATTGTTTTCGGGCAATGAAAAAATTCGACGACCTTTACTTACTCGTCTTTTTCTTGTCCACTGTATGCCCGAAAAAACGACCGAAGCTCTCTTATGATAGGTATGCCCCAAAAAAGGGTATTACACGAAAATAGGTATTGCCCGAAAACCGGGCATCGGGCAGAAAAACGACCGTCAAATAATCAAAAAATTTGTTGGGGGGGGGGGGGGGGTCATTCGCCATTCATAGAAAACCGTCGCTGCTGTCTATAAACCCGAAATTTTTCGGGCATGTCTAGTTTTGCTTCCCTAACTGTCATCGAGTCCTAAAAAAACACTAATTTTACTTTTCTTGTAATTGAATATCACGCATTTGTACTAAATTGACTATGGATTAAAACATTTTGTCTGGATCCACTCTACTTTGCGCTACATTTTTCGGGCATAATGTTATGTGGTATGAGAAATTTGAACAAATTTTGTATAATATTTCATCGAAATATGCATCAGCACCATTTTATATAATTGGTGATTTTAATATTGATTTTAATTCTCCGGTGCCTAAACATTGGCAGACAATTATTTCATCATATTCTTTATCACAGATGATTACGAAACCAACGAGACAAACCGATTCTACAGCTACTATTTTAGATCATCTTTATACTAACGTACCAAATAATATTAAAGAAATTAAAATACCTCCATACAGTCTAAGTGATCATTTTCCTGTAATCTTCTCAGTGAAGAATATTCAAAATTGTAAAACTTTAAAAAAAAAGGCACACCCTGATTCAATATCGACAATTTAAAATTTTTAAGGATTCTGATTTTTTATTTGATTTAATCAACTCACCATTTTCCAATATAGAGCTAATGAATGATATTGAAACCGCCTTGCCAGCTTTTTATGACCTCATTCTTACTGTATTAAATAAACATGCCCCTATTAAAACCAGACGTGTAAAGTACCATACTCAACCTCCATGGTTTAATGATGAAATTAAAGATGCAAGAAAGAAGCGTGACTATCATAAAATGATTGGAAATGACACTTTATATAAACAATGGCGTAATAAAACCAAGAAATTAATTGAGCGGGCTAAAACTGACCATGTTAAAGATATCATCATAAATAAAAAAGACAATAAAACCATTTGGCAATATCTAAACTCTCTACAAGGAAAAACTTCATTAGGCCCAAATTACCCGCAAACTATCGAATATCATGACTTTAAAACAACTGACCCTTCTCAAATTACTGAATTTATGAATGAATATTTTACCAATATAACCGACTCTATAAAGCCTCCCTATAAACCGATCCAACAACCACATAGTATTCAAAATTATATAAATAACAAAGTCCCCCTGAACTTTCTCTATGACTTACCTCCTATATCATTTTCAAAAGTACTGAAACATCTTAAAAATCTACAACCAAAAAAGGCAACTGGTTTAGACAATCTTGGACCAAAAATTTTAAAAATGTCAGCTGAGGTGATTGCGAATCCACTAACTCATATTATTAATTTATGTTTAAAAAATTGTATTTTTCCTGATCAAATGAAAGAAGCAAAAATAGTGCCAATTTTTAAAAAAGGATCCAAAGAAACCATTTCCAATTATAGACCAATTTCAATTTTACCAACCATTTCTAAAATTTTTGAGAAACATATATCTATCAATATTAAGTCCTACTTTGATAGTTTCAATTTATTTTATGTAAATCAGTCAGGTTTTAGAGAGTATCATTCTTGTTCTACAGCACTAGTTCGAATTACTGATCATTGGCTTGAAGCTTTAGATCAAGGTAAACTAACAGGTGTTGTCTACCTGGATTTTAGTAAGGCTTTCGACCTTATTGATCACAAGCTCCTCCTTGACAAACTTGTGTTATATAAATTTCATCCTAATTTGTTATATTTGATTAAATCTTATCTAGCAAACCGAAATCAAAAAGTCTGTCTTGGTAATTTCCAATCAATACAAAGGAAACTAAAATGTGGTGTTCCCCAGGGATCTATCCTTGGACCACTTTTATTCCTGATTTTCATAAATGATCTTCCACTTTTTACTAAAAATGTCATACCCGAAATATTTGCTGATGATACTACCATTCATTTTTCTGACAAAAATCTTGAATGCATTCAAAGTTGTCTTCAAGAAGATTTAGACATTATCAGCCAATGGTGCAATGATAATGGTATGGTTATTAATATAAATAAAACTAAAAGTATGTTAATAAAAAAAGTAAGAGACAGTGAAAAATGTATCTCCCTGTCCATCGGAAACCAAAAATTAGAGAATGTAACGGAAGCTGTCCTACTCGGAATTACAATAGATGATCACTTAGACTGGGGAAAACATATTATGAAGCTTCATTCTCTTGTTGGGTCAAAAATATATCTTCTAAATAGAATTAAAATAAATCTACCTATAGAAACCCGAATTTTGTTTTATAATGCCTATATATTGTCTCATTTGGACTTTTGTAATATTGTTTGGGGTAATGCTTTCCAGAACAAAATTGACTTCCTATTTAAGCTTCAAAAACGTGCAGCGCGGAGTATCCTTGACGCGAAATATGATGCAAGATCGGCAGACTTGTTTTCTCAATTAAATTGGCTAACTCTTGAACAACGAATTAAATATAACACTGGGATACTGACTTATAAAATTATGAATGAAAAATGTCCACGTTACTTTCAAAATTATTTATGTTTACAATCTACTATGTCTACTACAACTCTCTGTCTACGTTCGGAAACAAAAAACTCATTACATCTTCCAAAATGTCGTATGGAGGCCATGAAAAGAACTTTTAAATACAAGGCTAGTTTACTCTGGAATTCATTACCTCAGGCACTCAAACAATCTAACGATATATTGAGTTTTAAGACAGGACTGAAAAGGGAATTAAAATCTTAATATGCAATTCTTTTCCTATAGTTTTATACTCTCTTTTCATCTTCAATATACATATGTAAATATTAGCTTTAGTTCATTTTATTTTAATGTGTCAGTCACATAATTTTATATTCATGTTACGCTTTCATATATTGACTTACATCATAATATTCTTATTTTCATTTTCTCACATTATTATTTTGTAAATATGTTATTGTAGTTTTATATAGACAGATCCCAGGGAAGATTGCCTTGTGCAACTGGGTCTCTAATAAAGTTATTATTATTATTATTATTATTATTTGTGAATGCAGATGCAACAGTCTGATTGGATGGTTGGAATTCCGAGTGGGATTTCGGTAACAAAACCTTTGGATACTTTTGGAGTTGCTTACACGGGCTAGAATAGCAGAAAACGCATTTGCAGTGATTTAATTTTCAAAATTTTCTCCGGGAGGGTGAGGCCTTCATACCGCGCGACGATTGATTGGTTGTTTGGAATTCAAAGGCTATATTGGACCAAATTGAAGTTGCTTTGTTCACCTGCTGAAAACGCGTTTGCGGCAGTTAAATTTTCAAACATTTTTCCCAACGGTCCCGTCTTCGTGGACTGTAAACGATTGATTGGAATTCTAGTCAGCCACCTTAAAAAGATTAAGTCAGCCACCTTAATTAGACTATATTAGACCGCTTTGAAGTTGATTTGTTCACTGGCTCCATTAGCATGAAAACGTGTTTGCAGCCGTAAAATATTCAAAAAATTTCGGGGGGGGGGGGATAAGGTCGCTGCTGTCTTTTAACCCGAAATTTTTTCGGGCATTTCGGGTTCTTCCCCCTCTTATTGTCATCGAGCTCCTACGCCTATGGTGGTAATATCAAAACAGTCAATATCGCGACGATAGTCATAGAAAACTTTAAAATACAGACTTAAGTTCCATTGCCATAAGCCAAGACGACGTGGGCGACTTGAAGTCAATTCGTGAACCAGCTCTAGAGTAATCCTTTGTACGTATTTTTGGAGACAAAAATATATTAGTAATTGCGAGCAATCTTTATATGAATTACCAAAATAAACAACCCAGACGTGCTACATTTATCAGGTTGTAAATTTTGTTGTCAACTCATAAAGTCTGCCATTGAGTCAACTGGCGTGGTTTCAAATCCCCGGGTGTACGTGGCAAGGCGTGGGGTCGCATGTCCAACCCCGTGGGCTTTCTCCGGATCCTTCGGTACCCCCCCCCCCCCAAGCAAATTATTTAACTAAAATATTAGTTAGTCCGAAAATGACCTAGTTTCTGTCGAGTTGACGTTAACCCCCCCCCCTCTCTCTCTCTCTCTCTCTCTTTCTCTCTCTTGTTGCCATCGTTGGCCCGTTATGATTGGTAGTCGATTGTTCTTTGTATGATCTATAAGATAGATGATGCAAAACAATTTACACAACAGTTGTATTTTTAGCGCCTTTTTGCCACTTATCAAAGATGGCTGTGCGAATTGTCACCCTTTTTCATCTTATATTATTCATTTAGGCACAATATATATTTCATCAAATCGCAATTACATAAAACTGGTACATGACGTAGCATTAACATTATAATCAATGATAAGATTAATGGAGGTCTGAATCAATGAACTAGGTCTAGTTATCCCACTTTATATTCATTAGTGATCACCTGCTGTCAAAAGTAGAGCTGTCTGGACATATTTCATTGTAGATCTGAAGACATGCCGTTATATCATCCTGACGGCTATTTAATGATTTTGAATTTTAGATCTTAAAAGCATGTTATCTTTAAGATTGTTTGCCATTTATGTATTCAACATAACCAACCCAGATATATATCAAGCTATTGCATTGATTTGTTTTTTTTAGTTTATTAGATTTAAAACGTATGTATTTGGTGCATGCTTGTGAATGTTAGCCTGAACATTAAACAGAGAATTTGGTCATCATCGTCGTCGTCAACGCATGATATTAAATATCATGTCAAAATTGTTTTTGAAATCATGCATTCTTAATAAACTGTAATCGTTTTCACTTTCCTAATATGCTTTTAAATTTTAAGGGGCTGTATCCTGCATTAGATAATTGGTCTTAATTCAAACGTCTTAACTCGAATTTTAAATATTTTCACAATGTGAAGGATGTAGGTGATGTTTGCAGTATGTTAGTGATTTACAAAAATGTCTTCTGCTGTGAAGGATTTATACGGTGATGTGATGTTCTGGGAGAACTGAAGGAAATAGAAGGTCTGATTAGGTGATTGGGAGTGCCGGTATCCTTTAAGTTAGACTTTAACGTCCACTCAACAAAAAAACAGGTCATATGGGAGTTAACACATCCTACCATTTTTATTTCAACAGTTCGCCTACGAGTATAAATATATTTAGCACCAGTGGGATGGTCCAGAAAAACTAAATAGGTTAAGCAAGTGACACCACTCCTTGTCACGTACAAGTTTGAGATCAACAGCAAGTCACTTGATTTAATGACAGACCTTATGATCTAAAACGCACACTTCAGATCATCTTACAAAATAATGAAATGGATGGGTTAAGACCCCACTATTTTGCACCAGATAGGCCAATGAAGACAGACAGATGTCATGCGTTGTCGAGTTCCACCTGCCAACTTGTTATTTAAGTTAACCTGAACTTGTACAGGGGATTTTGTTTTTACAGGAATATAATTAAATCACGCCAATAATAGCAATCAATATATACGGAATATTTTTTTTTTTTAAATTGAATAGTATAAATATATATATACCATTTTGAGATACCAAACAGGAGATGAAGCTGTATTCTAGGGAGAAACAAATAACTTGTTATGAAGAATTTTTACTCCTTGCTTCCAGAAAACTAATGAAATGAAATGGATCATATGTTCAATGTTTGTCGTTTGATAGGTCTGATTAAGCTTATTAGAACAGCTTTAATTAATTAAATATGTTTACTATTATTCTAAATACATCAAATATTATTTACACAGTTCTTGTACGTGAATTATCCGGATTAAAAGTATATTGCGACTTACAGAAGCTTTAGCTCATTTCTGCATAAAAGGTTAATTATAGATTACTCTTACGGTATACAAATATTATTGTTTTTACGCATCGAACTCCTAGGAAAGAACAAATATTTCTCTATTACTACCCCGAAATTTATATCTTCTGGAAAATCCTTCTCATATGAAAATATTTATAATATATCGACACACACCCTTTCTTGCAATAATCCAACGACAAGCGGCTGCCCTGCAAGATGCGCCCACATTTTGCAAGATATGGACAGAAAACAAGCCAAAAAACCTCATTATGTTGTAACATTGATATGTTGACAGGAACCGAGATCTGTGGAATATAAACATATATATTAAGTTACATTAGAATCGGACAAAAACTGTGACCGCTAGTGGGTCCACAACCTTGGTATTACATATTTTTGCCCTATCCGCGTTGCATGAGCGACCGTTTTGTCGTCCAATTTTCACGGAATTCGAAGTCACCCTTCACTGATGTGTAACGATAGACCCTAATATATGAAAACGCTTTTTGAAATTGAAAATACATTGTGACTTCTAGAGGGTCCACAAGCTAAAAAGGTGATCTTTTTAACAACCAGGGGCCATAATCCAGGAAGTAAAGTTCCGATATGCGGGTTTATCGCCAGGAACCAAGATACGTGTACTTTTCAAGTTTCACCAAAATCGAAAGAAATATTGATTGTCCACAAGCTAAACCAGGGGTCATGATCCACGAAGTTATCGTTCGATACATGAAAGTGTCAAAATGTATCGATACATGAAAATGTAGACGTATATATTGATAATTATCGGACTTTATTTCTGGATTACATGCGTTGCGTTTATAACATGGGTTAATGATGGTGTAAGAAAATATTGGTGGTTCTAATAACTCATTTCGAATTTGCTATTCACCACCTTCATACTTAAATGTGAGTTACTAAGTTTTGACTTTGGACGGGAGAGCAGTTCCGGACTGGGCCCACCTGTCCTCCAAAGGTGGGCCTAAGTTCATTAAAAAGAAGTGGGCCTAAGCCTACAAAGAAAAAAGAAAATAGAAAAAAAGGTGAGGATAGGGAAATAAAAGAAAAAAGGAAGGAGAGGACAGGACACAGGACAGGAGAAGGAAATCTCAATTTAATATAATGATAGTGCTCTTAGGTCATTCTGTAATCTAATAATCAAAAATTTGCCTTCTTATGCTTTGGTCTGAAATGCTTGGAAAATGGGTTTGCGGCTGTCAATTTTCAAAATCCTCGTAACGTACACTTGGTGCGTACTTGTGTAGACCCTGGTCAATTAACTGACAAACAGATATTGAGTGCAGCATCATAATGCCGCCACATGGTTATGTGGTCTGGGAAAAAAAATAATATGTTGTCTGTCCGGCATTTCAAAAAACGAAAGTAATTTAAAAATTAAAATATATTAAATAAAAATGGTTGTTGTCAGTTTTAGCAGGAGTATGTATATAGCCCAGTTTGTGTCCTATGTGTGCAGTAATCGAGAATAATCGTGCATTGTGTGTCCAATAAGTAAATAGGTGCGTTTGGAACAGAGTAATAACATATTCACTTCCAATAAGACACCCTCTCGAGAAAAATGTCAATAAATAGGTCAAAACGTTTTAATCGAAAATTAACTGTTTTAATGGCCTATTACGGTGTTCGACTTTTTCATTCAATATTCAAATATTGGCAAATGTCACCTCTGTTCCCAGTATTCTTACCTACTTCAAATACGTTCAAATATTTACACACGGTCTATAAAAATTGAAATTCTTTAACATTATAGATCATGCTTCACGTTGTGTTTACACAGGAACTTTTTGTAGCATGTTCCTAGTTTGTTTTTTGCCTTACAAAATATTTACGAAGATATATCATATAAATTATTAATTATCTACTATGAATGGCAAAAGACATTAGGGAATCCACGGCATTTAAAGTATGGACGTAAAATCATTAAAGAATATGCCCGAAGGCATATGTTTAATTAAATTCTTATCATTCAATTTACTGGTTTTTTAACTATACAAAATCTGGCATAACATAGATATATCCAGTAAATTGTAAAATATGGGTCTATTGCAAAATTACAACACAAATTTATTCTGTATTATATGTTCTAGATACAATAGACATATTAACATGGGTTTCAGAAGAGTCGTTACTCCAGTGGATTTAATACAAACAACAAAATCTAAAATGTGGTCAATAACAATTACGAACGCCCTGGGGTTTTGACGATGTGTCTGTGATATATACGTTCGGGAACATTACGTTAAAAACGGTTTTTGTTTTAATTTCCCAGAGAGATTATTAATGTTGCCTTGAAAATATCACATCAATGCGATATTGATAAAGTATTCGAATAAAACATACAGCAAATTGTCACCCATTCGTTAAATACAAAAAAACGACATTAAATGTGATGACACAAATGCGATATTCATGGTAAGCGAAATACAGGAAGGCTAATTGGTTAAATTGATTATCGATACATGTAAATAATTGTGTTTTCTAAAAATATATATTTTGAACCCACCTTATTTATTTAACATTATGCATAGGCCTGCAAGCAAACCATTTCAGAATAGATTTCCATATAAGTTATTTGCACTTCCCCTTGAAATTATCAATTCCAACTGTCGACATATTGTGTTTTGTGTGGGTAACAAAATTGTCAGACAATGAAAGGATATTTGATGATGGCCATTCATCAAACAAGGGATGTTTTCTCCCTGACATTTAGAATGTGTAACAATTTCATCCGATACACGTTTCAAACGGTATCCATATTGATTATAGATACCACAACTGATAAAATTCCCACCATCAGAGCTAAAATGATAGACACTATTCACATTGATTTAAATTACATTTTAAAATACAGTAGAGTGGTTTGGATGGACGTCATTCGATTGAATAGATCCACGTCCAAACTTTGAACACACTTTGTCAATATTAACAGGTTCCAGATTTTTATAACAAGATAATGAAAATTTTGATTTAAAAAAAAACAAACGGAAAACCTAGAGTTCGGTCGGGTTAAACTTGGTGGTATTCTATATAATAATAATATGTTCATTTTCTCTGTACTTTTTGTAAAGAGGCGTGTTTTCTGTGGGTGCCGACATTTTTGTTTGAAGGTGATAGTTTGTATGCAGCTATGGCGGGTGTGGTGCGACAGTTAGGGTAAGTTTACCCTTCCGGACACCTGTTACCACTGTCTGTCGTGTATTATACATGGTGAACAGTCCATATGCTGATTACACTATTTTGCCTGATTACACTATTTTGCCTGATTACACTATTTTGCCTGATTACACTATTTTGCCTATCGTTTTTTAGAACTTTGAATTTTGTCTAATAGTTTGGATTGTTCGTACTTGGTTTTATTTTATGGCTAAACGGCGAACTATATGTTGTGTTGAAAACTACCGTTTTATTTTTTTACAAACTTTTTCTTGCTACAAATCAACCATTTAATAAGCACTATCTTTTCATTTCACATTTTACACTTTTCTGTGGAAATAACTCGATTCTGGTGACAGAAACCATGCACTGGTTGCTCTCATTTCTTCCGAGCGCCAACTAGTTTTAATGACGTAAATTGGTGGTTGTCGTCCAGAGGTTACTAGAATGATTTTAAAATAAACTATAAGACGTCAAGTAGCCGGCAGTGTTTTGTTTAACTTATTTCACTTCACCTGCTGCAGATATCTCATCTTACTCGGTTACTGTGTTATAGCTTGAGTTTAAAGTAGCTATGTCTCTAACTCAATACCATCCAAAATCTTCGACAATGAAAACACGAATTATTTGTCAATTTACCGGCGGGAAAAGATTGGCTTCTGATATCCAATATCATCCAAAATCTTCGACATTGAAAACACGAAATATTTGTCAATTTAAATCAACATTGATGTTGTGGTCTTACCGGGAAAATATGGGCTTCTGGTAGTTCGGGATAGTTGAGACTGCTGTCCGAACTATAGTGTGAAAAACAGAAGGTCGCCCTGGATAGCGTACAAAAAATATACTATGTTGACTGGAATAACCAGACACTTAATATTGACGTTCTCTTCAGACTTCAGGCGTATTTCTTTTTTTTTTGTAAACAATATTTTTATTCATTAAATCTGAATTCGGATTGGGGAACAGGCTATGCCTATGTGTAACCCCTTTCTCTAATATAGATACATGTACACATTATAAATATTTACATACATACATACATATTTACATAAATATAGAGCATATATTTTGATACATCATGAATAAAATAGAGACTTAGATAATTATACAGAGTTCAGGGCTTCGAATAACTTAATAGATGTTTATGAGGATTTAAATCTTTTTGAAAGGAAAATAAATTGTTGTACCTCTTTGAAAATAAGTATGTTTATCTCAGGACTAAGTTTTGTTGACCCGTACAGAAGACAACTGGTTGTTTTATGGTTGTGTTGGAGGTTGTCGATTGTCTGTTTTCTTGCATCTGAATGTAAGGGGCATATGAGTAAATAGTGTTCGGTATCTTCAAATTTGTGACCACAGAGGCAAACAGGGCTGTCATCGACGTGTCTGAGAAATTTGTGGCCTTGTAAGTTCGAGCAGCATAATCTTAGTTTACTGTGGATTATTTGTAATTTTCGTATTCCTTGATAGTAGTATGATGGGACGATGGTATCTAATTTATTAAGTGAGTTTCCAAAGATAGCAACGGATCGAGAGTTTCTAATTTCAACTTTAAGTTTGTTCCATTCTCGTATACCGGAAGGGATGAAGGACTCGGAGAAAATTTCTGTTCTGCATCTTGCTTCCTTTAGTTTATCTTTGTTTCTAAGGTTATAATTGATAGGGATAGGGGACAGTTCTAATAGGTCAGAAAGATATGATGGCACGAGGTTGTTTATAATTTTATACATTAGTTTTAATTTATGACGTCGACGTCTTTCCGAGAGTGGAACAAACCCAGTTTCTTTATAGAGTAAGGCATGGCTGGTGCCTCTTACTGCCCCACAGATAGTGCGCAGTGCATCTAATTGTAGGGATTCTAGTTTGTTAGCTAAATAATCACTGCACCCATCCCAAATAACATCGGCATAATCAAAGTGTGGAAGGATAAAAGAACAATATATTGTATTTAAAGATTTTCTATTCAGTCTATATTTTAGAGATCGAAGGCAATTTACTAGTTTGGATACTTTGCTTATAATGCTATCTATATGGTTATTCCATTTACAGTTAGTTTGGAAGATTAGGCCTAGATGTTTGTGTTCACTTACTTCTTTGATTTGTACCTGGTTCATAAATAATGGTGGGTTAACTATGTGGGGTTTAGTAGTAATAGTCAGTGTCTCTGTTTTTAGGGGGTTAAAAGTTACCAGCCATGTCTCAGCCCAAGTTTTGATTCGGTTTAAGTCATCGTTAATGGTAGCCGCATTTGCCTCTGGGTCTTCAATTTTTAAGTATAAAGATGTATCGTCAGCAAATAATCTAATGTTTGAATTTATATTGTTCACAATATCATTTATGTATATTAAGAATAAGAGAGGGCCTAGTACAGATCCCTGTGGAACACCAGCAGGGATGCTTCTGGGGTCCGAAGAGGTGCCACTGATGGTTACACATTGTTGTCTATTATTTAAATAATCTACGAACCAGAGTAGTAGATCTCCTCGAATCCCCGCAGCATCCAGCTTGTGACAGAGTCCGGCATGCCAAACCCTGTCAAAAGCCTTGCTGATATCACAGAAGACTATTCTAGTATATTGATGTTGATCGATGGCTCGACAGAAGAAGTGTGATAAATCGATTAGTTGAAAAATGGTAGAATCACCAGGAAGAAAGCCACTCTGGAAAGGTGTTAGTATTGAGTTATCTCTAAGGAAGTTAAAGACATATTTGTGAATTATTTTTTCGAAAATTTTGACTATTATACTTAAAAGGGAGATAGGTCTATAATTACTACAATCGTTTGGGGAACCTTTTTTGAATATAGCGACTACGTTTGCAAATTTCCAATTTTTTGGTACAATGTGTAGATCTAATGACAATTTAAAAAGTTGGCAAAGTGGATGGCTGATTTCTTTTGCGATGTATTTTAGGATTCTCGTGTTTATTTCGTCGGGTCCTGAGGCTTTTGTTATATCAAGGCTGTCTATTATGTCTTTAACTTCCTCTGGATTTGGTACAATCTTATCAATGCTGTTGGGGTTCATATCAAGCAGTGGTAGAGATTTATTAGTGCTATCTAGTTGTGATTGTTTAATAAAGAATGAGTTTAAGGCATTTGCTTTTTCTGATTGAGTAAACAACGTATTACCATTGACTGTTAATGGAGGGGGTTCGTTTGTAGAAGCAGCGTGTGTTTTAGTATATGAATTAATAAGTTTCCACCATGTTTTTGTTCCAAAGTTTTCTGTGTCACTAATTTGTTTGTCTATTTTGTCAAAGTAATCATTTTTGCTTTTTCTAATTAAGTCTATATATTCATTTCTAATTTTCCGGAAATTTTGCCAATCAGAGTCTGAATTTCTATTTACCGCTTTTTTGTGCCATCTATTTTTTTTCTTTTTCATGCGTCTTATTGCGCCGTTCATCCAGGGTTTATCATGTTGCCTAATTGTCACTATTTTGCAAGGTATGTTTGTTTTTGCTATGTTGATCAGGGAGCTTGTAAATTGGACACACGATGCTTCTATGTCTGAACTATTGATAAGATTGTACCATTTAGTAGCTATGACGTCACGTTTTATGCTCTCGAGATCAGTGTTTTCGTAATTCCATACCGTTCGCTTGAAGCTGTGTTGTTTTTGTACGGTGAAAGCCAGTTTGCAATATACCGGACAGTGGTCGCTACAAAAATTATCAAGTACACCGTTTTCAGTTGTTCGCAAGGTAGAGCTGGTTAATATCAAGTCTATTAAAGAAGTATGGTTTTTGCTGGAATAATGAGTAGGTTTATTTATCAACTGAGTAAGATCGAATATATTTATCGCATCGTGAATAAAACTTTTAGATTTTTTTAACATATCAATATTGAAGTCGCCTAAAATTATGCATTTGTCCAAGGGTTCGGTTACAGCGTTTTGAAGAGAGTTAAATATTTGTTGGTTTGTACTAGATGTTGATGAAGGTGGTCTATAATAATTGCCAAGTAAAAATTTATGGTTGTTACAATTTATTTCTATCCATATAGACTCTATTTCACTGTTTTCTAGATCAGCCCTGCGTTTGAACGATATGGAATTACGAACGTAAATAATAAGTCCTCCCCCATGATTATTTCTATCTTTCCTAATAGGTGGGTAGTAAGACGGTAAAGAGATAGATTCTGATGTGATGTTTCTGTCGAGCCATGTTTCACTTATTGTTATAATGTCAAAATGACTTAGCTCTACAGCTATTAAATCTATTTTATTTTTGAGGCTCCTTACATTCAGATGGACAATTGAAAGTTGATTATGTATTTTTGTACCGGGTCCTGGATTTAGTTCGATGTCTCCTGACAAGAGTAACAACGTGTTTATTATAGCTGCAATTGAGAACAAAACATTTGCACTAGGTGTTACATGTGTGAGATTCCTTTTAGGTAAATTATTCAACTTGTGATGTTTACATGGTGTTTTGAATGACGGATCTTCAAAAAATAGTCCTGAGATTTGAAAGTATTGTAGGTGTTTGTTTAGACGTACGTTGTATTGGTTGCTTGTCGTAAAAGAAGTTGTTTCCAAGGATGTTGTATATGGAGAATTGGCAGTTTTCTTCATTTCAGAAAGTATTTTATGTATCAAGCTAATATATTTAAAATTATAAACGATAAAATCAAATAAACGTAAATACAAGTCATAAAAGGTGTAAAATAGAATAACATATCTACATGTAAAGGTATATACATTGATGGCGGTGGGTAGGAAGGGTGAACGGTTCAGGTTTCTACATTGTTCAGTGAGATTTAAATGTTACGGGGGATGGTTATGCGTCTGGATAAACAAGTCTACTTGATCAGTAGCCTATGCATGAGATTTGGCAGTCGGCCAACCACGTGGTTAATCTGGGTCAACGTTGTTTGAAGAAGGAAACATGGTTTACTGTTCTGGAGTGAGTACATAACTGTTTCTTACCTAATGTTTTGTGTGTGACAGATGCGCTGGAGTTATGACTCTTCGTGTGTGCTTATTTTACTTACCTCTTAGCCCTTGTTCTTCCAACTTTGGTACTTACCTTGGAAACAGAATATGAATAGCCTATGGGATATTTATGAGTTTAGAAAAACGTATTATATTTTGGTGCCATTGCACATCTCCGCCTATCGCCACTATCGACAATTTACATTTACAAATTTATATAAATGAATTTAGGGGGAGGGGGGTAGGTATTATATTTATTTTGTGGGCCCATTTGTTGTACAATGTATGGAAGTCCAACATTTTGGATGTTATGGTTGTGTATAGCTATAGGCCAATATTGGTATACATGTATATGTACATGTGTGTGTAGTGTTGAAGAAATGTGTGTGGAGTATTGGATTATACTGTGTTTTTTAAGATGAACATTTTCATACTAAGGTGGACTTTTAGAACTCTCAATTTCAATGTAATGTTTGGCATACTGTGGTTAATAATATATAATAAAACATGAATTTTACCCATTTTAGGTTTGTTAGCAATATGATACAATATTGAATATATGAGCAAGCATAACTGGTATTCTAATAGGCTGTTGACAGATCGGCCCATAGGGAGTGACAAAATACATAGCACATATATTTAGCAGGGCTTAAAATCCTTTGAACTGGGTAAGAAGTAAGATCCAACAATACACTAATACTAATATCTACTTGTCAGTCAAGTCATAGAACTTTAGTTCCTTTACCCAGTGTACATGTACATTATTTACTGGTGACATATATGGAACATTCTTCTTCACAAAATAGCATACATGTATATAGCTGGATAAATAGTGGGTATTATTCAATACAAACTTGATTTGAATGTGAAAGGTTTCAATACAATAAATATATAATAAATTCGAATTTTATCCATTTTAGGCTTCATGGTGCTATGGTTTTTTGCAGAGAACCTGCTAATATACATACTTTGGTACAAGGAGTAGACAAACGTAACTAATTTGAAATAAGAGTTAAGACGGAAATGATTGAATGTAAATCAGTTTACGTTGTATGCGTTGTAATTTATTTGTTTCAATTTCTAGCTCCCAAATGTTGGCGATTTAGCTCCTTTAATGTATTATTAAGTGCAGGACGACCGCATCACACATAAACAAAACATACATACACAGATATAGCAAACAATAAACCATAGTATAATATGAATTTCAAAATCAAGCTACTGGGACTTAAAGCTGAACTCCGGTTTCATAAATACCGAAATAATTCAAGCCGGATGTGTACAGCTGGATAACAAGAATAAACTGGAAGTGAGATCGGCTAACTTTTCCAAGTCACAAGCCTCCATAATCGCCATATTCATTTCACAAATTGGAAACAAGTATGGCGGCTGGGGGTGTTAACTTTTTTTATTTAATTATTTCGGTTTTTTTGTAACCGGTGTTCAGCTTTAAGGCAAACGACATTTTCAGAACTTAAGCTGTTTGGCATCATTTGTGTTGCATCCATGATACTGATACCGTTACTTTCTACCAGTAATTGCATGGTTTTATAACTATTGCTTTGCCCCATATTCATTCTTCTGCTCATTCATCTCACATTGCCAACTAATTTGGTATTAACATGGATCAGATCAACAGAGAAGTTAAGCGTGTGAGTATGCCTAAATAAATTGAAAAATAAGTATGATTAATAGTAAAAAGTTAAATAGATTATCTTCGGAACACAGATTGTCAATCCTAATTATGAAAACAGAGTGGGATACGTCGATATTGCCGCTTGTAATCGTAAACAAAATCTTGAAAACGGTGATCAGATCAGTATCATTTTAAACTGTTGTTTTATTATAGGGCAGAGGGATGGGTGCGGGGATGTCGGTTTCCATGCGAAGATTAAATAAACCTTGAAAATTTCTCTTGGGACATTTTCGTCGCATTGGCTTGTAGACGACCCGCGGCTCTAACAACACGAAAGTCGCCGATGCACCAGTGCTTTAAACAGCGCAGAGATAGTCGTCATACGAGAAAACGTGCTACGTTATGTAGTCAGTATTATTATTTATTATTTAACATTTAATTAAGAAGACAAAATATCAAATGATTTTACGTATAGAAGGCACTGCAATGTCTGTAGTGTCTGAAACGTTTCACAACTTTCAGGCCCGAAGCCAGAAACCAAAATTTAGCCGACATAGGGGGGCGAGGAAGATATATTTCCAACAACAAAAAATCAATGATCGTAGGTCATCGCGGACTGCCGTAAGCAGGAGGAGGGGAGAGCACGAAAGTTAAAAGCTGTGAGAGTAAATTTAGGCCTGTATGACATGCAGGTAGCGAATGTGTGGGAAAATTAAAGATTTTGTAGCCGACATTAACTATCTCTCGGCCGAATTTGAGAGAATAAGTCGTACTAAAACTCTCTCCCGGCGAAAATGCGAGCATAGCTAACCAGCGATTTTTTTCCGACGCAGATATAAAAATTCCGACAGGAACGGCCATGGGGGGGGGGGCGGCTCGCCCCTCCCCCTAGCCTCGGGCCTGACAACTTTTAATTAAACAGATCTCTATATGTATGTAACGGAAATATACGATTGTTGAACCGATGTTACATTTCGAGATTCAACTTTCAAAACCTATTAGAAGCAACACGATTGCCTCTGCGGTCACAAATTTAAGATCCCGATCACTACCTCCTGCAATGCTCTTTACATTCAAATAAACGAAATGGAGCCCTAGACAAACTATACTATGATTTTAAAAACAACAACTGTCTCCTGTTCGGCTCCACAACACACAGTGTTTTAAAATCCAGTAGACGTGGTAGATGTATGTGTTGTTGACGTTTGGGAAGTAGGACGAGGGGAAATGTGTAGGGAGTGAAGTGCTGTAAAGGGATAGTTAGATGTATTATGAATGGTTAGAGTTACGGTGAAATACTATGCCGCCACCGTAACACCACAGCTTTATGATTTGTTAGACAGGGGTGATATCCACTGGTTTTTTTTGTTGTTTTTTTTATCTTGTAAAATGTTTATTCATAGCATAATAGGCATATACATTACATATTAACAGAATATTTTACACAATTTCAATACATTCCATATATAGTGGTATTGTCTAAGACAGAAATTAGTATATCCAGGATAAAAATATTTGACAATATTAAAACCACTTTTTTAGTTATTTTTTATTTGTTGATTACGCTATATGTACAAATATAAAATGTAAAATAAGTTATGTGTGAGAGAGAGAGAGAAATGGGGTTTAACGTCCACTTAACACAACTAGGTCATTTCGGGACTAACATAATGGTTAAATTCCATTTCAATAATTCGCTTGCGCGTAGGGGTCTTTAGCAGTGGGAGGAAACCGGAGTGCCCGGAGGAAACCCACGGGGTTGTGAATTCCCCCCTATCTCCATGCCACATACGCTCACACCAGGGCTTGAAATATCACAGCTGCAAAGCAGAGGTGGTTGGCCAGCTAGAGGTCGAAGCGAGACACTCTAGACCACAAGGCCATCTCACCGCCCCCCCCCCCCCCCCGCCCCCAATAAGTAATGCAGAGTTAAAAACATTGCCTGTAATTAGAAAACTCATAATGTAGCGGAAATGCATTTACTAAAGTCAAGCGGTAACAATCATACAGATGCAAGTAAAGTAAGTTGAAAGGAATCATTTACATAAGTACTTTCTGATCAAAAGAAGAGAAACAAACCAAATCCTAGATTCGAGGTTAATATTAGTTAGTCGAGATGGCGTTTTTTTATAAATTTTGGAAATATATTAGTATATTTTTGATCTTTAAACATAGATAAGGAAAGCGTGAACATGACAAAAGGGATTAGGTAGGCCTTCTCTGTCAAACATATTGCCATAGATAGAAATTGCATGTTAAATTTGTTAGTATATATGTATTATTATCAATGCAAAAATGTCTTTAAATTTGGATAAATTTTCTTAAAGTTATATATTTTACTATATCTGGTAACTTTCGCATTAAATAAAGGTAGTGTAAGCAAGAAAGGTGCTTTACATCAAGAATTTTCAAGTATATTGTACTGAAACAGTAATAAGGTTAACAGTGTCCCTGAGAAAAATAGGCTTTAAATTCAGGGAGTGTTCCTAAAAGGTTCAAATGTGGATATATTTGGTGACTATAAGCTGAAAGGAAAATAGTGTAAACAATAAACTGTTAATAAATTCATAAATTGAAGAAACAATCTACTTAAAAAGTTTACAATGGGTAGTTGCAATGTTAATTTACGTTGGTTTCTGGATAACCAAGACTAAGGTCTGGATACAAAAGCCTAGTATTACTGACCCAGAAAAAAAGAATAAATAGGTTTCATTTGAAAAAAGGGAATTACGAGCATGTTCTAATCAAAAAGGTTTACATGTTAGATTTATTAGTAAAATAGATAGAAGAGTGACACTAGGCTTTAGATTTAGAAAGTTTTATTTAACGATTCAAATAAATAGATATTTTCATAAAGGAATTTGTGTTAACATCAGCGTAAATTATGTTACTCAAGCGTAACTAAGGTCAATTGACACGACGGTGTACTCCTCAGTGATAAGCCTGCGCCGCAAAAATAGGTCTCGACTTTTATTATTAGTATAATGACTTCCTTGTGTGCGGCAGGTTAGTTTGCTTTTAAAAACACTTTTTTCCGTTCCAAAAAATACAAAAGTAATTTTCTACCATATTATGACCATAGTTCTTTTCACCGAGACTAGATAATTTCTCTCGGTGTAAGGATATAGCTATGCATAAGTTAAAAGAAGGTCAATAAATCCGCGGTGACACTGTTGAGAAAAGAAACCCATGGGTTTGTTTACTTGAAAATGGAGCGTGAACAATTTTTCACTGATATGTATGAACTTTCTTTACACATTCGGTTTATAATTAGCGATACACAGGTACAGTGGCAAATGTAATCTACTTAACAGACTGTTACCTCAGAACTACCTCCGCACGAAATCCCCGATTTGGGGACTTGTAAAAGAAAAAGAAATAGTACCTGGGCGCATGCCAGTAAAAGAAAACTAAGAGTTCGCGCATAAAATGCCCGAACGTACCAGGCGCCAGGTCATCAAGTCAAACAGATTTTAATCTCTATCGATTAATATTTTATTTCAATATTATGTTTAACGTTGCGTCTATATGTTAGCGTGTGTACAATTGCAAATTAAAGTATATACTGTACAATTTCATCAATTTTATTATATAGTGCAGCTTTGTTTCACGGTAAACAATATAAAGATAAAAACTGATTTTAACACGGGTTTAATTACATTTTAAAGTACCTTTCGCCCGTCTTGAGGCTATTCATAAAACGTGCCATTGCATACAGATGAACACCATACTACAATTTATACCTATTTGCATACCACTGCGGTTTTAATTAGCAATAGTTACCATTGTCTATGGTTACAAAGTATAAAAATTACTAACAGAAAAAATGTATACACAATGGGTATAGTTTAGGAACAAATGACTGGAAAATTATCTCTGGATTGAATACGAAAATTAATTAAATTAATTTACTTAATGGTTTCTCATTACTGTTCTCTTCGTCCTAAAATCATCAACTTCCATTTTATAAAACAGAAAATTAAAAATTTTTACTTGTAATTGTTCCGTACATCTAAATTTACAAAGAAGGACCATTTTAAGTGTGTTTATACGCTCATTTGTTCTTTTGTATTAACACTCTGTATATTATACATATAAAAAAGAGCGTTTGATTATGTAAACTGTGTATATAAAAACCCCTGTTCTTGCATGATGCGCCAGGGGGCATCACAAAGTCCTATCGAATTTATGTTCATATCCAAGACATCTAAAGCGATACAACGAGGGCGACCTCCATGACTTTTAGATCGCAGAACTACCTTTCTTTACAGATTTTGTTCTTATCGTTTTGAAAAGAATATATTTGAAATAAGATATGTTTTAGATTAATCAGTAGAAAGAGAGAGAGAGAGAGAGGGGGGGGGGTTAACGTCCACTCGACACAAACTGGGTCATAATGGAACTACCACACAGTTCAATTTTATTTCAATAATTCCCTTGCGAGTGGGGGTCTTTGGCAGTGGGGGGGGGGGGGTCCAGAGGAAACCCTACTCCTTGTCACGTACAGCCGAGGAATCGAAACCACGACAGTTGACTCAATGACAGACCATATATGAAACAGCTAGCCATTCGGTTATTCTCCCCCCCCCCCCCTAATCCGTAGCGTATATTGCCTATAACTTCGACTTGGATGTAGCTAGACTTGCGGGTCTTGCATGTTTGTGTCTAAATGTCAGTTCAAATTGACAATTATTTGTGGGCGCCAAGCATGATCATGGCATTTCACAACACTGGGGGGATTTCTGTCGTTTAAAGTATTTTTTCAGGTGGTGGACATGCCGTTGAATATAACATTTTATTTCTCAGCGATGGACATGCTCTGTTCAAGAATAACCATAATCACATTTACTTCTCTGACTTTTACATGTAGATAAATTTTAACGGACACCGCCGTAGACAATAGTCCAATTTACCGGCCGCTGGTTGTAGAGGCAGATGTGCTTGGTGTACCAGGGAAAAGCCATCTGCCACCACGTCTTCTTTCTCAGTGTTTGATGTATTTTTCGGGAGCTATGGTGGCTAAATGAGTAAAGTGCTCGGTCACTAATCTGGAGGACACGGTTACGATCCCGGTGTTTGCCGAGCCAGTTCCTGGTTATTATCCGCCATTTTTCATTTTTATCTGTTGCAGGATTTGGGGCCTGGGAAGGAACAGTGTCCGATGGGAGCTCTTGTATACACATTGCTGTGCAAATAAAAGAAACCTGAAAGTTAGAATTCGAAATAAGATTAGAGGGGACGCTATCCGGGCAGCAAAATATTCCTCACAATATACTGCATCTCGAATGCCCATCTTTATTAGACACGTGGGGAAGAAACGTAAGATGCTACATGATGTGCTGCATGATGTGCTGCTATAGACTCATATCACAACAACATTATTCCGGTAATACGTGTTTGTGTTTTGTTGATGGTTATTCGGTTCATTAAAACCGTATAGCCGGTAGGTATTCTTCGTTAGTAAATACCAAAATCATACTTGTATTTTTAGAAGTTATAGTTCAACGTAAAAGACCTGCGTAGATGTTAGTTTTCCCTGCGGTTAAATCTCACAACACGAGTTCATAAACAACTTTCCCTTTTGTTTCAGGTCGTTGAACTAAATGGTTATATCCCGGCTTTCTTCGTTTTTTGTTATTCAACACACTTTTCGCAACCAATCAAAGAATCAGTCATCAAATAAAGGTTTTTGCGTCGACTTTTTATTTGATTTTGTTGTCATGCCAAATGAGATGATCTGAAAAGTCTTGTAAATTGGAAGAAAATAAATCAAAGCACGAATTTTTGTGTTGGGTAAATGATAATAATTGAGGAATATCGGTTTTTCAGTGTTGCTTGATTTCTAATTAGGTATTCAATAAGACTGACTGTAAACTGTATAGAATCTGGAGAAAACGATGGTTTCTTTTTTATAACTTCTTTTTCTATCTTGAATATTTATGAATCTAAATTACAGGGATCTCATGAAATTTGTTATGAGTGCATTGATTGATATTTCTTTTGATGAAAAATCGAACTATTGACTCCAGTTCTATGCTCAATGAATTTACCTTTTTTATGAAGCTTATAAAATCGTTTTCCTGATATCAGAGTATACGCAAACATCTTTGAATCCACAAATCATATAGTTCAAAATATCAAAAAATAGTTCACAGGCGAATTAATCAAACATGTAGATTCACCAATATCACAAACGTGCATTGAATACATTCAATAAATACAGAATAATCGCCTAGAGAAAATCTGCAAATGCAAAGAGACCGAGAAAAACAAGCATCAATACACTTAAATGTTTCAGCAGTGTATCCATAACTTTTATACAATTTAACCTCTTTACATGCGTGATAGCTCTAAACAACATTAATGGAGCATGTTAATACATGTATTGCCAGGAATCCAAACCTAGATCATCTTCGGAACGTCTGGCTTGATATGTCGATGACTACTGCGCGGATTCGAAAATATGTAGGAATAGGTATGCGTTCCGGGCTCGTGGCTGTGAAGACAGCAATGCAAGGTAGTACCTAATTTTACCATGCTTACACTGAATGTCAAATGTCCAGATACTCAAAGCCTTGCACACAATTCCCCAGAAATTGGTTTGATTGGTAGATTTATTTGGAGTCTATCTGATCAGACAAAGGCGGACGGGAGAAAACAACAAAAAATCAAACGAAATACAATAAGATTTGGTTTAAAGGGAAGGATTAAATTATTGCCCAAACATGTAAATGTCATGTATAATAGACTTTAAGGAACTGCAGACAAAATAATTATGTCCAGTCGCGTGATTTCTAATTTGATGCAATTACAACATAGTGTAGCGTCCATAGCAAATTGTCTGGTAATGCCCTAGGCTAATTTATTTTGACCTAAAGTTTCATTTTTCTACACATTCATAATAATATTTTGATTAATAATGTTGACTTCTTACACAAAAAGACTGTAACCATGTGTCTTCTTGTCCCGTTATTTGCATATGATGCTGCTAAGAATGTTCAACTAAAATGAAATGAATTGAGGTTTAACACCCTACGGTTCTGCATCGACTTGGCTAACGAGGACGGGCATGCCCCATACAGTAAAAGGGAAATCCCCTCGGGACAGCGGCACAGTCCACTTTTATACTTAATTGCAACTGTCAGGGGTTCTTTAACGAGCACGCCATCCTAATGAAAATAACCTTGTTGTCGAATTCATCCATAAAAGACAAGATATATTTGTAAATTTCCTTTTTATATTATAAAAATATCTGAGATTTAAAAATTGCAACTACAAAAAAACGGCTAAAACCCATTGGTAACAACGTCACAGAACGGTTACCCATTACTCAGATTTTTCTTTCCAAAGCCAAGAGTTACTAATACAAGAATCGATAATTGTTGGAAATAAATTAAAGCTACTGCCTTTGATAGTAATTTATTTTCGCGCAATGATCAAATAACACAGCTTAACGTAATAACTTCATTTAGGTCGCTTACGTTAAACAGTTTAGTAGAAGGCAAAGTTGGACGGCCGTTGTTTAAATGATTCAATTAACAGATTGGTGGTATTTACCAGATACTTTCTAGGTCAATATGGGAACCAATTAAGGTCAGTCAGGCCACAATACAAGTGAAAAGGGGTTTTAACATCCTACCTTTCTGCACCAACCGGGTTAAAGAAGATGGACAGTATGAAGTGAGGTAGATTTGCCCGTAAAGCAGCGCTACGACCTACTTGTCTTTCGAATTCAAACTGTCCAGAGGTCTTTAACGTGCACGTCAATATGTACGCGGGACCTCGTGTTTTAATCCCATCCGTACGAACGACTAGTACCCTGCCCTCTCCCTGCACCATTGACAAGACGAAACGACGTCGGAAAATCTCAAGACCCTGCCTCGACCAATAGTGGGTTCGAACCCGATCCCTCCCGGTTAGCGATTCGATGCCTTACTCACTGAGCCACCATAGCTCCAAGGTCATAAGGTAAAGTACAATGAGATGTATTGAGCTAGTGGTGTCTTTTACTTTCACTAACATTTGTCAATCAAATGACCCCCTGTAAAGTAAATATACATCAAAGTGGTATGTTCATTCTAGCAAGTGCGGACATATCCTGTTCTGTTTATTACTATAGACTTTTGTCCTATAAATAGTATCAGGTATGGATTCCATTCTATGCTCGCGACAGTCAAAAATACTTGACTTCGAATTTAAAATCTAAAATAATTATATAGAAGGCAATAAACGTTTTGGCTTGTTTCTTGTAATGCGACATACAAGTTGCACCACAAACCAAACTACCTATTTAGATTTGAACTTTAACCCAACAGATGAGTTTAGTTGTACGCTAAAACTCGACAGGAAGTAATCGATAACATAATGTCTTTAAATTGCCCAAGAGGAGTTAGCACACAAAAACAATCTGTTTCCGTATTCAGTCTGTCTGGGAATGTTATTACGTAAGACTAAAGCCAAAGACAATTGAAATCACAGACAGCAGTCCGGGTATGAAAATGAAAGGTGTGGATATGGCACGTCACTACATACAAAACTGGATAATTTGTAGACTCAGATTTCCTTTCTGAGCTGCGTATTTAACACATACATGCTAAATAAACCAGATATTAGATTTTGGCGTCGATTTAGCGGAATTGAAGGAGGAATAAAATTTTGCTTTTCGGCTTATTCAAGTCCAATTGCAATGTAATCTTTTGAGTACACTAAATACACAATTAAAACGGCTCCGACATCGGTTGATAAATTTTAGTTAACATCGCATTAAAACTGCGAGCAACAAAACACAGAGAACAGTCAATCCAGGACACGATCGGCAACGAACGGACATTTATATACAGATTGTAAGCAACATACAGATCCACACACTTGACAATTTGCGGCTATAAGCCCAAACATGGTTGGAAACGTCCATATCTCAGTGAAATACAAGTTAGCAGACGTGAATAAAGGATACAAAACTAAGCATATACAAAGAGCTAAGCAAGACATCTAGATCATATAATGCCATCTAATACTATAGACATATATAAGACACGGTATAATAATGCAATAAACGTCAACATTATGCAGGTTAATGGCAAATTAAGTCTACCAGGTAATCAATCAAAGTCGAGTGGTATCGAAATATCACACTACATGTATATCATTACTTCTGTAGGAGCTGAGTTGACAATTTTGTCGAATGTTGGGAGTATTAGATGTCTCCCCACCACAGAAATGCACACCCTACTGTGGGGTCGGGTGGAAGCTGTTTTCCCAGGGATTTCCATGTGAGGGTGCAGACACCCGTTCCCGACTAATTCCCCAATTTTGGAAACTCTTCATGGCTATATCGACATGGTTTAATCAGTGTGTCCGAACTTTAACGAGTAAAGTGGCACTGGCTAAGAACATGGTGGGAGTGGGGGTATCCGTCAAAGATGTTCAACTGTATTTAATTTTGATACTGAGAAAATATTCTTCTTGTACAGCCCAATAACCTTTATGGCAGCAAATAGCACTTCAATGTCAGTTAATATGTAATTTGATGATCGTGCTATAAGGCCAAAGGGTGATCCGATTGCCGCTGAACAATATAGGAGAAAAGGTAAGACGTCTTAATTTCATTTCAAAGTACATAATTTTATATGGAATTGTTATAAATCTGGTGTCTACAAACGAAATCAACCTTTCAGATGATGGTCTGAAAGATGTGATTATTAAAGTTATCATCTGGTTAGGATGTGTAGCTGGGGGGTCACAAGACAAATAACTGGGATGGAACTACAAGAAACTTTGCCAGCTTTGTACAGCATACAACTTTGGTGGTGAGTTGTTATATCACCAACGAATCATTAGACGCTTTTATACGGGGATCTTGACACTAACAATCTTTACAAATCAATACCACCCGAAAGCTAAGGCCGATTCATTTCATCGGGTATATTATTTGTTTTTCTTTGGTTCACCTTTGCCATATTCAAATGAAAAGGAAAATAGCTTCCATTGTTACATATTTTACTCTTGCTATTGATATCACTGGTTGCGCACCAGTAATTAAAGATATATCCTTTTAATGTTAAATAGGTCAATTATTACACCTTCGTGTTATCTTTTTCTTAAGCTTAACATATCACGTTCCTTATAGACAGGACAAATATTTATTCGGGTTTCAAATATTATTTAAATTATTATCTGAACATTTATTTACATGATGGAGTCTATAATATAAACTCTCTAGAACGTCGGGTGACTTTGATTATTAATTAGATTAGGCCATCCGTGCCATTTAATTGGTTAACGAAAAAAATTGATAATCGAGGCTTCGTTTAGTAATGACAATCGGAACTACGATATTCCTGTCAAAACTTAAAGCATTCATAACTTAGCTCAAATTTGACTGAAATGTTCAGTATTTTCATTGTTCATTGTTCATTGTTCGCTATCTATTTTCGAATTATTACAGCGAGAACAGTTAGTTATTTATCTAAATCTTGCATACTATTAAAATTGATGATGGAACTGAGGTGAATACAGCTTTACAGTACAAACAATTTTACGTTCTTTAGCAATCTGTAATAATAAACTAGTTTATAGCGATTCATCCCCTGAACAATAGGCTTAGTAAATGCATAACTATGATAATTTCATAGTTTTAATAACTTTTTTGAAGCTTCATCGAAATTAATTACACGCCTCTTTGACATTTTATTGGGTTATTTTTATAAAGCTTGTAATATTTTACCGATTTGTAAAATATCTGTGGGTTTATTACACAATAGACATATTTTTTTTTAAAAAAGCAGAGGATCTAATAAATTGTTGGTTGCATTTAAAGCCTAAATGTGCTGTGGGCGAGAAATGCATTGTCATACAAACGATTTCCTGCCAATCGACACCACTCCGATGATTTCTCACTGTTGTCGATATTTTGGTTGTATAACATAAATTGTTCTCCATCGATGGTTAAAGAGGTGGGTTCTTTACAAATTTATGTAAATAAAACATAACGAAAAACAATATAATATAGTGTAGTAATATAGACGTGGCGACATTGTTTTAAATTTATAGACAAAGAATAGAGAAATAAGATGGCTTTATATTTCATTAATTAATATCTTTGGCAAGTTGGTAGATTGACATATGTAGTATGTACTAAATATCACTAAAATATAACTGAAAGGTTGACACATAAAAAGAGTTAGACAGTAAAAACTTGTGTCTATAATATACCACGAGAGTACACGTGCAAGGAAAATTACTATGGCATCATTTGGTTTAATTTAACCAATCAATTCGTTATGCGTGATATGCGCAAGTCCTATATAATATATATATATAAGAAACTGTCAAGCAGGCTTCCGTTAGATTCCAGAGAGGTTCCATCTCGAAGGGAAAATATGTAACAGTTTCTATCAGTAGTTAATACCGTAGTACTGTAACATAATATGCTTGTAACCATGTATCCGGATATACTATATATAATGTAAAAGCGAATTGTTGCATTGTTATAACTGAGAAGACAAACGTCTTAAGAAAACAGGAAGAAGCAAACACACAACGTGAAGTAAGAAGCAACGACAGCTAGATACAAGTTCTAGACGATCACAGGGCTACATAAATATTAGTAAGAAAATGATGCATGGGTCGTGTGTAGGATGTGGCGTCCGGTTCTAGTACGTGTCCGCTCTCCGCGTCTGACAGAAAGGCCCATGGTGCTACAATAGTCCAGCTGCAAAGACATTAGTGACGTAAATGAGCCCTTGGTAATCAAAAACCCGATTGATAAAATGGCCTAAAAAAAAACTATGTGTTGGTTTTAAAAATTGCGAAATGTTAACTTCTTTGCTTTATCTATAAATATGCAATGGTTAATAAAGGATTTTAAAAATTACTGAATGCACGCTTTGCACACACTCGGACATTAACATCCCTCGCAATTGTATACGTAACATTGTTTCCACATAAATACCAAATGGTTTTAATCGTAGATTTACCCAATTACCAAAATGTACAACTATCATAATACCTCGATGTATGTAGAAGTTGCTTAAATATAAATGTATCGTGAACGATTTGTGAGATCCCCTCCGAAAACAAAACCCAAACAGGAGGGAGGGCGAGCAGAGCTCATTGTCAACGCGTTTGTCTCGGGAATAATAAATCTGTTTGCGGTATAGCCTAACCTCAACTCAACTACAATACATTTCACTGGCAATGTGAATCCAGTAGACATGCTACAAGGGTTAATCAGCGAAATGGATGTATGAGATGTGTTGTTGGCGTTTGGGAAAGTAGACGAGGGGAAATGTGTAGGGAGTGATAGTTAGATGTATGATGAATAGTTAGAGTGGCTGTGGTGTTACGGTGAAATACTATGCCGCCACCTAACAACACAGCTTTATGATTTGTTAGACAGGAGTGATGTAATAAGTCCGACAATAATAAATAACATATTTCTGATTTTATTGTCGTCTTTTCCCACTTGCACTGGTTGTACGCCATTTTGAAACTAGCTGACGAAGACAGCTCGGGCGGCGATTGTTCGACTCCGGGCTGCTCTGTCAGTCGTATCATGTCACTAGATATTCACTCGGTAATTCACGGAATTCCACGATAAAAAACACGGTAATATCGTGTTTCATCAAACCTCTGCGATGCTCGTACTGTATGTTTTAAACTTGACCTATTACTCAGTGATAAGCCTCCGCTGCAAAAAGAGTTCTCGCCTTTTTATTATTAGTATAATGACTTCCTCATGTGCGGCAGGTTAGTTTGCTTCTAAAAACACTGTTTACCGTTCAAAAAAATGCAAAAGTAATTTTCTACCAGACAACCATGGTTCTATTCACCGAGACTAGATACTTTCTCTCGGTGTAAGGATATTATCGCTATGAATAAGTTCATACACTGTTGAGAAAATAATCCCGTTGGTTTGCTTCCTAACAATTTGAGCGTGAATCAACACTGTACTGAAAATTCTGTGCGTAATAAATATGAACGGTCTTCAAACATTCGGTTTATAATTAGCGATACACAGGTACAGTGGCAAGTGTTATGCTTACAGACTAATACCTCAAAAGTACCTACGCGCGAAATCCCAGTGCCCGTGCGCGTGCCAGTAATAGAAAAACTGAGAGTTCGCGCATAAAAAATGCACGAACGTACCAGGCGCGATGTCATACAGCAACCTTATGACAACAGCAGCAGGCGATATCAAGAACAGGGGGGCATCTGGGATGCTTGTCCAGGGGCCCAGGGTCCAGGGCCTTGAGGCCCGGAGGTATGCCGAGTAATGTTGTTGTTTTGCTGTGGTTCTTTTTTAAAATATTGTTATAATTAAAAAAGCATACACTGTTACTTGATCGTAAAGTGGTTGTTATAATTATAAACATTAACCAATATCCGAAACCACCGTTTTGGTTTTCACTTTTAGGAATAAAAAGTTCAACTTCGTTAAGTGTTTTAAAAGATATCATGAATTGAATTTTTGGCAATTTTCCTCATCTAACCCAATCTACACATTCGAGTTAGATAAAATCCTTTCATGGTTGATTTTTTTTTTTTTTTTTTTTTTTTGTGCAAATATTTTAATAGTCTGTCTGAGTATAATTTATATATTAATGACATGTTAACGAGGAAACTTCGCGACATAATGTCTGCATATGTTTTAATTATCAAATGAGGATGCTGATCAGACCAGTATGACGTCAAACCGAAATTGTTGCATCATAAGTTTGTTGATGTTGTTAGCACTAACAATGATACATGTCTATAGTTACGATGATGATTGAATTAGGTGCTAATTTCTCAATTTAATTTTGATTATCTTATCGATTGTTCGTCGCGCTGCATGGTGTGTTCTTTATTAACAAATTTTGTTTTTAATTCCCTTAACGCATAGACGCCTCTGCAGAATATTTCTAATAGAATATAACACAACACAGTTCTATTATGTTGAGTCGCTAAATGCCATTCAAAGATTATATTCTAATATAATATTTACGTTTAGGAATGTATCAACCACATTTTATAAGTGTCCTTTAGTTGTTATCTCAATTTTAGGGAAGTAAAAAAGCGCGCATTATCGACTATCTTAAAATAAATACCTTTTTAGAAATCCATTGAAAGGTAAAATGATGTGGACAAGTTAATAGATAGCACGCTATTCTTATACACTACTTCAGCTTTTTTCTAGTAACAGTATTGAAATTTGCTAGACCAGGGAGCTAACTAATACTTGTAATAATGTCAAAGGTCATCTCCAGAAATGATGGTAAACTGAGTAAAGAAAAAACTATTATCGCATCTAAATTTGGTCCTGATGTCGTTAACAGCGCCACCATTCATTGCCTGTCGATGTCATTACCGCCAATAGATCAACAGTAAAAAGAAAGCCGAGAACGGTAATAGTCTTTTATAATGCCATCGTCGTCTGAAAGAGAACGGGGTTCTATGGCCATTAAAAGATGTCATCTTTTCCCCATTTCCAAGAAACATTTAGAACGACTGTTTATTAAGAAAATATCACATGTCCAAGAGGCGTTACAATGAAGCTTTTAAGAAATCTAGTTCAATGATTGCTGCTTGATCTTATAGAAGCGGCAATTCAACTGGTTGACATTTAGTGGAAACTTTAGCAGAAACTCAACACACCAACAACAATGAGAACGCACAAGATTAAGTTTTTTAAAACTAAAATGTAATTTCTGACCCTTTCGCGCAGCCTCGAAGACACGTGCATTTTGCATACCGATAGTTCATTGGCCAATCACACTATTTTACCGAGATTTCGCCTAATAGTTTGGATGCAGCTATATCGCGTGTGGCGCGCCAGGCAGGGTAAGCTTACTCTTCCGGACACCTCTTACCACTGTTTGTCGTGTGTTTTGTACACGGTGAACAGTCAATTTGTTGATTACACTATTTTGCCTGATTACACTATTTTGCCTATACCGTTTTCTTAGGACATCAAATTTCGTCTAATGGTTTGGATTGTTTGTAATTGGTTTTATTTTATTTATATTCACACACTGTCAGGCTTTTAGGTGTTCATACCTCGCTCGAGATATACATTTAGTGGAAACTGTAGTAGAAACTCAAGAAGGTTCAAGAGTCTTCACACTTATTTCGCCCAGCAGCTTCGCGATGTCATGCTCTCTTTTCTCCGCGTTGGAAACTTTTTCCCCGCGGAGTAAACCTTTTCACCGCGACCTTTTCTCCGCGTTGCAAAGGTTTTTCATGGTTTTTTTTTTAAATGATTTATCGTAGTTTTCACTGCGATTCTCATAATATGAGGTACAGTAAAGGTATAAATCAACGAATAGCACTAAAAGGCCACCGTAATGGTTTACGTGTTATTGTTTGTAGTATGGTTATACAGCCATGTTCCTAAAGCAACGACTGCGAGTTTTACAACATCTGGTTGTTGCTGGTTAACTTCACAATTTCCAAACTTATAGTTGTAGCATCCATTCGGGGAGATTATGCCATAACGAACCCCGCGGAAACCTTGACATTGGTGGAACCTTGAACTTTAGAACTCGATTATCACAGGTAGACATTTAAGCTTGAAGGCGCGAGACTTGGTATTTGCGACGACCAAGGAATCTGATTAGTTAACAAAACTGGGCTTATACCCAATCAAACTTACTGCCGAAATAAGTAGAGTATTAGGTGAAGATGTACGTAGTTAAAGCTACAATTCCAAATTTGTAAGTTATATTTTTAAAAAAGCCTTACAATAGATGGTATTCATAAACATTCCTACCTTGTTAAAGAATAATCCTATAATTCCTATAATTCAGTATTGCCAGCTAAGAAATTGGCAAAAATATCATTTTCAACTTCAAATTCCAACGTTTGAAGGACGCTAATGCATGCAGGCCATGGGACAACAAAGGAGGTAATTGTGTTATTATTTCCTGTGTCAATGATTTTTTAAGAGTGGGAAATGATGCCCATTGTCGTATAATAGTGATTTGATAACCTTTTGAGCAAAAGACATAGGAACAATTATGTTTTGACTTTCTCAGAAAATATGAAATTCTCGCTAACGAGACCATGCCTTCTGTTGAATATGGGTTCAATAGGACAGGTTCGGTAAGAAATCACTTGAACTATACAACATGCAAGTTTATGACTGAGTTGGAATGTATGATTTAATCACCGTAGAAAGTATTGATTACCGAAACATGTCACAAATATTTTTTAGATTATTAGGGGAAGGGGTGGGGGTGGCAAACAGAGGGCAGAAGAGATGTATTGCATCAACTATCAATAAAAAAAAACTGTTCCGAATTAAAATATTGAAACTATTACAATAAAAAGATAATGTGGCATCTGAGGTACGATTCTTCAGCTTGGCCTCCGTCACAAGATATATACCATTTTATTTTACAAGATATAAACGTCAATAATCTTAATCTGATAAACAATAGATCAACATATTAAATATGTGTAACTTCAAGACTTAAATAATTCGGCTTTCTAAATTCGCATTCATTTAACTCAACGTGGTTGTGTTTTTATTATTTTGTCATTTATATTAATTCGGTAATATCTTCTGGGTTACGATTCTCTTTGCTCATTACAAACCGCGCTCGAAATGATTGTGTCCATAAAGCATCGATCGTGTCTTAAATATTCTATATTAAGATGCCACTTTTTCACAACATCAATATCTGATTGAAATGGGCCAATATTGAATAATAATACGTGTTGTTTGATTTCGAATATTATGAATAATATTGTTAGAGGTTTGGCTTCATTAATGACTCTATGGAGTTTTGTTTCCGAACATACTAGAAATGTAATGACACAGCTTTAAGGGGACTAGAACGAAACTGTGATACAATAGTGCACTTAGTTTGAGTTCAGTGACAGAACTGTATTCCAATTTATTATAACACTTTTTTAAACGCCTTTTATATCGACGATAAATCACCGTTAGTCCCAAATGATCCAGACCAAGACAATGGTAATTGTTTATTTCTGCAAAATGACAATTAATGTTCTTGAAAGGGAAACGCATATATGTCGATAAACCAGTCTGACCCTGGAGCGTTCGCTCATTTTTCACTTAGTGTGAAAAATAAAATAATTTATCGATTGACTTGAAATATATATTATATAATAAAAGTTATGTCTTTTTTGTTGTAACATATTATGTTATCCCCGAGTCATTTAAAAAGCTTGTATATGAATATAGGTCTGATACATGTCTACGGAAGACTGTTACTCTATTAATTCCTAACGCTCATTTTGGTTCTAATTATTATCGTGTAACTCTTTATGACCTTAAGGACTGTACCATATTCGCAAAGGCGTGAATTACTGGTCAGATGTGGTCCAATTTATATCCTTGGCTGACTTTGTATTAATGACAAAAGGCATGCCTTGATGTCTATCTCAAGCCGTTGGTTAGGAAAATAGTATTTCAGTCACTGGTAATTGAATCCACTCGTCATTGGGTGACTCACTGCGTGGTGTTGATCTTACAGCCCCCAAACATTTCCTGTGTTTGCATTTTACTCGACCATCTGTATTTCTTTGAGCCAAAATTGTAGACCATAAACTTAGTTTTATCTCATATTCCATGTCCTGTAAATTGACGATTTTGTTAATCTGAAAGTTTTGTCAACCTATTCCAGTTAGACCATGCGCTATGACGAAATGGAACGTATTGACAATGCTTTCAAACCGAAATGACGAAACACGATATGGCACGTTGATTCCATTAACTCAGCAAAGGTTGTCTGTTTAGAGACACAATCGTCTCAGCGATCGCAATATGTAGACATACCTTATTAATATCGCGATATCTTTCGCGCTATTGATACCTATACGTTTCCATACCCACAGCAACTCAATCCGACACTGAACAGAATACAATATAGAGTTTTGGTTAGCAGCCAAGCACGATAAACCACTATATAAATTCATCGAATTGGATAATGTCACTGGAATCTTGCTGATAAAACCTACCTCTGCCTAAAATATTAACTGAATAATTCGGGGTCCGAGAGTTTCGAGACATCAACACACTACAACCAATTCAATGCATTCTCAGAACCTTTGTCAACTCTTTGGCCGTTCTTAAATATTGTCATTGGAGGAGAACAATCCACTAATGGTTGTTATGACAATGTCCCTCCTTCAGAACGCCGACGATTAAAGCTACCACTTATAAAGACCAATTATTGTTATGCGTAAAAATGTTAGCGAAGCCGATAGAAGGGATGCAACTCGTTTATCATAAATTGGAGTAAGACAAGTATTTCTTTACAGTTCACTTTATGTTTCATCAAGGCCTGTGTACACTACCAACATATTTACAACATTTTTACAACATTTCTCCAACATTCCTTGTTGCAACGCCGTGTTGGAAAAATGTTGCCAAGTGTATACAGAAAAAATAACGTTGTAAAAATGTTGGAGAATTGTTGGAAATTTGTTGCAAAAAGAATTGTCTGGTCAATTTTTTGTTGCAAGTTTTTGGTCGTGTTGTAAAAATGTTGCTAAGTGTGCACAGAACAAAACCAGTTTTCCAACATTCTTACAACATCTAATTGATCATGTGATCTACCCGAAGTCATGTGACGAGCCCTAGATGGACAAAATGGCAGCCTCCTTTGAGATGGAACAGGAAGAACAGGAAGGGTTTTGGACCCAAGAAAGAACAAATAAACTGTGACAGAAGCAGCCAAAACCCATGTGCTCTCCTTGAATTCATCCATGATTTTCCCACCAAAAAATAATTTCCCGCTCTGTTTTTACAACAAACTTCCGTCATATTCCCAACATATTTGCAACAAATTTCCAACAGTCTTATAATAGTGTACACAGGGCATGTTGTAAAAATGTTGTAGAAATGTTGCCAATGTACACGCTGCTTCATTCCAGTAGATTTTAATTTAGATCTGGCAAACGTATCAAATGTCCCTTTAATTGAATGCAGCTCTTCTTTATATATTATGATTCACTATCCTATATACGTGAGACGTTGCTTAAAGTGGACGAGAAGGATTTACTGTTTTTGTAAAGTGAAATGAAATGGTCTACTGCAGACGGATTACGCCATACATTGTGCTATAAGGGCAATTTTGCCCAGGCAGCGGCACTAAGGTCTTATATCGAATTCCAACTGCCAGGTGATCATAAATTGCACGCCAATAATCTATACATCGGACCTTGCCAGGCCCTGAGTCCTGCACCACTGAATGGGGGAACCACGTCGGAAAATCTCAATGATCCTCCAGGCTAGCGAACCAGCGTCTTACCCAACTAGCCACCATAGCTCCCTTAATTATTATTATATTATTATTATTATTGTTTGTGTTTATAATTAATTAGGCTACACCACTTTAATTTACTTAATAGCGATGTTTTGTTCAATAAAAAACGATTAAGTCTACCATTTTTCACACTTTTAACATTATGTTAATTAATTAGACTACGCGTACTTTAAATTGCTTTATAACGATGTTTTGTTCAATACAATACGATTAAGTATGTTTCGTCACGAATAATCTGCCATGGGGATACAGTTCAAGTACTTGAAGGTACAACACGTGTGAGAAAAGCATAACATCAAAACAGCAAGGACAATAAATAACAGCACTCGTCCAGTTCCTGTTTTCATAACACCTCCAGGGCATATTAATTAAGCAACGCACAAAATCGTTTCGCGGGTAGCGTATGTAAGATAAGGTAAGTTTTCTGATAAAAGTTAATATTCATATCTTGCACCAAAGTCATTTTGATGATTCTTTTATAGAGTTACCGAAACTCGTAAACAATTGCAGAAACAGAGCGGGGTTTTTTTTAAATCATTTAATTAGGTTATTTTTTGAGTAGAATGTGTTCATATTTCGATATTCTATAATATGGCACAGTTGTGATAGTTTGCCATTTCTGGTAGCCCATCTTATTCCAGGTAACACGATATACATGCGATTCCATTTTGGTTTCCGAAGTCGCGTGTTTTTAATATTTTAGTTATTCTACGTAGCATGGAAATAAATAGGTATTATATCTATAGGGTCCACTGAGATCGAGTTTTCTATTTTAGTGAACTAATCAAAACGGTTTAAATACGTTTGTATTCTACATTGCATGGGTTAATTATATTGGTATGTTTTGGTATTATAGCTATGCTATATACATATAGCTAGATCTTAATATTTTACAATATGTCACAAGGGAAATCTGTAACGTGGTGTAAACCGCGCCTCGATTTGTCGTTCTCACTAAACACGGCCGGAATATCACTAGTCTCTGTCACCCAGAACCCCATAGTCTTCAACGTACGGAGGGTATGGGTCGGTTCTCAATTTTTTGACAAAAACTACTGGATAATCTACCCCATAAAAAAACAAACTCCAGGTTACGCATGGGCAATGGAACCTATTGGCTAAAGTCTCTGTAAGTGCTAGATCTCATGAAGTCTGGACGATTTTGCGAGATTATATAAAGCGAGATTGAAATATATCTCACAACTCACATGAGAAACAAAATAGAGACGTTGGAAAAAGCATGAATTGCGATAAAAAATCAAGAAGATTGTGAGAAGGCATACGTCTGATTCATGACGAGGGAAAATAAGCATTTCAATTAAAACCTTTACAAACAAAATTTTAAAGATCGTCATTGTTGACAAGCGAGCTGTTGTGATAGATTCAGTACGTGGTAACTTAAAAGACTGGATAATCCAGACAATGATTTACTTTCCTTCAAATTTTGAGGACCCATCCAGACTAATATTCGTAAAATATTTGTTTGGATGATAGAGATTAGAATATCTCAAGGAACTCCTGGGACACACTGGTTATTGATCCAGCGCCATTCTAACCGCGACAACCTAGAAAGCGTATGCGCGTCATCCGTCACTACTACCTACTGTACAACCTGAACTCTGCAATGGATGTCCATGTTTCTGTGTAGTGTATTATCCCCCTTTGACCCATGATCAACCCATAACAATCCATTCGGCAACCTCGACAGATTCCGGTACTTTCCGTAACGCTACATCTAGACTTGGCTCATTCGGCAAACCTCGACAGATTCCGGTATTCTCCGTAACCTACATCTAGACTCGGATGTATGATAGTCATTGATATGTACCTACGACCATACATTTGCGATGTGGCTTATCGACTACCGATTTACTCTAACAGGAAAACGTTCCGCTTTTACAAAAAAGTCCCAAAATCTGGTTAAGCTGTCCACACCCGTTGGCGGAGTCGTCCGCACGACTTAGTATAATTTCTGGACAAATAATGTATTTGTAAATAGTATAGTTTTTCTGCGTGGTCACCCTTTCTCTCGGTAAATAAACAACAAAGTAAATAATTTCTGGATATTGTAATACGTTTTTTGGAGTCGTCCACACCATGTATTTTTAATAAGTATAGTTTTTTTCTGCGTGGTCACCCTTTCTCCCGGCAAATAAACAACAAAGTAAATCGTTTTATTCCATAAATAACAAATTCATTAACAAATTCATAAACAAATTTAGTTGTGGACGACATCACGAATAGTTGTTGACGACATCACCAATGCCTTGTGGACGACTCCACCAACGGTTGTGGACGACGTCGCTTGTGGACGACTTGACTAGCACCCATCTTCTGGGGGCAACCATGTTTATCCGGGTCATTTAAAATAGTTCCAAAATGGCGGACTTCATCATACAGCCGAGTCTAGATGTAGGGCACCGGAATCTGTCGCGGTTTGCCGAATGAGACTTGGCTGTATGATAGTAATTGATATGTACCTACGACCACACATTTGCGATGCGGATAGTCAACTACCGATTTACTTTAACAGGAAAACATGCCGCTTTAACAAAAAAGTCCCAAAATGGCGTCTTTTCTAGATATAATCTCTATGGGGGCAGCCATTTTTTAGTTTGTTGATATAATCTCCTTGGAGCAGCCATTTTTATCCGGGTCCTTTAAAATAGTTCGAAAATGGCGGAATTCGTCATACAGTCGAGTCTAGATGTAGGGTACCTGAATCTGTCGAGATTTGCCGAGTGATAACAATCATATCTGGTTAATCCCAATCATTTCTGCCCCTTTCGGCGCTCGGAAATCATCGGTTTTATATGGCAATAACCAATGCTATAAATAATAATTAGTTTAAACAAAAATTAAAACTAAGTACGAACTTCCCAATCCAAACCATTAGACAAAATTCGAAGTCCTAAAAACGGTAAAGGAAAAATAGTGTATTGTAATCAGCATATGGACTGTTCACCGTGTACAAAATACACAACAAAGAGAGTTGGCGGGTGTCCGGAAGAGTAAGCTTACCCTGCTGACATGCCACACTCGCCATAGCTGCATCCAATCGATTTGGCGAAATCTCGGTAAAAAAGCGTGATTGGCCAATGAACTATAGGTATGCAAAATGCTCGTGATGAACAGTGTTAACAACGCAGTAGATATATATTATCAGGGATATAGTATACCCGTCAATTAAATATGTCTAGAATAATAGTCGAGAGAGGCATGTTATATTTACCAATCAAGTCAATATGACGGCCATAAAACTTTTTAAAGGTTTTAATAAGTTTAGTTTGCAAGTATCCCTGTAGTTGAAGCTTAGATGACAAATGCCTCGATCTACTTAAAAAATAGAATGAACAAGCTCTCGCGTAACGAATTAGCTAAGACACAAACACTCCATAAGCTTTTGATATTTGGAATGTTACTACTAATAGACGGAAAGTTAACAATCGGAAAGTCAAAGTGGCCACGTTTATCTTACAGTTTAACACTTAGTTTATGGCAATTGTCAAAATCGAGACGCAGCTCCAAGTAGGAAGAGTAATTGTCACTGTCAGTAGTGTTTTTAATTTCGAGCTCATCAGGAAATATGAATTCTATATAATCGCTGAATTTTGAATTATTCAGTGATGGAACATCATCGATATATCGATAGGTCAATTATCCAATAAGCTGAATTGGATTGAACATGAAAGGGTCTATATAAGTTCTCTCCAGACATATAAAATAGTTAAATCTTATGTTTACAATAAAATGGTGGACATATATACAGGCAGTGGGTAACAAACATGATTATTAAATTACTTGGAGTGTAATTTTAAGTTTTAAATATTAAAGTGACAAAATCTCTTGCTGTCTTTAATGTATTTTTGGACTATTTCAAATAAGTTAGAAATGGTATTGTCTGGAAAAGCAGGGTTGTCATATAAGATCAGGTCAATTGTAACATTTAGTTTAAGGTGGTGTAGATTAAGAATTGTTCTTGGACAGAGTATACTGGACACATGAAAAAGTAATGGTTATCTTCGTCCGCGGAATTACACCTCGGACACACTTTTGTTTCACTAATAAAGTGGTAGAAAAAGTTGGGTTTTTTTTTACTTTAGCTTTATTTCTTAATTGGCAATGGATAATATTCTATTTTCTATTTCCAGTAGTTTAGTTAAGTATTGGTCTAATTATAGGATACACACGTGAAAGGCCCAATTTAAATGTACTAAACGTTTGTGAGGTTTTAATATTTTCAGGTAAGTTGCTATAAATTGAGGGATCACGGTGGCTAAGTGGATAAAGCGCTGGTTCGCTAGCCTTGAGGTCGGGTGTTCGATACCTGCATTGGCCGAGAAAGTTCATATCGATTTCCCGACGTGATTTCCCCTTGTCAGTGATGCAGAGGGAGAGCCTGACGAGGACAGCTGCCTAGTCGTTCGGATGGGACGAAAACCCCGAGGTCCCGTGTTCACATTGGAGGGCACGTAAAAGATCCCTTGGCAGTTGGAATTCGATATAAGAGTAGGCCGTAGTGCCGCTGCACGGGCAACATTTCCCTCATAGCACACTGCATGGCGTATGCCCGTCTTCAATTAGATCAGGTTAAGTGCATAACAGTAGGACGTTAAACCCAATTTCATTCATTCATTCAATGCTATAAATTGATTTCTCCGAACAAAAAAACATTCTTTGGAATGCGTTTTCTCCCTTTACTTGAATTGGTATTTAATACCTGGTGTTATTGATTTCTCTATGTTTATGGTTTACTAGTAACCAGGGTTATTGGATACTTGTGGTCAGCATTTATGGTTTTGTCAGTATTAATAGTTAGCACGTTAATCAATCGCTAGATATATCACATAGTAGGGATACACAAATAGGTTAATCAATAATATAAAGTTACTAATACATGAATTACCACTAACTTCTCTCATACATTTGATAACATGTCGACTGTCAAGTGTACACCACCATGAGTCATTGGTAAGTTGCTGATAGTCCGGAAATACAATCACTAAGGTAAAGTATTGGATGTTATTGGTACTATTGGTAACTTTTATACGTATATTATTATGTCACCTAAATTGTTAAACTTCACATGGGTTATTCAGTGCATTCCTGCTTTCGAATTCGTTTATATTTGCTTTCGAGTCCGAGCGAATGGTTAGCAAGTGCGCGCTGTATCATAAGGTCTTTCATTAAGTCATCTGGTGTAGTTTCGATTCCCCGGTTGTATATGGCAAGGAGTAGGGTCGCCTGTCCAACCTTGTGGGTTTTCTCCGGGTCGTGTAAGTTAGTGGGAAAACGTCCGTCTGGATGTTCATTATCTATCCTTTTGACCAGGGGCCGGTTGCTCAAAGCCTCGTTATCTTTAACGATCCGTTAACTTTAACGGAGAGAAAGAATGTTGCTGAAAATAAAGGCCCCGAACATTCGGTGGTGCAAATTTTTTCTACAGATATATGCTAATATAAAGAATAAAGTATTCTATAGTGTTTTCTGTAGTAAATTTAACGGAAAGTTAACAAACAACAGTCACCGAGATGTGTCCGTCAAAGTTAACGGATTGTTAAAGATAACGGAGCTTTGAGCAACCGGCCCCTGGCTGATATTTCATTGACAACTTACAATCACGTATTCCAATGATTTTCCTTTTGGAATCGATCTGAATTGTAATACATGCCTACCGAAATTATCTCTTGATAATAGATGAAACTCATTTGTGAGTCAAATAGAATTACATAATGGATTTGAAGACATAATGTTAATTACCATCCATCTACTTTATTAAATCAAACGCGATGTATTTAAAATGCAAAGTCACAACTCACAACTTCTCTGACATCAAAAACTTGTTAATAAGAAGCCGCAAGATTGTCAAGAAATATTGCAACGTGATTTGAATTGTAAGCCAGAGCCTTCGATTAAAGCTCGTACCAACTAAGAAAACCTTCCTGACGTCGTTTAGTATACAAGTGTTTTACTCCATGTTCTTCAGTATAGAGTGGATTAAGGAGCGTCTCACTCCACGTTGTGTTTAGCGTGTAGTAAATTTGGACAATGAAAAATAATCCTGATTTTTATCTTTGTGTAAGAGTTGCATAAATAAAGATGCATTCTATTTTAACCGTAACTAGCAAATTGCAAAGTTATATTAATTTATTTTGTGTATCTCAAACCTTAAATTTAGATTTTGTCAGAACGTTGCACACCCATCCTTGCAAATTCACCACTTTACAACATCGGTATAAATCGTAAATAACCTGTTTGTCGACTGGATGTAAAAGTCTATCAATATTGAAGTCAAGACTATTAGGTCTTATTTAAAAATAACCTTCTGGTGAGACGTACAATAAGCATACATAATACTTGAGGCATCAACAAATCGCAAGTGAAGAAGCATAATTAATGTCAGGGATATATGGGGCTGTGGTCCAATGAATGGCTATGTGTTACCATTAGATAGACAATGTATCTGAGTGTATGTCTTTATTGGGGTTCCCATTTAAGTTACAATTTCACATTTTTAAAACGTTTTAAAATAAAGCCCTACAATAGATTGTATCTATAAACAGTCCTACCTTGTTAAAGAATAATCCTTTTAATCTTTTAATTTACTATTGCCAGTTGCGAACTTGGCAAAAATATCATTTTCAACTTCAAATTCAAACGTTTTAGATAGCTTTTTCATGGTGAGGAATAGAAAATCAAGGGAGGTAATTGTGAGATAATGGTGTAATTATTTCCGGTGTAAATCAGTTTTAAGTGTGAGAATGACACCTATGATCGTATAATAGTGAGTTGACAACCTTTTGAGCAAAAGACAAAGAAATAATTATGTTTTGACTTTCTTAGGAAATATGAAATTATCGCTTTAAATGAGTACCGAGTTAGAAGAGAAATACAAATTTTACTTATCTATATACGGATCAAGAAGTATTCTTGAAATAGTAATTAAAATATTTCGTATGGAATAGCTTTATTTAACGTCCGCTTTCACCGAAGTGATATCGCAGACAAGTATACACCGAAATGAGGTATCGTCCATATATATAATTGGGATCAATATGCTATTTGCTAAGTCTACACAATATTGATAGCCTAACAATCTACATTAACCGTCAATTACTAAAATAGTGGGCCTATAATGTCTCAACACAGCTGGTGTTAAAAGATAGAAGTATAGTATTTTACACTTGTTACATTATCGACCATTTTGATATTCATGACTCATAAACAACAAAAATAAAATAGTTTAAACTTGACATTTGAATTCAACATGGAATAGCTGAAACATCATTGAACTATAATGGGTGGGTTGTTTACAACATTATAGGTGACATTGTTTTTGCATCATCGGCTGTAGATTGGGTAAGTTCTCTGTGTTGACAATACATTTGTTCAAATCCTGAAATAATTGAATTTTGTAGCAGATCGATAATACATAGAAACATGTCCTATATTATAACTGTTAAACTTAAATTAAGTGATATATTTCAAACATAAATGCAATAATACAGTTACAGAAATATCAGCACAACTACACTTCCAAATATTAAATCCCCAATACCACTCTTGTTGTAACTGAATAATATGCCCCAATCATTATTCTGGTCAACCAATTGTACTATTTTACAATATTCCAATTAATTTCATCTTGACACATTGGATTTAAACATATTTTCGAACCCTCTGAACAAGTAAAATAGGATGTAATGGACAATTTACACAATAGGTAGGTCACTTAAACATCTAGTAGTAGTTAGAATAAGGCTATTGACCTGTCAAGCCAGCAAGAGTGTTATTGTCCCTTTAAAAGATTAAAAGGGTATTCAAGCAGTTAGCTGCTCGCACAGATGGGATGAGAATGGTCTGCGCGTATGGCAGGCTCGGGGGCTATTAAGGAAGTCGATGTTCTCGTGTGGTTTGGGGACTCTTTAAGTCTTGATTTTGTGTCGTTTTGGGTCAATTGGTAAGATTAAAGTTACATTAGTTAAGAGCTAAATCTGCCTATAGCAGGCCTTTCTTTGGGCCTGAAATAATTTCTAAAGTATTAATAAGACATTAATTAACTGATCCAGGCCTTAATCAACTTTGGATGGCATCAGATTGCTCCGATATTAAACAGATTAAAACGTTTCATTGATACTCTGGTTTGTCAAATATGGCGCACCAAGGCGCTTCGAGGCTTAGCTTTGATCAACCAGGACCGTGGTTGAAATTATTGCACACGTCTGCCAAGTCTTCAAATGCCAATATCTTCGCTTGCAATGGAGTAAATTGCATGACATTTTCAAAAAATTCATTTTACATCACCACTTTCGAACTATTATAGAAAGAATGGCTAGTTCTTATCTATATCTTGAATAATGTAACTTTAACAAGGCTTTATTGCGCTTTAGCTAAAAACATAAATATGCCCCGTCTAATTATTTGTTATTATTATGACTGTGTTTAATAGTGTGTAGTCACCGGAGGTTTGGTACGCAGGTTATATTATAATAATACTCTAAAAGGCAACATTGAGGTATCCATAATAGTTTCATATCCTCTTTTGCAATTTATATGGCTGTTCTTTTGCGTTTTCAATAGAATTTAAATTAAAACATATAGGACGACTCCGGCTCGACAACTACAATGTTTCATGTAGACATTTTAGAAATGGTTCCACTATTGACGTCTTCCGCCTTACTCTAGCCGCAGTAGTGGTTCATCCTACAGAGTTCCTTTGTGCAAGGTTTTTAGTCAAATGTCTACAAACAGGTTACTGGCCTATAGCTCCCTTAATTTACACATAAACTGACCCAAAACAGTACTGCGCATTGCTTAACATAATATAATAAATCAATTCCCATTGAAAAGGTGAAACCTTACCGCATAATGATATGATTTGATGAAACTCAACTGCTACATTTCACCTGCAGGTGCCATGGCGGCTTGCATAATGCGTCAATACAAGAAACATCGCTATGCAAATGTAGGACGCGTTACCACAAAGAAAAATTGTACGGTAACTATTTAAGTGGTGCAGTATTCAGTATTTGTCATAGAATTACCAAACTGTAATGATGTGTTGACAATTGTGCGTTTGAGCCTATTTGAACTTGCGTAAGAGGTCTTAGACTGTATCAATTATAACGTTAAACACAATTATTTTAAATAGTATACATTTATTTTCATACTAAACCGATAATAATAACACAATAAGATCTAGTCGAGCGGTCACGTGTGTTAAAATTAACACTTTAATCAATTATAATCAGAAGTGAAAGTGGTATTACAAGGCCAAAGCTAAATGTTAAATAAATATCCCCAATCTCGTGGTTATATGTATGACTGTCTTAAATACATCATGAAGCATATCAAATGAAGGATAAGTATGGGTCCACACCTAGAAAATATATCGAAATTATGATTGTCACGATTCTTATATTAGTTAGATTGTCAAATCAATTGTTTGTACACAAGATTAGTATAATATACTATATATTTGTATATCTGGTACGTACTTCATATAACTTAATAATATTTATTGACTGAAAAATGCATGATTTATAATTATTTACATCTGAATACTGCTAGAGGTAGGTTATATATTTCTTTCAAAATCACCATTTCATGTGTTTTATAAATTCCTTTTATTGTGAACACATCTATTATATATACGTAGCGAAAACACCAGTTTATCGTTTTATGATGCACACTGATGAATATTTATATCTAAATTATATTTATATCTAAATTATATTTATATCTAAATTATATTTATATCTAAATTATATTTATATCTAAATTATATTTATATCTAAATTATATTTATATCTAAATTATATTTATATCTAAATTATATTTATATCTAAATTATATTTATATCTAAATTATATTTATATCTAAATTATATTTATATCTAAATTATATTTATATCTAAATTATATTTATATCTAAATTATATTTATATCTAAATTATATTTATATCTAAATTATATTTATATCTAAATTATATTTATATCTAAATTATATTTATATCTAAATTATATTTATATCTAAAATAATGTGCCTTGATAAAATGTTATATTATATTTATATTATTTTAGTGAAAGCAATACTTGTAAAATAAAACACGGCCTTTTACATTAGCATGTCTTTGCATGATATACGCTTTCCTTGGCACATGAATAAAAAGACTCAGTACATACTTATTTTTACAAAAAATACACATTTACTTATATTTATCTCATACTGAATTGTACAATAAATAAACTACACTGACAATAGTACAGAACCATGTATTATCCCAATAGCAAATGCTGTTCTGGAGACATCATGCTTTGGTGTAATAAAAACTGGATATTTAGTGGTGACAAATTGAGACTTTAAGATATAGTATAAGATCACAGATCAAGAAACAAGGGCAAAAGTTATTTTTTTAGTCTCTCTCTCACTCCCCCCCCCCCTTTTTGCATGGCGATTTGTGTTGACTTTTTTATGTAGAATCGAATAAAAGAGTTCGAAAATACATTTTCTGCCAGGGTTTGGTGAATATCCAGGATTTTCATGCGGAAGGATACAAGAGTTGTGAGGTTGGTTACGTTGAAATGTAGGGCCGGGAATTGCATATTTACTTGTCTCTACTTCCAGCTTGAGTATCTCAAGTTTTTCATGAAGAACCCCACACGTTCTTTTGAGCAAGATTTTGACACATGTCGCTCCATCTGTGGTAGAAAGCGTTCTGCCCAACGAAAATTTGGGAAAAGGTTATAGCCGGGCTAAGTGACGAGAATTAACATTATAAAGTCAATGGGGCAATCTTAACTGTTCTGTGGCAATAAGGTCCCTGTAGATATAGTCAAGATAATTAAACCCACGCCTACATATTCTGATGAAAGAAATAAAGGGATTTAAAACAATAGAATATGTATAGAATCTCCCCATTTGACGTTTGTCACGTCATAACTAGAAAGCTATCATCCCAAGAAATGGAGAAGCAATGAAACTCGTTCTTGTTCAAGAACTGTTTGCTATGAAAATAGTGTAATTTGAAAACAATGTTATTAATTCAAAACGTTGCTGCATATAACTATAGGCAGGATTGAGGTTATCCTAGGTAGTTATCTGTAATCGATAATTATAAGCATTGTAAGAATTGAATTTCAAATTGAACAAATTGAAACGTCGCCTTAAAATACACTAGTAGCTGCTTTCCATAAGTATGTGTTTTGTTGTAATTTTAAATATCTTACGTAAACTAAATTAAAAGTTTGCTCGAGTCATGATTATAGATTAATTTTTAAAAGTATGCAACATATGCATTCTAAAAAGGCAACACACATAAAACAATTTTTATTACATGTATCTTATGCTCATTTTCTAAGTTACATTCGTGGTAATTACAAAATTCACCAACCTCGTCTCCTTCAAAAGCGGATGATACATCTTTTTTCCGAAAATAGGTATTATGTCGAATGAAAATCACGTTGTAAAACAATACGTGATAGAAGAAGTCACAATAAATCATTTAATATATTACTGTCCACTCACGGTCACTTAACCTTTAACTGTATGGTAGTTATATACTTGACCCACAGATCAATCATATCAATAAAAACCGCTGGGGCTGTGGTCATTTATTCAAAGACCCGATAACATCATATACTGTATATTTACATATAAGCATCGGACATATATTTTCGGTAGAAGGTAACGTATGCTTATATATGATATTTATTTTTAGGACTTTTATGTGTGTTTGTATTTCTGGTTTAGTTTTTGTTTTTAGGTTGGGGTGGGGTGGGAGTTATTTCCACAAAATGTTGGTAAAAACATTACATTCTGAGGTTGTATAAGATGTTTATATATATTATTTCGTATGGTCAAGGATTTGAATTATTTAAAGTGTGCTTTATAAGTTTGTAATTTGAAACAAATCGACAGACGAAAAATATTTCCTTGAGATACAGATATAACTTTGTTTGTGCATAATAATAAGTTAAGCAGTTGCTTTTTTTCGAGCACAAGGGCTTATTATGAATATTTTAAATATATTCCTAATGCTTGGTATCCCACCATCACACAAAATAACAACCCCCCCCCCCCTCTCTCCCTCTCTCTCTCTCTCTCTCTCTCTCTCTCTCTCTTCTCTCTCTCTCTCTCTTTCTCTCGCTCCCTCTTTGTTCTCTCTCTCTCTCTCTCTCTCTCTCTCTCTCTCTCTCTCTCTGGGTGGGGTGTGGGCTTTTGTAAACTGCGTTTGTTATCAACTTAGTAAGACGTGAAGTTGATATGTTTATACCGGATCAAATGTTACATATCTGTGTCATAAGTTATATATATTTGGGCGTGTTCTGTAATTCATGCCTTTGTTTAAAGAATTATTTGATTAGCAATTTGTTATCTATACTATATTACAATAAGTTTCGTGTTGTCCAGTATGATAATACAGGATGAGAGCTTCCACACGTTCTCAACCGTATAGTACATTGGTATTTTAACATTCAGATATGTTTCTGTATATATATAATATATATATTAATTATAATAATATATGGCTGACAGTTTCAAGTAACAATTATTATCAAAATGAATAATATTACATCTAAAACACAACCTTGCCGAACCCCTACTTCAAAAATAAAGTAAGTGGCGTCATATTTTACAACCGTTTACAGAACTTCTGTTTCTTTGAAGATTTGGGATTGTGTATTAAAAGTTTCGTTTATCTGCTTATGTTTACTAATTTATTCAGGCATTAAATTGTTTTATCCATTTATATATCATTTTCCCAAAGGCGACTGTTAAAATTTCATTTAGTGTGGGCCAATGAATGGGGTATTATTCTGCACCATCCAGGATATTCTTCGTCGAATTCCAACTGCCCATGGTTCTTTTTCGTGCACGTCAAGGTGTAACGGTATCTCGGTTTTTTAAGTGAATGTATTTTAGTCGTATCGTAAATTACTAGTTAAGGCTGTATGAGTATTGTTTTTTATTGAACATTGTAAAACATAAATTTATATAAATGCCCCAACTAAGATAGGGGGCTTGGTGTATTGCAGATTATATTTTAAAATATATACATGTGTATTCAACTGGGTTCGGTTGCATTAGATATGGTGTTCCATTTAGGCCTCTTTACGCGTCGCATTTGACGGATGTGTGTTTGTTTGTTATTTATGCAATTGCATGCCGTTCCTTTTTTATAGAATAACATTTATCTTAACTGATCTTATTATGTTAGGCCGTGTCTGATAGATAAAATACGTATCTGTTTCTTTTCAGTGAAATATAAAAATGAAATGGGGTTTAACGTCCTACTTTTCTGTATGGACTGGGCTAATAAAGACGGACATACGCCATGCATGATGAAGTGTGCTATGGGGGGGGGGGTTGAGCTACCCCAACCTTTATATCGAATTCCAATTCCAATGTGTAGGCTACACAGGACAAATGTTTCCATTACCCCTGAAAGACTATACGTTGTCCTGTATGCAGACTTCCTCCTGTCCTACACCACTGACGAAGGGGAACCAGTCGTAAACAATGATGAACCCTTTCGGTCAAAACCGATACCGAACACTGGACCACTAGGTTAGCGAGCCAACACCTTACTCACTGAGCCACGGCGGCTCCATAAAACCCAACCCCCGTAATATTTCATTCGTGGGAAAATAAGTTCCTGTGTGTACCCGCTGTTCTACCCCTTTATTGAATGCACTGTAATAATATATGCACATAAAGTAGAAAGAGTTTGCACAATGGACCCGGTTGTAACAAGCGGAAGATAAATATAAATATACATATAGAAATTAAGTCGTCACAATATAACCAGTTTATAAACATATTTAGATAGTAAGGGCAAGGCGGGCTTCTATTCTCATTAAAGGACACGATGACAATGTATACAGGTTGAGTCGTGTATTTGTACTGTTCCCACGTATAACAAGTTCAAATTGTTATTCACATACACAGTAAACCAATATTATACGAGTTTAGCTTCAATGCACCATTCATGGGACGAGTATATACCGTTAGTGTGGTCTATATATCGATCTCCTCTCGGCTTAAATATTAAGTCGATGAGATAGTTTCAACGCCACAGATGACATAAAATCTAAACTAATGTGAAAGTTGGTATTTCGAGTATCTCGTTATGTCGGTCTTCAAAGATAATTGCGTGGATTATGGGAGTAAATTAGGCCAGATGACCTCTGACATGACATGCCGTTTTGCATAGTATGATATACAAAACAGGTTAATGTTTTATATGTGAACTTGTGTCGCTGGGTTTTGGGGTTTTATAGAGAGAGACATATTCTGTTTTAAAGTGGATATAAAGCCTGGAACACGATGGTTGAAATTGGAATGCCTATGTTAGCTCTGGATCAGACATGGAGTCAAAGAAGGGCTTTCCATTCTCGGATACATACTCCGGTAAGTGTAAAATCTATAGGACAATGTAATTGTACTGAATCAACCGCTTTGTGTATGTGTAAAAGTGGAGTGGAAACGCCTTCAGTTGATGCTGATGACCTACATGTATAGTATATAACAGATTCATTATATCGCTGATGTTATCTATATAATAATATACATGTACGTACATTTATCTATATGCGGCTTGTGTTCTAGTATCCATTGTATTTACATATCGCGTAATAGTACATATCTCTTGGTCTATTATTCGTTCAACAACATTCAAATCCTATTATCACACCACAATTTGAAAATGTATATACAGTAATAATAAAGATAAACAAAAGATAAGTCTTCCGAGACTGTGACAAATTGACAGCTTACTGAAAGTACAACGGGTTGGTGAAAGAATCCACGGGAACAAATGCAGACAAGCTTGAATCTCAGTGATACAGTTTTGAATGAAAAAATGAATATATACTTGTAATAATACAAACTGGTATATATAGGCAATCAATATTGGGCCAGGGTGTCGTATTATTCTGATAGATTATGCAAATGTGACATTAATCATTCATCCGTAGCGGTGGTAAATCATCCCACAGTTGTATATGAATACCTGTACTGTACCATGTGGGCTAAATCTATTCGACAATTGCACATGTAACTAACTAAATGACCCTAGTCTAGATCAAACATTGACATTTGCATTGGTGTAAATATATGTCATAAAGTAGTATTTAATCATTTTAATGCATTAACTATAGTTTGTTCAATAATGACTTAGTACGACAGGATGTAAGCGCTATATAAATAAATCAATACAGAACTTTGATAGTAATTCAATTAAGTTACCTCATACATGGCTTTAATACAATCACCATAGTGTATGTTTACTGTATGCTATTATATTTCATTCATTTACATTCTACCTTTAAAATTATCTGTTATCAATATACTTAATCAAATAAGAAATCCAGTGTATCTTAATCGTAATGGGTATAGTTCCTCTAATGCCATAGTTCACACTCTGATGACAATAGAAAATCCCAACGCCACCAAAGGTTTCTGGGTTTTCTCAAATTATGTTAAAGGCGTCTGATTATGCTCGGATGCAATCATTATATCTTTGGGCAGGTTAATTGTGTTTTCTATTTGCTTGTTTGGGGATTTTCCACCACTGATAGAACTGTGCAAATAAAGAACAATATATCAACATCATTTTGTGAACAGTATCTTTTTAAAGAAAGGCTCATGTAAACTGCTACCATGATTTTGTCTCTAAATAACCCCGCCTCTTCCCTGTCACCAGTCCATGCTACAATATTTTGAAGACTTTCAGGCAATAACCAACAAGGTTTCGTCAACGTTATTAACAATCGCATGTTTATGGTTACCAGGGTCCAAATTTTAGTAAATACTGTAAATCAATCTAATATTTTCCAATCAAATTACTAAAATTTGGATTTTAAATTAGTTAAACTTTCGTGAATCAGGCCCCTGTTTTGCCTGGTGGCGTAATATCGGATACACTAAAAATGACTATATTGTAGATTAAATGGTATGGTTCAGTGACTAATGTGTTGTCCTTCAGGCTAAACGACTAACACCTGTGAAGTAAGGTTTAAAGTCACCTTTACTGACTAATGGTATTTATTTACAAAGATTTGGTGGAATAAATTTCACACCTAGAGATTTTATTAGTATCAGCACCGAGTAACACATCACTCATCTACTAATTGATGTGAATGTTAGAGTCACCAAGTGGGGTGGATGTTGGAAGGGGTGGTTGGTTGTATAAGTGAAACTGTAGGGCATAAGCGAGGGCAGATATAGCTTAAGAGTTAACTGGTACCATAGTTCCGCTACAAAATGACGACCAAGGCCTTGTCATTAGATAAAGGCACGGATGACATGATTGGTGTGTTCCTTTATTTCGAACTGGGCTCACGAAGACGGGCATACCCCACGAAGTGTACTAAGAGGGACATTTTGCCGGAACAACGACAAGGGATCATTTACGTCGCCAATGTGTAGGCTACAAATACCTCGGTTTTTCAACCCATCCGTCAAGACAGCTGTTCTTGACAGGCCCTCCGTCCTGAATCACTGACAAGGAGGAACCACGCCGGAAAATCGGGATGAACTTTCTCGCCCAATGCAGGGATCAAACGACCGACCTCCAGGTTAGCCAGCCAGCGCCCTACGCACTTAGCCTTCATGGCACCCTTATGTTGATAAAGAAGCCAACGTTGAAATCACGACTAATAAACAACCCAAATCCCACTTAACGCTCAGAAACATAATTTTAATTGAGTAAAACAAAGGTTTTTAAAGCAGGAATATGAAAAGTAATCAGTTGAGCTCACCATATAACTAATGCAAACAATACATCAAGGTCCTGCTGCTTTAAGACACGTTTTAAAAAAATGGGTATCAGTATAGTTTTGGGTGTTTTCGGTACGTCGTCATATCTATAGTCATAAATGTCTGAAAGACGATTAAAAATGTCTCTTGTTAGTTAAAATATGGAGTCATTATGCGTATAAAAAACACACTTTTATCCTATTTTTCGTTATTAGAGCAGAAAGTAAGCTCTACTGCGTACTATATTTGATGACTTTAGCAAATACCTCAACCATAGAAATATTGATAGCGATAGTGAAGTGTTGACGTGTAATTTTAGATTCCGCAAAAAGGTAGGGTATGTAGTTAATTTATTTTAAAAACATTAAGTGCAAACTAATGCTGTTGTCTTCGTCTAGTTAATTTTTGCAAAAGTGCCGATATGAGCAGTTAGAAATATCCGTGTGTAAATGCAAAGCTGTATATAAGTCCGTTGATAAAATAAAGTTTTTTTACTTTATCAACGAGTGTTGATATTTTTTGGTATCAAAAAACACGAGTTGGAGATTTTATTTATCACCCAATCCTTTCTTACATGCACAAATAAATAAATATAATTCTTTGGTATAGATTTCACTTTTACAGAACCTAATTACATTACAGCGTAGTGATACATCATTTTTTGAAAGCAGTTTAGCTATTGTATAGTCCTATATACTGACCCAGTTTTTTCCTTCAAGGTCAATTAAATATAAGCAGTTTCCTTCTTTTTTTTATAAAAAAGTCACTCTTTACTTAAACAAAGTGGTTTCTTTAAAATAAAAGAAAGTAGTTCCTCTTTGATTGACCAATCAAATTTATGTAAAGCGATATCACCACTGTGTATATATCACAGTAGATTATGTAATTTATCACACACGCGATATCTACTGTCAAATGTATTATTGGGTGATAAATCAAAATTATATGGTTTGAAACCTGTGTATGGTTTGTTTGCATCTGAGGACGGATATAAACGACCCTGCTTAAACATGCATTATGCAAGAGCTAAATCTGCCTATTACAGGTCTTTCTTTAGTCCTGAAATTTTTATCCAAATTAATAATAGACCACAATGAACTCTCGATGGCAATGTTAGCCTTCGATATTGACTGGATTAGAATCATATAATATGCTTCTTAACGCTCATTGATAATTTAACCAAAAAGTGTATAATTATAATCGAGACTATGCTTTTTTTTTATCGTACTGACTTAATAATGTTGATCGGGGCTAGGCGGAAATTTCAGTCGCTTAAATCTCGGCTCAAAGTGGATCAATTTGACTGAAAATTTCAACAAATTACCTTTACATTATCTAGTTTTTACCTATTATAGTAAGAACTGCCAACACTTTATCCGATCTCCCATAATTTATCTTTAAATTATTTAATTTCAGTAAAAGGTTGGTGATACTTAATTATAAACATATGAAATAGTTTATTACTGGTTTGTTGAGATTGTTTAAGTGAGAGTTTCCTTGTCAAATTTATTGTCACGCGTTTGTTTCCTGGTTATGTATAATACACAGTTTGCTTATCAGTATAATATACAGTTTGATTAAATCATTTCTATTTTAAGTGTTGTCTAAATACTTTGTAAAAAATGTGAGCAATATAGGAATTTGCCAATGCCACCCTGTGTGTTTGAGTTTTATTTTTAAAATGATGTAGGCTACTCGTGGAATATGACACACCAAATTATCATGGCCACTTGAGCTTAGAGTTTCTGACTAACTTCCTATTGTCACATGTTTATGAGAGATAATGACAATTTAGAAATTAGGAAGACTGGTGCTGGAAAGATTGAATTAAATTATTCAATATGAATTTTATAAAGAATAGAATTGGTCAGCAGGTAAGAAAGATTTAGTGTTAGCCATGATGTTAAAGCCATGTTGACTCGTGGTTGTAATATAGCCATAATCATTAATTAGCATAACAAAAAAGCATATTATAGGCCTAATAGATGGTTGCATTTTTTTTAATGGATATGTGTTAAGCTACGAACATTCATTATTCTTTTAAGCTGTCGTCATATAATTTATATATAATGTACACATGTTACATTCCAGTACACAAAACATCCAAGTATCTATAAAATATAAAGTTATCAATGAATCATTAACAAAGTAAGAAAATAATATAATATAATTTGTTGTACTGTCAGTGATTACATACAGTACTAGTTAGTGCATAGAAGGTTTTATTCCAAAGCTTTATATTTTTAATACATCCATTCTCGCATTATTATTTGTTTTTCCACAAACTTATATTGTGTAAACCCTATGGATTACTTCCCTTGTATTGGGGCTATGGATTAGATGTAAATCATTTTCTTCAATATATTACCATGGAGATTTCATTTAAACACTCATCAATCATAATGCATACTAGAATTATAAAACGTTTGGTAATTGAGGGCGGTGGTCCAGGAAATTTTTCCCAGGACGGGGTTTGTCAGGTTCCTGTTAAGGAAATTAATTTGACAGTTGACAATGCATTGTGCGATCATCGTCTCCAAATAACGCAGGCATACACACACATACTCAGCTTTTTAAAGAGAGGGAGCCAACACCCCGTTTAACGTCATTTTTTTTATGAATTGACAGGTTTGCATTGTGATTCAATTTCATTGATGCAATACATTACTTTTGATATCACATATGTTTACATATATATCATTATCTCGCGCTTTGAATGCCCGACCCGTCCCATCTGATTATAAAGGATAAAGCACACGTCCGTGACACTTTTCTTTCAAGCGTGTTGAATATTTTGTTTGTAGCTGAGCAGGTAGGGTCCCCCCCACCCCCAAATCACCGTCTGGATCCGCCACTGAAATGATCCCGTTTCAACTTTAGCATGTTGCGGTTGTCTTCCTTGTTGGTCTTTTGTGGCAAAGAAGGCACGGGACAGTACAGTGATGTACACAATTACTACCGGCATGATATAACCTCTATTAAGACATGAAATCAAACTAGAGCATGATCCTCATTTGAGACTAACGGTGTTAATGCCATTACACGTCTAATGTAGATATAAAACATTTTATTAAAGTAAGTTTTGTCCTTATACAACCATATAGTACAACATATTAAAAGTGGTTATTTCCGAAAATGTGACAGTGCCAGGAAGAGATTTATCTACATTATCATATCACATGTATTTCAGAAACCAACGGCGATGGACAGGAAGTTTGTAGACGAAGTCGTCGCTGCGCACAATACATATCGGTCTTGCCACCAGGCAGGACCTTTATCACAGTCACGAGAGTTATCAGTAACTGCACAGAAATGGGCGGACCAATTAGCGTCAACCAATTCCTTCCAACACAGTAACAGTAGTCATAGAGGACAGCCGCTTGGTGAAAACATTGCCATGAAATGGTCTTCCAGGCCTGATGCTTATACCGGTAAATACCATGTCTTAAAGATATGTAGCCTCAAACTATATTAACACACATTATCCACTAAACCCACGATAAAATATACAAGTTAATCATTACAGATCGTAAATCTGTTACGCTAGAGCTTGTTCATTTTATTCTGCTTTTTAAAGTAGATCGAGGTATTTGTCATCTAAGCTTCAACTACAGGGATACTTGCAAACTAAACTTATTAAAACCTTTAAAAAGTTTTATGGCCGTCATATTGACTTGATTGGTAAATATGACATGTCTCTCTCGGCTATTATTCTAGACATATTTAATTGAAAGTATATCGCCACTACATCGTTAACACTGTTCATCACGTGCATTTTGCATACCGATAGTTCATTGTCCAATCACGATATTTTACCGAGATTTCGCCTAATAGTTTGGATGCAGCTATGGTGGGTGTGGCGCGCCAGGCAGGGTAAGCTTACTCTTCCGGATACCTGTTACCACTGTTTGTCGTGTATTTGTACACGGTAAACAGTCCATATGCTGATTACACTGTTTTGCCTGATGACACTATTTTGCCTATACCGTTTTTTAGGACTTCGAATTTTGTCTAATGGTTTGGATTGTTCGTACTCGGTTTTATTTTATTATCACATAGTCTAACGTTGCTACTACTAGTTTTCGCCAGCGCTGATCCACCCATCATCTTGCACGTGTAATACAGAAAGGCTGCTACTGGTGCTACGTTGAAATTCGTAGATTGCCAAAAAGATTTTCGTTTGAAGAATCTCGATGATTTTGGTAACAAATCTTTTCTTTCTGTGATAGCCCAATCGATGATTTTATATTTAGGATCGAGTAGACATAAAAGCAAAGTGGCTGGGTTTCATTTGTTATTAGTGTTTATTACAATTCATATTGTCTCAAATATTCATCCTCTAGGCCAGGAAGTAACAGATCAGTGGTATGGAGAAGTAAAGATGTATACATTTGGTGGCGAACCAAGAACACTTAATGCAGGTACAGATACCGTTATAAAGATGTTTAGTCCGTCGGACAATTGGTTTGTGTTACATTCGCATTTCAACATTGGTACATATTATGTGGTTAATATGCATGTGTAATGCTTTTTCAGATTTGTTCAAACAAAACGTTGAATGGGGCAATCATAGAAGTTCAAATTTAGACATAACCACTTCAACAATGAGTTTTATGTGAGACTTCAGGTACTCATGCAAGTGTAGAGCTGTTTCACATAATTATATATGGATAGCCTGTCACAACCAACCGAAGGAAGAGTGAGTCAACTCGTGTTCATCGAACAATCGATTCTAATATATAGGAGGCCCACTTATTCTAGTTAAACTCAAAAACAATATTCGCCCGACAATTGCACAATGAACAAAAGCATTAAATAATTTTGGAATAATTCATTTTCAGGTCATTTTACTCAGGTGGTGTGGAAAGGTAGTAAAGAGATGGGTGTTGGTAAAGCTCAAACTAAAGATGGTAAAATTATAGTGGTAGCTAATTATTTACCAGCTGGTAATATGATTGGAGAATATGCGTACAATGTACTGCCACCAAAAGATGGCAAGATAACCTTACCACAACCAGCTAGAGGTAAAAGCTTTAATTCATGTATATACAACTATTTTACCACGACCAGGTAACAGTTTTTACATGTATATAAAAGTATATAACTGGGCGTTACGTAAATTTCTCCAACACCCGGTACATACTTTTTTTCCGAAATCTTATGAAGCTAAGAATACGGATAGAAACCAGACACTGTGTTATCATAAACTGTGCAAAGATACGTGTAAATATTGACAATGAATCTGCTATTAGCTCGGAATAGTAACAAAATATGTATGATCTAATTCAAACCAGATTATGGGGGTTCCTTTCTTCCAGAAAAAACACGCACAACATTTGGGGGAGATGATTTTTCCTCGACCAGTAGATTTAACAATAACACCAGATTTCCAAAGGGTGAAAAATACGAGAGTTCGAATAATTCTACATCAACGACGCATTCCTTCGATGACTTTAATGATATGAAGAGAGGTTTGTTTGGTGGAAGCGGTCATCCAACAGAAAGTATCTCTACCCGAGGCTACCAATCTCGTGGCGAGAGTCGCAGTACCAGAACGTTTACTGTAACTGAGGGGCACGGTGCCAACAAAGTTACCAAAATCATTGAAGAAGAGACTATTACCAAACCAGATGGCAGTAAAGTTACCAACAGAAAGGAGACTGTAAAGAATGATAATGATGGTAATCAGCAAGGTTTCGGAAGTTTTACCAATAAACCGGTACGTTGGATACAATTTCTATTGCAAATCGTTACTTTTTTACTGGCTTGAACCGGTTAATCACGTCAGTAGGCGACTCATTTGAAAATTTCGCCTTAGATTTGATTTTTGTCCCTTGGTCCAGGATATGAACAAAAGACAAACAAGGGTCAAATCAGTATATTACCATATATTTTCATAGATTTGATTAGAGTTAATACGTACAATGGACCAGGAATTGTGATAAACGTCATAATATCTAAAATCAAAGTCCGTTAATCGATGCGAAATCGTCCAAGAAACACGACTTAACCGAGTCTAAGTTTTATTTTTTTTTAAATAGCGTTGCTCCTAAGAACAAGACGACGAGTAGTGGTTAGGACTCAGTTCTTTAGCCAAAAAGTACACTTTAAGCCGAAACACCTTGATATGGAATGCAAAGTATACTTATGCAGTTTAGACCAACATGTCAACTTCAGCTAGATAGAAATTAATAATGGGGAAAATTTAGGGAAACGGACCACTATCCATCCCATGAAATCATGGAGGTTTATGTACCCGAGTCTTGATTGCCTTGTCAACTATATTCGAGGTAGTTACTTCTTGTCCTTCCAGAAGCTTGGTTCATAATGAGTTGGGTGTGTACACACATTCCATACAAAAATGGAACACAATTTTCACCAGGCATGTACTTTCGAAATCATCCGTACAATCAATAAAAGTAAAATAAATGACCATGGTATGACTATTGTGATTCATTTAGTCTATCGCCATGTTAAATAGGATTACAAGTCACGTTTGAATGAGCACCATGGTCAACTTATTAAATCAACCATAATGATTTCTAACACTATTCATAAAGATGTTGTTGTAATGTACGTACTTAGACTTACATGTACTTATATCTTATTTTCTTACTTGTAGATCGAAATTGAATTCTTTTGAGGTCGAAAAGCCTATTATTTTTTTACATCAGCATCTACTTTTTAAAACCACCCTTTGGGATATTGATCTAATTGCAGTCCGTTTACACTTTTGACACCTTTAATTTTAATTTGTAACTATTTCGTTAAGAATTTTAATTTCTTACTTGTAGATCAAAATTTGATTTTTTGGAAGCCGAAAAGCACATTTTTAAAAACTTCCATTTAGGATACTGATCTAAATGCAGTCAGTTTACACTTTTTGGCACATATACTTTGTAATTATTTCTTAATGGTACTTATACCTTTAAAATAAACAACCTATGAAATGTTATCGTAAATTAATATTAATATTAAATAAGAGAAAACCAATTTTGAGATTTAAATGTTCCGTTTTCGTGAGCCGCTGTCTGCCGGTTAATACATTGGTCCCCGGATTTTCTTTCGTGTCTGTATGTTTATTTGTGATTCTCTTTTATTGGGAACGCTTGGGCATCGATGGTCATAGAAAAAGAGAAACTGACAGTATAATAAGATGTATATTATGTAATATTTATGTTTCTGAGTAAACAATTGTTCGTGATTCTAATTAAATTGATATACATAGAGCTGTATATTATTTTTCTTACAACACTTACTTATTGTAAACTGTTTTACAGTTTGGTGACAGTGGTCCTGGTAGATTTGGTGGGATGTTTGAAAGGAGTGAAACTAGTCGACCTGAACCATCCAGAGTAAGTTAGCAACTATTTTTTATGAATGTTAAGCTACAACAAAATTTCTCTAAATTAGATTTTAGTTTGGAGATTTCATATTAATGTCTGTCCTATTTTTAAATCTTATATTCACGTATAATAATTTTGTGGTTTATAGTTTGATACTAGAGGTGGTATTGGTAATTTCGGAGGTAGATTTAACAGAAATGCTTCAGATAAGGTAAATAAACTATTCAAAAAAAGTAGGGGATATTTGATTTTGGGGGCATAATACTAAAATATGCAAATGACTACGAAAAAGGTCACTATAGAACCCATACAGCACACAGCGTTCCACCTACGTCATACCCAGAATGAAACACTGTGCTATATAGACTCCATTTAAAACGCTCGCGTCATCATTTTGGGGCGGGACCATGGAGGTGTGGGCGGGACTTAGCGAACGCACGTCACCTGTGTTTACACAACAGAGTGAAAAAATACCGTAGCACATGCTTTCTGTAAACACAAAGTCATATTTCAAGTTCTGCCACTCGACTAAAAACGATATATAATATGTGCTATGGGTAATATTGCAATATATTCTTTACCATTGTAAACTGTCTTTAAAGTTTCAATGTGTTTATCTTTCAAATACTCCTAGATACTCCTAAATTTGTTTTCGCAAACAAAACCGCCTTTGAAATTAACTGCCATAGGCGCCGCCATATTGAATAATTAGGGGACTATATTGTGATTCGGCTCTTCATTAGTTTGACATCTTTCATACACACAACGGCTAATTAAACATATTTCATTTCATTCAATATGACAATAGAAGAGAAATAAATACTTCTAAAACAATTTAGTCGGTGTCATCGACTAAAATCGTCGATGTAGGAATAAAAATGTCGATTAATTAGGTTAGGGCCTATTCTCAGCCGAAGCTAGCAGTAGATAGGCAGCCAAAGTTTGGGATGTATAGAACCTAACAAAAGAAACATTTCCAGTTACATGTGACGCCCAAACGCACCAATAGATACCGCGTGGAATATAGGTGCTGCTTGGGATCAACATGGGGGTCCAACCCAAGATTTGCTCGACTCTGACCTTAAATGTTACAGCCATTGTGGCATTGAATTCCAGGGTGGAAACATCAGTTTAATTGTTTTAGTGACCAGAAAACAAATTTTGATATGCGTCGGCTTACCCAAAATGAAAGGTTACGTGCCCTTGGCATGCTACAGATCGGCACAAAATAGGCGGTAGTGGCGCGGACGATGAATGTTTCTCAGTCTGTCATAAGCAGGCTATGGTCCAGATACCGTGATACACAATCTGTACAGGACATACCACGCTAAGGTCGACCAAGGGCGACAACTCAAGCCCAGGATCGATTTATCCGTACCTTGGCCTTGAGAAATCGTGTCATCACAGCAAATCAGATCAGCGCTCGTCTTCAAACAGACACTGGTGTGAGAGTGAGTGGCCAGACGATTCGGAATCGACTGCATAGGGGTCACCTTCGCGCCCGGCGTCCTCGTGTGATCCTTTGTTTGAGAGATCATCACATTCAGACAAGACGTCGTTGGTGTAGGGATCGTCAACACTGGGAAAATCGACGCTGGAGCAATGTGATGTTTTCCGATGTGTCAAGGTTCACTGTTGATTTTTTGGACAGACGTAGGAGGGTGTAGCGTCGTCGAAACGAGCGCTTCCAAGACGTTAACGTCATCAGACATGATCGATTTGGGGTTGGTTCAGTTATGTTGTTATGGGGCATCACTGTTGCTGGAAGAACGGCTTTACATGTTGTTGCAGGGCGTGTTACAGGCCTGTACTATCGGGACAACATCTTGGCAGTCCCTGTTGTGCCGTTCGCACGACGTCATGGCCGCCGTTTCATCTTCCAGGATGACAACGCAAGATGTGACAGGTCCAGGATCGTTACAGGTTACCTCCAACAACAGAACATCACCACATTACCTTGGCCAGCACTGAGTCCCAACCTCTCCCCCATCGAGCATGTCTGGGACATGCTTGGACAGAGGTTACGTCAACGTCAATAACGTCCTGTCAATGTCCAAGAACTTGCTGCTGCGTTGCAACAGGAATGGGACAATCTAGACCAAAATGATTTTAGACGTCTCATTAGGAGTATGCTACGTCGGATCAATGCTTGTTTGGCAAACAGAGGAGGATTTACCCGTTATTGACTTTGTTGTGATGCTGTGGTAACTTTGCTGTTTGACCCCGGGTATCATTTTACCCTTATAATGGTCAGTCTGTGCCTTACTTAGTCTAACGATCATTTGGAATAAATCGATGAATGTGAACTTCATTTCATTTTGTTATTTGTTTCTTCGTCAGTTTCATTAGGTGACTTTAATATACTTAAAAATCAAATATCCCCTACTTTTTTTAAATAGTATAATGAAAATGTTTTTCAATTTGGAATAGTTTGGAACTCTGAATCCGTAGAACCAACTTCTCTACTTGGCGCGAATCCCCAAACAGTAACACAAAAACGATATTTTCCTTTGGGGTTTTTTTCAAATAGCCTCCACATATGGATATTGCAAGGATACCTTGATAGACAGAGTGAATAGTCTCCTTTTTTGCACAGCACGGACAGTCTAAATAATATATAGATATAATTCTTTACGTTTGTTTTCCAAACGATTGCACGAATCTTGTTCATATTAAGCATGTCTCACTACACACGAATAAATCAATAGATTAAATCCTAAAACTAATATATGTAATTAAGATTATTGATATAATACTTAACACGACAGTCTATATGAACACGGTTACCATTGGTTGATTATAATAGTTAATCACCCGTCCCATAGTTACTTCAACAGTAGATGTAAACGTTGCATTCTAAGACAAAACTTTTAAAGGATTGGCGAGGACGTTCATCGGAAGTTTGATACTGCCTTGCCCCCGAAAGCGTTTTGTAATATAAATTTCTATTTAAATTGTAAGTGGTGCTACTTTCCGTCACAGTGGCGTTAAAAGCTCTTGAAATGTGACCCCATTGGAAATCAATTAGTGCACATTGTGTACATTTTGCTGGCTTCAATGGAGATTATTTCTGACTTCATATCATAATTTAATCATTTTCCATACTTCCTGTTTTAATCATTCGTGTGTTTGTTAATAAATGTGTCTGTGTCTTAGACTAGATAGTATATATAAATACAACAAAGATATTATCATTTGCATTTTAAATTACTTTCAGCCTTCCACCAATACGGATTCTAGATCACGTCAAAACCCACAAACCATGACTGAATTTATAGATGGGTGTGTCAGAGTTCACAATACATTAAGGACAAAGCACGGTGTGCCGGGATTAAAACATAGCCCGGAATTGAGTGATTATGCGCAGAAATGGGCCGAACAACTTGCCGCCACAGACAGCTTCCAGCACAGTCAGTGTAATTTAAAAGGCCAGCGTTTAGGAGAGAATATCGCATGTAAATGGTCATCAGGCGGAGGGGATTATACTAGTAAGTAAGCCTACGTTTGAAATGAAAAGATATGATACTGCTTTTAAAGTTACATTATTCAAGAGCTAAATCTGCCTATTACAGGTCTTTCTTTGGGCCTGAAATCTTTTCTAAAGTATTAACTATAGACATTAATTAACTGATCCAGGCCTTAATCAACTCTGGATGGCATCAGATTAACACGTTTCAGCGATGAATTGATTTAATCAATATTGCGAAACCGAGACTGGTCGCGACTTAGTTTCGATCAACCAAGACCGTGGTTGAAATTATTGCACACGTCTATCAAACCTTCAAAGGCTAATATCTTCGCTTGCAATAGAGTAATTTTAATGAAATTCAAAAAATGCATTTTACATCATCTACTTTCGAACTATTATAGCAAGAATGACTGGTTCTTTATCTATATCTTGAATAATGTAACTTTAAAATTTAAGCACCCATTTTAGAGTTTTATAGTCATACTTTTAAATGTAAATTCGTCCAGTGGTATAATACCTCTTCCAAATGAGTATTGCTTGTTACTTTTGAAATCCAAATGAGTAGCTATAATCTTACTCGTAACAATTGTTTGAGATAACCAAAACCAATAATCAGAGAAGTTTGCACATTTCAGCACTTAGTATGGGCGTGGGTGTTGGGGATCTCTAGAATATCAACAACTTGAATACGCGTACCGTCTTTTTTTATATACACAGCTGTTATTAATCTTATTGGCTTTCAGAACTAAGATCAATATTCAACAGGGTTAAAATACTTTACGTCCGATTGATCTCACATACCTACAAACTAATTAGTTCTAAATTATGGTTCCTACAATACATAAATCATTTCTTGATGCCGGACAGCAGTATAGACTTAATAAAATGTTCACCCCCATTATTTTAATTACAGGCGAAGAAGCTATTGAACAATGGTATAGTGAAATAAGTAAACATGATTATAGTTCACAGAGGTCATTAGGAACAGGTTAGTTGAAAAAATAATCAATATCGAGAAAAAAACTGGTGTACTTTAAAACCTTCCATTTATTATTTTGCTGTGTGGACCTACATTGGATCAATGGTAGTTATACTAAACCACCCAGTCCAATATAAGGTCCCCCGCGGTCCAATGTACGCCACGCATTATTTAAATTGGAACGTTTTTTAAATTTTCCTTTGTGTTACTTAATATTTGTCCAGCATCATATTTTCCAAAAGTATATAGTTATTATTAGCGATGCATATTTCCTGGTTAACGTAACTATGGATGGAAATAGAGGGGTTATAAGTTACATGTAGGTGATAGTAAGAGACTTTTGGCAAGCGTAAATCGCTGGTCCGTATGGCGTATCCTTATCGATTTTGCGTGTGGCGTCATCCATGCATGTGTATTTCTCATACGTGATACGGTATACGGCAGCACGTATCGAACAACTTTCATACGGAAAAGGTCCGTATAACATCGTTGTCGGTTTACCGTATTATTTGCTACTTTTAGCACTTGACTGGTACTGGTGTTGATCCTGGTAGATAACTGCCATCATGCTGTAATAGAACTAAGCTCATCCCAGCTACCCATACGTACGCGTCGCGAAAATCTGCCAAAATTCTAATATACCTTGACGCAACATATCACGCGACGATGCGTATACGGATGGGGAACATTCCACTTGCCAAAGTCTCTTATATACGTGACCTTACACTTACAAATCCCCATTATATATAATTCGCTTGCGCGTAGGGGTCTTTAGCGGTGGGAGGAGAAAATCCACGAGGTTGGGCAGGCGACCCTGCTCCTTGTCACGTACAACCGCGGAATCAAAACCACGTCTATATTCGCCATTGTAAGGTTCCACAATAACAGAGATACACGCTCTTAAAATACTTCAACTTTTGATTAATGTCATTTTATTCCAGGCCATTTTACACAAGTGGTTTGGAAGGATAGTAAAGAATTGGGAATAGGAAAAGCCAGAGCAGCCGGAGGAAAAATTGTCGTAGTAGCCAGCTACAGACCGGCTGGCAACGTAATCGGTCATTATAAAGAGAATGTTTTTCCGCCAAAATAACTACATACCCACAAAACTTGCCTACGATTTTACAAATTGTACCTATTATAATTATGCTATATATTGACGTGTCATCAAAACCATGTATACATTTTGTAAGATCACCACACTAAAACAAATTCGTGTTTGGGAAATCGATGTGATGTTACCTCGCTCTATTTTATTACATCTTCGAAAGTCAATTTTGAATAGTTTAATTGTCGTATATGGTAATCTAAATGTGGTCTAAAAGCTAATTTGGTCTTTGAAATTTAAAAACAAATTAAATCACTTCCAGTACAACATCTTAGAATATAAATCTTGTAGACGAAATAAGTAAGATTCATCGAATTAAACAATATCAAGGTGTGGGTTACATAGTAAATAGTGATCATCTGCGCTGATTTCATTATGTTTCTCCCTCCTTACGTTGTTGTTGCAAAGTTGGTCGGCGTGACATACATACATCAGCATAACATTTCATTAATATATCCTTTTAAATCAAGTACATATATCGTCCGCTATAATGTCTTATAAAGTATTATCTTTACTATACGGGTATAGCCTTATATTTTACTCGGTGCTATATGTAAAACACGATTCTTTACACTGTTTTACAATTAAGAACGACATTGCAATTACCTGTTATAGATCATTTCTAGAAATGACCACTGTCAGTGGATATTATAAAACATTATTCCCCATAAATTGTTATTGTTGTTAATATTTGTAAACATGTATCATAAAACGCTATTTCTCAACGTTATTATTAAAATTAAAACAACTGTTTATAATATAATGTAAAACACCATTCCCCACAAATTGTTATTATTAATAACGACTGTTAATATATATTATAAAACATAATTCCTCGCAAAAAATATTATTATTTTTAATAACGACTGTTTATGTTTAATGTGAAACATCATTCCCTCAAAATTGTTTTATTATTAACGAATGCTAATATAAATTGTAAAACATTATTCTCTCAAAATTATTTTTGTTAATAACGATTGCTAATACTAATTATAAAACATAATTCCCTCACACTTGCTATTATTAATAACGACTGTTAATTTCTATTATAAAACATAATTCACCTTAAAAATATTATTATCAATAACGACTGTTAATATTTATACTAAAATGCCATTCCCTCGAAATTGTTATTATTATTAACCACTGTTAATATCTATTATAAAACTTAATTCCACCAAAAATTATTATTAATAACGACTGTTATTATAAAACGTCATTCCCCAAAATATTGTTACACCCCATTTCTCTCTCTCTCTTGTAGCCTAACTGTTTTAAGCAATCATTCCCCAAAACAATAACCACACACAACTATTATAAAAGTACAATTCGAAACCAATGTTAATTTTATAATTATTTTCTTAGAATTTTAATTAATAACGACTGTTATATGCATTGTCATTCCCCTAACTATTAATTTGTGTAATAATTCATAACGACTTGCAACTGTAGGCCTAAACATAAAACTTTTTATGCAATAATTCATTATGACTTTCAACTGTTGGCCTAAACATAAAACTTTTTATACAATAATTTATAATGACTCTATTAAAGATAAATTCCCGTGTACGACCAGGTGATTTGGTGATATAATTGGACTAAAACATATTCAAACTAATTAATCAATCACAATTATTTTGGTCTAAATCGCTCTCAAAACACTGTTATCTACATGAAACACCAGAAACTGGAAAGATCTGTTTTAAGAGTTCATGTTTGTGACGTGTTTAAGTGAAGCAACTAGAGGGTGAATTCGTTGAATATATAAAAGAAGATGTATCGCTGCATACATACCTGGACGTTACATTGAGCGACGTTACGCATGGGCAGGGGCGGATTGGGGTCGGGAACCGGCCCGGGCTCCCGTGTCGGAGCGGCCCCCTTTATTGACCGCGGTAGCTCTTCCCCGGGAAAATTTTGAAAAATAAACCCCAAATGTACGATTTGGTGGCATATCTGATTGATGGGGACGGGGACTGAGATAACGTTCTTTCGCTGTGTGGCAGAACCCGAAATGCCTGAAAATTTTGGAAATTTAACCACTGCAAACGCCCGTGCAAGCAACTCTAAAAGTATCCAGTGGTTTTGTAACCGAACTAAAATAAAACCATGTAAGAACAATCAAAACCATTGGACAAAATTCTTTAAAAAAAAACTGTAAAGGCATAATTTGACGGTCGCAAACGCGTTTTTCTGCTATTGAAGCCCGTAAAATTCATGTTTTATTAGATTTCGGGCACTTTATTTTACCAAGTAGATGAAATATTTTTTGTTAGCTTTACCCGTCTGCTCGAAAAGTCAGTGGCCTGCCCCCCCCCCCCTTTGCTCGTACGCCTATGTTGAAGGATTGGTTGCGGACATGCAGTATATAGGCGTACGGGACACAATTTGAGACTATTCCGACATGCAATTTCTATCATTTCATCTCTGAAAGTGACGAGTTAAAAAAAAATGTCAAGGAATGTTTAACACCAACCTCAGAAAACTCCAGGAAAGCGTCTCGTACTCATATTCAGCCAAAAGACCAGCATATGATCAAATGTTGCTGAAGTTGAATTTTTTTGGGGAGTTACGAACCACCGGCCGACGTTTCTGGCGTATCCCGACAAATAGGGTGCAGGTGACATAATAATTATCAAATTTGCGAGCGATAGTGACGGGTGAATCCGGTGACATTTTCGGATGAAATTCGGAATCCCCATTGCATTCCGGCCCACACCCAGCACAGAAAGTCTATTATACCAGCCCATTTCAGACTCCAGTGATGACTTGGCGGCTGTTCAAGCCACGGGCCAAATACAGCATGATGATCATCGCTCCATTGCCGGTCCAATAACCTCCCCCCGTATTATGTTCAGCAGAAAAAGGTTTTATTAAGACGAATTGGACAACAAAAAAAATATCATTTTTTGTCCGACCGGCCCTTTTCATTTTTGTCTGACCGGCCCTTCGGGCGATCGCCCGATCGCCCGATGGGCCAATCCGCCCCTGCGCATGGGTATTTCAATTTGGGATAATCTGACATTTTTGCCATGTGCTTGCCCTAAGGGTGTTTTTCAGGGGATCCAGCATTTTTCTCGTAAGATTGGATGTTTCTACTTTCCATATATACCAACATTGCCATACTTTTATTGGAAATAACAAACCGATAACTATTTATCAGGGAACCCATCTTTAAACGATAATATTGTGTAACTTGAATGCATATTGTTATGATTATCTCGATACGAAAAAAGAAGTAAGCATAATATACTACTGAAACTCGAAAATTCATTCTTTTCTATAATCTTTGTATACATTCCATTGTTGTTATTATTTATACTATTAATAATATATACTTATACTTTTATTCTGTTGTTAATGATGCATAATAAATCAATTATTCACTACACATTTGTTGAATTATGATATATGGATTACTAATTAAACTTGTACAAATTTTACTGCCTCACTATTATGCCATGTTCCTGAAGCAACGACTGCAAGTTTTACAACATCTGGACGTTGCTAGATTACTTCACAATTCCCGAACTTATAACTACGTTATCTACATCTACACCTGAACAATGGGCTAGAGTCCACACGATTTTCATCTGAATTATGTTAACTATTGGTTTTTTATTGACCCCACCTCTCGAAGAAAGCAGGGGACAATTAAAATGAGTCCACCCTTCCGTGCATCTGTCTCACTTTTTATAACCTGTACCTCTAATTGAGTTAGAGCTTTCAAACTTGGCGTAGGTGTTTACTAGGAAAATGCCTCGAATAATTGCGATGATGAACATTTTATTCTAGGGCAAAATTATTTTGGTAAGGATTCCAAACTAGCCTCAGAACCCAGGTATACAGGAAGATATAATCCTTGAGTGTCAATCAATACATTTGGCGATCGATTGAGCACATTCAAAACACAGCACAATTCATATGGAAAACAAAGTAATTTTGTATGGTATTATGTTGTATAGAAACAGAAAGAGAGACAGAGAGAGAGAGAGTGAAATGGGGTTTAACGTCCACTCAGCACAACTAGGTCATTTCGGGAGTGCCCGGAGGAAATCCACGAGGTTGAGAAGGCGCCCCTATCTCCATGCCACATACGCTCACACTAGGGCTCGAAACCACAGCCACAAGCCAGTGGTGACCGGTCAGCTAGAGGTCGACGCGCGGCACTCTAGACAACTAGGCCATCCCAACCCACCCGTATAGGAACAGGTTCATTTCGACCTATAATAAGGAGTCTGGAGGTCACGGGGGCTAAGTGGGTAAGACGCTTGTTAGCTAGTCTGTAGCTACGAGAACGTAGCTAAAAACGTTGAAATATACTGATGTGTTTGTTTTTAGCTACGATTGGCACCCTTCAAATTGACGCTGCAAACTCATTTTTTTTTATTAATACATGTAACATCTTTAAAACAAGATAAGTTTATGCTATTATGACTAATTAAACTTGCAGGGGCCAATATAGTGGCACAACTATCGCCTCACTCTAAATATTCGCGTTTAAAGTAATGAAGCGTAGTTTATGTTTGCCATTCACCGCCATTCAAAATTATTTCATAGTTACACTGCTTTGCACATGCGCCAGAGGGTGGAGAGGTTGGAGAGATACGGTTTTGTTATCTAGCTAGCCTGGGGGTCGGGTGTTCGATCGCTGCATTGGCCGAGAAAGTTCACCCAGATTTTTCGAAAGTGGTTCTCACTTGTCAGTGATGTAAGACGGAGGGCCTGGCAACGTCGGCTGTCTAGTCGTTCTTATGGAACGGAAAACCAAGGTCCCGTGTACACATTGGCATGCACGTAAAAACATTCTTGAATTCGATATAGGCCGTAGTGCTGCTGTCTGGCCAAAATTTGCCCCACAGCATAATATATGATCGCTTATGCCCGTCTTGTCTTAATTAGCCCAGTTCGGAGCAGTACGGTAGAACGTTCAACTCTATTTCATTTCATTTTTAATTTTGAGTCTGCCGTTCAAAGCTGATGCGCCAAGGGAGATAATATATTTGGACTCCATGACTTTTTGTTAAATCCATTACATTTCTTGGCCGATATTGTCACAATCATCTGATAAAAATATTGAAGGGGTTGGTAGGCTTGGTCAAAGGATTCTATTGGTATTGAAATCATTTACATGGACGATTTCCGAATTCAAATTTACTTCCTGATTACTCTGTCTCAAATCCTGAATATTCAACCAAGCCTGGTAGAACATGTACAATTGTACATCCACCGAACACATCCTCTTCCAATCTAGACCAAAAAGTCAACAAAACCTGTCATACAAAAGGGGGGGGGGTGGAGAAAGAAAACTACTAGAAATAGAGAAACTACTTTTGTCCATCATGAGATCAGAGGAAGCAATTACTAGTCTTAGCCCATTATACAAATTAGCAATTGAATACTTCCTCCATCTACTCACAGTTCAACAACAAATCAGATTTCTGATATTGTTCTTTAATGAGAACAATTCTAGTATTTAAAAAAAAGATCGGTGATGATAAAAATATAACAAATGAAGTGGGATTTAGTGTCCTACTATTCTGCTCTTATACTTGGCCATTGAAGACGGGCATATGCCATACATTGTGCAATGAGGGAAAGTTTGCCAGGCAGCGGCACTATGGCATACTCTTATATCAAATTCCAACTGCCAAGGGATCTTTTCTGTACTTGCCAATGCATACGGATTTTAGCTTCATCCGAACGAGTAGTCAGCTGTCCTTGTCAGGCCCGCGTCCTGCACCACTGACATCTGGAAACCACGTCGTGAACTGCTGATGAACTTTCTCAGGCCAGGGTTATTGAGCCTAAGTGAGGTCAAACAATGTTATCATTGGACAGGAAATCAAAACTATGTCACTTGACTCAATGACAGATCTTTTGACCTAAAGTGCATGCATTAATCTGATCGGCCAACCCCTCCGAAATATACTTCTAAACAAAAAAACAACAACAGGTTTAGATGTAGAAGTTTCAATTATCTTATATTCTTAATATGTTTATTACACTAATAACAATATAATATATAGCAGGGCATTAAAATGAATATATACACATGCTAAGTATATCTTTAAAATTACAAAATGGAAAGTTATAGACTGATCTTGGATAGGTCAGGAATATTTAGACTAGGAACAAATGTTACATCACATTTATTTAGTCGTTTAACTACTTGTAACACAGATACGTGCTGAACACTAAGTTTGGAAGTGAAAAGGTATTTCTGCCTTTGTCTGGACATTCCGAAACATGAAATTATGTAAAGTCTAAGCTCCGATAATAACCATGCCTGGAATTAATTTTTTAAATTTAGATTAATTAATTGTATGTATCAAGACACAGGTTTTGGTCCATATTTGTCAAGTCTTGAGTGACTATATTGACTTGTTAAAGAAATTTAGATAATGCCTTTATGTGTCATTCTTCAAAACAAAAAAAACAAATCACCAGAAAAATTGACCAGCTGGCAAAAGCCCAAAATGGATTAAGTATATAAATATTAAAATATTTAATCATTAAATTGAACCAACTCCAAATAAAAAAGTAAGTGCCTGTATGCTGTATGTGTAGGTAAAGGACCCTTTAAATGTTAATTTCTATTAATATATATTGTAATGAAACACATTCCAGTCCAGATAAAGCTATATATAATGGTACCCTAAAATTAAAACATATAAATATAATATAATTATTATTAACGCTAACATAAACCACAGAAAGCTAATCTATTTATTTCCATAAGAATTGCAAGAAACCAAGCAGTTTTACAATTATTATGTATTTCTTTTAGTTAAATATTCATAATAGATTTGGAAATTTACGAATTAATGATTTTTGTTATTTCCAACAGAAGAGGTTTCATAGTCAATTTATTGGTCAAATATTTCAAAGTACAAGTAACCACTTAAAGCCACATTTAATAGAATAGATTACAAATAGATAGAGCACTTGTAAGCACAAACAACTATATGGTCATCAAAAACAAAACACAAATAAAAAAAACCTCAGACAAACAATAACAACAACAAAATTTATATTATTTCAAGGATGTACAAGAAGAATTAATATTTTTAATTACATGTTTCTCCATATCTCTAATTATTCTACATGTTAATTTACAACCTTTATCTTTTTCGTTGATTATTAGCATTCTAATCAATTAATCTGTTTTATGTACATTTCCATTCTGAAATCCTTAAATAATCATCATTCTATGTAACTTCCTTACTTCAAATGAGCTGTGGTTACGATTTATATAACTACTGTCTAAAAAAACATACGTCTTTCCTTTTTTGAGTACATAATCTAAACAATATGTGAAATGCAGTGTTTAAAATTCAATTGGAAAATCATAATAATTCTATGACCAATTAAAACTCTCAGATCATTTCCAAATCAATATATAATTGGCTTACGACAAGCATATAAACCTACTGGCTCAAAAATGACATAAATTCAATGAAAACACTCTGATCATTACCGAATGAATAACAATTGGCTTATAAGAGATGTATTTAAAGGATAATAGCGCAAAAATGTAAATCTTGCAAGCCAATCTTATATTGTGATCATATTGATGATGTTTGTTGGGAAGTAATAATACAACAATTTTATTGTACAATAATTGAATATATTCATGATATTTGTTGGGAATTAAAATAATATTACAACTAAGCGATGGTAGCTTTTTCATCAAACTAATATATAATTGATGTGCATTGTAATTTCTTCAATCAAGGCAAAAAATTGCAGTTTTTATCTGTCAAGACTCCCTATTTAGTCATTGACAAAATTTGACATTACTTTTTTAATGTTCTAATGTGGTTACAGGATAGTGACTAAAAGTAAGCAAAATCATTGAAAATATACATCATAATGTTCTAACAATAAAAATTTGGAAATCTGTCACAAAAACATCAATCATTCACAAGAAAAAAGAAATATTCATAGAATAATAACATTTTTAAGAATGACACTAGATTGTATCTTTAATCCATACATATTTATATAAATATATGTAAGCTTTTATTTTACATAAATACATACATAATGTCTCTTTTTAAAGAATTATTTATAGAATATTAAAATATTAAGCTAAACCAAAAAAGGAACAATGTTTGAGAGAATACAAGCCCATGTCACCATATAGACTACATATTTGTACATGTTCAGATGAATAAGAACACTTAAAGAGTTTTGTATTAAACAACTTTTTTCTAAAACTAAGAGGAGGCCCTTGGACCCTAATCACTCATCATTTGAACAATCCTTTTAATTAGATGTTCGAGGACTGGGGTGTCAAACTGATTTCGATTCAGGGGACATATAAACTAATATTGGGCGGGAGATACACAGAAATTCTAAAAGAAACAAAGCCAAACATCCTTGAACGTTACTGAATTCTAAAAACAAAGCCAAACAACCTTGAACTTTACTGAATTCTAAAAACAAAGCCAAACAACCTTAAACTTTACTGAATTCTAAAAACAAAGCCAAACACCCTTGAACTTTACTGAATTCTAAAAATAAAGCCTAATGTCCTTGACACAGGTAAATTATTAAACTAGGTTCAAAATTGAGACATTTTATTGAACACAGCATTTTCTTGTATTACAGTACAGAAGTCAGAGTTTTATTGAAACCGTAAAAGAATTTGTTCCACGAGGCACATTTAAATCCTTGGGGGACTGCATGTTTGACACCCTTGTTTACCCATCATCTGAAAAAGCTTTTCTAACAAGAGGTTAACCACCTTTTACAAGTTTCTAGTCAATCATCCATCATTTGACAATCCTTCTAATAATTGTACTCTCCTTGAATAACTCTACGATAAACAATCACTTTCAAAATACTGTTAGAAGGTAAATAATTAACCTTTGCTCTTTGCCCCTTTAAATGTTTCAATGTCCTAGTTGTATAATTAAATATCTTATTTATCAACAAATTCCCTCTCTCTATATCACTCACAGAAAAATATCATGAGAATATATATATAAGCCTGATGAGCAAAAAAGCATTCTTGTTGTTTCTCCCAAAACTGTCAAACATAATTCTATTCAGTTTTAGCCTAACAATAATATTCTTTTAAAACATATACATATCAACAAAACAAATAATATTTAATTAAATTTTCAAAAAAACCTATTCCAAAATCTCTAAATATGTTAAAGGAACTACACCATGTGTATTTTTCTTTTCAGCCATTAACCAATCCGGATCCAAACCTGCCACAGAATATACCATTATTAACTGAAATAAAAAACACTAAAAATTATATGCTTAAGAATTCACTACAGATAAAGTGGTGAAAATAGATAATTTGATGTTACTAGGTGCAGGCCCAACAATTATTGCGTTATTGGAAAATTTGACCAGGGATTGATGGAAAAGAATCTGTCTTCTTCTCAATACACTTTGCCTGTTAATAACTTATTTCAAGATAGGTTGCCATGCAATGAAACATACATCCACAGCAGCTTAGTCGACTGACCAGTCTTATAAGGTTATGTCAAATTGTGAATTTTCATGTAAACAAAAACACAATCTTTATACTGTATAATTTCATTGGTGCATTCACAATATGATATGGTATATTCAAGGACAATATATAACTCTATAAATAATTATCAGAAATTGTCTTTATTGTTATCCATATCGACAGTCACAACAAGGAACACCCACAAGTTTAAAAGTGAGCAATTTGTACTGTCCAGTGTCCAGTTATTTGAGACAAATGCATGTAATAGTTGAATTCTGTCAAAATCCTGTTTATTTTATTACTAGATGCCATGCCTTATTTAAATTTAGACAGTTCTGGGAAAATTCCTATGGTTCATTTCTGGGTGTTTATAATACCATTTTAAGTAAGTAAGTAAGTTGAAGTCATGAAAGTATTTAAATACAGAATTAATTAGAAATCTTAAAAGTAGAACAAAATAGTGAAATAGCTATTAATGTATGTAATGTACTAAACACAATACAATTAAACAACACCATACAAAATTAATTAAAAAACTTTAAAGTAGAACTAAACAGTGAAATAACTACATGTATTAACATTAGTAATGTACTAAAAATAATTAAATTAAACAACACCATATCAGAATTAGATACATGTTATAACAGACACATACAACTATACAACATCAGCTGTAAGTTTATAAAAATAAAATAACCCAAAACAACAATGACAGAAAAAAAAGTTGGAATATTGTTCAAATAATTGGTCCAAGGGGGACGCAATAAAGTATTTTAGCCATTTTTACCATTTCTTAAGTTTTGTCATGCATGAATACAAATGAAACTGAACATTTTTTTTTTAAAATCCCTACACAAATTTCTAATTTTTTTTTGGGGGGGGGGGGTGTTTAATATTAAGTACTTTACCATACTTTAATGAAACCTTCAATGTACGGGAGGAACAATAATTCATTTAAATTTAATCAATTTTAAAACTAAGATAGCCATTACATAATTAAATTGATAAATTTGCACCATTTTTGGAGTATTATTATTATTATTTTTTTTTTTAAAAGTGTATAGTGTGAAGGTCTACATTTGCCTTTAAGACTGGAGTTTTCCTTGTGTGTTGTTGACAGCCATTGTAAATGCTGCATTTGCAATCTCTCTACGAAGTCATCAACTGATTGATTTAAATGATAATTTTATATTTTCTAAGGAAGTCAAAACAAAATTATTTCTATATCTGTTGCTTAATAGATTCTTAAATCACTATTATTAGTATTATACAAGCACAGGAATAATTCCCGCACTTAAAAACATTCTTACAAGAATTTGAAATATTTTCTACATAATGGAAGTAGTTTTTGTTTCAACAAGGGATAGATATATTTGCCAATTTAACTGACACTAGCGAATTTTATTCTTTAACTTGGTAGAGTGTTTATATATGCCATGTATTAGAAGTCTTTTAAACATATGACTATAAAAAAAGTAATTATGGCTAGAAGTATTCTTCCATACAACAAATGCTTTAATTATAACAAGCCAACAGTGAGGCTGATGTCCCCCGCCGAAATGCCAAAAAAAATAGATGACACATATTAATTAATCGCACATTTATTTTTTTCAAAAGTATTGAGCAATCAAACAATACACTAAGTTTCATCACTCTCTACCACATAGAATCAGACAATGTTCATCATCGAACTCTATCAAGGCATTCACCTAATGTACGCCTACACCTAGTTTAACATTCTACCTTAATTAGAAGGAGAATTTTTGTGTTTCAAAGTCTAGACCTATCAGTTGCTTATCGCTCCTCTGCTTACCCTCAACAGAAAATGTTCATTATTGAACTTAGTCAAGGTATCGATGAAATAAAACTATATACCAAGTTTCATCACTCTCACTTAATTACAACTAAAGTTATTGCGTCCCAAAGCATCAACCAATCAAATTGCTTATCTCTGCTTACCCTAAGCAGAAAATGCCCATCTTCGAACTCCATCAAGGTATTAACCCTAATAAACACCTACATCAAGTTTGAATATCCTAGCTCAATTTGGGGAGAGTTATTATGTTCCAAAGTCTCGGCCAATCATATTGCTTATCGCTCTGCTTACCCTGAGCAGAAAATGCGCATTATTGAACTCGGTGAAGGTATTGATGAAATGAAACTATATACCAAGTTTCATCACTCTAACCTAATTACAACTCAAGTTATCGCGTCCCAAAGCATCAACCAATCAAATTGCTTATCTCTGCTTACCCTAAGCGGTAAATGCTCATCTTCGAATTTCATCACGATATTGACCTAATAAACACCTACACCAAGTTTGAATATCCTAGCTCAATTAGAAGGAGAGTTATTATGTTTCAAAGTCTCAGCCAATCAAATTGCTTATCGCTCTGCTTACCCTGAGCAGAAAATGCTCATTATCGAACTTAGTCAAGGTATTGATGAAATAAAACTGTATACCAAGTTTCATCACTCTCACTTAATTACAACTTAAGTTATCGTGTCCCAAAGCATCAACCAATCAAATTGCTTATCTCTGCTTACCCTAAGCGGAAAATGCTCATCTTCGAACTCCATCAAGGTAATGACCTAATAAACACCTACACCAAGTTTAAATATTCTAGCTCAATTAGAAAGAGAGTTATTGTGTCCCAAAAAGTGTGACAGACAGACGGACAGACGGACGGACGAACCCATTTTAATAGTCCCCTGCTTTCTTCGAAAGGCGGGGGACAAAAAGACAAATATAGAGGCATCTATCAAAGGCATAAATACACTATTTGTGCTATCAAAGTGTACCCGTTTCGCAATCCTCATGGTTTGTTGGTTATACATGACGGTTAGCAGTGCATATATCACAGACAAAAGATCAGGCTGTAAAATTAACCACATATCAAGGATAATTGTCAGTAATTTTATTATAAATCCAAATTTGTTAACATAGCATAGTCTTCTACACAAGTTTTAAACTCTGCACTTGTGTAACTCTAAGAATCATTTCCTTACAATCTTTTTTAATCTTGTAGGCTAAATTTTTACTGTGCAGGAAATTAAGTGATGATAACTAATTATGCTAATTGTGAATTACAAATGATTAGCCTAACTGATAGGCATGTGAATGTGGGTATTTGAAACTGTTCATATGTAAATCAATTTACTCAATTAGAAGCTGTTAGGTTTATTACCCTAAGAGTACAGCACCTCAAAATATGACAGACAAATGATCAAATTGTTAAATTCTAGATTTATCTAATTCTATGGACATTTAGAGAAGGAAGAGCTTAACTTAAACTGTGCTTAAAGAAGATTGATTTTTATAAGGTATGGACCCCGATGACTGGCTAAAAAAAAACTCAATCAGCACTAAACTAAAACAAATCAGCTGAAGCATTTATGTATAATATTAATCAAACTTAACTTAAACAGATGAAAGCGCATTTTTATTTTGGGTTAAAGCTGCATTATGCAAGAGCTAAATCTGCCTATTGCAGGTCTTTCTTTAGGCCTTAAATGTTATATTTATTATTAATATTAACTTGCTAAAACCCAAATCAACTCTCGATGCCACCAGATGCTCAAGATTTTCAACGGATTGAAACACAATTGACGGTAAATGATTTAATTAAAAAATGGATAATCAAGACTTTGTTTACCATCATAACAATGGTAGCAATGACAATCGAGACTCCACTTTTCTTCAAACAGCCCTAACATTTTCAAGTTATTCCCTTTTCATTATCTATTTTTTGACAGTTGTAGTGAGGACTGTCAACTCTTTATCTAAATCTTTCATAATGCATCTTTAATTTCTGGCTCATAAATCAACCTGTTATGCAATGGGAAAGCCAGAAAATTAAAGTTATTGAAACCTCTATGTATTAAATATGTGTTACAATAAGATGAAAATGAATGACTTATCATAAAATGTTAGTAACTCTGCAAAACTACTGCAAAACTATTATTAGTACTAAGTAGTTGACTCTAGTTTATGAGAAAACCTGATTGTCTTAATTCGCTTTATCACCTAAATCTGGTTTATTAACTAACTTTTTAAGACATTTTTAAACCTCAAGATTGGTGCATGGCTGCACACTTTATAGTTTTTCTTAGAACATATTTATATGATGCAACAGAAAGCTGCAGAGATTACAAACATTTTAAATGTCAGTTTGTCAATTTGCCTAATGCACTGAACACCTAAACCGCAAAAATAGAACCGTATGAGGTTTATCTCATAAACTAGACTGGAAGAATGTTGCGATGTGTTCACCATAGTTACCTCATCAGCCAACAGTGAAAGTTCTGAGGAATTGGCCGCTTCATAATCATATAAAACACGAGCTTGTTTTTTCTCTGTGGGCGTGGCAGCTGTGACTTGTATTGCAGGGGGTGCTGAGGGTTCAAGGGGGTTGATATTATTTGTGAACGCGGATGAGGACTGGTGCATGTTGGGTAAATTACCGCCACCTACATTAGAGCCAACGGAATAACTGAAATGACACAAAATAAAGAAAGAAAAGAGAATAAGACTGAGAGACATTCATAACCATGCAACCAACCATTGGAGTCTTCACACACAAAAAAAAGGAAAAAACAGTTTGTAACAAATTCTCTCCAAATGAAGTGACAGTTTGATACTCTCTCTCAAAATTTATTTCTTTTATCGCAACTTCCATTTTACCACAATTTACAAAAATCCAACTCTTCACAAAACTTTATTCAAAATTTGAAAACTTCCGTCAACCATTATCCACTTCCAATGTTCGCTATTGAAATTGAGGAATCCATGTATATTTGGTGTGTGTATTGCTTCTTTCTATTGGCTGAATTATTAGGATCACGGGGCAAGCTTCACTAAATGAATATCGAGATTGAAGTTATATTAAAACATGCTGAAAACATGCACAATCCAACGCAAAAAGCATGTCACAATGGATGAATAAATATTAGGGGGAATAACTCACATTTAAAGCCACAAATCAAGCATATTCAAGGGATTAGTTTAGCAGAATCAATTAACATCACTACATTACATTCAAAAAGATATATATGTGTGGTTTAATTATCGAGAGCGAGACATTAAGTAATATATTGTAACAACAAGAGGACCGTGAGGTTCGAGTGTTTTTACAATATATTATGCAATGTCTAAGCTCGAGACGATTAAACTACTTAAAATACAGACACTCTGCACGTGCGTTTACAGTGAAAGACGTCATGCCAGTCTAATATTGTTATAATGTACGCTTGGCAAGTTGCCCGTACATTATTGGAAATAATGGTACGCCAACATCAAAGGATGACGTCACATCTGTATTTTAAATATATATATAGTTACTTACATCATAAAACAACAAATGCTCTGTTTCATTATGGTAAATAAATTTACATTTCTTGATTACCCAGGTGAGTAATTAATGTCTGGGTGATCAAGAATAGTGAAGAACCTCATGTAAACTGATGTTAATCAAACTCTGTTAAACTAAAACACTATGAATCATGAAGAAATGAAATATGTTTAGTAACTGTAAGAGTGTAAGTGCAACTATATTGAACAAAAAACACTAAATTAACTAATATTACTATAACAGTATAACATGTATAGTATAAACTATATTATATTCGTACCCACTATAAAATGGTGATAATGTGGAGTTATCAGTTTATTCAGCTGTTCCAGGACTACTGCAATAAGATTTATAGATATATCTACTAATTAATCACAAATTTTACATACTAAGATATCATTTTAGCTTACACACCCATGTTCACTGGGCATCTCTACATGACTTATTGTATATACTAGTATTTTAACGTAAAAAGGAAATTATGTCCACAATTTGACCCAGTGAACAATACCTGAAAACCTGAAAAAAATTGTAAAAAAGTCTCTAAACTTAAACGGATGTCGGACACAGCAATATAAGTTAATAGTTAAATGTGAGCATACAGAATTGAAAGATTGAGAAAGTTATTAAATAGGCATCCAAAATTCAAAGTAGCTAAAGTTATATATAGAAATTGAAATAATGTAGTCAAGTTTGAAGTATAAAGGAGACATGAAATTACAACACAATGGAAACAAGAAGAGTAAGTCATCACTCTTGGACATGTTTTGGAAGGAACAGGGATAGACAATCTCTGTGTCCTTGGTAATCAACAACTAACCTAGTGGTTTATGTTATAAGATGTTTAGCAAATTGTATAATATGCCACCTCTAGTATGATCTGAGTCTTTTCAATATCATTTCTTAACTTAAACAGTGTAGGATATAATGATATTCAACTAAAGGTCCTGTTATTGTACTTCAGTAAACATAAATAAAGATGTTTTAACTTTTGTCAAGAGGACAATATAGGGATGTTTTATCTTTTGCCAAGAACAAAAGGGATGTTTTATCTTTTGCCAAGAACAATAGGTATGTTTTATCTTTTGTCAAGAACAATAGGTATGTTTTATCATTTGCCAAGAACAATAGGGATGTTTTATCATTTGCCAAGAACAATAGGGATGTTTTATCTTTTGCCAAGAACAATAGGGATGTTTCATCGTTTGTCAAGATCAATAGGGATGTTTATCTTTTGCCAAGAACAAAAGGGATGTTTTATCTTTTGTCAAGGGATGTTTTATCTTTGTAAAGAACAATAGGAATGTTTGATCTTTTGTCAAGAACAATATGGATGTTTATCTTTCTAACATTTGTCAGCATGGATGTTTTATTTTTTAACTCTACAAGGCTGTAAGACAGCTAGATGTTCATTGACAGCAGACAGTACTTTAGTTTCTGTTTGGTAAAAGAAATACATAAAAGTAAATAATTTCATGACAACTTTAAGGTTCTACACATTTTTAATTTGTGCATTTTTGTTTAGCAAATTAGACAATGAATTGCTTGAATGTGCAGAAAGTAGAATATACAGTGCCATACATCAGAAAATTAAGAGATTTTAAGTGTGATAAAAGCCACATGACAAGTGTAAGACAAAAAAACATACATTTGTTAATTTGCAATGAACAGTAAAATAAGTTACAGATAATGTCAAAAATACTTTTAAAACAAACTTAGTGCTATTCTTGACTCACACAAGGTAAATGTAGCCTAACAGGATTTTGAACTTTTCAAGATCAATGTTAGCTATATAAAATAAGCCTACATGTAAGTATGGATTTTAAAATTGTTTAAATCTGCTGCAGATATAAGATACACATGTCCCCATGAAGAATGACAGTTTTATTACAGCGAGAGAGAGAAGGTAAGAGGGAGAGAGAGAGAGATGCAGTTTATTATTCACTCTTCACACAACACAAACAAGGTCATTTCGGGACTAACATATGGATCAATTTTAATAATTTGTTTGCAAACAGGGGTCTTTACTCTTTAGCAGTGGGCGGAAGCCCAGGTTAGACAAACGACTCTACTCCTTGTCATGTACAAATGGGGGGGGGGGGAGAAGATGAAAACCACACCATTGGACTCAATGACCTTATAATACAGCACGCACTTGCTAACCATTTGGCCACCTATAACTTTATGGTGAAGAACTCATGGCGACTTTTGCGACAAAACCAGTTAGCCGAATGTAACGTTCCTAGCATAATTAGAGTTACTTCCCTTATAAAAAGAAGTCTTTTTCTCTTTTGTTGACTTCCTGTTATATATTTCGACAGTTATATAACAATCTTACTGTGTCTTCTTGAAAAATAATAATAAAACAGTGATATGCCTAGGCCTACACAACAACTTTCTCCTAATGACTAATTGCCATCTTTATTGAATGACAGTGATACAGAATTGCTATCCTTATTGAAAGACAGTGATACAGATTTTATAGGGGGGTGTAGATATTTATAGTTTTGCTTTAGAATGTGATATAAGTCGGCTTATATAATCTACAAGATTTAATTACCTAAAAAATAAGCTTAAATTAAAAGGGATCTATGATGAATGATTTTTAGTTCACACCAACTGAACAAAAAGATAGAAAAAAAACAATGAATTTTGCATGAAATGTCTCAATTTATTTTTTGTATAAAATTCATATTTATGAAAATGGCATTAAATTCAGATTAGTTCATCCATTACAAGAAAAGGATCTATCTACAGTTGTTTTTTACTACTGATCATTATGACCTGGGTTTTTATGAACTCAAACCTGTAGGTCATTTAAAAGTTAAAAGACTATATTTAAAAGTTTTGGGAAAATATGTACAAATGTGCCTGTAGAATATAACTATGATATCTGCCTAGATTAAAACTATAAATAATTGCTATTACATACATGTATACCTAAATTGGGACCTGTGACATACATGTATTATTTGTAAAAGTAGTATGTAAGAGTACTAAAAGCATAATATAGTGACATATCAGTGTTCATCACTTAATAATGTGCCTGTGAGTGTGATGCAAGCTGTTAGTAGAATAGTCTAAGTAAATGGATAATAATGTTAACAGAGTGCTAAACTACATGTAGGCCTAAATAGAAGAAATATTTCAGATACATGTTTATAATTCTTAATGGATGAAGCTTGCTGGGTTTGCAAATAATATTGTCTGTATTTATTTAATACATATTTCTATGGGAATTTACTGAGATTAGGAAGTCGAATGATAGCTGACCTAAGTTTTCAAATTCTGAAATTGTTCTTCAAAACTGGAAAAAGAAAGCAAGAAAAACAAACTATTTTAAAGCAGAAAAGCTGATAACTTTTGCTTTTTTAAAAACATTTTATGTACATGTATACAATGGAATTTCTTTTTCCTAATTTGAAATTATCATAGGGACATAAATATTTTCTTCCATCAAACCAGTGATGTGATTTGAAAATTTTCCTTCTCAGACATTTTTTACAGAAAATGAAGGGGCATAACTCTAATCGTTATTTATGCCGGATGTTTTAACACCACAATTAAAAATCATGTGTCAAATTCATACGTAATAAAAAAGGTGCACCTGGTTATTTTTCAATGGGTTCTGATCTAACTACTTAAGTTTTTAAAATAAGATTTAATTTTGTGATTTATTTGAACATACCAAAAACCTGTTGATTCTTATAATAATGAATTCAGCTACATGTTTCGAAGCTAATTACATCAGGTGTGTATAAATGACAATCATTAGAACATAATCAATTAAATAATTATACACTAGGATTTCATTGTGTGAGGCTGGATTCAGGGTCCAATAATTTAATCCCAATGAATGCTGATTCTACTATTTGAATAGTCTAGTTTATTATTCAAATTCTAGTTGAACATTCAATACAAGATTTGTCTATACTGTAAATCTTTTAAATCAATATATATATTCATTCATTGTTTATTTTTGAAAATAGAGAATTTTACATATTTAAATTAATTTGTATTTTTGGGAAAATATCCAAATTTTATGGCTTAATCCACGCTAATTCTATTATAGTGAGATCTTAGTGTACATGTGAAGTGAGAAAAATTTCAAACCAAGCAATGACAAAGCACAATAATTAAGTCAATACAGTTGAAAATAAAGAGGTTTTTCATCTGAAAACAGTTATTTTAGTTACCTTCCCAACTGTCTCTGAAGATCTACCATATGCTGTTGACATTGGGCATAATAGGTCATCTGGGCTTCTATAAAATCATTCAAACAGCGGAGATGGTGGGCCTAGAAATATATAATTAAATTACATGTGTTTTAATCTATGCAAAATATGATTTATATCCTTTAGTTTTAACATCTGATGTGGACCTCAAATATATATGGTTGTGAAGATTTCAATTAATTATACAATAAATACTGGTACAAATAAAGATAGTTTTATTTTGTATATCAAATAATAATTGTAATGTATTTGTAATATATTTTTGGAGGTGGTACCTAAAGTTAAAGATGATCAAGTTAAAGCTTATATAAGTTAGGGATGCTTTACATAACATCATCTAGAAGCATGGTTAACTATTCACCATAAAACACAAGGTATATATATATATGGATATAACTACTTAAGTGATTATATCTTTATTTACACCTTGTGTTGTGTTTTGTTCTGAAAAAGTTAAAGATGATATAAAGTGAATGAAAGCATCAACCGAGCTAATGAAGATAGTCATATAATACATGATAAAGTGATAGTTCAAGTTCAGTAATTTGTTATACTTTGGTCAATGTTTAGGTTTGTTAACTTACATGTGTACTGTTAATTCCTTCCAACAGTATTTTGGTTATTTCAGCTTGTCTGTCAAATTCTGTCTGGGCAGCACGGAGATCAGCTTCAGCCTGAAAGATATTGTATAACATGCACCATAATGTAAAACAGACTAATGAAGATGGTTCAAAATTGTATACAAATAACAGTTAAAGCATTTTAAATTTTTTTCACGATTTTACAATTTAGTTTTTTCTTTGTAGGCTGATGCATGGTATTACATTAAGCTGAAATCAAACCTTCATATTGAAATGAAATAGGGTTTAAAATCCTACTTTTCTGCACCAACCAAGCTAATGACGTGTATATGCCATGCAGTGTGCTATGATGAGGGACATTCTGTACCATCACCAGCACTGTGTCTTACTCTTTAATTCAATTTCAAAACTAACGGGGCCTACTGTAAATGGGATAAATGGGACTGCAGCTTTTTAGATGATCTTATGATGAGATGCTTTTCCTCAACAGGGGCTATATCCTGTACCACTGACAAGTGGAAACCAGACTGAAAAATTCTAAGGAACTTTCTCGGTTAATTTGTCAGCATACCCCCTGAACCACTGTGACTCCCCTTATCATATATGATTTGATTATTGTTGTATACATCGTAAAGCTATAATAATCATCCTGTGCCACTGCTTCAAAGGATAAATATAAAGCAAAAATAATAACCAACTCATAAAATGAATGTAGATACAACTAAGGATGTAAACGGTTACTCGGTTGACCGGTTACGGTTAAGTTTGGCAAGCTGACCGGTTCGATATTCCCCTGACCGTTACTCGTTCTATATAAAAAAAAAACGTCAGTGTATATCGACTAGTAGTAAACTAGCATTAGCCCACGCTCTCTACTCTTGTTCATATTACACGTTGATACAAAACTTTCCCGGTAATAATTAGGCCGTATTCACTGATCGAAAACGTAGTACTAAAATTATGCCGTGAACAAATCGTCCCTCTGGCACATGGGCAAATGGTATAATCTTTTCGTCGTTTCTTATTGCGTTGTATCTTCGGGCTGGATAATCTTGACTACAGGACACTACAGGTTGACTATTGACTGCTGGTATTGCGTATGAAAATGAAAGTAATGCTGTGCGCGCGAATAAATGGAATACATGGATTATAACACTGCATATTGAGGTTGAGGTAGGGGGCCGTAGAATATTCCTATATTTATAACGGGTCGAACACTTATAATATTTAAGCAATTTTCCGATCTGTCACACAACGGCATGTGATACCTGCGCGCGAGTGACGACCACGTGGTAGCATACGATATTGTACTACCTCCGGTTGAGAGAGAGAGAGAGAGAGAGAGAGAGAGAGAGAGCGGTTTCGAGTGTTTAAAATGTTTAAATACGGATCTTAATACGAAATTCCAGTCACCGTGTCATACATCACTGGAAAGTATGTTTCTATCGCTCTTTGTATCTATCAGTAATTTCCTGGGACATTCTTGATTACGTACTTTAGAAGAGAAAAATGCTCATCGTTTGCGAAAGAAATAGGTCGCTGTCCAACAGTATGAGTAACCTAATTACTCAAAATAGACTATACTTTCAGTTTATCTTATTTGTCGAAGGCACGGATTAGCTGTACCTATCACGTGATTTCATTGCAGTCACGGTCGTCCAGCTAATTTCTTATAGTTGGCTAGCTTGAATCTGCTTATCGTTGGGCCGTTGGCTACAGTATCGTTGGCCAGGTTGATCTCGGCGGTTAACCGGTCACGGTCGGTTTTTTGTCCATCAGTTAACCGGTTCAATTTTTTTTGACCCGTTACATCCTTAGATACAACAAGCTGACTACCCGCACAAAGTTATAGGAAAAATAATAACTGTGCTGAAGCATAGAATAAGCTAATATAATAAAGCCCTCTGTAAAATATAACCACTACAATATATAGTACCTATTTCATTTTCTAATAATGTTACTTTTGATTAACTCTTCTCTAGAAGTAATAGAACTAAACGCATGTGTCCAATGTGATAATTTTCACATACAACTTTTAACACTGCTGAGCACATGAATTGGGGTATTTTGATATCATAATGACCACTTAATGCACACAGCTTAAGATGCAACTGTACCAGTCACAATGGGTTCACATGACTCGGATGCAGCCAGTCACAATTGGTGCACATGGCTCAGATGCAGCCAGTCAGAACATACAGGGCTTATTGCTGCCAGTCAGAATAGGTGCACATAGCTCAGATGCGGTGCACATGGCTTAGATGTAGCCAGTCACAATGAGTACCTATTTTGCTAAATAGGAGAAAGACATTGAGATTACTATATGTCAGGTCATTCATAGAGACAATTATCTATCACAAAAACATTGAACAATGAAAATTTGTGCACACTGGCTATCTCAATTGTTGACAGTCACTTCAATTCAATGTTTTACGCCCTAAAGTGAAATGCTGCTAATAAAAGCTATCAATTGGATTTATCATATGGGACACACATTTAGCTCTACCTCTTCTCAGCGACAATCAATCAAAAGAGGTTGTACATGTAATTGACAGTTATAATGTCAATACTAACCTTTGCTACAGCATCATCCTAGTAGCATGAAAGGAAAGTAAAAAAACAAAAAAATATAATTTAATCAGCATAAGAAGACGATTCTTAATAGGTTTTGGTACTGGTAATACAATGTACTAGAATTTGTAAAATGTAGAGTAAATACATTAAAAGCGTGCAGCATGCTAGACAACATTTATCATTCTTAATTATATGTATGCCTATATTCCTCTTAATGAATAACTTCAAATTTGAACATTACTAATTAATTTTACTGCAATGTTTAATTCATAATTAAGATTAAGAATCAGTCAATTCTTAGTCGGCATCCTTAATGTTTTAATAAAATTATTATAGGTAACTTGTACTGTTCTGTTTGGATATTATAAAAATATACCTTATTATTGAATTGTATATATAATATCATCTTAAAGAACTTTTTCAAATCATGCACATAACTTGCAATAACCAAGAAATAAATCTTAGAACAAGAAAATCTGATGCCATTAAGAAGGAAATCTAACAAATTGTGATCAAATAAATAAATGATGCTAAAAAATTGAAAATAAAACAAGACGTAATTAAAACTAGATTTGAAATAAAATGATCCTTGGCCTTGGGCAATAGAGAAAAACAGTCTGGTTCTCATTGTGTGGCTAAATGATTAATCACAAATATGACAATTCTAGGTGCTACATTCATCTCATCATTGTTTACAGGAACTTACAGAGTTACATATATCGAAACTTAATATTACTGTACATTTCTCTATGCTTAATTCAAATTTATTTACAAGCAGTAACTAGATGTCTCGGTCTATGGACATAAGCTCAGGTCATGTGGTTCTTTCATAACCAGATTTTTTTATGGGCTAATATTAAATTAACAATGTGCATGCAGCCCATGCAATCTCCAATCACTATTCTGATTTTCTTTGAATCAAATTTATGTATATATAATAATTTAAGTCAAATAAACCAGAAAAGGTTTCATCACGGTGAAGGAGCATCCCTTTAACTCATGTTATAGGATCAGATGCATATTTTAATACACAGCTTTTTTATATACAATCTTTGAAAATCATCTACCTGGTACATATCACTAGACAACATCTAAGCAACGAGCCCTCTAGATCTCTTGAACAACAATACAATCGAACAATGACTGCTACTCTTATTGGCTTGTCTACCATCATTGTAGTCATCGATGCAATTAGATGATTATGCAGGAACATATTTGAATTTGTTTATCATGTGATCAAAATATTGTCACCTCTGTAGGCTTGTGCTTATTCGTAATTTACAATCATATTTTCAAGTTCTACATGACTACATGGAAATTTATTAGAATGGATAAATAGAAAGTAGCACATTTTATCATTCAACCTGCTTCGACTTTTATAACCAGGTTTACCTAAAGTTATTTTGAATATAATATGAAATTAATACTTATCTCCTATACTACCTTAATAAGGGACAATAAATCAAGACAGGCAAATGTTTTTGAAAATATGTAAGCTTTTAGTTACATAGCAGATTGTTATAACAAAAACTAATTGGAAATATTTCAGAATTACTCTTTTTTTTACTTTTAATGAACTAGACAAAGAAAGAAAGGTAATGAAATAATATTTGAACGAATAAGCTCTTAGTATACTGACTTCCATTCTGGTAAGTTTATCTTTTAAACATGACAAAATACGGATAGATTTGTGTTTATAGAACAGAACAGGGTAAGATTACAAATAAAAATACAACCTATATGTATTGATGTGTGTGAAATCTATAATGGTACTTAGTGATTAAAACCTACATAGAGAGGTAGGGTCTACAGACTGAATCAATGACTAAAGTTGTGTACAATAACATGCAACTCAACAACATGAAATATATATCATATATCTACCTTACAAGTTACAGTATAGATTAATCAATACCTTTAATCAAAATACTTAAGTCACTAGAGTATACACGTACAATGTTAATTTTCTTATTGAGCTGTGTCAGGAATTCTGGTTCAATGTTTATAGTCTAAACTTGTATATACACACTGTGCTATTTGGGTATATTGAGTAGTGCACATGTTCACACCATTTCATGATCAAAATGTTCATTGCCAGTACAGGTATTAAATTAATTGGGTTCATTCAAGATATTTGTTACAATTTATACTAATGAGAAAGTCACTTAACACTGACAATCATTAAATGATTTATAACATACATAAGTAAATTTCTAATAAATCACCAAAAGAAGATGTTGGTATTTTAATCAGTTCACTCAGAAATCATTTAACATGGTCTACTTAATAAGTATTCTTTTAAATATGGAAGGACATATCTAAACGTTTGTAAGGTAGATACATGTATATAATATGCATTGGCTACATAATTTTGTATTACAAATAAACACTCCATTTCCTTAATTGATTTACTATAGTTGCCCAAGGAAGAACAACATAACCAATAGCATTGCTGTCATTTGAACAAAATATGCAGCAATTGCAAATTTAAAGAGATATGTACATGTAACATACATTTGTTATCATTTTATGTAATGCTGTAGCATTCGTCATCATTTAACAAATCTGTAGCATTTGTCAATCATTAATTTAACAAAGCTGTGGCATTTGTCATCATTTTAACAAAATTTGTAGTATTTGTTATCATTTTTAATAAGATCTCTTATTTATCAATTTACTACAATTTGAATAATTTTTTTATAATTTAAACATGATCTGTGTAGCATTTGTTGTAAATTAAGACAAGATCGTTGTAGCATTTGTTGTAAATTAATCGGTAGTATGTCACATCAATTAAACAAGATTGGTAGTATTTGCTATCATTTTAACAAAATTTGTACAAATCATTATTACTTTAAAATAATCATTTTAACAAAATCAGTTGCATTGTCTATCAATTTAACAACATCAGTAGTGTTTGTTTGTTGCCAGATCTATTACAATTTAAACAAGGTCTGTAGGTAGGATATTTTTTTATTATTTTATTCGTCATTTTATTTGTTAGTAACTTTATCTTTTATCTGGCTGTCACTTTATATTTCACTTTATATTCCATATTCTCATTTTATGTTTTATTGTAAATTTTTAAAACCTTACTATTACCAATATCCTTCCTATATGTAAAGATGTAAGCACTTTTTAATTGTCATGCTGCAGAGTTAGAAAAGCTATGTAAATTGATATTGATTATTGTAATTAAATTTAAATAAACTGCCCAATGTAGATTACTTATATAAATATACATATAAGTTTAAATGAACTATCTAATGTAGATAACTTATATTTGAATGTAGCGTATTGTCCAAAATCTGCCATTGATTGTATGCACTATTCTTGTAAATTGTATTCATGTGTCTCATTGTGAGATCTGAATAAAGATTATTATTATATATTAAAGTGCTACTGAACACTTCTAGTGAAAGCAGCGCTGTAAAAATAAATGTATACTAATGATATAATAATTAACAAGATCTGTAACATTTTTTAAAATCCTCTTAACAAGATTTGTAGCCAATACACTATAACATGACAACGACAAGCAGTAATGAAGGGACTGACCTCCATATAATATAGATCATGAGGTATATCAGTCTGAATAGCCGCAGATAAAAAACAAACAAAACATAAATATATGAAAATATCCAAACACCAGTTATAAAGGGTAAAAAAAAATATACATGGTATAGCTTTTCATAGAGAATGAAAATGACCCAATTAGAAAACACCATTGACATCGAAAGAGATACATTAGGTCAAAGTTCAAAAGTTTGTTGAATATACTGTAAGAATTTCTGACACAAAGAAAGGAATATAAATATATATAGCCCTTAAACCATTCAATATGTATAATTAAAGATTAATTCAGACACAATAGTTTATATGTCTATCTGTACAAGTAATAAGTCTGCTTAAAGATACTTTCCTACCAAAGTATTTATTGGGTAGTTATTTCAATAAAAGTATTGCAATTTTCATATGTACATGTACGGAGGTATAGACACTCAATCTTACTAGAAAAATGCTGGATAACCGTAAAACCAGACGAAAGTGTGAGGGCATCTCGAAAAAGCAACCCCCATCTTCGAGTGACACACAAAGCGCTTCTTACGCGTTGATCTAATGGCTAACGGTTATGAGAACATTGAGACAATTAACCATTCAGTAATGGAAGTTGGTAGAGGTTAATACAGGAATTTTGGGGGGCTTTGATGTTCAGAATAAATGGACAAATACAAGCTGGAAATGGATTCATCCTCAATCACTTCAAGTGATAAAAAAGACTAATTAAAATAGATTCTATAGAGATGATTAATAAAAATGGATTCTATAGAGATGATTAATAAAAATTAATTCTTGCTATATGATCAGATCAAAATGGGTTTGAGAGAGATTTAACAGATAAATTAGTTTAAATTTCTGTTACGGTACTCCAAATATATTATCAAATCACACAGCTAGTATGGGAGAAGACATCTTTAAAAAGACCAGCTTTAACCCATACCATATAATTCTACAAGAAATATATACCATCCCTAAGGAATGTTCAATACAAAATTAGTCAGTTTAGGGATATTTCTTCATTCATGGCACTGCTAAGGGATTTAAAATTAAACATAAATACTGTCTTAAGCTAGGGATGTCACTATTGTAAACTTACATTCCATTTCAAACCTGGCTGATGACCCTTAATAAAGTACAGTAGCATAGTTCTTATATTAATTAAGTCGTCACCAGTAATCATTCATATAGTTATGAAAGCTTCCTTGTCTATAATTTTAAACCTAATACCATAGGTAATAATAGAAATCTCACAGAATCTTACATTGATACACACTTTTGTTTTTATCGAAGTAGGAAGCAGAAGGTGGGGGTGACAGAAGAAACTCAAAACAGCCATTTTTTTTAATGCAACTTAATAAAAGTGTTCGAATGATTTAAAATCAAAAAGTCTAAACTGACACCATGAAATTTTTATGCTTAAAATTAACGATGGTCACCTCTTCAGGAGTACCTTTGCTTTCTTCACCCTACATGGAATTAATTACATAGTTATTAAAACTATTTTTTTCTTTAAAAATTACCTAGGTAAATACACTTTATGAACACTGAATAGGGTACGTTATTTTTTAACTTTGGTTTTATGAAAAAAAAAAATTCTCTACAAGCAATAAATGGATGATACATATTAGTAATTATTAGTAATAAAATTTCCTTTAGTTTACAAACTAACAAGTAAAACAGTTAATATATAAAACAGAGCTAAAATATATTATACAATTATACAAACATAGGTTGCCAGGCAACAAAACATACGTCTACAGCAGCTTAATTGTCCGGGCAGTCAACAAGAGTTGTCGCATATTTTACTTTTTTCGGTAATGAAACATTTATAATACACTAAAATCTGATTAAAAGTAACAACTCATTTATGTAATTATCAGAAAATCATTCGAATTTGTTTGGCTTTGATAAAGTTCTCCTCCATGCTGTTTAAGTCATTAAAATTCCTTGAAACTCAATATACTTGTTCGTCTCATGACCTTCAACACTGTGTATAAATTTAAAGTCAATCGGTTATTAACTTTAGCCGATAGAGCATCCACAAGAATTTTTGAAGTGATCAAGGGCCATAACTCTGACCGTAATTATCGGAAATCACTAAAAATCAATAGGCTTCTTCGTCTCATGACTTTAAATACTGTGTATAAATTTAAAGTCAATCGGATATTAACTTTGGCCTCTAGAGCATCCACAATAATTTTTGAAGTGATCAAGGGCCATAACTCGGACAGTAATTATAGGAAAATCGCTAAAAATCAATAGGCTTCCTAGTGTCATGACCTTAAATACTGTGTATAAATTTAAAGTCAATCAGTTATTAACTTTGGCCTCTAGAGCATCCACAAGAATTTTTGAAGTGATCAAGGGCCATAACTCTGACAGTAATTATCGAAAATTGCTAAAAAAATCAATCGGCCTGTTTGTTTCATGACCTTAAACACTGTGTATAAATCTAAAGTCAATCGGTTATTAACTTTAGCCTCTACAGCGTCCACAAGAATTTTTTAAATGATCAAGGGCCATAACTCTGACAGCAGTTATCGGAAATCTCTGAAAATCAATAGGATTCTACGTCTCATGACCTGAAACACTATGTATAAATTTAAAGTCAATCGGTTATTAACTTTAGCCTCTAGAGCGTCCACAAGATTTTTTGAAGTGATCAAGGGCCATAACTCTGACAGCAATTAGCGGAAATTGCTGAAAATCAATTCAATAGGCTTCTTTGTCTCGTGACCTTAAACACTGTGTATAAATTTGAAGTCAATTGGATATTAACTTTAGCCTCTAGAGCTTGCTTGTGGACGGACGGACGGACAGACGGGGGCGACGACAATATATGACCACATTTCAATGTGGGCGTATAAAAAAGACTTGCAGAAGACCGACTTTAAAGGAGAAATATTTAATCAAACATACAATTCCTAAAATTTCCATGAGAATGAGAGCACTAATTTTGTAAGTGCCTGTAATATAATCTAGGATGATAAGTACTTTAAGCAATAATTGACAGCAATAAGTTTTTAAATCCAAATTGTTCTTTTTTAAATGTTCGTTAAAATTGAAAAGCAATTCTGTCAATGTACAAACCTGTTGCTGAGCATTTGGTGATTTAGCTTTTCTAAGTCGACTTTTAGCAGCATCCAGATCTAATCTTTTGACCTCCAATAATTTCTTCTCTTTCTGTAATATAATATGTTACAATTCATAGTACCAAAAACATCATATACAATCAAGAGATGTCAAAAGACTGAACATACTTGGGACATAGACCTATCTATTATAACACACATGTAGATAAATGGCAGATCTAAAAAAAAAGACCTCCACAATTTGTTTCTGCCACCCTTTATAATTTTATTAACAGTTTCACTGCTGAGTTTAGACATACATGCTGGATTACTTCCCCTTCTGGCCATTCTATTTAATGTTATGATCAATGATCTTCTTGAATCTGTCTATCACTGGTATTATTTACATTTGTGGTAAATTAGTGGAAATATCCCAAGCTCTGTCATATTCCATAACTGAATGACTGTCCCAGCTACTTCTCCTAAATTTATCAAGTTCTGAGTCTTTATCAGTATTTCAATCATTTTGTTCAAAACATTGTATTCTGACTGGGGAATATTTCTCTTCATGGAGGCCGCCACTTTGGTATAGAATGTAAATAATATTACCTCCCTATGCTAGTAGATAACAGAGAGAGTAGAAATGGGGTTTAATGTCCAGTTGTCCACTCTACACAAACTAGGTCATTTCGGGACTAACATATGGTTTAATTTTATTTAAAAAAAAAATTATTTCAATAATTCGCTTTGCGTCAGGGTCTTTAACAGTGGGAGGAAACCGGGGGACCCGGAGAAAACCCATGAGGTTGGACAGGCAACTCTACTCCTTGTCAAGTACAACCGGTAGTAGATAACAACTGGCTAACCCGTTTTATAGTGACAAGGGTATCCCCTGTAATAATATCCCAATTATGATAAACATCCCATTGCTGTGATCAAAATGACAAATAAGATTTTGGTACTTAGACCCCATTAAAACATGACGTATAAAACAGAAATCTTCGGTTTAGCTGTGAACATATTTATACGGTCAATTAACACAATGACACAACCAGTACTATATGTATATCAATAGAAATTTATGTATAAATGTGTATTAACAAGTTACCATTATTGTTTTCATATCTCCTTCCAGGAAATTCCTTAGTGGCTGTAGGAAGTTATTTACAGACTGTGTAACAAATTCTCTTTCTGCAGTTCCAATCTTTATTTCTGCTTGACCACATTTTATCAGAGCGTTACCTGAAAATATATATATTTTTTTTAAAAATTAATGTATCAAATCCTGAGGTACTGAAGGAAATTTTAACATGTATCCAAAGTATACTTATATTTTGATTTCCAACTGTCAAGATATCTGTAATGCGCGGCCAACACCATGACCAAACCCAGGATCTCCTTGTCAGTTAACCAGTGTCACAAAATCATGCTATGAGTATGAGTGAGGTATTGCCCCTTTATAGAATTGGGTACTGTCTCTTTAATGTACTCATTGACCATGTTTACTGCCATACATGTAGATTGTTTGCTGATTATCCAGACAAAAATAAAAGCATTTAATTTAACAAGGTGTTCAGGTTGTCAATTATAAAGCCATGAGTGATGTGCATGTGTGCATATGACTGTCTGGAAAGCATGCTGTGTGTGAGTTGTATCGGAATATGTTAGTTGCTGTTCCCTAAGTATAGCAGGGAGTAAGTGGAAATGTCTAATGTCTAATTTTTGTTACATGCAATATTTTATTGTAGCTATATTGTAGCTATACTGTACTGGCAGGACCTTTAATTATAATTGTTTGTTTGTGATTTCTGCGTATTGTCCATATATTTGTTTTATTGTAAATTATGTGTGGTGCAGTCTCCCTGCACAAAAAGAATCAGGTTGTTCAGGGACCAACAGCTACTGTACTGGATGTCCTGGAATTATCCCAGGTAAAAATGGGAGATTTTGTATTCGTTTTGGTTTTCTTCCATATGTATGTAAAATGTAAAGGATATATCAAACAGTTCAATAAATAAGCACGCCACTGTTACATTTCAAACTTCAAGACGCCCAAATATGTAGGTCTGCTAGTGCTAGCGGTTTGGCATTTGTTTTAGACTTTTACTCTTTTACAATTGGTTGCAGATATAGGATTTGTTGCAACCATCTGACAACTTCTTAATGAAAAGTGTCTTTATTAAAAACAACAACTTCCAGGAAGTGAATTGAAATACAATGAATTAATGTCATATACTGTCTTGGACAGGCATCTAAGTTTTCCTTCGTGTAAAACAACCATTATTTTGTAACCTCCAAAAGTTAAACGTTGGGAGGGACTACTAGATGTATAGATAATCAATAATATGACCATAAGAAAACTTTCCAAATATGTAATACCAATAATTATCATGACTCAGGATTATCCAGCTGTTCCAACAAGAACACCGCACTGAATAACATTTCTTCACATTGAATTACCAGTCCATACACAAAAACTAGCTGATCAAGGCTACTTGAATCCAATAGATGGACATAGAAACAGCGTCTGGATAATCAATAGTAAAGTATCAATCGTGTAAACTGGTTGTTTACACTACACAAAGGGGAGATAATCAATAAATTGATTTCTATCAACGGGTAACCAGCTGGTTACAAGAGGCTATTGACTTGAAGATAAATTATACCAGACCTACATAATACCTATAGACCCTAATCAGTTACATGTTCATAACTTGTAACACCAACCATACAAAATCTACAAAAGGGACATCAATCCAAATCTTTTGTTTGGTGATTGCAGATATACATAAATAAATATACTTTACTTCTGCAGTTAACATTATAAATCATAGTACATGTATATAAGAGTTTCATAATATTTAAAGGACCTAAGTCCGTAACTCAAAATCCTCTAAAATCTTTAACATCGAAAACACGAATTTTGGGCCATTTTAAAATTAACATCAATCCAAATCTTTTGTTTGGTGATTGCAGATATACATAAATAAATATACTTTACTTCTGCAGTTAACATTATAAATCATAGTACATGTATATAAGAGTTTCATAATATTTAAAGGACCTAAGTCCGTAACTCAAAATCCTCTAAAATCTTTAACATCGAAAACACGAATTTTGGGCCATTTTAAAATTAACATTGATGATGTAAACTTACCGGAAAAAGATAAACTTCTGAAATCCGATGTTTTAGATAAAATAATTTTTTTAACATTGGTACACGAGTCGTGTACCATAGTGTGCTTCAGTCCCAGTTTTAATAAGAGACTTAAGGCCTATATCGCAGAACGTAACTGATTTGAAATTGGGGAAAAACAAAAACCATTGAATGTAAATCAGTTTATATACATTCATATTACAGTATTATATGCGTTGCGACCCACTTTTGCCAATTTCTAGGTCCCAAATGTTAGCGATTTAGCTCCTTTAAAATATATTATACCACTATAATCTATTGAACCTCATTATGTTTTCATTGTTATACTTAAAGGAAAATATTGGTGCCAGTTATTATCACATATGTGATAGAGTTGGTTAACACATTCCAAATATACTTTTTTTAATGCAGAGACCATTGCTACGATATTTGAGTAATACATGTTTCCTGAATCAGCAGTGACGTAGCCAAAGGAAAACATGAGTGACTGCTCTATAAAACTGACTGAAGTGACGAGTGATAATAGATACACATCCAAATTTCTGCTCACTAATAATTTCTTCGAAGACCAAAAGTTGTTATATGGGACTGTAACTAACCATTCAGCCATCCAATAACCCCCTCCCCCCCCATCAGCAATAAGACTTGAATAGTTGAATGTCAAGAACGCAAATATGCATTGTACTAAATGATAATCAGGACACTGTCTTGTCCAGGATTATTATTTACGGAAATATTCAGTGTAATGAGATTTTATCATTCAGGACAATGATTTCTTCTTAGTTGCAAAATAAAGTTTGACATATTACAATCTTCTACAAATTCTGACTACCAATCATTTTATTTTTTCCTCAGAAAAAAATAAGCTTACATGTGACCAGTCTGTGGAAGATATGTTGGTCTCAAAGTGTCTAGGTAACATTTGAAATAAACACTATCTGGTCATTATTTCTGAGCGAGCATAATATCAAATACTTATCTATAATTTTTACCGTGCATACATGTAAGTGTCTTTAGCAGTGGGAGGAAATCATAAGACCCAAAGAAAACCCACAATGAAATAGAATCAGGTTTAATGTGTCAAAACCATACTCTGGTGGCATTGCAACAATTACATGTATATGGCAGGTAATATTTACATTTTTATGTTTGCAATGTAAGGAGTGAATTTTGCCAGGACAATGTCAATACATGTTTTCTCTTCAAATTCATACTTTATGCTTACACTAATATGTTTAATATGTTAACTTGTGGACCTCAATTTGTTTTATATACTATCCAAACAACTAGGCACACAACACCACATTATGGGTGCCACCCGAATTAGAGTTGAAAACTCCCAAAGGATCTTACACGCCCACACAAAGATTGAAATCTAAGACATTCTAATCAATGACATTACAAGTAAATAGATTTATTTATCAGATTCAATCTGTTTCAGCCACCATTAGCGCTTTATATAGCCATGCTCATGCAATATGCATCACATCATTCACATGTACATGTATATACATTATAATACAATAGCCTAGCACACAACCTTACATTCTACACTGTCACATTCCTTTAACCGCATAGAAAATCAATACCTAAATAGCATTAGAACTATTGTTCAGTTTTAAACATATATATCCTGGAACAGTTTGAGTTGGATATCTATACTACGGTATCAATAGATCAAGCTATTCAATCAAATGGATTTCAATTAATTTGATTAAAGCAATCTATTTCTGTATACACACATGTAAACATTTTAAACAAATTTTAGCACTACCGGTATCAATGTACATGCATAACTGCAGAAACAGCCGAGTTTGATAAATCGTATAGCAAGTTTGAACAATGTGCTCTTAAGCTACTACACCCCCATGCCTTTACCTACTCGTTTGAGATTTAAAGAAAATCATTAATCTTCTGATAAAATTTTCACTGTGCAATTTCCACTATTTGATGATGCTAACAACGTGCTGTCAGTTGGGAATGTATTATTGTATTAGTATCGAGCACTTGTCTCAAGATCTATATGTACCAGAAAAATGGGACAAACTATAAAATATGTACTGCATTGCAACCTTGTGACTGAGTTAAGCTGTGATGAGTCCTGGGTTCCAGCAATCTAGAATGTAGAAGTCCGGCGACTGATCTGTTTTCCTTAAAAGAATGAAAGATATATCCATCTGTAAAATGTATGCATGCCCAAAACCCTTTATTAAGAGATGAACCACACACAAGATAGAGAAGATCTATATATACCCACCATCTGGATTATATACAGTCTGATTGTGTAGGTGGACAGTTGTGCTGGAGAAAATATATCTTGTCATTATTTTCTTCTAGAACAGACATCCTATAAAATCACTGATTACAGTAACCTCTTCAATTAACTCTCAAAATAGATCAATATTAACTCTAGTATCCACTGATCTCAAAGACTTCCCTTTCATGTTGAAAGCTATATCCCAATAATACTATCATCATTAAACACACCTGTACATTAGGTACACCATGCACTTTTAAATAATTGTCTTTCATCATAAACTCATGGATGCCCAGAAGCTTGCAAAGTATTGCGTTCATGCATCCTCGGTTCGTTCCTTGCTAGCCTTTGTCAGTGGTGTTAGCCTTGCACATGATAGAAACCTTGACAATTGGCATTGAAATATGAGTGGTTGTGACACTGTTGTACAGGCAAAACCTCCCCAATAAAAACACTTTATGACATGATGCACATCTTCATTAGCCTAGTTGGAGCAAATGAGTAGGATGTTGTAAATCTCTATTACATCTTAGGTATAGTCTAGGTAAATTAACAAAATGGCTAAACTATCAATACCATGCAACAATGATGTACATTTTAATGAGTATGCATTTGTTCAATATATGATGTCTGTAATGAAATAATTTTAGCTCAACAGTAGTAACAAATTACTTCCTTCATAAATGAAAGGAAACTTCTGCTAATGATTTAGATCTCAAACTCAGTGAATCCTGAAGTAGACTGACAAACATGTTGCTGACAGATGTGTCCTTGTTCCAAAAGCCTAAATGATGTGTTCTCTCAAGGTTGATTACAGGTCTCTGCAGGTCAATCATTTGATCATCAAGACAGAAAACAGGCTTCCTACTAACCATCAATAATGCTGTACAATAGAGATAGATATTTATTAAATCTGTAATAAGATTAGACTAACCCTGTCAAATTATATATTCAGCAGCCTAAGGAATAAATTTAAAGAGAAAGCATATTTCTGTATGACACAGTATACTTAAAGCCCCAATACCACTCTTGTTGTAACTAAATAATATATTCGAATCTTTATTCTGGTCAACAATTTGTACAATATTTCAATTAATAAATGATACAAATTTCATTTTAACACACTTAATTTTAAAAATTACATGCCGTAACATGGTTTGAAAAGCTTTACGTAAACACTTCCAAATGCAACTTGGATTTAAACATATTTTCGAACCCTCTGGACAAGTAAGAAAGGTTGTAATGGATGATTTACACAACAGGTAGAACACTTAAGCATCTTGTAGTTAGAATAAGGCTAAAAAGAAATTCTGGACCTGTCAAGCCAGCAAGAGTGTTATTGTCCCTTTAACATAAAAGCCTGAGCATGAAATAATAGGGCAATGAAAAATGGTAGCGACCAGGGCTTCCATTTCGGCCGTATATGCCGGTCGGGACCTACGGCTCTGGAAAATGAACTACACCAGATCAGACCCGTAGGTCATTTTGCATGCCGGAAAAATAGCATATTTTGAGCTAAACCATAAAATCCTTGACACGACGAAACTCCGTGCGTGTCGTGGTGTAATCTGTAGGGTGTAATAAAATTAACAGTGTTCAGTAGTCCACGAATTGAAACCACTGCCAATCAATTATCCTTGTGTATATTGCTGTACTCACAATCAACGGGGGATCAACATCAAACAAATTAACGCTCAACATTTAATCAATTTACTAAGGTGTGTTTTTTTTTATAATTAGTAATATTATGATCATTCTTTAAATTGAGTTGTCACAGCATATTTGCCGACTTTCATCAGCCGTGCAGCCATATTTACTGCATCAACATCAAACAAATAAAAAACTTTTTCTTTTGATGTCTTCCCTTGATTAGGCCTACAAGAGTTAATCATGTCAACGTCGCGAATATCAGAAATGTTAGCATTCTCTATATCATTTCAAAATGTGGAAATTTCTCAACTCCCAAAATAACAAACGAAAGCGAGATGATATTGCCGTCAATGAATCCCACGAGGATGACAGACCCGCTTCAAAAAACAAAGTTAGCCGTAAATCCTCTACTAAATGGTCACAAATATTTCCCGTGGTTAAGAAATGATATTCCCACACAAAAGATGTATAGTCGGGTGTATTTTTTATCCATATTTTTCTTTTATATCACAATTGATAAAACGTCATTTTGCTTAAAACCATGTGCTTTAGCGGTGTCGGCCATTTTGAAATACGTGCTAATGATTTTACATGTTATAGAGTTAAAATACTAGCTCGATATTATTTGAGCTTACAAAATAACAATACCAGTTAATATATTGATAAGTTTAAGAATTATGTTAATTATTGTACATTTTAATGACTTTAAATTATTTACATGAGCTATCACTCGGAACTACTTTTTCCCCCGTGTATGAAAATAAGGCTTTTCTCCATCTCGGTTCTAAGGTTATTTTAGATCCTTACCGTCTACTTTGCACCGTGATTCTTCTTTGATCGCCAAAGGAAAACATTTCCTAACACAACCGACACAAATTTATAATAATTCAACACTATTTTCACGTAGAATTCGACGTTAGAAAAAGATAAACAATATCGTTCAAATCTGGCCGCCATGTTTGTTTACTGACGTCAGCGCAGACCGGTCTTTTTCTAACATCGAATTCTACACGAAAATAGTGTTGGATTATTATAAATTTGTCTCGGTTGTGTCAGGAAATGATTTCTTTTGGTGATCAAAAAAGTTTCACGGTGCAAAATAGACGGTAAGGATCTAAAATAGCCTTAGAACCTAGATGGGGTAAAGCTTTATTTTCATACTAGTTGATAATAAGGTCCAAGAGGAACTGTGTAGCGAGACATCGTTCGCTCAGAGACAGTTCCTAAAGGAACTAGTGCTTTACAGAAATGGAAATCGTGTAAAAACCGCCCAGTACATACGAGTGGTGTAAATAAATTACCAAAATAGGGTCCTATTGATGAATAAATGTACATCGTTATATTTTATGAATGTATAAATAAATAAATGATAATAATTGATTACATGTGTTCTTTTATTTATTATGGAGATGGGTGGGTGGGTGTTTATAAATGTCGATGTGAGATTGAATTTTTGTTTGACTGTCCTTGACCCAATTAAAACTGGTCGACATTCCGATAGCATGAAGTTTTTGGCTTCTTATTATGTGCTAAAAAAAGCACCACTTTCTACGTGAGAAAAATAACCGTTTGGGAAAATTTTGAAGTGGAAGCCCTGGTAGCGACTTTAAAGGAGCTAAATCGCTAACATTTGGAGCCTAGAAATTTATAAATGTGGTTCGCAAGGCATATAATACTGTAATATGAATGTATATAAACTGATTTACATTCAATGGTTTCCGTGTTTACTCTAATTTCAAATCAGTTATGTTTGGCGAAATAAGCCAGCAACGTCATTCATGTGCAAAAGTCGAGCGTCTAGTTATTCCAGTCTACTAACTCCGTCTGACTTATTGCAATGTGTCTAGCCTCGTCCCTCGAGTCTCTCAATACAACTGGAGCTGAAGCGCATTATGGTACACGATTCGTGTACCAATGTTAAAAAAAATAATTTTTCTTAAATATCGGATATCAGAAGCTCATCTTTTCCCGGTAAGTTTACATCAGCAATGTTGATTTAAATAGACCAATAATTCGTGTTTTCGATGTCGACGATTTTGGAGGATTTTGAGTTACGGACTTAGGTCCTTTAAATTTAAACACAGTTAAATTTCTCAATTTTTTCTTATCATAATGTTTCTTAAAAGCTGTTGAATTTATGACCTTTATGCCCTCAAAAAATCTGATCAGTAATGTGTTATCAAGTGGGCATGTAATGTGCCTTTACTAAATCTGATCTGTTTGGTATTAACAAGGCAACCCTGGGCATGTACATGTACATGTAATACACATATGTATCTCTGGAACACTAAGTCCTAACATGCTACAGGCATTAATTGGTGACAATATACGGCCACACACTGAAATGTGGTCATATAAAAATTATATATTTTGCTCTAAAGAAATTATATTACTCAAACATCTTTAATACTGATCATCAGATGGTACATGTAGCTGAGTGGATTAAATGACACATATTGTCATGCAAACGGATCTAAACATATGACAGAGAAATGTAATGTTATTCTGAACATTATACATGGTAACAATTCAAAGATATGAATCATTTGGAAAAATTAATGTGGATTTATTATCCTTATATCATTTGCTAATCAGTTTCCTTAAGAGACAGAAACAACCTACATTATCTGCAGAAAATGAAATATTAATCTGACAACAATGTTTGAAATGTTAGGATGTACTGATCAAGGTTAAATTAATAGAAAGTAATTCTAGTAATAAAAGCAAGTACTAATTATGTACTAACATGTATGTTGTAAGACTATATTTCAATGAGTCATATATGAAATGAAATGTTTTAAATACAGGCTTTTAAGTCAATGGCAACCCATCTGCGCAACTGAATATGCTGTTATCAGTCTCCAAAAATGGAGAAAGAGAGAGAGAGAAATGGGGTTAAACGTCCACTGTACACAAACTAGGTTAATTCGGGACTAACACATGGTTTAATTTTATTTCAATAATTCGCTAGCACGTAGGGGTCTTTAGCAGTGGGAGGAAACTGGAGAACCCAGAGAAAACCAACGGGCTTGGACAGACGACCCTACTACTCAATGACAGGCTTTATGTTACAGTACACACATGCTAACCATTCGGCCATCCACACCCCCCTTCTCCCCCAAAAAAGAGAAAAGGGACAGGAAAAGTACTGACAGTTGAACATACGTTAGAGTGCCTGCGGCTTCCTCCTAACCACACAACCACCAGGTTCGAATTGGGATGCTCACACCGATTAAAAAAAAACACACTATACAACATTGCATTTGCTTTCAACAAAACAAATAATTCCTTGATTATGTCCATTAATCAAATCAAAGCTTTTTCTGCACCAGCTAAAAATAATTCTACATGGCACAAATTGATTTGTACCAAACTATGGTGATCATTATCTTAAAATACAAAAAAAAATCTTTTATCCTAATTAGGTTTTGAAGTGGAGTTTAATATCCTGATCAATCTTTTTCTAAATACAGATGACTTTTTATATCTTTATCGATTTAAGATTAGTCTTTTATTTTTAATTTGTTTACATGGACTAATTAGCACAACACAACAAAACCAACTTATTCACAGTTCGCCTAACGCGACAGATCAAAATTTTATTGTTTTCTAATTTGTAAAGACATTAAGACTTTCAGGCCAGGTTTCAAATGCAGACATAGGAAAATACAGTACAGCTCAAAAAATACTTGCTTTCATGGGTGAGCTTACTCTTCCGGACACCTGTTACCACTGTTTGTCGTGTATTTTGTACAAGGTGATTAGTCTATATGCCGATTACACGTTTTTTGTTTGTTTGATAACACTATTTTGCCTATACAGTTTTTTAGGATTTCAAATTTTGAATAATGGTTTGGATTGTTCGTACTTGGTTTTATTTTATTTATACAGTAACATAAGGGACATTTCAAACACAGAAGCTAAACAGATAATGATTGACGATGTTAGTGGTCACGGTCAGTGCTAAAAACATCATTGGCCAAAATATTAGTAGCCAAAACGTTTTGCAATCACAAATGGTACCTAGTCATTCAGATAGGATAAAAAGCAGAGGTCCGAAGAAAAGATAAAAGAAATTCAAAGATTGGCAGGTTGAAAAGCTGCTGTTGTACCCATCAACTACTATATCAACTATATAGGAAACAGATCCCTAACTTAGAATTACTGATACTACATGTGTAATACCTGTCCTTGAATACAGTATTATTTAACCATCAAAATATGACTGTGGTATGATGGTCGATAAAATGTTATTCACGTTACAATTTATTTACACAACATCTGTGAGAAATTGTCATTAAAATCTCCAACCTTTATAGTCAATTCATTCAATATCTGACAAACTACATTTAATATCTGACAAACTACCATTTAACTTGGAAAAAATGGATCAGCCTCATTCACTAGAAATAAGCGTACACAAACTAATTAATAAATAGCCACCATTAATCATTATTTCTAATGAAAGAAAGATTCCTTTACTTTAAGTTCCATGTGCTAAACCTCTTTCATTTAGGTTAAAATAAAGCACAGAGTTACTGGGTTGATATTATATGTTACTTCAAGTAATAGGACAAAATCAATACTATTATGATTAAATCTTTGTTTTGAAATATTAAGCGGAAGTCTGTTCTTTAACTAATTTTAGTTCTATTATTGACTTCCAACAGTTGACAGTGGAACACAAAATCAATTATATCTCAACATTGGCTTTGCATGTCTCTGTGGACCAAGATTTTAAATGTAGACCAAAACCCATTTTCTAATGCCATTCAACACATTAGATTTAATTAAATCGACAGTTTTATTTTTTACCCAGATCAAAGAGATCTAGTCTGGTAAATATACATACACTACAGTTCGTAAATAATACTTTGTAAACATTATTAATATGCTTTTATTTTTATTACAGAGCATATAACACACAACTGAGTCATAAAGGAAGCATAGATGGTTTTGGAACAACTCATAGGAAATAATTTCAATCGCACTTCTTTGTCTAAGTATTTGACTAAACATAACACCATCCTACCTGTAAAGCCCCCCTGCCAAAAAAAAAATACTGCTGTCTGAAACACTATTAAAAATAAAAGGGATCTATTTTTTTAGAAATCAAGTTAAGTAAATATCAGCCATGTATATAGCTGTCAAAGTTGATTTATTCTATAACGGTAAGATTATGAATGACAGAAGCTGATTTCATTAATAGTACACGTATGACCCGCCATTAACCCGGTAACTGCCTGTATAATACCTATGTTTATTTCGAAGAAATTATAAATAAATATTCAACATGTAAATTATTAGTGATTTTATTTAATATTAATTAAAATGCTGTCAATCTCCAATGTGTGACGAAATCAAGTTTGAATTACCACTAATAGTAATAATAATATCTTTATTTAATTAATTAATTAGTATTAAAAGTGATTAAAATGCTGTCAAGCTCCAATGTGTGGGTCAATGAAGTTGGAACTAAACTAATATCTTAATTAAATTCTACTGCATTTCTATAAATTGTGATTAATTCATTTCATGTAAGCTTATTTAATCTACATGTATGTGTAATGCATGCAAGACCCCATTCTTATGTCAAACTGGTCTTACATGTATTGGCAAACAGAGGTCACTTGGTTGGTCCTATATTGAAAGAAGAAACTAAATGTAAAGGCAAAAACATTCACAATGACACATAATTAATATGCAATAAGAGTGGACAAAATAACACTCTATACTAATTAAGCTACATTAGGCCAAGTGCCAAGTTGACTCATATAAATATGTCGACATTCAGAAACTCCCATTAGACTTGAATTCTATCACTATCAATAGTATTTATTAAATTTACATAATAAATGAAACAATGCTACGCTACATTAATAATTGCAATCTATGCACCTTAGAACTTGATGAGAAGGCATTTAATTGAAAGAGAGAGAGTTTTTAACCTTCACTCGACACAAACTAGGTCCTTTTAGGACTACATGTAACATGTGGTTCATTTTTATTTCAATAATTCGCTTGCACATAGGGTTCTTTAGCTGTGAGGGGAAACCATATAACCCAAACCCTTGACAATAGAAAGGCAAACTTACTCCTTGTCACGTACAACCAGGGAATTGAAACCATGCCAGTTGACTCTATGATAGACCTCATGATACAACGCGCATTCAACAATCTAACCCCGCTATGTATGATAAGAGACACCAAAGCGAACTTGATCAAGGTCTCATAATGAAATGTTTAAGACTAATACAGTCTAAATATTATTAAGAAAGTGTTTGTTCAGTGAAAAAACGTTTTCAAAAAAGAATCTGAACAGATACAAAATTTAACAAAACAACTACTGTACAATGACTAATTGTACAATGAATCAAAACACCAGATATAAAATTCACACACTGTCAGTGTCAGTTTCAATTTAATGGAAATTCTACAAGCTTATTCAACAAAAGAAAGCCTAGTGGAAATGTCGCTCTATAATAAAACAGTAATTGTTTTCCAGAGAATTTTGTCCTGTGTATTTCCAGTTCAATTAAACTAAATACCATTGAAATAATTCAACAAAATATCGAGGAAACTTTAGTAAATTGGATGAGGGTCCAACTCCAAGCTTACTAAGTTGCTCATGGAGTATCATGACTAAGAAATACATCCCGACCAAAATATCTGACATCTCTGATCTCGTATTTAAATTGATCAAAGTCATGGAGTTCAACTTTCTTTCTAATTTAAAGGGAATTTAGTGAATGGATGAGAAGGTATTTTGAGCTTTTCTATCCATCATCCACGGCAAGAGGAAGAAATCAGCTTTGTAAATTCACTTAGTAGAAAAATTGGGATCTTACGATAGCGAGCAGACAAATCTAATCGTGGAGAAAGTAATAAAATCAATCGTTGAGTGATATCACCTCGCATAAAGATGGAGAGCGAGAGGGAGTATAGATATCTGATTATATCAATCGTCCATTTCATGACAGAAAATAAAACAGACAGCATGGTTCATTATACCAATCATTATTGGTGTATAAAATGATAAATAAACAGATAGTAAAACACTGACATTATGTCAACAGAAAACCTACATAATATAGGCCTACTACCATTAAATGATTGATACACAACCATCATATTAGTTTAATCAAAAAATCTTTGGATTCTTGGAGAATTATTGATTTTGAATTATGACCCAACTGCATGACATATTTTGACAATATTTTCTTAAAACATTCAAATGATGAAAAATCAAAGATCATTAATCTTGACATAAAGTTATGCAATGATGATGTAAAGAAGGGTACATGTACATCCATGGTTGGGGCCAAGATTCAAGCCCCCAAACCCCACAAATCAAAGTGCATGTTAACAATTAAAATCTATAGTTACTGTAAACTGTCAATGGAAAAGTTACTGTAAACTGTCAATGGAAAAGACAAAAAAGGCCATAAATTTTCAGGTCAGGTTTTCATGGTCTAAACAGAATTTCAAATCTATCTTCCCTCCTTCTGATAGAACAAAAAAAAAAACGAGGAGCTGTGTACACACTGACGTGCAAGCAAAAGATCCCTTGGCAGTTGGAATTCGACATAAGAGCAGACTGTAGCGCCACTACCTGGGATAGCACACTGTATGGTCGTCTACATTAGCCCAGTTTAGGAACAGAACAGTAGGACAATAAACCCCATTTCATTAACAAAATTTATGAATACACACAACAATCGATCAGCCTGTGGCGTCTTCCCTAGCAATCAAGTGTTAAGGGAACTTAAATGAAGACCGGCTAGAATGTATCTAGTTTTAGTCCTCACATGTAGACTCAGAAGAACCTCAAGATTTTTTTGGCAAGAATATTGCATACATTGTCAGGGAGAGTGCCTGCGGGGAAAACAAGTAATAAAGAGTTGCCTAGTCATATGGATGGTATGAAAAACTGAAATTAACCCAAGTATGCATTCGCATGCATGTAAGAAACCATGACAGTTGGAATTTGATGAAGAGAAGGCCGAAATGCTTCTCTCCATCAAAATAACCATTTGTTCTTTCAAAATGAAGTATTGTGCTGATGTGATGTTAAACTCTTCCTTTTAACTGACAATGGTTGACAAGTATTGACAACATACCACAATCAAATGACACCCTTTAAATTGTTTGTGGTAAAATCACTATTCCCTGTATCTAATTTATGATTTGTTTTTGATTTCTTGTTCATCAATCCTTAAGTGCAGGAAGAAACCCATAAATATCAACTAACTAATGTCAGTTCTTACAGCCATATCATGTCTTCAGTCAATGTTTACTAAACAAAACAAAACCGTGGTGTTCATCAGTGATGAAATGATTTAGATTATCAAGACATTTGTTATCTCATAACACTATCAAGATCATTTCATTCAGACTGATTATTCTGACATGAAGTTTCCTCTTCAAATGCTTATCGTTACATGACATTCATTGTACAGAAATGTCAGACCAGATTCTATAAGACTCTAGAGCTACATGTACATGTAGTGTTACTTGAAACTATAGAATTATATTCTACAGTTCTTGCATAAAATGGAATCAAATCTTTACACTTATATAATAAGCAATCAAACCTTTGAGGTCTGTATAAAATCCTGGGAATGTTACATATGTACCGGTATATTATTGTATATTATTATATTATTTTGCGTATGTTCCCCAGAATGAATTTGTGACCAATTGTTATTTAGATGGTGATACATATCTGAACAACATTAAAACATCTGTTGGTGAAGACAAATTTGAGAATTAACAATATACACAATGCGCTTTACAGAACGAACAATCTAATTAAACTAAAACTTTACACTTTTCATTCTTTTAATTTAGGTAGTCACAGGAAATATCAATTTTAAATTGAATAATTTCAAAGCTTAACAAAGATCTACAGAATAGTAAAGCACATGCTACATTAATCAACAACACCCACCCCATTGCATACTTCTTAAGTTATAGAATAGACACATCATTAATTATTACTACTAACCATGCCCACTACATGACAAAATGTATTCTTTGATTCAGTATTAGTAATATGTCATATGTGTATATTTTTGTTAAAGAGTATACATGTAGATGCTGTTGTTTGGTCTTTGATCAGATGCGTGGGGTGTTTTATTTACACACACAAAATGATTGGGCAGCTAAATCTGAATTATTTAGGTCAAAATTTAAAATATTATTTCGATATTTGTGTCATGATCGAAACAATAAACATTTGTCATGTTGAAATTTTAAGCGAATGTTGGTTTGTTTACCAACTTTAATTTCATTGTTGGCTTACATGTATAACTGTGTAGCCTTGACTAGAAAGTTAAGAATTACAGGCAATTTGTACTGGGGCTGTAGACCCAATATGTTATATTTAGACGGATACATGTACCTACTTCGCAAAACAAATCAACACATCAAATTTAATTAGTCTGGCTTTTTTACAGGTCAAAATCAAAGGGCTCTTATTTAATGATTCTTTTTTTTTAAATCAGCTAATTAAAATAACAAAACTAATAACTTACCATAAGATGTTCCGGGACCAAAATCATTGCCCGAATCCACCATATAAAGTCCTAATTGTTCGGCATTTGTAACTCTGTCCTTTTTCTTTTTTTCTAGTTTTTCATACAATAAATCTTCCATGCGTTGATCTATGAGAAAAGTTTGACAAATTAGATAATGTTATTGTCATCCTACTGAGAGAATAGGGTATCACATACCAAATCGAATTTCAAAATGACTGTCTGTGTAAATTACTATTTTTTTGGCATCTGTAAGCTGTCTTTACTATTTCAGTTATAAATTTTAAGGAATCCTGTTACAGTATATCAAATTATACAAGCTTATAAAAATAACTCAAAACTTGAACTTGTTGTAAGTCGTGTATAGTTTCCATAGTAGTTCACGAAATTTGACAAAATAATTCAATTTACAGTTAAAAAATTACATTTTTCAAATGTATACCGATAAACTAAAAATGATTTTAATTATTTTTAAATTTGCTCGGAAGATGCAGAAAAGTAGGAAGTTAAACTTACTATCTGAACTGCCGTAAATTTTAAACAGATTTCTTTGATTATCGACAAAATAATTAAAAAATGTTTATCATAAACTTGTCCAATTAAATATCCCAACGAATAATCAGGTTTTCTCTTGCAAAAAAGACGGCCTCACAAATTTTGACATCGATAAATTCAAAAATGGACGCTAATTATGTCACTTATCAGGACACTTCATTGCAGCATTGAAGGCAAAAGTGTTTCACCTTGAAGAGGAATATGTAGAAAATAATGGAAAACATCGACTTTATAAAGGGTCTTTCACGATTACATGTACATAGGCTTACAACTTTTCAACCAGCCCTCAAATTAGGAGATAAACACCTCCTGTTTCGCATTTAGAGGGATGTTATTGTCCGATAAACATGTCCTGAGATCATTAGGACCCAAGACCCGTTAGCGTTGCGGGTTCTCATGTAATATCTCAGGACATGTCTATCGGACAACAACACCCCTCTGTTGAAAATACAGGCAAAAACATTGGCTTTTCAAGAGATAATCAATTCTATACATTGGGATATTTGATTGTACATATACATACATGTATGAGTTTATTATAACAATAAATAACTAGTTTGTTCGTAATTTAAGAAATCTGTTAAAAAATTTATGACAGTAACTACATTTCATTTCAGTTGAATTTAGGTGTACAAAAACTTACTTGGATTTGGTTGTAATACTGCTTCTGTCTGTTTTAAAACTCGTTCCGTCCATATTCTTGTTTTCTCAGCTCTTTGTAATAAATTTTCAAAATGTGCATCTAATTCGGTCTTTTCTGCAGAACCTAGTTTTTCTTCTGTGAACTAGAGTACATTCAAACAAAATATGAAAACAATTATAAACCATGGAACTACTTATCAGCACATGTAGCTTAACAGTTTTAAAGTAAAGTAGACTCTTGAGGGTAAGACTTAGAGTAAGGATATACTTATGCACATTTGGGAGGCAATCAATACCAATCAGTAAACAATTTTGTTTAGTTCTTACAGTTATGATCATGATTTAACTAGTATGAATTGAGACTAGAGAATATTGTAAGGCATGAGTGGCATGTGATAATAAAATCATTAAATTGTTTATCCAAGTTCCATGTTGACTGATCCATTACATATCCAACTCCGAGATACGTAACCAGTACTGATGTTTCCAACTTACAAATAAAAAGTTGTAGTGACTAACTCTCTTATTAGGAAAATCTGACAGTACTACTATTTAAATGTATTACTATGTGCTTGAACTATCACCTGAATTTTGTACATGATGTATTATATATTCTGATACGAATAAAGAAATTTATTTTTGGTGAAAAATGCTTGGATAATGCCTTGATTAAACTGTGAAACTAATGTAGGTTTAAATTTTTTGTACATGATGTATTATATATTCTGATACGAATAAAGAAATTTATTTTTGGTGAAAAATGCTTGGATAATGCCTTGATTAAACTGTGAAACTAGGTTTAAATTTTGCTAGACAGAGTTGACATTTTCTTAAGACTGATTAAATCTAACAGTTGTTAATTGTGGACTTTAGACTGTAGATTGTAATTATTGCCAATGAGAATGAGTAAAGCAAAATGTGTTGCACAGAAGAAAATTTAACCGTTTGATCGAAACCAAGGTGATTGGGACCATCCACGTGGCTGATTGGGACCATGGTTGATTCTGACCAAAATCAAAGCTGATTGGGACCATATTCCAGGCTGATTCAGACCTCTATTTGGCTGATTTGGACCACATGATAAAAAAATACTAGAAACTGAAGTTTTTAATATGTAAATAATTATTGAATAAATACATGTAGTGTCAGAAAAGAAATTATTTGAAAACTAATACCAGTACCAGCAATGGATGTCAGCTGATTCGTAACCGAGCTGTTTCGTACATGTACTTAGTTCATTCATACATGTACCTCACTGCTAATGTTTTTTCGTGAAACTCACATTTTTCCTTATCCGCTAAAGAACCGTTAGGTTTCTTTGCACATACATGCACTACAATAACATTGGGACTATCGGTCAATCAGCTTTAATTATCCCGTTTTGATCGTTGTCATTTCTTATATTTTCCTCCAAAAAAAACCTTTGCTTGGTACGCACTAATGTATCAATTGGCATTGATATCTACGACGAATCTGTCCAGGAATGCATGTAAACGTGCAGTGTACGGATTATCATTAACAATTTCTAGGGGCTTGTAAAAAAAAGAGTGCATGCTGTGTAAATATATACTTTTGTTTTGGTGTAGGTCACTTTCAAATAAATATGACTTTTTATGGGAAACGATGATTATCAAAGAACCGTAAGTTTTATCGTTTGGTGGAGCCTTTTACTAACCATGTGTTTCATGTTAATAAATATTTTCTTTCATGTTCCCAATTGGCCTATTTCTAATAAATTGATCAGCAATTTTTTATATATATACAGAAATACTAGTAATTGTAGTAAATTTTGACGTAGGTGCGTGATGCACGACTCCACGACACGTGCTGTACTTGATGGCAAGCGGTAAATTTTACCTGCATGTTATTTTTCTAAACATCGTTTTGGATTATTGTAAATTGATTTGACAGTTGTGTTCAACCGTTCTTTTTAACTTATTCCTAAGTCCGAAACGTCACCTACCCAAGTCCGAAATGTCACCTACAAGAGACTGAAACGTCGAGGCCATATTTTTTTGAGTCTGAAATGTCGTAAGTCAGAAAGGACGCGGGATCGAAATGACAAGTAAAAGGAAATAATAGATCAAAGAACTGTGTGCGCCCATCTTCACACGTCGGCACCTAGTAACTATACTTGTTACCTTAAACTGTGTTTAAGGTAACAATTGGTACAGTCTAAGACCCCTTACGCAAGTTGAAATAGGTTCAAACGCACAATTGTCAACACATATCATTACAGTTTGTATTAAAATAAGTAATTCCATCACAAATAGTGAAGACTGCACCATTAAAAAAGTTACCGAACAGTTTTTCTCTGCATAGCGCTGTTTATGTTGTAGGCCTAATGACGTATTACGCAACTTTCGGCCATGACGGTCGGCCAGTTGAAATTTCGCGTAGGAGATGGGTTTCATCAAATCATATAATTATGCGGTAAGGCCTCACCTTTATTTCAAGAAGAATTGATTTATTATATGTTAAGCTGTGTGCAGTAGTGCTTTGGGTCAGTTTATTTGTAAATTAAGCGAGCTATAGGCTAGTAAACTTTTTGTAGTCATTTGACTAAAAAACTTGCGCAAAGGAACTCTGTAGGAAAAACCACTACTGCGACTGGAGTAAGACGGAAGACAGCAGTAGTGGAACCATTTCTAGTCGGCACCATGCACCATTTGGAGACTTGCTGTGTTCTATTTTTACGCTCAAATAGCCAACCCAACCATATTTAGGAAAAGGAACTAATCAATTTGAGGTACAATTCTCGTGCATATTCTAATTCTGGTTCGGCATAGGCCTTTTCAATTTCTTTCAACTGATTTCAACAACATAGGAAAAGGTACGAATCAATTTGTGGTACGAAGTGAGATACGAATAAACTAAATACGAAACAGCCAAAACAGTCTACACCCGTCTGAATGAGATAGTTATCATGGCATTGATTGGATCAATTTATCAATGCACCACAAATAGACTACGGTTATGACAAGTATTATATTTGGAGCGTAATTATTATGTATCCTTTGCCAAATGAAAAATGGTGTTTACATTAGTCATAAACAAGAAAGAACCGAAAATAAGTCTAAAACTAAAATAAAATGGCTAAAAAGAATTAAAGATCATTTCCTTTATCACATTCACAGTCACACTGACTACTGACTAACAATTTGCAGACGAATCATGTCACCTATCAGTCAAAAGAAGACATATCTTACTATTCTTAGTCATGTTAATTCATTACACTGTCTAATGGATAACGTGAGAAAATAGCCACGCAGATTGAATAAAAGAAGGCGGGTCTTAATTCGTTTCCTTACTCACTGACGTTTCGTTTGTCCCACTTTGACTTTCTTTGAGAACTGACAGTCTATTACGATGTCGAGCAATGCTGTTTATAAACACAAATAAGAAAAAAAATAATGGCATTTAATAAAACGTACCTGTACAGCTCTGTTAAATAAAGTGCCAGCCCCGCCAGCAAATTTATTCAGCTTCGATTTCATATCCATGTTGACAGCTTTATGTTGAACTGATGCTGTCTATAAAATTCCCGACATTTATTTCAGTATTGACCAATAATGAACCCCACTTCCGGTTGCACTGCAGTGAGGAATTAAACGATATAATTTGTAAATATCAATATAAATTATACATTTGTTTCTAGATTGTTTAAGACAAATAATCTTAATGAATAGACACGCATCCTTTCTGAAATTTGAGATATATTATTTTTCTATGACGTGAATGTTTAGCTGCTGGACTAGGTTGTCATGAATTTGTTTCAAAATGGCCGAAAATGATCGACCAAAATAATAACAATCTGTGAATATGAAGGAAAACTGATATTTTGCTTGAGTTTCATTAATACAAACGTCTTTTATTTAATGTAACATAATGTAGCATTTCCCTGACATTGTTGCCAATGATTTAAATTTAAAGCCCGTATGAATATATTGCACCGAACTATTTCAATGGCAAGATAAAAATAAAAGTAAAATATTGAAATGTGCTGTGTATAATGACTTGCAGTAATTGATTTAATCTAATAACTTTATTTAATTATATGGTTATATAACTAAGGCTAGCTTCAAAATGCAGGCAACCCGTGGAAATCAAACAGAAAAGTTGATAGATGAAACATCTTGCGGTGCATTTTGTCAACATCCAGCATGTTGGCAATCCAATCAACGCAGAGAAAAGGGATTTCCTCTTAAGACTGATGAGGAATTTACACAAAGAAAACAAGTCACAGCAGCAGGGACATGTTAGTGTGATTAATGTTTTTTGTTTTATTATTCAGAAGTAGGCCTACTAGCCTAACGTAACACTAACATTTTGATAAGTTTAAAGAAATTTTTGATTAATTAGGAAGATTATTTGTAGGCTGTGAGTCTGACCCATGAGTAGAGTGCACAAGTGGCTGTAGATACACACAAATTAGGAAATGAATTTGGTATCGGTACTGCAGGGCATCATTTCTGTAAAACATGCAGGAGTCACAAAATGCTCTTGCACCTATATTCGCGGGAGCAAATAAAAACGCACTTGCAAATTTGCTCGCAAGGGCTTTTTTTTCTAGTTTATCCAAAATTCCAAATGGTGTTAAAAAAAAAAAAAAATCGGTGTTGAGACATTTTTTATTCAAAATTTCTATTGATTGTATCCAAATTCTATCAGACAAATACGCTCATTGAACATGCCATTGGTTGTCAAGTACTTGATTTACCGGTCCTATGCTTACAACAGAAAACAGTAACTTGGAGTAAATCTCTGGCTCGATGCCAAAGACGGAAAAGGAATGTATATATCGTGATTATCAAGACGCTTTCTATATGACCCCCGACAGAAATTCATAACTTTATATTTATTCAAATTTCACAATCAAAAACTCTTAGAAAACTAACGCCGTAACACGGACATTATTTGATTTGAAATTTGTCAATCGTTTATTATTAATGTAATTCTATCACTAATACATATTAATCTATCGTGAACGATGATCTATATATAGATCAGTGATCGTGAGTGCAAACGTCATGGACTCATGGAGAGACTTGACAACCGAGCTAATAATCTTCAACCCAAATGACTCGATACCATAACAAAAATACTCGTCGCGATTTTCGAATACAATAATATTTTATTTTACTTTTCAAACTCGATCGACTTTCTTGATAAAACTGTCGAAATTTTGTGAATTGTTAGCAGGAGCTATAACATGCGCTTGTGTTTTCAAGATTACAGGCGCAGACGGGCGCGAGAGCACAAACGCCCATCAAAAATGATGCCCGGGTAATGGCTGTTACCGTAGCTTGAGTTTATTCTTCTTAGCAAAAATCATATTCAATGTATTTTAACTAGAACTTCTTCAAACTTTATATTTTTAAAAGTAACTGCAGCTCAAGATCTTTATGTTTGAAATCTAATCTGGTGTGTAGGTGTAAATTTTTAAATTTAGATTTTATATGCTGTCATGAGACACGTGTCAACTCTGTCAATATTCATAAATTGCTGAATTTATTTTAAAACATTTTCAGCCTTACCCGAAATGGTAGTTTATAATTTAATAGAAGATTACGGAGAAGATTCAAGAGATCGATTTCCTGCTAAACACAGTGGTCGGTCATCCGAACAAAGACATGAACCATTTCCAGCATTAACATTTCCAACAAGAGCTTTAGGGTAACCTTTCTGCATTATTATTAAGGAATTAATAAACTAATTAATAATGATCTATAATGTTATTTCTACCTACATACTATGCTTTTTATTATTGTATAACATTCTTAATGATTGTCCTGTCTTCATTCAAATGCCAAGTCAGTGCAGAAAAGTAAGATGTTAAACCCCATTTTATTTCTTATTGGTTGCTGACAAATCAGTATTTACCACTTACCACTGATTCACTTTATAAATCAGAGAAAATGCTGGTCACCATCTTAGCAAATGTACACAGTACTAGTAGCATTTACACATATAGACAACGTTATTGAGTGTGATGTAATTTTTATTGAATAATCTGAGTCCATTCATTTATCTGTTGGGAGTGTTGAATCATTAAAATTATCTAAATATCCCACTAAGACATAGCCACCATAATGAAGTGGTTACGTCAATATTTCACACCGTAGATTATTGGATATTTCACAATGTAGATTTTTGGATATCGGACAAAACAATTATTGGCTGATACATAATATTAAATAAGTAAAAAGGTTAGAACAGTGTAAGCTGATACCATTGACTAATCAAGCTAGGCCTTTTAGTAATGACAATTGTCATTAAATCATATCAGTGGTCAGTATTCTAGACTAATGTGTAGTATCTATAGAAAGTGGTTAGAAATTATACAGTTATCATTAATTAGCAAGTGTGTAACTAGCTGTAAAAAATGTGACTATTTATAACACCCATCACTATTGAATACACAAACCTAACTAATAGTGGTGTATATAATTCCAGTTTTAACACCTTAGTGACAAAACACCTACTTAATGACTACTGCCTAATTTAATAACAATATTAACTAACTAAAACACATATAAACTGATGACTTTGATCTATTAGTGTTGTATATTTTCATTTATAACAGTTATTTGTTGCTTAGTCAACGATATCAACGTTGCAGTGAAACCTGTTCATGGAAGCAATTTTTCATTAGTTTTTAAATCTGTGGTATTTAATAAAGATTTTTAGATATTGGACAATACAATTATTGACCGATATTGATGTTGTAACTTATAACCCTTGCATCTCTAGTTTCCAACATTGTCTGTTACGTAAGATGATTGCCTTTGATTAAATTAAGAAAAGTCGTAAAATACGACGATTTGACTACCGATATAAATATTTGTATATATTTTTTTAGGCATCTGGCATCATCTCCGCTTCCTACACCAGAATCAGTAGTAAAACCAGCTAAGAAGAAGTCTCCACCTAAAATGAAAGTTCTTGAAGTTCAAGAATTGTTTGATGTTGAAGATTTAGAGAGTCGCTGGGACGAAACATTTATTACTAAGCAGTGTTATGTTTGGGTTCCTAATCCTAACAGAAAACCCCCACCTGAACCAGACACAGAATTAAAAATGTAATTATTATGGGTTATTGATAATAATTTATATAGATAATGATCATGTGTACTCAACTGACAACTAAATAGTAGAGCCATGTTCTTTTGTTTATCAGCAGTTCAAATTAATAATGATCAACATAATATAAACATCCAAAGTTATTCAATAACATATGGTACCGGTACTTAATTATTGAAAATACCGACAATAAATGATAAGGTGTTGTAGGTAAGTGATTATCATTTATATGTTTTTTTCTAGGATAACAGATGGGACAAAATCAGGAAGTCAACTAATACGAACTAAAGATGTCACAGAACAGTGGGTTCCAGAGGAATTAGAGCGGGAAAGAGAAGAATTGAGAATGGTGAGTAAAATCAACATTGATCATAGATTAAAGAAAGGATGGGGGTCACTTATTAGACTATTGCATGTTTCATACAGTGCTCTGTTCTTGTATAGCAAGCAACAGTGACTCAGTGAGTATGGTGCTTGCCCAATAACCAGGAAGTCCTGGGTTTAATCCCAGTATTGACTGAAAAAGTTCCCAGGGTTTTCCAAACTGATTCCACCTTGTCAGTTGTGCAGCACAGTGTAGTCATTCTTCTGAGGTGATGAGAAACAAAGATCCACCCTCATACAGGGTCTATTTTATCATGCTTACAGACAGGTGCCTCTCTGCATAAAGATCTGTGCCTTCTGAATCTGGCGAGACTGTGTGGTTAACTTAGCTATTATTATGATCATTGACCACTTTCGATTTCTGTTTCAAAAGTTTTGTATTGTTGACGTATTCCCACCACAACGTAAAGCACAAAGATTACATAGCTGAACATCGTCAGTTGCAGGTGACAGTGAAGGTTCTTTTGTCTTTGGATCGATGTTTCTTTGAACTGTTAATGATACTGACACCTAACGGTTATACATAGGCCTATAACTATGTAAGCATGTTATCGGAAGTCAAATTCTGAAATTTTTCACAGAACCGCAAAACACCGGAAGCCATGCTTAGCCAATAAAACCTTAAAATAGGCCCTGCACTTATAGGCATTCATGTAAAAGAACCCATCACATTAAATTCAAAATTAAGTAAAACAGAGTTTTACATCCTACTGTTCTACATCAATTTTAAATTTGATGAAGAGTAAGCAAAAATGACACTGACTAGGCAAAATTACCCTGATAGCACACCACCGCTTCATTAGTCTCGTTGGTACAGAAAAGTAGGATGGTAAATTCCATGTCAATTGATCTTATTTTGTTATCTTAAAATAAAGACCCACGTGGATCCATTATATTTTTAACAATAATAAATGATTATGTCAAGTATTGATTTAATCTATCGAAAACACACACAAATAGTAATTATGATTTGAAATTAATATTGTATTTACGTAAATGAGGGCACGCAATGAACTACAGTACCGTTATCAACTCCCTTGGACATTGATTTCAAATGTTCAGATAATAATTATATCTAAATCTGCCCAAAGAATTATCAAATGGTGATTATTTTGAATACATAGGCAGGGAGAGGGGGGGGGGGGCTTATAATGTAATTGAATTCAAATCTGATTTTATTATTTTAACCTAACCATATTAAGTTATAACTGCTACCCCACTAGTGATAAGAAACATGATCATATACGAGTGTTATAACATTGTTTAAGCCGAGGCCATAATTTGCAACACCCTGGGTTAACAGTCAAGGTCTATTTTTTTTATTAAAAAAATATAGGAAGTTAGGTTTACTTGACAAGACAGAAGTCGACGGCCCTAGTCAATTTGGACATATTGAATGTGAAATTTAATTGTTGATTTTTTTTATTGTATGTTTAATTGAATATTAATTTTTCAGCCTTTTTATACTTTTCCTGTAATTAAATATAAGGTAGAAAAGAAATAATACATTAACATAAATTATTCTTAGGTTAGATAGTGATTGTCTTTTCTTAAAAATTAATCTTTATAGAACTAAAAAGGTTGTCCAGTTCTCTTACTCTGCTATTGCTATGTTATTATTATACTATTATTTAGTCGGCCTACTATTCTTATTCTAATTATATTCAAATGAAACCAATATATATTTATATCTTTTAATGCTTCTAATTTATAAATGTGCTTCATATTTATTTATCATCAGCTTTTATATTATATGTCAACTTTTGGTGGTTTTATCTCTTCATTTGTAGCATATTCTTTCATTAGTTAATCTGCTTTTAATATTTAGTATAACTATAATAACGGTGAACTTTTTTCTAATATTGGCCAATGTAAAAGTTGGTCACTCATAATAATGTCATTAGTGTTCTTTTAGTGTTAAATGTCCACTTCTACCAAGGATTTGCTAAATGTCAACTGGCGTGGATTGAGGCTTCAGTTGTACATGACAAGGAGTAGGGTCGCCTGTCAAACCCTGTGGGGTTTCTCCGGTTTCCTCCCAAAGCCAAAGACCCCTATGCACGAGCGAATTATTGAAATAAAATTGAACCACGTGTTTGTCTCAAAATTGTGTCAATTGGACGTTAAACCCCATTTCTCTCTCTCTCTCCACCGAGGGCAATATCACAGACAAATTATCTTATTTTTATTATCTTAGCGCACAAGCAGGGGTCTTTCCTGTGGGAGGAAACCAGAGTACCCAAAGTAAACCCACAAGGTTGACTAGGCCCCCACTCTCCTTTTCCACTATGCGCACACCAGGGATCAAAACCACGACCTCAAGCCAGAGGTGACCGGCCAACTAGAGCTTGAAGCATGACACTGTAGACCAATAGGCCATCCCAACCCCCCTGGTGCAAATACGGGAGACACATTTATTTAGAACTGTGACAAAAATATGAGGAGATGATTAACACAGTTTCCCTGTTTTAAAAATTTGATTTAATTTTGTGTTGGGTTTAAGCATAGTGGTAGGACAACTTTTGCTGTTACTAAATATAATTTCGTTGAATCTTTTGTATAGTTTCACCATGGATCTTTCTATTATTAGTACCATGGTATCATATTTAACAAGTCTATATTTCTGACATAATTAATGGATGTTTTATGCAGTTAACATAGAATAGAAATTACAATACCAGTATTTCAATATGGTAATGAATAACCAGTAGACTTTTAGTATGCAGATCATAGAAAAGTTTATTTATTACCAGCAGTGTGATATTAGTAATTACTAGTAATAAATTTGAAATAGTTCAAAACTGTTTTTGTTTTCATTGGTTTTTAATTGACAATGACATATCGTCGGTGTCATTCCAAAACCTCGTAAGTCGGCATTTTTTCGAAAATCACTTTTTTGCATAACTTGATAAAGTAACATAAAATACATGATATATCAAAAAATCAGATTTCTGCGATTAATAGTTTTCATTTTATTAGCGTATGACCAAACCTCGTATCACGATTGGTCTGATTTTGTTCTTTTCTAAATGCTCGTAACTCGGCAAAGTGTTACCAATGACGATGTCAAAGGCCTTGATGTGTATGTATGACAAAATTTCGCAGGATAATTGTTATAATAAGATGTGTCATAGTAGACATAATTTATAGGCATTAAATAAAAGCATTGCTTGTATTATTATTTTTAGGTGTAGATTATCTATTTTTAGATACAAAAAGTGGTAAAGGCAATACTAAGTCATTACTGCCGAGCTACGTCAAATAAATCTTATTTAGTCCTCATGTTTGTCAGTTTTACGCTTCTGTAAAGAAAATACAAAAGCAACTGCGATAATAACGGCCCACTATAATCTTTTGGTCAAATTTTCGAGCAAAAACGTCTTGCGGAATCAGTCTAAAATTCTCATATCGTTGCAATAACCCTCACGTACGTTTCCCCACTGAGTATGTTGACCTATCTGTTGGCAGAATACCTCAAGTAAGTTGCCCTGTGCCGTTAAGTAAGCTACTTGTGAGTAATATCTCTCAAGTGACTTACTCCACTAGGCATTTAGACCTACCGTGGGCACCCCCCCCCCATAACTTACCCTACTGAGCACTTACACCTGCCAATGGGCAATACCCATCAATAGCGTACCCCACTAGGCATCTAGACCTACCTGTTGGCAATACCCCCCCCCCCCCCCAAGTAACTTACCCGCCTGAGCGTGTAGACTTACGTGTGGGCAATAACCCTCAAGTAACGTACCCGACTATACTAGACATACCTGCGGGAAATATCCATTAAGTAACTTACCCCCGTGGGCATTTAGACCTACCTGTAGTTTATAATATCGCTCAGGTAACCTACCCGTCTGAACATTTTTACCTACCGGTAGGCAATACTCTTCCAGTAAATTACTCCCACTGAGCATCTAGGCCTACGTGTGGGAAATACCTGTGGGCAATACCTTTTAAGTAACTTACTCCACTGAGTATCTTGACCTACCCCTCAAGTAATTGACCCTACTGGGAATCTTGACCTACCTGTGGGAAATGCGCCCCAGCAGCTTACCCTACTGAGCAAGTTAGACCTACCCGTGGAAAATACGCCCCGCCAGCTTACCCCTCATCTAGACCTACCTGTAGGCCATATCCCTCGTCTAACTTACCTTACTGAACATAAAATGAATGAAAGAAATGAATGAAATGGGGTTTAACGTCCTACGCTTAAGCACCGCACCTGGGCTAATTGAAGACGGGCATACGCCACAGTGTGCAATGAGGGAAATTTTGCCCGGGCAGCGGCGCTACGGCCTACTCTTATATCGAATTCCAACTGCCAAGGGATCTTTTACGTGCACTCCAATTTGTACACGGGACCTCGGTTTTTCGTCCCATCTGAACGACTAGGCAGCTGTCCTTGTCAGGCCCTCCTTCTGCATCACTGACAAGGGGAAATCACGCCGGAAAATCGAGATGAACTTTCTCGGCCAATGCAGGGATCGAACACTCAACCTCCAGGCTAGCGAACCAGCGCCTTATCCACTTAGCCACCGTGATCCCCATAAAATGAATGTAACTAGCTGTATGCGATATCCCTCAATTATTTTACTCTCCTGAACACCCAGACATACCATCAATATCCCTCAAGGTATTGAGCTCCTGGATCTTGCATTTACATCTACCTGTTGTCGAAATTCGCACGTAACTTGCCGTCCCTACCTACCCACTGTCGATATCCGAAAAGGGAATGGCATAATAATTGACTACTTATGACTTCCGTTTCATTTTTATGTCTAATTTATCTCTAGTAACGTGAGTACAAAAGCTCGTAAATCATGCAGTTCTAATACAAAAACGTTCAGAAACCTCGTATGTCGTAAGAAAAAAAACAGATTCAGTGGTCAAAACCTCGTAAGTCTGAAATCTTAAAAATAATCAAACGTCAGCTTATATTTGACAGACCATCTAATCGGGGTTATTTTCAAATGTACAAAAATAAAATTTAAAGCATATCTGTCAAGTATCTGATAAGTTATGAAGTTATTTGTTCCTCCTGTAAAATTTTGTTGATCGGACTTACGAGGTTTTAGAATGACACCGACGATATAGTATATATCAGCTAATAAAATGATGTATATTTTTTTTTTGCAGAAACGACAGTCAACAAGATGTCGATCACCGATCAGTCGAGGTAGAAATACAGGAAAATCATCATCATATCCACACAGATCAGCTTTTGATTCAGATGGGTATGGTACAATTTCTAAATATGTAATGTTCTCAGTTTCTTTTCTTTAAAGAATTATTATTTGCTTTTTTGTGTCTGCCATAGGTTGGTTTTATCATGATAATATCAATGCCAAAATTTGACCTAAAATTAATGTTTAGGCTGTATTTTCTTTTTTCTTTTAACAGCAGCTCCTCTTACATCTCTGGTTATCCTTTACCGATTGTATTTCATCAAACTTTTATTTTATATATTTTAGAATAAACGATCTGCTAAGTCTACCAAGAGATCTATTGATGCAGGTTTTAGATCATCTTAAAGATAGGTGGGTTTAAATATTTCATATATTTTTTTAAATACTAATTTCTGCCATACTGGATGATCAAAAGTAGTTTTATATTACATATTCAGATTGTACAACATAGAAAACCTAAAAAAAGACATATAGACAGGCCATATATATGATAAGCATAACTTTCAAACAAAATGGAGGCCATATTGGACACCATTTTGGATTTCATCCATGTGGGATTATTTAAAATAACTGTTTATGATAATAATTAGACTCAGCATCTTTAAACCTGTAAAAAGACCCTATATATAAGGCACATTTTAAAAAAACAACATTAGGACTAATTTATCCAGGGGGTTTGTGTTCAAAAGTAAAATTACACCCCCCTCCCCACCTCCCCTTACAAATAAATGGAATAATCATGATAGGAATATTATTGGTGCTTTGTTTGTTGTATAGTTCACAATGAGACTTAATATTTTGGTTATAATACACAGTAAAACTTACCAAATGATAATTCTGCGTATGATAGCTTTATGTTATATAATGTATAAAATTACTTTTATGTTATATGATTTCAGTGATTTGATGTCTCAAGACAGAATAAATAATGTTATACAAGATTTTCAAACTCCCTTAGTACGAGATCTAACTGGCATTTCGATAGGTACAGCAGATGCATTGCAGCAAAAGAAAATGGCACTTTTAAAAGATAAAAAACGCAACATTAGAGAGTCTCACTTAATGGAATCCCGTCCAATCTTCCAGCTTGATGATGACAGTTTACTAATTGATCATATGAGTCGAGTAAATACGCCTTGTAACAAGGGTGATGTAGAGTCTAGAGAAATATCATTATCCATTCAAGGCTTCTCTAGATATAAGCAACCTCTTCCTGCAATACGTAAGTAAAATATTAGAACTAAATTAGATACTGTTAATCTCTGTGAGCTGGAAAGACACAATTATATCCTTAGTTTATAGTTATAGAACTTTTTATAAATTTACACACCTGCATAGTCTATTTAAACTACGGTACATTTAGACAAAAAATCTGTAAAAAAAAAATTCATATACCAGATGTACTTAAATAAATCTTATCGCGATATTCCGTTTTTAAAGCATGCTTGAAGTAATAAGAAAGAAAATAAATGAGATATTCGGGTGACCAACAGGTTGAGTAAACCACTGAACAGGTTTTGAACATTTGGGGTCAAATTCAGACAAGGATCTTAAACTTTAAAGACAATTGTTTCAATCTGTGTACCACTAACATTATCAATACAGATATCCTTAGGGAGAAAATTGTTTATAGAGATTTAGGTCTACGAAGATGTTCCCCTGCAAATTTAAATAATCCTGTATATGTATGTGTGTAATAACAAGTTTATGATGATTATATATTTACAGGTAGATTAAAGGCTGTTGGCAGTGGTAAAAAGACTTGTAGTAAAAGTAAAGTGGCATCTATATCACTTGGTCTACCTGAATTACCCTCTGGTATCAAACATACAAGACCTTTTGCTTATAAAAAATCAGATACAATGGATCTTAGTATAGGTAAGTTGATACAAAAATGATGTTTTTTTAGCAAGTATGCTGTGTATCATAAGGTCTGTTTTGAGTCAAATGGCATGGTTTCGATTCCTTGATTATACGTGACAAGGAGGAGGGTCACCTGTCTAACCCCATGGTTTCCTCCCACTGCTAAAGCCCCCTACACGCAAGCAAATTATTGAAATGAAATTAAACCATGTGTTTGTCCTGAAATTACCTAGTTTGTGTCGACTGGATGTTAAATCCCATTTCTCTCTCTCTCCCTCTTTACCTTGTGCATTGATACATTAACTTATTAGACTTTGGTTGGTAGCAATAAAAACATTGAAATGAGATTGTTCATTTGGGTATAAATAAAAGGAAGAATCTTATTGAATTCCATAATTTACTGAAGAATAAAATGTTACTGTGTTTTGTACGCAAATAGTGTAAAAGTATACGATACCAAGATTGTGGACTCGGTAGAGGTCAACATTTTTATCTGATTTTGATGAAACTTAAAATATATGTTTATATCCCAAAGATCTTGGTTCCTGTAGATATCCACACATATCGAACAGTAACTTCTTGAATTATGTACCCTGAATGACGAAAAATCACTTCAATTTATGACCTTGTTCTCTGTGCATCTCTTGCAAAATGTGGGCATATCTTGCATGGCAACCCACTTGTTTGTATTTTTATATAGGACCAATGCCAACTCCACTAACTAGTGTACGTAGTTCTGTAACAGCAGGATCAGATCATGGTACAACAATGAATGTTAATCTTACTTCACCAACTGATAGTTATAGACAAGAAGTAGTGAGTATTGTATTAGAAGTCTACAAATGTAAACTGTACAGTTCTGGATATGAGAGAAAACTGTACTTCTGGTATCAAATCAGAAACATTAAAGGGATAATAGAATTTTTTGAATAAAAGTCTGCTCAAAATGTGCAAAACAAATATGTTAACTTATTGAATGGTTATGAATAAAATTGGACGTTTCGAGTTCTTAAAAACATCAGGAAAAAACTCAGATCATCAACCCCTTTCATTGTTTAAATGTATATAACATAATATTAAGAGGATATGCTTTATATAACATCAAAAGATGCCCATTGTAAACTTCAGTTATTCACATAATAAGATATAATTGACAAATTCTTTTTAGGATGTGCGAATACCAGGTACACCAGGATCACCTTATAATATACCCAAAGCTCCTGTGAGCACTCCAGCTACCAATAAAGATAGATCCTTCATCCGAGATAAAACAGGATCATCTTTGAAGAACCGTGATTCCAGAGATCATGTTGTGGTTCCAGTTAATTCTCCCAGCAACTCAGAGTGTGGAAATATAAATGATCAGAATGGTTAGTAGAAAATGTTAAGAAAGAACTTTTGTTAATATAGTGGTACCAGATTATGTTGGGAAAAAATGCTGTTTTTATACACCTACTTTACAAATGGCCCTTATTTGGTATGGCCTTGTCTGTCCATCCCTAACTTTTAAGGTTTTTATAAGGGCTGGCTGAAAAGTTCTAAGCCTGAAATGGATAAATCAGTTGCATTGAAACAAAACTTTGCCACCAACAAGGTACAATCATTGAGTGAATCAGACGTAACAACTGGAACTATAGTGTTATTCTTGTCTTCGTACAAGACCATCTATGTGAGCCTACCCATTATCGGGGTGCATTTCATGGTAATAGCTCATCAAGGATTGACCACTCTACGCATTAAAGGTGCGGTGGGCATCTCTAATGAAAGGGCTGAGCCCATTTTTCTCCAAGTAAATGCAGGTATTCCACAAGTTTACCATTTCTGGTTGCAACTGTTTGTTGGCAATGTTTTCTAACAACTGATTATGTTCTTTTCTAACTGCTTTACTCTTTCCCGTGGTTTGGTCAGCGTTGTTCATACCAAATCCCAGCATTAAAACGTTTATTTCTTTGGAATGTAAATTTCCTTTTCTTTTTGTATTTACAGGTTTGAAGACAATACCAGAGATGTCAGCCAGAGAAACATTAGAGTCTTTAGTTAATACAGAAAGACAACAATATTGTGATGTGACTGATGTTCCTCCAATACCAACTCCTGCTTCCAATATTGAAAATCCACAGGAAGATAAAACACTAACGACAATAATACAGAAGCCTACTGAATCAGGTGAATATATTGAATCCCAAACTAAAACATATCTGGAACCATGCAAAGAAAGTCCAGCAGTTGAAGGATATATCAATAATGTTTCAACATACTCCAGTCCAGATCCATGGCCTCAGGTCAATGAAGCTTCTTATGAAGAAACTGACCCTAAAGACGAAATTGTGAACTCAAGATCTGACCTGCACAGTAGAGAATCAGAACAAGACCTTTTGTTAAGAAAGCTTATGGATGAAAGGAAAAAAGGATATTCCCCTGCTCCTCCACCACCTTCTCCAGAGGGTAAAGAATTTGACAGAATCTTGTCCTTGAAAGTAATTTCCAGAGAATCAGCTGCTATGGATCCTTTGTTGGAGGAAGAAAATGAAGAAACTGCTCGGGGAGAAGAAAATGAATCAGAAAAAGATAACTCTGAGGCACAGGTTGTCACAGTTTCTGAAGTTGGACCCAATCCACATAGTTTAATGAAGGAAAAATCCTTCCATAGTTTTGTTAATGTGGACATTCCTGCAGAATCTGTTAGAGATCATGAGCAGTCTGGTGATCCTGAACGCCCGAAACTGGAAAGAACTGTGCAGTCATTTGTTAGTATTGATATACCAGCTGCAAATAAGTTAGATGCTACTCTAGATTCAGGTAGTCAAGATGAACCAGAACTACCTGAAGACTCTTATTTAATATCTGGATTGCCAACACCCGATGAACAAACAGAGCAAGAAAAACAAAAACAACAACCAGAGAAACAGCCAAAGAATGAGGACACTTTAGAACATGATACTGGTGCCTCGGAAATAAAAGATGAAGATAAAGAAGAAGATTATCATCGTGGTACCGAAGACGCAGAGGAAGCTTCAGCACAAGATACTGGTGCCTCAGAAATGAAAGATGAAGATGAAGAAGAGGATAATCTAAATGAGCGTGGTACCGAAGACCCAGATGGTACAAGTAACTGATAACTGAGTTTTTGGGTTAATGTATAAGCTTATTTATATATACATGTAACTGGGGATTTGAAAAGACTTTAAATTATAGATCTGTGGCAAATGTCAGAATTGCATATTGAGACAAAGATTATGAAAATGTGAAACAGTAAGTCAGGAATTTATTGTTCAGGTGGAATATACGGTTCACCTGTGGTTTTCATTTTGAATAACTTGATGATAACCATTGTAGGTTGTAGTTAAGTTGTAAGACAACAATGATTGATATTAATTGAGTGGTTTAGTTAAATATTTGTATTAAAAATATTACACATATGATATATAAAATTAACAATGATATTTTATAAGTGAAAAGCTATGCTGTGATATTATTTTATTAAACCAAAGTATTTATAGATATTTATTTGTAAAAATTAAAAAAAGAAAATCCTTGTAAATCTTTATCCTTAAACTTCAATAAATTTTGGGATGATTTGAACCAATATTTGTTTTGTCTCTACCTAAAGACTACTTTTTTCTGAGATCTTTCATGAAGCATGTATAAATGTGGACTTGCTTGCAGATTTGTTTGGAGTTTTCTTGTGATTAGCCTTAGAGAGACCAGCATTAGTGTGCAAGCTTCTAAAGAGCATATAGTTTTATTACAAATACTGCATTATATTCCAAGGAGTAATCAATGATAAAAATACATAAAAAACCATAATAATGGTAAAGAAATGGAGTTGTTATATATGGAATTGTCAAAATAGGAATACCCAACATTGAAATAGTTTCAATGCCCCAGTAACAGTAAGCATACCCGGCCTCTTTTACTGCAGATGTCACTTTAACGGCGAGGCTCACTAGGTAGACAATGGGCGTCCTCGCTGAAGGAATTTCCACCAGGCGTCGCCAGTAACAATGCGGTCCCACGTGACCTTATCGATGGTAAGGGAACCATATCAGTATTAAATTCCATATTAGCGACAAAAACCAACGTTTGTCGACACACGAGTTCGTAATGAATGTACAGGAAAACTGTGCTATAGGGTAAACAGTGAGGTCACGTGGGGCCGCTTCGTCCATCAGTTATGTCCCTTTATCTCTAGCGAGGACGCTCATTAGAAGTACATACCGTAGTCATGCGGTTACATAGACTTCTCAAAATGTAGTAGTGACAGATTCGTACAAGTACCTATATTCGGGTTCTTTTGATCAGATATAAGAAAGAATTTTCTGAAATTTCTCGACGCTGGAAAAGAAAAGATTCGGGTGAGAATTTTGCTGATGTATTACCGTATTTCCTCTTATAAGCGCCCGGGCGCTTATTTTTTCAGCACCCCTTGATCCCCCGGCGCTTATTAGAGGCCCGGCGCTCTTTGGAGGCCCGGCGCTTATTTCTTTAATAGCAAATTGAATTTAGGGTAAAACCATCATTTACCATGGACATTTGGCCGGAGAATCTTATTAGAGACCCGGCGCTTATTAGAGACCCGGCGCTTATTGGAGGCCCGGCGCTTATTTTTTCAGCACCCCTTGACCCCCCGGCGCTTATTAGAGGCCCGGCGCTTATTAGAGGAAATACGGTATACAAGTTTAAAGCTTTGTGAAGGAATACGTATTGAGCTGACGCATCCTCGATAATGGTAGAAGACTACCTTCAGGGGGGGGTTGGGATGGCCTAGTGGTCTAGAGTGCCGCGCTTCGACCTCTAGCTGGCCGGTCACCTCTGGCTTGCGGATGTGGTTTCGAGCCCTAGTGTGAGCGTATGTGGCATGGAGATAGGGGCGCCTTCTCAACCTCGTGGGTTTCCTCCGGGCACTCCGGTTTCCTCCCACTGCTAAAGACCCCTACGCGCAAGCGAATTAATCAAATAAAATTAAATTCATGTGTTAGTCCCGAAATGACCTAGTTGTGTTGAGTGGACGTTAAACCCCATTTCTCTCTCTCTCTCTCTACCTTCAGGGGAGCACAAACATATTTTCCAAGGGGTTTTTGCGTCATCATAAAACAAATCGGCCCACTCAGCATTAGAAATCATATCGGCCTACCATAATATATTAATAAAAAAACCACCGCTGTTGAAGCGAGAAGGGTTTTGGATGGCCTAGTGGTCTAAGAGTGCCGCGCTCCGACCTCTAGCTGGCCGGTCACCTCTGTCTGGCGGGTGTGGTTTCGAGCCCTATGTGAGTGTATGCGACATGGATGAAGGAGCGCCTTCTCAACCTCGTGGGTTTCCTCCGGGCACTCCGGTTTCCCATCCCCTGCTAAAGACCCCTACGCGCAAGCGAATTATTGAAATAAAAATTGAAAACCATACGTTAGTGTCGAGTGGACGTTAAACCCCATTTCTCTCTCTCTCTCTTGAAGCGAGGGGAAAGATCGCCGAATTGTAGCACGTGCGCTCTGTATCATAAGGTCCATCATTGATTTTGATTCCCCCGGCTGTACGTGACAAGGAGTTGGTCGCCTGTCGAGGGTTTTCTTCGTGTCCTCCGATTCCCTCCCACTGCTAAAGACCCCTGCGCGCAAGCGAATAATTGAATCAAAATTCATCCATGTGTTGCTGGCGATATGACCTAGTTTGTGTCGAGTGGACGTTAAACCCCATTTTTCTCGCTCTGATAATTCATATTTCAAAAAGTAAAAGACAAGTGTTCGAGATCATCATCGTAATTATCATTTACATGTAATGTAAGATGTTCTCTTTCCGCATATATGTACTACTGGGCAATGTGTAGATATGGTACGCTGGCGTTTCTTCGTGAGCACGGAGTAATTCACCCAATACTTTGTCTCTAGTCGCAAGCGACATAAGCGCACTTACGACTGGAACCAAGCCGACGTAGCCAACAGAATTCGGTACCCAGGGGGCGGTAACAACCATGTAATGAGGCCATTTTGAAGGTCATCACGTGTCAGTCATGTGGTCGGTTGTGGCTCCAAATCTTCAACTGATGACGGGCGACATAAGCGCTCTTACGACTGCGATCAACTGGTTTCTCTTGGTTGCGTCCAGTCGTGGATGAATTCAGTCGTAGCGACATAGGCTGTCAGTTCCGGCTAGTCGCCGACAGTAATGGCCTCATTACATGGTTGTTACCGCATCCTGGGTACCACATGAATAAATAACCGAATCCTATTGGCTACGTCGGCTTGGCGCCAGTCTTAAGTGCGCTTATGTCGCTTGCGACTAGAGACAACTAGTTGTATCCAGTCGTAGGAGTAGAACATGTGCGACTCGGAGAAACTGGAGACAACTGGTCAGCGACTGGCTTGTGTCCGACTCACACCAGTCGTAAGAGCGCTTATGTCGCCCAAGTAGTTACGACTGATTGTATCCACTTGATCGTAGACCAGTCGCCGATTTCCAGTCGCCGATAGTTTCATCGCGTCGTTAGGGCGACATAAGCTGGGCTTTAGATTGATTGAAAAAACGGCCCACTCAAAAACATCGACCCGTTTGTCTATCTGAACTAAGATCAGGTGGCGTTTTCCGCCTTCAATATCCCGATTCGTGCAAAGCAGTGGGATGTAAACCCACTTTTAAATTCATTCCTGATTAATACACAGATCTATTTTGTTTCTTTATTTTATAGTTCAAATTTCGCTTTACTTGTCTATACTACACTATGATCTAAACGAGTTGTTATATAACTCGCGTTCTTAGCCAATGAAACGATCTGTCAAGGCCAGGTTTTGGACTGGGGCGCACGAAACTGTGGGTAACCTACAAGAAACATTAACGCTGATTGATTAATCAAATGTCTGCTTTGGGTATTATCTTTAGTTAAGATTTCATGAAACTGGGCCCTGTATTTTAATCAGATTGCATCTAACGTTTCTGGCTTGATACCCAAAATGTATTCAGGTGTTTTGAAATTTTTGAACCTCAAACTGTCATGAATTAATCAGATAAAAATGTACGTTTGGTGTTCAAGTCTTGCACTTGGAACTCGTTGAAATTCGGAAATTTGAATTTCTGAAGGATATTAATCCCCCCGATGTGATCGGGGCGACTGTAAAAGTTAATTAATGGTCTTTACTGCTTCAGTTGCCCGAGAGTAATAGTATTTTTCATTTTTAACATGTTTTTCTTATAAGTGCAAATTCTCCCCCGAGTGTATGTAAAAAAATCATAAAGAAAATTAGCTTTGTAGTTAAATTTGCCTAATTTCTCACACTTATACAAAATTGAATTACCATACTGTTACAATAGTCCCCATGAGTAATTTTATGTGCCATAAAAAAACACTTTTCATTTTATTAATTATAACATTAGTATGCCTGATTGCAGTTACCCATAAAGTAGTATCGTTTATCAGGACCGTCTTAACAGCACTAGGTGACCCGGGCAAACCCGTGAACTGGCACCCCTATCTACACAACAACCTACAGGTCGATAATTTTAAACACGTGTTCCAAAGTAATCAGTATGGTGTTATTAGATTACTACAATTTTAAAAGATGTCTATAATAGTCAAATCACTAAGCCATTGAGGGTGATGTCTTTTATTTTTTTTAAGTTGGTTTTCCAGAGTCGGATACAGGGGGGGGGGGGGCTTATTTTAGACAGCGCCCTTTTTGTACTGCTAGAAGTGCCTTTTCTCAGACCCAAATATGGCAGAAAATATCAGCCAAAAATACTCTTGGAATGGTGTAGCACGATTTTCCCAAATCCACCCAAATATACCCAATCCACCCAAATCCACCGTTATTTCAACTTGTAAGACAATAATTTATATCGATATTTGCAAATTGCCATGTCGTAACGTTTTGGAAGTAGTAACCAAGGGACATAACTCGTTTATTGCACGAAATCGCTTGTTTGGAAATTGCATTTTGAGGGATATTTTTAAAGCAAAAACCTTACGATTTTAAATTAAAAATGCAAATTTGGCATAAAGAACAGTATATTATCAAATATAGACATAAATTATTATTAAATGAGTTGAAATAATGGTGGATTTGGGTAGATTTTTTGTGTTTGGGTTAATCGTGCTACCGCTTGGAATGGCTACAGATCCAAGGAAATGACGGATAATATTATTGCCCCCCCCCCCCCTTAGCGGCGTGCCCTCATTTTGCCCCCTCCCCTCCTATCAAAATTCCTAGACATGCCCCTCGATTCGATTTTGTATTGACGGAAAAATGGACACTATATACATTTGATGGTCCCAACATAATCTTTCCCAATTCATTTTTATGCAGATATAATAAACTATAAAGCATTTAGCCCGGATACTGTATAGATCGCACAAACACAACATAATTTATATGGAAAAAACGACAAGAGAAACGGCGTGCTATATGTATATATACACTAGTGATTGTTATTTCCATATATTACATTGTGCTTTAGTTCAATGTGCACAATCGCTAAATGCCACTCGAGAGATTAGATTGCACAAAGATTAATTAATTGTTGGTCTTGTTGTAGTTAGCTCCCTTGAATTGAATAAAACAGAATTGTAATCCGCGTTCCCTCCGAGGCTTCCTTTGAAATTAAACATTTGCATGTTTCTTGGCAAATGTTAGTCCGGGATATCACCTTCGGTGGAAGATAAAATTAACCCCACTAACGTATGAGCAAATACAGTACTGGATTAAGTTTGCATGGGGCCCCTGGCTAAAAAGGCCACAGAGAGAGGCACTTGCATCAATATTGGAAAGGGAACATATTCTGGTCATTGTCCGTCAAACTCACACAAGTGTAATTTGTATGTCAATATGGTACATGTAGATAGATACATTTACACATGTATATACAAAATAATATAAAATTTAGGGGTTCCTTTAATATAAAACGTGTCGCGGGATGACAGGTAGATATTTTTGTTTAATTTGTTCTCTCGTTTAGATGTCTTGTTTACTCCCATTGTAGGCTGGGGGGATTACGGTGGCTAAGTGGGTAAGACGCTGGCATGATTCCTGCATTGGCCGAGAAAGTTCATTCAGATTTACCGGCGTAGTTTCCCCTTGTCATTGATATAGGACGGGAGTCCTGGTAAGGACAGCTGTTTAGTGGTTGTGATGGGACGAAAACCCGAGGTCCCGTGTACACAATTGCGTGCACGTAAAAGATCTCTTGGCAGTTGGAATTCGATATAACAGTAGGCCGTAACGCCACTGCCCGGGCAAAATTTCCCTCATAGTAATTGTATGACGTATGCCTGTTTTCATTAGCCCAGTAATGTTTAGGAGCGGGACAGTAGGACGTTAAACCCAATTTAAATTGCTGGTAGAGCTCATTTATTAGGATACATTTTAATATTTTATAATTTCAAGAAGACAAACCTGTAATATTAAAACATTGTAAGCTGATTTACTTTTATAGGTGGCAGTACCAGGCAAGAATAGGGTACATTTTGCAATAGATGGATAGAAAACAAGCTAAAAACAAAAACATTTTTCGTACAATAAAGGTCCATTGTCAAGAAAGTTATGGTCGAATGTTTCATCAAAATCGGATAAAAATTGTGACCTCTAGAGGGTCCACCACCTTCGTTTTACATACTCGTACATACTTTACATTCAAAGAGCGACCATTCTGTCGGGCATTTCGTTTCGGTTTATAAGATAGGGAGAGAAATTGGGTTAAACGTTCACTCAAAAAGGTTTTTAAAATCGGATAACAAATTGTGAACTCTAGAGAATCCACAAACTAAAAAGCACGATTTTCGTACAATCAAGGGGTCGTAATCAAGGAAGTTACGGTCTGATATGTGCAAATAGCGAAAAGAACCAAGATCTAAGGGGCATAAACATAAGTTTAATCAAAATCGGATAACAATTGCGACTTCTAGAGGGTCCATAACCTTAGTATGACATACTTTTACACTATTTGCGTACAAGGAACCGTCATTTGGTCGGGTAATTTTGGTCCGATTTTCACTTAATTGGTACCCAACCGTCATTAGGGTGTAACGATAATAAATTAAAACGGGTTTTTTAATCGGATAATAATTATGACATGCCAATAGTGACCCATATTTTGAGTTTTGTTAAAATCGGATAAAAAAATGTGACCTGTAGAGTGTCCACAAACAGACCGAGAGATGGACGGACGGACAGGGGTGACGACAATATTATACGTCCACATGAAAATGTGATCTTATTAAAATGATACAAACGAGAACATTTAAGAAGCAGATTTATTAATGGAACAATAATTATGACAATGGAGACAGTATTTCATCCAAGGTAAATCAAACATACACACGAACGTACAGTCAAAATTACCAGAAAAGAATGTTTAATGAAAAATTGGTTCTAAAAAAAAACTCTGCAATTAAGGAGTCACTCGGACAATCGAGAACTGTATGCACTTTCTTACAAACCTTCTTCATTAGCCCAGTCAGGGAAGAACAGTAAGACGTTAAACGCTATTTTATTTCATTTCGTAAAACATAAATTGAACATAGTTTAAAATTGATTACAGAAATACCTATATCGATACTGAATTTCATGTTTGTACAATGTCATACATAATGCTCTTGATGGAAGAAACGGAGAAATAATAGCACACTGAATTAATTAAAGGCGTTTTTAAATGATAATATATATGAAATGAAGAACAATGATGTATTAATACGGCATTAAACCAAAAAATATATTAGTAGCCTATTTCAAATAATGTACCAATAACAGTAGGCCTACACCTGGAGCGACATCATAAATGGAAAGCGTAGTCCAGCGTTACTTCGAAAAGAGAGGTAGAATGAGGGAGTAAATACTTCTTCATAATCCTTCAATTTATGACGTTGTCTTACTGGAACTGCAGAATTAAGGTTATGTGTTTTGTCATTGTCTAGTAAGAACTATAATGAAGTTATGGGGATTTTTGCAATTGTATTAAGTATCATAGGGCCGTGTCAAGAAAATCCTGCCATTTTCGCCTTGCACATCTATTACTAAATTATTCTACAAACCAATGCCAGGACACGTCTTTCCAATCCGTGATCTAGCGGATATCGGGTAGTCTATATAATGTAACCCGAAAAATATCCCAAATAAAATGCAGAAAATCACAAATCCTAAGCGAGAGTTATCTATGATATCTTACGTACTATGTTTATGTAAAAACTGACAACCCCACCGCGTTGAAAATGTAATGTTTTTTTTATGAAAACTTGAATGTTCCATATAAGGCTGCGAGGTTTAAACAAACCTGAAGATTTAAGCAAAAAAATTAGATAGTCCCAAAATATGAAACAGGCTACTGGTATCTCTACGAAGCAGTGATCAATCGGTACACATACCGGAACTACACTTGGGATATCTTAAACAACAATCTGAGCTCTTGGAGCAAGGGTGTCCATACCAACAATCATAACATATTTTAGCTACAGGCTCGCAGATACTATAGCGTTTACAACAGTTATATTTGGAGCGACATCTTTTGCGGAAGCATTGTGTATCCGGAAGATAATCCCAAGGATTTCTGGAAGTAAAAAATAAAATAAAATTAGTATATGTATCAATATATCCTGGATCCGGATCCGTGCAACTTGAATTCATACTTCATCAATTTAAAGGTAACTGCATCATGTAGTTAGCACTATGGACTATAGATAGTTCTTGTTTCAAATCCAGAAGATAAGCGATTCTTTGGAATTTCTCAAGATCGAACCTTTTGCATTGGCAAGAAAAGTATGAGGATGGGATGCAAGTCCGGGATAATCAGCTGTGTGGTCGATTGGCAGTTAAAATTCAAGGTGAGCATGGGTTATTAGGTTTACAGATCCCTGAATATTCCAAAGAACTTGACAAAAAATGTAATTTGATATACCCCTTTCTTTGATTCTAGCCGCACCAAATTGGTGAAAATAGCCTTTAAAAAGGGCGAAAACAGAAATTATGATAACGATTACAAATGAGAGGAACTTTATACATCCGTGGTTAACAAATTGGGAGAAACGTTGGCGGTCTGTATAACCAAACATATGTCCAGAGATCTGGCTCTTTAATATAATCAAATGTGGCGCCTACACTTTTGATTCCCTCGGAACCCGGCATATGTTACCAAACATATGTCCAGAGATTGTCTGTCTCCTTAATATAATTAAATGTGGCGCCTACACTATTGATTTCCTCGGGACCCGGCATAAGACATAATAATTATAGGAACATATTTCATTTGCAAGTTACAAACAATGGACTATTCTTACTTTCTCATTTTCTCATCATTCGATTATTAACAATAATTACAATGGGCTCTGACAGCCCACGGGATTGTTTTACGCTTTAGTTTTATCGTATAATATAATTAAAAATGGATTACAAATCTACTTAAGGCATGTAGATATTTTAGTTTATTTTAAGGAGCTGACAAAGTTCTTGTTTGCTGAGATGCTCTACTGATTTGGAATTCATTTTTTTGGGGGGTGGGGTGCTGACATGAGCTTATTGTATTGAGTACTAAAGACATACTAATTTAACATTGCAAGGAGTGTCCAAGTCTTGACAAATGTCCAATTTTTCTCTATCAGTGAACATGACCACCTGGACTTGGCGTGCAGTTAAACGCATTAGTGGGCCACTGAGACGGTAATGAAGATCTGTAAACATCGATTGATGGGCTAAAATTCCAAAGTTCATATATTGCCCCATTTTAATTCCCTGGGTGGCTTCCGTCAAATTTCCAGCGGATTGCATTATGGGTACATAATCTAGGTATATCAAGAATATATTTCGCGAAAGCACAGGGTCAGAAAGACGTATAACTGAGCTAGGGTCATAAGCGATAAGATCAGATCACAGATTAAACGAGTCCTTTTGTCGGATTAAAGTGGGTATAGTTAACTTAGTTTTATTTTCAACTGTCGATAACCGAAATAACTTAATATTCATTTCCAGCGTTCAATGGCCTCTATACATTTATGCTGAGTTAAGTGAAACGAAAACAATTTAACAATTTCTTAATCCCCAACAGCCAAGACCAAGTCATTTGCTAACTTATAGATAAAGATCTCCAGTTTGTCAATTGTAACACTATTGTAGTGGTAACAGAGATATCAGTTTCGTACATAAATGATTAATTTACATCAGGGCAGATATGTAAACAGCTTCGGTTACATACATACAATATGAACTAATCTACAACTAAACTTCTACAGGAACTAGTCCTGTACAGGAACACATCTAAGCCTTTCTCTCCCGACTTCTCGCTTACTAACTGTCAGTGAACTACTCAATATATAGAGATCGTGATATAGATAAGACACATAGTCATAACTGCAATTGTTTCTTTTATCTCGCCACGTCATGTGCATAATCATTTGAAGTCGTGTGGATCTTTTTCACAGATCATGTATAGCTTGTAATGGACATATTGAATTAATTAGATTTAATAAGATCGTGCCTTTACAACAGTTTATATAGAGGGGAAAGTCAAAATCATGTATTGTCAAAAGTAGCAAAGTTCATTAAGTTATATGCACCTAAATTATAAATGATATCACTATGTTATACAATGAACCTGTTCATTACAATGAACCTGTTCAAAATTTGATCAAACAGCCCCGTTGGTTATAAAAGTATAATTACCCGGAGTGTGAATATCTGGAACGTCTGTAACCCCATCTATATCTTGATCGAGATTTAGGTTGACGGAAATAAGATAATCTTGCATATCTGAAACATAATGTATAGAAAAACATGAATGTACAGAGCATTGATGTTGTTTTTACTAAATCCTTTCAAAAAGCATGCAGTCACCATTACTCTCAACATCCGTTCACTGGTTCTGCTATTCCTTCAGTTGAAAACAGGCCATCACATTGTCGAGTTTCCAAATCAAAACTAGTCCAAAGCAGCTAAACATGCATTGGTTCATCTAAGACATCAATCTTCGATTGTTTCTACTTATTTTACACAGCCATCGTTATGCGTCTGGCGTAGGGGGTCGCAGTGGTTAAATGGGTAAGACACTGGCTCGCTAGCCTGGAGGTCGGGTGTTCGATCCCTGCATTGACCAAGAAAGTTCATCCCAATTTTCCGGCGTGGTTCCCCTTTTTAGTGATGCAGAATGGAGGGCCTAACAAGGACATCTGTGTAGTCGTTCGGATGGTACGGAAATCGAGGTCCCGTGTAAACATTGACGTGCACGTACAATAGTCCTTGACAGCTGGAATTCGATATAAGAGTAGGCCGTAGTGCCGATGTCCGGACAAAATTTCCCTCATAGCAAACTGTATGGTGTATGCCCGTCTTCATTAGCCCAGTTCGGAGCAGAACAGCAGGACGTTAAACCCCATTTCATTTCATTTACGTCTGACGAAATATTCTTTTTACATATACACTAACGGGGGCGGTCTTCTAGAACGAGGCAGCTACGTTTTTATGGACGTGAGTGGGCACCGCGCAGGTGTGAGGGATCTCTTGGCGAAAGCGTTTGGGGTGTGATGTACGCGTATTGAGAACGTGGAAAAGGGAGAACACTTCTGTGATTTGAGAACGTGGTAACGTGATAACACTTCTGTGAACTCAGGGCGTTGCTGCATTCACACGTGAGGGTTTTTTCGGCATTTCAAAGCGACCCCAACACGTTCTGTAGACTTTTTGACCTTAGTAAGAGCGTTACAAGCTCTTCTTTATGTGTTAAGTGGACTTAAAACGGGTACTGATAATAATGATGCTCTTCCAGTACAAGCCAGTCCGTTATATATTATCATTGTGTATTTGTATGTGCTTGATTCGGTGCTTTATTTCATATATATTTTATATCTGTGGTATGCGTGAAGCATCCCGCAATTCTAATATCTGATTAACCCAAACACAGTCATGGTTACACTGACTAAAATTGTATTCAATCACCAATAAATGGATATATTTAATTATTTCATAGCCCAAAGATATTTGACTGACGCCGGTTTCTGTCTATTAGTTACTCCACTGAACCAAATCTATCAAAGAGTTAGTGTTGCTGTCATTCTATTCATTCTGCGGTCACAAAACCCAGATTCCCTCGAGAATAGGGTTGATAACTAAATGTCTTTAAGACACCCGACTAATGTAAAATTTCAATTAGAAGTAACCAATGGAGTGAGTGGATCTAGCAAGTTTTTAAAGAAATGTTGCACGCACTGGGGTGCTTGAGTATCAAAATCGACGCGAACGTTATTACTTATTGATCATTATTTAAAGTATCTGACTAAAAGTTATCTGGGATCATTCGTCTTTCCTCGATAGATTTCCGGCAGAAGACATTAAGATTTGGAACTGTTCGAATCACTATCGAAGTAGTTAAGACAATTGTCTTACAGGGAATTAACATGTTTACTGGCGGCTACATCATAATGATGGTTCTCCTACAAATTAATGGGGTCAACCCAATCCAGATGACATCGCTTTGAGCATTAGGGTATATTCCCTATACAAATCTACATGGTCTATGCTCTGTCTTTAAGAACTCAGATGGTCACCTCAAAGGCCTGACAGGACCGATCCGGACACCACGCAAAGATCAGGCTATTCATGGCTGTGAATCTGTGCAATTACTGATATGATTGGATGGTTACAGTGTATGATGCCATTAGTAAATGTCTAATCCCTTGTATTTTACACAATAAATTATCATTGACTCCATAAACTGTACATCAGTACTTTTCCTAATTATTGAAAACAATTAATACCTAGGGAAAATCACCTGACATTGTGTCTATCAAATTGCCTGCTCCAGTGACAGCACACATATTGGGGAAACTAGACAGCCCCTTAATAAAAGAATCAGTCAGCACAAGTCCAAGTCCCCCATCACTAACTCGGCTGTCGCACAGCACCCCTAGTTGAACCCTGGCCACATGATCTAGTCTTATAAAACAAAGCCGAAAATAATGGAGGCAATACACATGAGAAGGTACAGCCCAGGTCTTAACCGTGATACGGGGATATTCTTCTTGCCAATTCATAAGTAGTAGTTTTCTGATTTTCGTTATTATTACTGGACACATGTGCTGTGTGTTAACTTAATGATTCGTTTTTTTTATTTTCTACCTGGTTTTAATCATGTTTATTAGTGCCCTAGTGGTCCAGAGTGTCACGCTTCGAACTCTAGCTGACCGGTCATCTCTGACTTGCGGTCGTGGTTTCGATCCCTGGTACGAGCGTATGTTGGTTGGGGAGCCTTTTCAAACTCTTGGGTTTATTCCGGGTACTCCGGTTTCCTCCCACACAAAAATCCCCTGTGTGCGAGATAAGATCATTGCCGTTGTCTGCGACACCACTTCGGTGGAAGCGGACGTTTAAATAAAGCTATTTCACACAGTATTGCTGAATTAACTTGATATCGCTGAAGAGAATATTCTTCAGAACGTCGCCTTAAAATACACGTAGCTGTTTTCCATACGTAATTGGTTTTTTTTACTCTCTACCCAGTTACTAAATGCCATAAAAGATCCCCTCTACGACAGTTCCTTAATAAAGGAATGTTTGCGAATTTATAGTACATGCAGTTATAGTAACACCCGAGGTTAATTGGTGGATATTCACAGAGATCTGTATAGCAGTGTTGACGCCTACTGGACAGAAAAATCCAATATTTTCCGCCAAAATGTCAAATTGTAAAATCCAATACACACCTCTAGAAATGTTTTCAGCAACAAACGAGGTGATTTTTGTAAAGATCAAAACCCGAAGGAATTCTTAGTTTATGGTTCTGATAATGAAAAGACTTTTCTACACCAGTAAATGTTCAATATTTTATATCAACACCTACAATAATGCAACCATCCACTGATATCCTTTCTGAAAATTGATGATTGTTCAATTGTCGGTTAATGATTTACACCCATGGTCAATGCTCTGTGACATTTAATGTCTAAACTTCAGCAGATTTGTGGAAATGTGACCCCAAGGAATAATACTGATACATCTTTAGTCGCCTTTTAACAAAAAATGACAAACGCCTACAGACATTAGTGTCTTAGTGGAAGTTACTACATAAGGATAAAAAGCTAATTCCTGCGGGTGTAATTCTTATTGCCACAACATTTACACATAGTTTCTGACAGATCATCTCGAAAACTATTACAACAAATAAAGAAGCAAGCATTCAAACAGAGGGTTTTGCAAATAACAGTTTCTAAGTATTCGAAATGGCGCAAAAACATTGGTCACGTGATCATGTTAGCGTACACATGAGAAATACTTGACAGTTGGAATTCAAAATAAGAGTAGGCCAATGCGCAGCTGTCCGGAAGAAAATACCCCCATAAAATACCCGGTTTTCTCCGAGTCCTCCCGTTTCCTCCCATTAAAGACCCCTACGCGCAAGCGAACAATTGAAATAAAATTAACCATATGCCAGTCCCATTAAACCCCATCTCTCCCTCTCTCTCTCTCTCTCTTTCTCTCTCTCTCTATCTCTCTCTCTCTCACAGCCAAGCTTATATTCATGTATACAAATATCTGTAAATAAGAAATATTGTATCTCATTAATGACTTTGTTTACCATCGAATGTCCAAAATAAACATCAAAAGCCACAGGCCACGACATAATCAGGAAGTCACCATCTGAGCTAATCTCAACAGCCCAAGAGTAATCTCTGGCTCTATCTCTTTCACAGACAAACTGATCAGATCAATCCAATCACAAAATATCCTGTGTCTTTTTTAATCATAGGCCAATATATCAAGTACAGTTTAAAGATACCTGTTCATAAGCCGCATTTTGTTGGGGTTTAGAGAGCACCCCAAAAACCCAAAAGATTTATTATTTTTGTATATAGAGATATATATTAAATAGTTCTAACTTTAAACATAAAATGCATCTTTAATAAGAAGTATAGATTGGTTTGGAAACTAAATGGGCAAGTTCCACGTTTAAAGTATTGCTTCGGGTTCCAAACCGGCTGACGGCTGCTAATGACGTAGCTTCCCTTTAAATATTGTACTAATATGTTAGAGTTAAGTTTGCTTTGTGGAGTCAATAAGAAATGTTGTCACGTAAGACATACGGTTATAATTGCTAATATGTTTCCGAGAATGCTTTAGAACTGTCCAATAAATGACGACAAGATCGAGACTAATTAATATAGCACGAATGATTCCCATATGTCCAGTCTTGGACATTACGTGAGCCCTGTTCAATTGGCATTTCGTGTCAATCATCTAATTAATGTCCTACCTCCACTAACCAATATACATTGAACGTATATTAAGCGACGGTACAATCAGAATAACCAATCACTGGTCTACACGTACTTCCTTGTACTAGACAATGCTAAAGGGAGTTACTTTAAAGGAGCCAAACCTCTAACTCAATATTTCCATGGTATTGGAAATTAAAAACAAGAATTAGAATTCAATATTGGTGCTTTTCAATCAGTGTTGATGATGTTATTTTGCCGTGGAAAAAATGGGATCCTTATATCTAATATTGAAAACACAATGAACAAGTTATAATGCTAAGATAGTAAAAAATTTACTCTATAGTTTTTAAAAACTTCAAACACTCATAACTTCGCACATAAAAAAAGTATACTAGTATTTATTTGTCATTACCTGTATTTGAACCATAGTAATAACGGCCAGTTATGTATCTAATTCGTACATATAATAATGCCCGCATCTTTAAAAATTAAAAGGGTCATCAATACATTTTTGTCTGACGTAAGTTATAAATATTGTTTAATGTATTTTGAAAGGTAAAAATATGCAATCGCCGTTACAAAAAGCGTCATCTACAATACGGGGATCGAAATATTGGATGCCAGATCCAAACGAATAAAAAAAATGTACATTTGTATATTCCCCTTAGAATCAGGACTATAATCACATTATTGTATAATGAGTATATATCTAAACTACTAAAATAAATAAAAGGATTTACTGTCTCGCCAACACAATATCTTTTGACATTTTGAAGCAAACAAGCGCGAAGCAAATATTTCGGCAGCTAAGGTTCCAGGTTAGATGTCCTTGTAGGCCAAGAAATTTTCTCGGGGTATTCCAGTGCGTTTCGCCTGAAGTGCACGGAAGAGAACCCATCAAAGTTGGTATTAAATGATGGCTATGTCGAAATGCCACTGGCCATGTCATGATTTAGGATTTCCGTCCACATCGAATAGTCGCTCATTACGGTGTCTGATTGTGCTTGACTGTCGACGATGTATAGCTAAGAATTAAAAATAACAGTTTGAAATCCGCCTTGTGTCAAATGCAATGAAATTTATATCATTATTTGAGCTTCTATAATTGAAAAGGCTGAAGGTATCTTGTTGACAGTTTTTTAAATACAGTCTACACAATTATTTAAAATAACAAAGGGATAATGGCTATGTAAATAGACAACCAAACTTCTATATTAATATTTCATCCGCTGTGTAGGTTATTGTTATTTCGTTTCTATTATGTTACGTATTAGGAAAACGAATCTGACTGTTGCAAAAATTATGTCGTCTGCTTATCCCCAAGAGATTTTAACTTCATATCAACACCTCTCCGCTTTTAACTAATTATATCTCACAAATCTGAATTAAGATGGTTGTAGTTCACCAAACTAGAAATATTATTAAGTTTCTCTAACACTCGACACTTCTGTTACAATACGGCAAGATCACAGCAGGTCACGAATACTTTGAAACAAACCGGTCATTTGTCATACGATGTTTTGACCACCCAATAAATGTCATTCATTGCATTATCCAAACATGCCTACATTTGCATCATCTTCAATAGAAGGCTTGATCTCGCTTTAACTACGTACATCTTATCAAAGCCTTTATATAATACCCTGCATATGTGGGCGCTCATTTGGATTGGGTACATGCCCAGTTGAAATCTGAACGACAGACTCACACTACCCGGAAAAAAGCTAGTTACCATTTCATTATCGTACGTTAGTTACGTACGGTACATCTTGTGAGCCTATCTGATTCCCAGGCCCGTATCAAGACACCATTAAGCGGAGGGGGGGGGATTACCTTTCGGTAGTGGGGGGGGGGCGAACTTTTTGAGGACATTTTCGGAAAGGTTATTCTAACAGACTGTTGTAATCATCATTCTATGTAATTACCTAGGCGTCTAAGAAGCATTTTAAAATAACTATTGAAACAAAATAAAATCGTGATTTTTAAAATTTATTTAAAACTATTTTAGATTAGTACAAAATATGGTTTATAATGGTTCTGAGGGGGGGGGGAGCATTTCATGCGCCCCCTGTAGATACGGGGCCGCTGATTCTTCGGTACGGTCGTCGCGAATAACAAGCTAAAATGTCCACCTGTGATAATCGAGTTGTAAAGTTCAAGAGAAAAGCAAGACGTAACACTCCATCTCATCAATTTATCCATTTACGCAACCATATGTTTTTATTACGTCATTGGTGATGAATAAATAATGAGAAACTATTTTAAGATATCTTCTTAGATGTTTCTTCTATTTTAGTATTATTAAGATATTTATCAAATGCACGAGAATATTTCATTCAAAGACTTGAAATATACCCTTTTATCCATGGTAAAATCAGGTGATATAATAATGATATAAGTATAGTTAGACGATTGGAATTCCAGACAGTATTATCAGATATCTCAAGGGATTTTTCTATAATAAGATTAAATATACATTATTGTATCAAGAGACATGTATTCTACCTAAACAATCTATTGAAATTTGATAAGCTTAAACTCAGTAGACTTATTTCGTCACAAGATATTTTTATTAAAAATAATTTACAATCGTGTAGTTTTATTCAAAAATTATTGTTAAAAAATTGTATGTTTCAAACCAAGTTAAATCCGTTAAAAACTGTAGCCTTTTCCCGATAATATGCCAATTGCTGACGGATCAACGGACTTGGGCGACGACTTGAGGAAATGTATACAAATAACCATACAGTACTATTCCAATTCCAAAGAAGCCAAATTGTTTCGGTCGAACAAAAGAAAATTGGTGCCAAAATACCTTGCGGGGAAAGATCTTCACGGTGTTAATATCTGGTTAATCTTGCCACGCGTGGATCTATGCGGACTGACAATTCATAGCCCCAGACCCGTAACCATACAAAACAAAAGGGATGACTTCATCCAAATCAGGACAAAACGTCGAATCGGATGTCGTTTCCTCTGATAATAACTTGCTATTTAAAATCAGCGATTCGTGCGGGGTAGATTATTTTCGTTGTATAGCAAATTGGATCGAATTGCATTTTCTCTGATAATAACTTGCTATTTAAAATCAGCGATAGATTATTTTCGTTGTATAGGAAATTGAATCTTAATTAATGGACATTTCAGTTTGAATGGATTTAAATAATATCAAATCAGCAACCACCTCATCTACCTACGATGATGCCATAAAAGACTAATTAACGAACTGGTTATCAGTATATAGAATACATATTATATCTAAAAGTTAAAGTTATCCTTTGAGTCTCGAATCGTTATTACAATTTTGTAACAGATAAATCCATAAAAGCTAAAAGATAGAAGTGGGGTTTAACGCCACTCAATACAAACTAGGCCATTTCGGGACTACAACAAGATACATCTATATTAAACTAGAGGACCCTGAGAAAACCCACAAGGGTAGGCAGGAGATCCTAATCACAGATACAAATATGTGAACGAAACCAGGCCATTTAACTCAATAACAGATCATGTGGTATGCCCCCAATACCAAATCTCTAAAAAGAAATATCATTCCAAAATCCATCTGGTTTTTATAAAGATATAAATAAACTGTTGTAAGATTTTGCAATACTCCACTTTCCCAACAAATGCTAATCGGGAGACGATAAAAACAGATAAAACCAAAACAGAAAATCTGCACTGCGTTCGAAACGGCCAAATGTGGTTGCAGTTTCTGTACATATACTTGGTTGCGTATTAAAAAGCAAATATTTCATTAGTCCCTTTGAGTTTTTGTATGGCCGTCATGGCCGTTTTAACAAAATATTATATTATTTGGGTATTTGGGAGTCACAATGGCCAAGTTGGCAAGACACCGCCAGTTCGCCCCCGGTGTTGACTGAGAAAGTTTTTTATCGGGATTTTCAGACGTGGTTTTCTATTGTTAGTGCAGGACGGAGGTCCTGACAAGGGCAGCTATCTAGTCGTACGCAGTCTTGGCAAACTTTTCCTAACATCACAGCAGGTCAGTAGGACGTTAAACCCCTTTTCATTTCATTTCATTTAATCAGGCATTCCATATCCCGATCGTTACCGCTTGAATAAGCCACAAAATAATAAATAATGTGTGTCAAGTAATATGAAAGAAAGAAAAAGACATGTATACCATGTGATCTAATAGCAATTTAATCAAGGAGAAAGATGTCTAAAGATTTTAGACTAATTGAACCATAAAACGGTACAGATTCAATTTTAAGCCAGACCGATTCCACTGTAACATAAAATAAAGGCCTTGAGATACTGATTCTCTCAATAAAAACATTTAATAGCCTTACTTAATAATACTCTAGTGTAACGTTTGCGACTTATTCCCACTAAACTGGAATTCAAGAAGAAGTCGAATTCCGTAATCATTAAGCGAAAGATATTAATAAAAATATAATATTGTGATAGTATTCTCTACAGTCTTATGTCGTATTTTGTACACGGTGAACAGTCCATATTCTGATTACACTATTTTGGCTTTTTACACTTGTTTGCCTATATCTTATTTTAGGACTTTGAATTTGGTCTAATGGTTTGGATTGTTCGTACTTGGTTTTATTTTATCGTAAATAACTAGAAGCTCTGTGGTCAATGAATCACTAATATCTAAAAAGTAATATCATTCCAAAATCCATCTGGTTTTTATAAAGATATAAATAAACTGTTGTAAGATTTTGCAGCACTCCACATCCCAACAAATGATAATAGGGAGACGATAAAAACAGATAAAAACAGATAAAACCAAAACGGAAAATCAACACGGCCAAATGTGGTCGCAGTTTCTGCACATATCCTTGGATACGTATTAAAAAGCAAATATTTCATTAGTCCCTTGGACTTTTGGTATGGCCGCCATGACAGTTTTAACAAAATATTATATTATTTGGGTATTTGGTAGTCACAATGGCTAAGTTGGTAAGACGCCGGGTAAGGTCTACGCGGCGGCGGCACTATTTCTTGGCGCATATAAATAGATGACATGTCTGTTAGAACTGCGCATGCATTCGCCCACTCGACCACCCACACCATAACATTTTCAGAACTGCACTTATCCTGTTATTGTGTGTGTCAAAGAAATTTCTATCAACCAGGAGTTCTGTTTTTAAAACCGTAATTTACATTGTAACAATGAATGTAGATCTGTAATTTAATTCCTAACAAAGCAAGTCGTCGAAACCAATTGATGTGATTATGCATCGCTAAAATGAAAGACACACCAGACTCCATGGGACTGCATCAAATTGAATTAACTGGAAAGGGTTATTGTCGTATCCTATTTCCGTTCGCTACCACTCGCGGTTTATTAGCTTATAGTGAACTGGGTTCCTTGAAATATGAGTGTGGATACTTGTGATTATCAGGTAATTGTGTTCTGTGATGTTTAGCAAGACGTTCTGGTATTGTTAAAAGAAAGTGGGAATTGAATTTGGTAATTAGGACGCGTAAATCAGCGAACTAGCCGTACCTCCCCTCTTTCAGTACAATCTTGGATTGTTGGACATTGATAGTTTCCCGGCTTTGACTCCCGGTGTGCGCTGAGAAGAACCTTCAAATTTTCCAATCCCGATGGGTATGTGACTAGTCGTTCGGACTAAGAAAATGTGTTAAATAAATCACTAGACGGTTGGAATTCGATAAAGTATAGGCGGAAATGACGCGATCTGGGCAAAATTATCGGCACATGTGAGCAATAAAACAAGCATTTTATGTATGTTAGTTCCAAAAGTAGTATTGCTATTTATAACCCATAGGGCGCCCACAACGTACTTCCAATAATAGAGGATAATAAGTTAATGAGGAATGTTGGTATTTGATAGGTGTATTTGGCTTGAATGACGATCTGATCCAAGGGCAGGCGAGACAACGATAGATGTGTATAATATAATTGTATTTAAAATTATATCGGATCTAATCTTACTTGATCTTACTTCCTCTTTAATCAGAATCATAAGTTCGAACACTAGAGCGGTTCTCGGTAGCGCCCATGCGATTGACCAGGAAAGTGTGTCTGTGAAATTCGAAGAGTGGGGGCCGAGCCAAAAACACTTCTTCGCTTTACACACTTAAACGTAGAAATACAATTGTCGTTTATCACAAAATTATCTTAAAATACCATTAAATGCCATTAAATTCCATTAACTACCATTCATTCCATTCATGACTGATATCATGCTTTATAATGATCTGGCCGAAACACCCCATATATTCTTATATATCCCAGAGCAGAAATTAACGTACCATTACAAAACCCGACATAACGCATAAATATTTTATATTTTAGAACAACTAATTTAAAGAAATCAAATGACTGATAGCATTTTAAATGCCAGATGTGTCGATCCTTATTATTCTATCCTTAGTGAAATATGTACTGTGCTATAGGCATTTTTTTTTAAATAGACAGAAGCGTTTCAACCTATACGAATTCAAACTGTTACTGTTTTCTTTTCGGGATCTCGGCTTTCTCGACCAACACTAATATCCCGAGAACCTTGTTAGTGAGCTAGCATCATACTTGCCGAGGCACCGTGGCTCCTAAGACGTAAGCAAAATATATAGTACACATTTGGATGGTCTTGTAGAGACAGGAGATGTAATTAAAATTGTTAAAACGAGGAATAAAATATATTACCTTTTATCTACCGGTAATAAATCTTGTGGGGATTCTTCATTTTCGTCTGCCAGTAATGTCTCATATCCGAAATCTAAAGCTGAAAGTATAAAACAAGACGATATATTGCATACATTATAAAGAGGGTTTCTGTTGAAACGAATATATAATTTGTTCTATTTGTTCTCATCCTTTCGCCTCCCACACACAAAACGGCATGCGATTGCCCCAATTCCTACCGTATATATAAAAAAACTACTTATCTAATTTTCGAATTTCCGGCGTGGTATCGCATTTACTGTGGTGCGGGACAGAAGACCTTACAATGAACAGTGTCGGTTGGGGTATTACGAAAACCAAAGTTCCGTGTCCAATTTGGCGTGTAAGAGCAGATTGAGAGAGGGGAAAAAGAGAGAGAGAGAGAGAGAGAGAGATAGAGAGAGAGAGAGGGAGAGATGGCGTTAAATGTCTATTCGACACAAACTAGGTAATCGGGACTAACATATATTCCAATTTCATTTCAATAATTCGTTTGCGCGTAGGGCTCTTGCCGCTCTTTAGTGGTGGGAGCAAACCGGACGACCTTGAGAAACCCCACGTAAAACCAGGGTATCAAAACCACGCCAGTTGACCCAATGCCATACCTTAAGATGTAGCGCGCATCATTCGGCAATCCAGCCCCCCCATCCCCTCTCCCACATGGCGCATACACGTATCATTACCCCATTGCATTTCATTTCGGCCTGGCCGTACCATAAAATGTCCGTCTTCACTTTCATGCTCGTTCGGCGAAAATTTTAATTATATTCATGTAATATTCTGCAATGCTCCATACTATGATTTTCGACAAATTCTTTTTTAAGGAAACACGTGTGTTACATAATACGCCCCAAAATATTTCGAGCGGTACTATGCTGGTGTTTTCAAAATACATTGTATGTGAGATTGTAATAAATTCGATCATGACACACATTACTTACAAAGAAATTATTTGCGAAAATCCCAATGCTCGTAAGTTATCACAACACCCCGTTACCTTTACAGCCAAGCACCAACAAAGAAAGAATTTACGAAAACCGCAATGCTCTTAGATGTCAGGAAAAAGCACCTAAAAGTTAGTATGTGTGTTTTCTTATATTAATCTGACTCAGATGAAAGTTTCATGTTTGTGCACAACGACTTCCGGTGTATACAAAAGCTAATCCATATAAACCCCTTTAAAAAATCGATTTCCGATTTAATAATAATTCATTTCCCAACTAAACTAAAACAAAAAATGTTGTAAACCACCATTGGCTATTTTAAAAAAAAAGTAATATCACGTTGTTTCAGTCTTATGAAAATAATACCACTCAAAGGTCAGCTGTAGTTCATAATCTGCTATTCAGATCCAGACTGGGGCGGGGGGGGGGGGGGTAGTGCTTTCTCTTAAGCATCGATTAGTACCACAAATAGGACACGGTCTAAAATAATAACTAAAAATATGTATACTAGCAATGCATATATATACGTTCCACTCTTTTGCTCCAATCGGGCTAATGAAGATGGACCTACACCACCCATTGTGCTATGATGGAAATTTTGCCCCGATAGCAATCAAATTCCAGCTGGCTGGGTGTGCACAGGACGTCGATTTCTGCCCCTTTCCGAACGTCTATATTGTGTTCTTGCCAGGGGAATCCACACTGGAAAATACCAGGGAACATTCTCAATCAACATTGAGATCGACCCCCGGCCTTCCTGGTTAGTGTGCAATCGCATTACACTGAACCTGTAAAAAAAAATACAGCGAGTATTAGAACGCTTTATAATAAACCAGTTACAGTATCTTTTTGAGAATGCATCATAATTTCAATGAACAATTTAAGAGAAAGTATTACCACGTGGTATTCTCAGATTTTATTAATGAAATCTGTTTCCTATCCCACTGGTTCCTATTGGTCATCGGTCTTAGCAGATGGTATCGCCTGATTTAGACGCAGTTAATCAAACTTTGATAACTCTATTAACTATTGATCTAAGCAAGGGATCTTGGTTTGAACTCTGGTCAGCATGGGGTAGGAATTGGCATTAGCAATGGTTATATTGATCTGCTGTTTAAAAGTTGACTATTAAATTTGGTTAAACGGTACTCAGCAATTCACTTGCGATTATAGTTTAAAAGGTCGCGGTGTGGATGGCTGAAGAACATACCACCGGCTTACATGGTTATTATTTAATTAAAACTCAAAGGATTAAGGAATTATTCATTAGTATTTAAGAGCTAAAGGTTAAGAGTATCCTAAGGAGAATTTTATACATACTGTGGGTCTGCTCCTCTAATTCATTAATATTCATTAGCTTGTTCAATTGAGTTTTTTTCTAGTTCAAAGTAGAATTTCAATAGTGGGTTGAAAGACAAATATTTTCCTCCTACATACATATACAAAAATCAATGAACGTGATCATATATATTTTTTTTAAATTTCAGCAATAGATTAATATAATTTCTTTATAAAACTCCTTTGAACTTTTTTTTACAGTTTTTTCAACAAAGAAATAACTACGTCATACCGTCTAGAAATAAACTTCATCGTGCCCGTTTATCATCGAATTTTAATTAGAATGTAGTAGCATAGATACGCCATTCTTTGGAAGAAATGGCTATTTTTATATATGGATAACATTCACCTAAATAGGATAACTATGATTTAATACTTAAATTGAGCAGGTAAATTTAAATAAATCAAACTGATATTTTACTGAATGAATGAATGAATAAATGAATGAATGAATGAATGGAACGGTGTTTAACCTTATATTTTAAGCACCAACCGGTACATCATGATATATTACAAAACATTAATATTGTTTAAGACAACCAGAGGAATCGTATTTAACCTTTTGGTATTTTTATAAAAAATTAATAATATGGGATCGCACAAAGGGTCGATACTAAGGATGGTTTTTTTAAATCATGTTTATTGGTTTCATGATATTAGTGTTACGTCTCCTGATGTTTAGTTTAATGTTCAATAAAATAAAATAAACACTGGTATCGTTTATATAAACAAAATGTGTTTTAATTCACCAATACGTAATAACACATAAACGAGAGAAACAATATTTGTATTTCGCAGATTTGATTTTAGAGAGAAAAAAATCTATTTGCTAGACATTTCGTTTTGATTGTTTCTTTTTCTCCCAACCTTTGTCATAAATCCCTTCACATGACCGACTAAATGCCATAAACGCCAAAAATTCTTTCTTTTGTCAGATTCATTTTTTATTATTAATCATATCAGGACCCGATACTATTCGTCATACCTGTCACAGTTTCTTGCCGATTTTGTCTCACTATGCAGAATGGTGTCTGCAGCAATAGAAAATTCCAGAAATTCTCTTCTCTTTTCAGATTAATTTCTGGTTATTGATTGACTTTTTTTGTTCATAAATAATGGATATTTAAAATGAGATAATAAATAACACTGTTCTTCGAATACTGTGACAATTTTAAATCATCCGCATTCGTATTAAATATTTAGGTAAAACTATCAATAAATCAACATTTCTCTCCAATATCCTGACATCAATTGAAATTAAGGAAACCATTAGGTAGTTTAACAATTTGATAGAGGAATCCGCATAAAATTGAGACAAGAAATGCATAAGAGATCTGAAATTCAAATCTTTTGTTCCGCAAAGATAGCTGGTTGTATGTAGGTGACAACTCGTTGTCTTCCTGGCAACGAAACAGTCTCGAGTCGTTGCTGGTCTGCGTCCTTGACACTAAATCTCGGTTTTAGCACTTATGTTCGTTTTCCACTCATACTGCCCATGTACTGTAATATTATGGCAACGGTGATCTAAAACTCCCAAATTGAAATGCAGTGTATTGTTACCATCGCCATCTTGGAATTTATGCATTTTGTTTATGTTTATCACACGACGAAGACTAATAAAATAAACGCTGGGTTTATGTTCATCAGACGAAAAAAGCCGATGTTTTAGGGGTTATTGCCCTCAAGTGTTTACAGTTATTATCAAGTTGATTTTTATCTATGTTCACCAGGAGACGGGGGTTGGGATGGCGTAGTGGTCTAGAGTGCCGCGCTTCGACCCATAGCTGGCCGGCTGTGGTTTCGAGCCCTGGTGTGAGCGTATGTGGCATTGAGATAGGGGCGCCTTCTCAACCTCCAGACACTCCGGTTTCCTTCCACTGCTAAACTTCTAAAGACCCCTACTCGCAAGCGAATTATTGAAATAAAATTAAACCATATGTTAGTCCCGAAATGACCTAGTTGTGTTGAGTGGGCGTTAAACCCCATCTCTCTCTCTCTCTCTCTCCCTCTCTCTCTCTTTTTCACTAGGAGACAAATAAGTCTACTGATTTTGAAGTAAACCAAATAGCTAAAGTTATTATCTAATACCCGATACGGTATTATAAACATAGCACTACGAATTAGGCCTACTTTTTAGGTTTCTTATAATTAATTCATGGGTTGTTACTCTTGGTCAAAGTTCGATGTCTTATAAATGCTTCCGGCACCTAGAGAAGAATAGATATGTAACAACCGTTTTGGAATGCACAGACAAACTAGCGCCTTTACTCTATCAAGACACAGATGCCATTTATATATAGTAACAGGTTCGCCAGAAAAGGGACATTGTCTGCAATATCACGTCGTTGGAAGCGGCCGTTAAATAAATCTATTCCATACACACAGATACTGCACTTTTTTTCCTTTTTGTTCTGCACCTGTCGTATCATGTCTCATCCTTACTTCTATTTCTTGTACATATATTATTATATCTAAAAACCTAATTTATCTTTTCCACTAAGCACATTGTAAAAAAACTATGTATATATAACATGTAATTGTCTGCGATATCACTTCGGTGGAAGCGGACGTAAAATAAAGCTATTTACACACACACACACACACACACACACACACACCCATACAAACGCACAGGGAGAGAGAAGGGGCCACTGGAAATAAAATGAAGTGAAATGGGGTTTAATGTCCTAATGTTCTGCTTCATCTGGAATAATGAAGACGGCAGTGCCATACAAGTGTATGTGATTTCCTACACTCAACCATCCGACTACATAAGCCAAGTAAAGGCATTTCATTTCATTTTTTTAAAAAACCCAACAACACAAATATGTGCCAACGCACTATTTACGATTGGTACTATGTCATAATGGTCCTTTCTCTTGTTATTTACGGTTCTGTTTTTGAATTAGAAAAACGAAGACAGATATTTTAATCTTCTTATTCCCAAAGGCGTCGTCTTGATCGGATTATACCGACTTTAACTAGCTTTCTCTTGTTCAGTTTTTTTTTATTTATGTCTGAATATCAGATGATTATTTCATGCGTTATCTTCAAACAATACAATCCATCGTGGTGATCTTTATAACAGTAAGCGTTATGACGAAAGCAAACTTCCCTTTCTGGCATATCATAAAAAAAAAATTGTCTGCAAATTGATGTCATAAAGATGATCGATATAGATATAACAAAAGGTTATAAGAAACATATTGTAGTGCTAAAACAGCACGGAAAATAAGAATATGTTACTTTTAAGAAGAACGGAGATATTTTCAGACATGGCCTCATCAATGATTCAAATAACGGTAGAGCAAATGATATGATTAGTGGTTTCCAATACAATATAGCCCTGGGTATAACCAATTTAATCAAACCAAGGCCCATGGTGTGGGTGTTAGAATGAAGACGCCTGTTTCTATATTTACAATATTGCCTTTCTGTTCCTTTATTTAGACACACATTTGTTGCGCGAGCTGTATTATGCCAATCTGATTAAAACACAGATCCAATTTCGCTTTGTTTATTATAGTTCAAAATTTCGTTTTTACTTGTCTTTACTACATGTAGTGTAGGCCATCGAAAGTATAAAAAACAAAACGAAATATAGACCTACATGTATATTTTAATTAGATTGGTATAATGTGTAATTGAGAAATCAAATAGGGTTTAACGTCCCACTGTTCCTTGTTTATTGTACTGATATTCTCTTTATACATCAATAATTATTCCATATCCCAAGAGTTCTGAGTAGAGCTAAACCATTTAGTCCGATTCCTAATTAAATTATCTCTAGGGGCGAGAAATAGATTTAGCAGATCATTTGGGGACTTTAATTATGTCTCTCTAATTTTCCCCTGGCAAATTTAGGTGAGCGTCCCAGCATCGAGGGACAGTACAGAGGCGAAAAGCTTTACAATAGAAACTAAGTTGCGAAAGACAAGGCGTTTAATAACATACCACACACTGGCAAAGCTTACATAATAAGTCTGGCCATTCTATATTATCTTTATATTGTATTTTTTTACAATCATAGTTGTATTCCTTCAGGGCCGTATTAAGCGGGATTGCAGGGGGGTACAGGATGAAGTTGCTATATTCAATGCCATTCCATATAAATATACATAGTTATTTGTATATCGTTTAGCATACCGGTAAACAAACACTGCATTATATATATAGAAACTTTATGAAGAGCATTGTTCGTTCGTCCGTTTCTTAAGTTTTACGCTAATTTCCACCAGGTAATGTCGTAGACAAAGGAGGAACATAGTATGGTATTACTTTTTATAGCTGCATTATGATTCCTAGCCACTAGTTAGCAACTAGTTTATAGCAACAAGTTTATTAAAGTTTATTTTGTGTAACTTAAGACGCGGCCTCACAATACTTGCTAATATACTACAATACAACTTATACCAGAATTCATCCAGTAGACATGATACAAGGGTTACTCAGCGAAATGGATGTATGAGATGTGTTGTTGACGTTTGGGAATGTAGACGAGGGGAAATGTGTAGGGAGTGATAGTTAGATGCATTATAAATGGTTAGAGTGGCTGTGGTGTTACGGTGAAATACTATGCCGCCACCGTAACACCACAGCTTTATGATTTGTTAGACAGGAGTGATGTAATAAGTCCGACAGTAATTAATAACATATTTCTGATTTTATTGTCGCCTTTTCCCACTGGCACTGGTTGTACGCCATTTTGAGACTAGCTGACGAAGACAGCTCGGGCGGCGATTGTTCGACTCCGGGTTGCTCTGTCAGTATCTAACAAACGCATTTAGTTCTCGTACAACTTTTAAAAACCGAATGTCAGTATGGTATTTTTCACTTAATTGGTTATCGCAAAAACAGAGTAAACTGAAAGCGAGTAATCGTCACTAGGCTTCCTATACATATATTATAATATTCCACCTACACCCTTGTTAATTAACACACCTTATCCAGAGTTATAATCCGATTTTTTTTTTGTTATCGAGATCCGTAGGTATTTACCATTTTGCTAGATTTTTATATAAGTCAAACGTACGTTTTAACCTTGACCTATTGCTCAGTGTTATTGTTTGTGGACGGTTTATTACTCAGAGATAAGCCTCCGCCGCAAAATAGTTCTCGCCTTTTATTATTAGTATAATGACTTCCTCATGTGCGGCAGGTTAGTTTGCTTCTAAAAACACTGTTTTCCGTTCCCAAAAATAAAAAAGTAATTTTCTACAAGATTACCATGGTTCTTTTCCCGAGACTAGATAATTTTTCTCGGTGTAAATATATAGCTCTATCGATAAGTTCATACACTGTTTAGAAAATAATCCCATGGGTTTTTGCTTAGTAACAAATCGAGCGTGAATCAACTCTGTACTGAAAATTTTCTGAGTGATATATATGAACTGTCTTCACACATTCGGTTTATAATTAGCGATACACAGGTACAGTGGCAAGTGTTCTACTTCACAGACTGTTAACTCAAACCTACGTCCGCGCGAAATCCCAGATTTTGGTACATGTAAAATATAAAGAAATAGTGCCCGTGCGCGTGCCAGTAATAGAAAAACTAAGAGTTCGCGCATAAAAATGCACGAACGGTACCAGACGCGAGGTCATCTAGGTAGCGTTTAGAATAATCTTTAGAATAACAAGAGGGATTAAAAGATTAAAATATACAATGGAATACTAACTATTACAGTTCTCTGAAAGCAGAATAATCGTTTGACAGCCATTAAAATCATCACACGTCATCAACATTGTCGTCGTCCGTACCGTTTGTAATTTTTAAAAATAAATAAAGTGGGGAAAGGAACACCAGGTCATGGTTACTAATCTTTCTCTTTTTTATGTCATCGGTATTGAAGCCTTTTTTGAACAAATTTGAATTTATGGTTAACCAAAAGGGCCATCAAGACAAATTTCAAAATACCATTTGCCAATTTGAGAGTTATATGGTGACAAAATAGCCATTAAATATAGATTTAAGATCTTTCATGGGAATTAATTAACAACCATAGCATCCAATTTACGGACAAAATTTCCGTTTATTTAAATGTTAAATGAATAACTTTATTTCTTGAGACCAGTTGACGACTATGAATACAATATTTGAGAGAGAAACATTTCACGGAATTTTTGTTATTTCATTATTGCACGCATTGACAAGCATGTATTGCAAATTAAATGCATGGATTCCTTTCCTTTTTTATTCACAAATTTGCTGACAAAATCCAATGGTTGAGTATTTTTCTTGACATCAGGCTTATTCTCGTTCATCGTGGATTCTTTTTTTTATGAAGGACTGTATCACTCACATTAATTGACATTCTGATTTGTCTGTGCTTTGTTTATATACTGTTGTCTTATGTTGCGTTCCCCGATTTAATAAAATGAAATGATACGATTACAAACAAAGAACATTTCCGTGTGACTTGATTACAAAAGAGAGAGAGAGAGAGAGAGAGAGAGAGAGAGAGAGAGAGAGAGAGAGAGAGAGAGAGAGAGAAGTGGGGTTTAACGTCCACTCAACACAACTAGGTCATTTTGGGACTAACATATGGTTTAATTTTATTTCAATAATTCGCTTGCGCGTAGAGGTCTTTAGCAGTGGGAGGTAATCGGAGTGCCCGGAGGAAACACACGCGGTTGAGAAGGCGCCACTATCTCCATGTCACATATGCTCACACTAGGGCTCGAAACCACAGCCACAAGCACAAGCCAGAGGTGACCGGCCAGCTAGAGGTCGAAGCGCGGCACTAGGCCACCCCCACCTCCGACTTGATTACAAAGATCATTTCAGTACGACTTGATTGTGAGGAACATTTCAGATAAAAATGACTTCCTGTAATTACAATTACAAAGAACTAGACTGAAAAATTGTTACCGTCGATGAGATGAAAAGTTGGAGTCAGCTATGGGATTCCTTTTTTTTTTAAATTCCAAATGTATTTGGCTGGAAGTCCAGCACGTAAGCTATACAACACTGATAGTATTTTTAAGGTTTTCTCAAGGGATCCAATATTGTTTTATCTAAAGTTTAGGCGGCGATGAAATATTAATTACTTAATCAGGGTAGATCAAAGGGTTTTTTTTGTGTATGTATTTAATATGATGCCCATTAACTTGGTAATATAAAGGTAAATGTCAAGAGAACTGATGTAAATCCAATCTAGTTATCTACGTGGTTTATACTGACAATGCTTATTATACAAAGAGCGACTATGATAAGGATGGTGATTAATGAAATTATACCTGAGTAAGAAATAACGATGCATTTAATGCAATCTGTTTATATGAAGAGCTACGACTATAGGGATGGTGTTTAATGAAATTATACCTGAGTAAGAAATAACGATGCCTTTTAATGCAACCTGATAACGACCATTGAGATGCTGTATGGTCGGATGTAATTGCGAATAAAATTGAAATATGACAATGAAATTATGTATGGTTTAAAATGTATTGAAATAATAATGAAATTATGTATGAAGTATCAGTGTAATATTGAAACGTTGTATGAACTAACAAGGAACTCATGGGTGAACTAAAACTAAAACAATGAAATCATGAATGAACTCAAACTAAACAATGGAATTCTGAAAAAAACGACATAAGAATAAGGAGTAAAACGATTATGGCATAATGAGGAACTTAATAGCGTCCACAAGGGCCATAACCCTGGAAGTAGTTATCGGAAATCGTTGAAAATCAATAAGCTTTTTCGTATCATGACCTTAAACACTGTATAAATTTAAACCCAATCGGATAATAACTTTTGCACCCAGAGCATTCACAAGATTTTTTGAAGTGATCAAGGGCCATAACTCTGAAGGTAATCATCGGAAACCGCTGGCGTCAATAGGTGTCTTCGTCTCGTGATCTTAAATACTGTGTATAAATTTCAAGTCAATTGGATATTAACTTTTGCCTCATGAGAGAGAGAGAGAGAGAGAGAGAGAGAGAGCGAGAGAGGGAGGAGCATTTACCTATTGTGATGTGGATTTTAGCGCTTTATAAGACTCATTATTATTATTATTATTATTATTATATGAGGTTTAACGTCTACTCGACACAAACTAGGTCATTTTGGGACTATAGTGTGGTTTTCAATTTTTGTCTAATAATTCGCTTGCGCGTAGGGGTCTTTAGCAGTGGGAGGAAACCAGAGTACCCGGAGGAAACTTGCCTCTAGAGCATCCACAAGATTTTTTGAAGTGATCCAGGGCCATAACTCTGACAATAATTATCGGATATCGCTTAAAATCAATAGGCTTCTGCTTCTCATGGCCTTTAACGTTGTGTATAAATTAATCGGATATTAACTCTGGTCTCTAGTGCCTTCCCCAGATTTTTTTAAGGGATCAAGGGCCATAACTCTGGCAGTTATTATCGGAAATCGCTGAAAATCAATAGGCTTCTTCGTCTTATGAACTTAAACACTGTGTATAACTTTAAAGTCAATTGGATATTAACTTTAGCCTCTAGAGCGTTCACAAGAAATTGTGGACGACGGACGGACGGACGTGCGTACGGACGGAGCGATTGCAAAATACGACCACATTTTTAATGTTGGCGTACAAAAACTACTATTTGCAATTCCGTTTTGATTGCCGTGATCGGAAGAGAACATCAAAGTGAGCATACAGAATTCCGTATCCATGGAATGGACGTCGTGGGCGATATTAATCATAAATTTCATTACAAAATTCTAAAAACTCGCAACATTTTACATAAACCATGATTTCAAAGTGATAACTTACCCATCTCCATCCTGCATCGGCTGACATAAAATTGATAGATTGCATTTTGGTAGCGTGTTGGGAAATTTAATCATTAAAAGTGGCTGAATGATATTATATCAGTTACGTGTCAACAAATGGGTCAGAGGATACGCCCCCGGCCACCTTAGTTTTCGGAAACCTTATTTCCAGAGTTAGAATATATATGTTTGTCCAAAGACCCGGATCCGTGATAGTAACAATGGTTTGGGTCCTTCGTATTCAAAATGACAGCGACTCATTCACATTAGTCATTCAGAATAAGTATTGAGCATGCCTATGTCACGTTGATTCAAATAGGGATTCGGAAAAATGTTATTTAAACTTTACAGGGAATCCAGATTTGGATTGTTGACTATCAAGCTAGACAAGTTTTATTCGTCGGTTTTGATTTCACAAAAGACTTCATGCCTGAGAATCGCCCCTTACATACGTTGTGACATATTCAATGTTCATTACGAATGATATATTCAGGTTAGAGTTTGTTTAATTTAGGATAAACCACGAGGAATTAACAGAGAGATCGGGTTCTGTTGACAATGGTAATCTTATTATCGCATCTATATGATGCATTGAACCCAACAGACACATCTACATCTGACTTTCCGATTATCTGGAAACTAATGCGATCTTGTTGTTTTGTTTCTAATCTGTCTAGACAGGAATAATGTTTAAGCATACATGTACATTAAAATTACTCGACAGTATTCCGTAACACACTTGCGCAAACAAACCAAGGATTACCATTAATAAACCCTATCGATGATTTGGCTCTATGTTTAGAGTAGTGTGTATGGGATGATATGGTAATGTAATAACAAATATTCTATTACAATATACCTCACTGTTATCCGAATAAGATGTAAGATGGGTCCTTCTTTATTTTGGAAACATTTCTCTTTGACGCCTTTACAAGTTAGGTCAAATTTACATTACTAAAATTTTAAGATATTGTTTCGGCACATGAAATCGTTCATTGTATACCAATTTTCTCTTCCTCTCTCGGGTGTTGGCATCACAAATCTCGACATGATTAGCAGCATGTATACTTGAACATCCAGGACTTTTCCTTAACATATAACAATGCACACTGATCCGCAGTGAATATACGCTTGTCCGCTACAGTCACTGGTAAGGATGACGTCGACGCGACTTAACGTATTTCCCCCCGACAAATTATATTCTAAATCAATGTTTAGAAGTATAAGAAAAATAAATAAATGTGTTTAAAGTATATTTGGACAGAAAATATTCCATATTTAGCGAACAGAAAATAGTACGCGGAAGCGTAAAATGGGTAAAAAGATATATAATTCTGCCCGTACCAGTTCATATTACTACGTTCGATATGTAACATCGCACGAGTTTTTTTTTCAGTTTGTTTGCTTTTGAAACATTTGGGTTATTTTCCTGTGGTACTGGACACCGTTTATTATTGATTAAGGATTCTTCATATTGTTTTTTAAAACTTAATCGACCGGGTTTTCAACCATCTTGATTTGTTGGTAAACATTACGATGTGACGTTACCCGTAGTACTAAAGCTGTCTGACCTTTTAAAGGCTAGTCATCTTGGACAGAGATAAACGACGGATGTCGCATTAACTCTGTAAAACAGATTGATAACTATGCTGTACGAATATCCTCATTTTTAACCGTCTGCATGCCGACAAATTTATTAACCTCTCTCAAATCTATAATTAACCTGTTCCTACCATTGCTCTGAATAGTAACCGAAGGAACTTGACATCTACTCACCAGACCCCTTACCTCTAAATCTTTAAGCTGGCCGGCCACCTCTGACTTGCGGCTGTGGTTTCGAGGCCTGGTGTGAGCGTATGTGGCATGGAGATAGGGGCGCCTTCTCAACCTCGTGGGTTTCCTCCGGGCACACCGGTTTCCTCCCACTGCTAAAGACCCCTACGCGCAAGCGAATTATTGAAATAAAATGTTAGTCCCGAAATGACCTGGTTGTGTTTAGTGGACGTTAAACCCCATTTCTCTCTCTCTCTCTCTAAATCTTTAACAACCCCTTCTACAATTAGATCGTCACCTTCCAAGTCATGTACATTAGACCCTCTGCTGTCTGTGATTTCAATTCTCTTTGGCTTTAGTTTTACGTAATAACATTCCCAGACAGACTGAATACGGAAACAATTTGTTTTTGTGTGCTAACTCCTCTTGGGCAATTTAAAGACATTATGTTATCGATTACTTCCTGTCGAGTTTTAGCGTACAACTAAACTCATCTGTTGGGTTAAAGTTCAAATCTAAATAACCTACCAATATACTCAAGGAATGTTTAGATGAAATTATTCATGTTATTGTCGATATTATTAACTCTAGTATTAATTCCTGTACTATTCCTGATGTTTTTAAGCTATCATATGTTATTCCATTGATTAAAAAGCCGAATCTGGACCCCAATATCTTTATAAATTATAGACCAGTTTCGAATCTTAGTTTCATTTCAAAATTACTTGAAAAATTAATTGCTATCCAACTAAAGAGCCATATAGAAGACAACTGCTTAGATGAGCCATTTCAAATTGCATATAAGCAATTCCATAGTACTGAAACTGCCCTAACAAGGGTATCCAATGATATACTTCTTCATAAAAAGTGTGTCTTTTTGCTTTTATTGGACCTATCTGCAGCATTTGAAACTGTTGACCATTCTATCCTTCTTCATAGATTACGTTTTAGATTTGGTATACAGAGTGATGCATTGAAATTGTTAGAAAGCTATTTAGTGGGTAGGACACAATCTATTTTATTAGATGGCAAATTATCAAAAGAAACTGTTTTATCTTTTGGTGTTCCGCAAGGATCAGTTTTAGGTCCGAAACTTTTTATATTATACTCATCACCTATAAGCAATATTGTAGATAAATATAACCTTAAATTTCACTTATATGCTGATGATACCCAGTAATCTTTAAACACCAAATATCCACCTTCTTTTAAAGGGACAGTCCCGTATTATACAGAGGCTCAAAAATAAAAGTCTGAGAATGTATGAAAATAAAACGCCAAAATATAGGGGAATGGTGTATATACCTTGTCTCAAAATTCCAACTCAAAATATTGAGTCATTTGGACGTGAACGCCAAAATTGCTTATCCGGACACGTAACCCTTTTAAGATTGATGGTCATTTTTTTCATTTGGTGACCTTAAAATCGATTAACGTTTCTTGAGAGGTCTATACAGTGAATGACCCATGTACTGTACTTGATAACAAAAGGTAAATTTTACCTACATATTATTTTTATAGAAAATAGTCTGGTTTTATCCAGATACTGTATGATACAAAGGTCTCCATTTCCAGATGCAGACTGTCAGGTTTAAGTTATTTACAAGCGTATCACAAAAATCGGGTTAGTTGATCGGCCTTAGATAATGGGTTTTAAATGATTTTAACACAAAATTAAGCAGTTTTATTCCCCAAAAAGTTATCGGGATTGGCCCTTTAACCTATCTAAACAAAAACTTGAAGACTGTGTTAGTGAATTAAGACTATGGATGTCTAAGAATTTTCTTAAATTAAACGATGATAAAACAGAATTTCTTCTTTTGGGATCGAAATATAAATTAAATAAACATGTACATTCTAACTTATCCATTGTTATAGGTAATTGTGAGATTAACCGTACTGCTTTTAGTCGAAATATTGGTGCGATGTTTGATAATTTTATGAATATGGAGGCACAGGTTAATCATATATCTAAAGTTTGTTATTTTAATATTCGTAATATTGGTAAAATACGAAACTTTTTATCAAGAGATGCAACAAAATCTCTTATTAACTCCCCTGTGACGCCAAGACTCGACAATTTCAACCCTCTATTAGTTGGCTTACCCCTTAAACTTACTAACAAACTCCAACGAATACAAAATACTGCTGCTAGATTAATAACCTTGACGAATAAATATACAAGTATAACCCCCGCTCTCTTTCATGTTTGATAATTTTATGAATATGGAGGCACAGGTTAATCATATATCTAAAGTTTGTTATTTTAATATTCGTAATATTGGTAAAATACGAAACTTTTTATCAAGAGATGCAACAAAATCTCTTATTAACTCCCCTGTGACGCCAAGACTCGACAATTTCAACCCTCTATTAGTTGGCTTACCCCTTAAACTTATTAACAAACTCCAACGAATACAAAATACTGCTGCTAGATTAATAACCTTGACGAATAAATATACAAGTATAACCCCCGCTCTCTTTCAGCTGCACTGGTTGCCCATTAAATATAGAATAGATTTTAAGATTTTACTTTTAACTTTCATATGCCTTAATAATTAAGCACCAAAGTATTTATCTTAACTTTTAGAATTATATACCCCAGACAGAAACCTACGTTCATCTGATAAATTACTTTTAAAGCAAAAAATTGTAAACCTTTCTGGTTATTGTGCACGTTCTTTTAGTTATCAAGCGCCTGTCCTATGGAATCAATTACCTTTAAATATTCGAATTTCATCATCACTAGTTACTTTTAAAAAACAGACTAAAACTTTCTTATTTTTAAAGGCTTATAATAATTATAACAAATTGTAACACCTTTTTTTTTAGAAACAATTGCTTATTTAATGTATTTCTAACACGCTTGGTGTTATTTATGTTTTGAATGTATTTTTTTTTGTTACACTGTAAAGTGCCCTTGAACACACCTGTGAAAGGGGCGATATATAAATTTTGTAATAATAATAATAATAATAATAATAATAATAATAATAATAATAATAATAATAATAATAATAATAATAATAATAATAATAATAATAATAATAATAATAAATAATGATAATATCTGAATTATCTAAGTCATATCTGTTATTTCTTAAAAACTTAAACTTTGGAACACCAATAATATCTAATATATACGAATTACAATAAATATTTTTTCGGAATTTTAAATTTTTGCGTAAACGACCTTTAACTAAAATGTTAGCTTGACCCTCCTCGTATTCGAAATAATCATGCGTAAACCTTTCTAGAACCGGCTGATCTACATTACAATCATTAATATCATGAAAAAACTCATCGTTTATACAGGTTGAAATCGTATCAGTGTTGTGTAGGAGCTAGTGTGGGGGCAGTCTCTTCTGTAATAGTTAAATTCTCTACAGTTGAAACAAGATCCTCTGATTTGTTGGGGATAAAATTAATGCTAGTATTTCCTACCCCCACCACCGGTTGCAGGAACACAGGAAGCCAAGTTAGAAGAACTTGCTGTCATAGAACTGCCATTATTGTATTTTCATACATTCTCCTTCTCTTCGAAAGGGAAGATCTACCTTTTACCCCATCCCTCTTCTAAAACGCTCTGCTCGGCTCTGTTATTTATCCTCTCATCTGTCGAATCACTGGACAAGGGATTTGCTACATGCTGGTTGACAGTCTTCCAACCACCTGCAGACGAATCAGCTATTTTAATCATTTTTTTTTCATTCACTTAGTTTGCTCGACACATCATCTAATAAGCCATCTAAAATCTATCTGTCATCATTATTAATTGCATTTCTAATAAGTTGTATCTTGTCTCCCAGTTCTACGTTGAAACCAAATTGAATGTTATTGCCTTTAAACTTCCGGTCATGATCTTGATCTGTCTGGATCTTCTTCATGTCAAATGACAATTTCTGCACATTCCCTTGTAATTCAGGCCGTAGCATATCACACGTATCGATTCTTTGATTTTTCAATTCATTTCAAATGACAGCTAGAGATACAGCAGACTGATTGTGTTCGTTCTGATTTATGGTGATATCGTAGATAAACAACCTATCCGTCGAAACGTACACGTAGCGACAATAAATCAGTGTTCAGTTGTATAAACGTCTGTTGAATCGGGCGACTTCGATATGAATGACTCAGTAAGACTATTTACTAAAAAAATAGTACTTCATACCCCATATATTACTACGCAAATGGAGAGAAATTATTTCCCTCCTAATTCGGCTCCCTCAACCACAGGAAAATATATTTCTTTTTAGTTATATAGCATTATATTTAAAGTTATATTGAGGTGCATACCATTGATCTTTCAACACCTATTTAAGGGTTAATGCATTTAGTAAAATGGCACAGAGACATCGGGAAATGTATTTAGCAAATTAAATGTTAAACAAATCTGAATAGTATATACTGACAGTCTAGTAAAACGATTAATCTAGCACGACAGGAACTAAATCCTGACAGACACACAGATACCGTACCATAGATTTCAAAGTTAAATCCCCGCAAGAAAGATAAGCATTATATAAAACTGAACGTCAATCAAAAAGCGATTCGTATATAAAAAAAATATCGAATTTGATAATGATTGATGCAAACTCTACGCATTAACCAACAGTGTCGCGAGAATCTTTTCCAATAAACCAAGGCTAAACTCAAAGTTTTCTTTAAAACTGACAATGATATATTGAAAGAACGGTTGGTAAAAGGTCGACAATCAGTCAATCTATTAAACTAATATACTGATCCGTTTCCATCGATATAAAACAGTTTATGGGTAGAACATTTTAATTGTGATCTGAAGTTTAATGACTAGATGTAACAGCTGCCATCACATAAAATCTTACTTCTATTGAAATGTCATGATGTATTTCACTTATGCACGCAAGGAATTTGTCTTCAAAATATTTATTTATCCGAATTTCGCAAAACAATGATTTATTTAAAAGTCAATTTTTAGGGTTTTTTTCTATTTATTTGATTGTAATATGAAATTGACTCCCGTTCAATGTGACATTAGTAGCCCACGCTTTATCATTAATGTCCAATGCCTAGTTTGGTAATGTCAGAAACTTGGACAATTTGTTAAAATACAAATTGCAATTCAATAGGTAGTTTAATTTCGAAAAACATCAATTCCAAAAGATCGTTGGGTCTTGATTTACAATGACTTTCCTAATGTCCCACTCTTTAAATAATTCGGTCTTTATCCGCTGTGATAAACGGGAAATCGTCTGTTTGGCAGGCCAATAGAAAAGGCTCTACCAAATATTACAATATACGGGATAAAACGTGTTGGTATATATATGATATGTCCGTGTATACAATTAAGGCTCAAATAATCTCTCTCAAGTGGGACTCGGAACAGACATAGTTACTACTCATTTGAGCGCGGATTAAGTGCAATCTGATTAAAATACAGATCCTTTTTTGTTTCGTTTTTTATAGCTCAAAATTTTGATTTAACTGTCTTTACTACACTAGGATTGGTTTATCAATTTTTAACTCATAGGGTCAAAAGCCGCTCGAATGACCCTGAAGCGACCTCCCACTAAAACTGGTCAGATCATCATGTAGTAGAAGCCATTGAAAGTATAAAAACCGAAATATAGATCTATATTTTAATAAGATTGGGTTAAGAGTTTCACATATGCATTTCGTAAATACTCTGCAATTGCGGTATTTATTTTATACAAGTTGGATTCTGAAATCACCTATTCCCAATATGGAGGGGGGGTGGTGGGTCGAATGGTTAGCACGTGCGTGCTGTATCATAAAGCCTGTCATTGAGTCAACTGGCGTGGTTTCGAATTCCAGGTTGGACGCGACAAGGAGTAGGATCGCCTGTCCAACCTCGTGGGGTTTTCCGGGTCCTCCGGTTTCCTCCCACTTCTAAAAGACCTCTACGCACAAGCGAATTATTAAAATGAAATTTTAAAAAAAACCCATGTTAGTCCAGACATGCGCTAGTTTGTGTCGAGTGAACGTTAAACCCCATTTGAATAGGGCGTAAGAGCGAGATCACCGGCACCTCGTGACGTAGGGCCTACTCGTAAAACAACCATTGGCAGTTGGAATGAAATGCAATATGGTTTAACGTCATACTTCTCTACACTGACTAGGATAATGAAAATGTGTGTCCAGGGAAAATCCATAGCACACTGTATGGTACATGCTTTTCTTCAGAAAAGTAGGACGTTTAGCCCCATTCTCATCAATTCATTCATCGCAATATGTGGAGGATTATTTTACCATGGGAATATGTAGCATTGTTGCAAATCTAAATTCCAAACAAAGGTAGAATATTAAATATATCTATACTATAAATAATTAATCCGAGATGAAGAATCAATTTGAATTTATATTATTTGGATTGTTAATTACAATCGACAGGCACTTATAACGATTGGTACATTCTTGCTATTCTTAATGGTTTCCAAAGTGAGTTTTTATATGATCTTAAAATAAACACGTAGTTCGCTAGTGTGAATCATGGCAGCAATGCAAATACTGTTAATAGATAAGAACTTCATAAATAATGAATATTTCAATCGCGGTGCATTATTGGTTCACAAATAAAACGGCCACGTCTATTATTAGGACAATGGACTCATGAAAAATATAGTTGTGTTTGCGCTTCAACGCGACGTTAGTGTTAATGTAAGAACAATGGGTGCGATTTTAAGTGCCTTAGTCATGGAAGGATGAAATCCATAAAGCATTTTTGTCCGCGATTTCACATATTCTATTCGGTCAATTACGTTGCATATTGCTCTGAAGATAAAGCTAAAAGTGAGACACGCGATGTTGGGATATACTATACATGTAGGCTATAATATGTAGGTCTAATCATTTAGCCTAAATAGCAAAATGACACATTAATGGTGTGTTTAAGCCGCACATCAGAGAAGAAGGGGATCAGTGAGATGGGGTTTAAAGTCCCATTGTTCTGCGCCAACATAGCTAATGAAGGTGGGCATCTAATGTGTTGTCACTGAAATTTCGCCCAACAGCAATTGAATGACTACTGTCAAGGATTCTTTACGTGCATGACAACGTCTCGTCCCATCTACTAGACCTCCGTCCAGCACCACATACAAGGGGGAACTACACTGGAAAATCCCAGTGAACTTTCTCGGCCAAAGCAGGGAGAAGGGGAGAGAGATTTCATTTGTGAAAATCCCAACACTCTTAAATGAGCTCAATCGCTGATATTTGGCACCTAGAAATTGGCACAAATGGATCGCAGCACATATAATAATGTAATATGAATGTATATAAACTGTTTTACATTAAATCGTTTCCGTTTTACTGTCAATTGTCATCACTTATATTCGGCGAAAAACGCCAGAAGTCTCAATCGAAAGACAGTTTCTAGCGTCTGGTTATTCCAGTCAACACCGATAGTATTTATTGCGCATGCTCTCCAAATAAGAACACTTTGTTACAAATGGCGCTGGAACGCATTATGGTACACGATTCGTGTACCAATGGTAAAATGTTTATATTGTCTTAAATATTGGATATCAGAAGCCCATCTTTTCCAGATAAGACCACAACACCAACGCTGATTTAAATTGCAAAAAAACCCTGTTTTAAATGTCGAGATTTTTGGTGATATTGAGTTACGGACTTAGATACTTTAAGTTTAAAAGGTATCACAACACCATGTCATCCCTTTTTCAGCCAAGCACCAACAAAAGGAAGAATTTGCGAAAAGCGCAATGCTCTTAGATGTCAAGAAAAGGCACGTAAAAGTTAGTGTGTTTGTTTTCTTATATCGACGTCCGGTGTGTACAAATACTGATCTATCTTTACTCTTTACAAATAACCCGGTTATTTAGAATCGATTTCCGATTTAATAATAATTCATTTTCGAAAATAAACTTAAACAAAAATGCTGTAAACCACCATTGGCTTTACTATTTTAAAAAGTAATCTCACGTTGTTTCAGTCTTATGGCAAACAGATAGGGGGTCGTGCGGAGAGTCTACATTGACATTACATTTACATGTTAAAGTAGCTAAGTCTATAACTTAAAATCATGCAAAGTCTTACACGTTGAAAACACTAATTATTTATCATCAACATTGATGTTGTGACTAACGGGAAAAGATTGGCTCTGATATCCAATATTTAAGACAAAATAAACATTTTACATGTACCATCGGTACACGAGTCGTGTATCATAATGCGTTTCAGCGCCATCTGTAACAAGGGACTTATCTATAGAGCATGCGCTATAAATACTATGGGTGAAGAGTGGAGTAAACAGACGCTAGAGTTCTGGCGTATGAGAGTAAAAACGGAACGATTGAATGTAAATCAGTTTATATACATTCATATTACATTAATATCTGCGTTGAGACCCATTTGTGTTAATTTCTAGATTCCAAATTTCTGTCAATTAGCTCCTATTAATCTTTAAGATAAATTATGAAATATATTGTGTATGTTTCATTATCCATCTCATGAAAGAAAGCTGATCGATGTATTTGTCGGTTCGGGTATCTAGTAGGCGTTAATAGTGATTGTCTCCAGAACAAAAGGTGCCCCTCGCCCCCACCTTGTGATTAAGTTAGATTCATCTAGACCATAACAAAAAACTCATTGAGTGTAGAGTGGGTGCTAAATTTCCTACGAGTTTTATTGTTTTTCCACTCAAATACAAAAGAACAACGAGGTGCGTGGCTTTACTTTACACTTATAAATCCTGGTATAAACAATAAAACGATTTAAGTTAGATCGTCCATTGAATTCCCAATATGTTTTTATATATTAGACAGACTGATCTAGCTAAATGGATTGCACTACTGAAATGTGTTTTCATGGTAACATTTACAGCCTAATAAAAGTCGTTTGCCATTTTAAAATTGATTTACAAACATATTCTCTGAATTGAAATGAAACGAAGTGGTGTTTAACGTCCTTTGTTCCGCAACGATCGAGCGAATGAAGACGCACATGCGGCATATATACAGTGTGCTACCGGGGATAGTTAACCCGGGCAAATGCGCCACAGTCTAATCGTATTGTGTACTCCCCGTTCTGCAACCACCGACAAGGGGAATGAATGAATGAAATATTGTTTAATGGCACGTCAGCACCAACCGGGCCATATTGCGCCAAACATAATGAAATTACCGAGACAAATTAAAGTAATATCACAGAGATGTATTTATATATGTAAATAAAAACAAATATCACAGACAATATAATTAAAAATAAATCAATTCCTTTACATATATAAATATTTAAAACGCAATATATGATAAATATACAATTTAAATTTAAAATAAATGTTTGTCTCCTTTAAAAAATCTAACAATTTAGCCTAAAGCTCCGGTTGAGCAAATAGCTGAAGTGCTGACTGGCAACGGTAGTATTTAGATAGAATATTCTTGAGATGATTGCACTCAATCAAGATGTGTTTACTGTCAACGGAACATGACAGTGAACACATTCTGGTTGAGGTCTCGCTTCAAAATGAAAATACCCACGACGGAAAATCTCGACAATCTTTCTTGGCCAATGCCAGGATCGTACTGGGGGTTTTCAGGATAGCGAGCAAGCACCATTAGCCACTAAGCTACACATAATCGTTATCTTGTGTAAATCATGCAAGATAGTGATTAGAGCTTACCAGCGTAATATATTATTCAAACACATGTCGAAACAGACAAACTTAATTTCTGACCTCTCATTCAACATATAGACTAGCGATTACAACAGAAGCGCTTGTAAATTACACCATTTATGCATAAACATGTAAATAACGATTTGGCAGCAACAATAAGCCAAATTTAAAAGAAAATAGCGACATCGCCCCTCTGCATATATGCTTGTAAATGACTAGTTGACAGCCCCAATAAGCCAAAATAAAAAAAAAGCGACATCGCATATGATGTTTCAAATGGCCTTTTTGCTTTATCTGGTGGAATAAAACACTCCTCAAATTAATTTGTAATAGTATCTACGTGTATTATTCGGTATCTGATTATAAAGTGCTACAAAGAAATATTTATCTTTATTTAAAGTGAATACTTTTGTTTAACTGCTTTGTATACGTATCGGTCAATTGCATTAGTTATTTATACACAAGTTAAAACAACATATAGGTAACTTACCACTAACTGTACAAAATAAAACAATAAGTAAAATTCCATAACGTACAATACTTCTTATAGTCCCGTCCATCACTGAAACTTCTATAGAATGGACCTTTACCATCGACTCTGGCGACTTTTATCGACCATTCAGCGTGGGCTGGGTTTATTTCTCTTTGACACAATACGCCTTTATCCTCTTCCAACCGCACACAGAAACAGATTCCATCTGTTGCAATTCCACTGAAAGCATGTCGCCAGTTGATGCCAAGCGAGGATAACGTTATTGTTAATATCATATGTGATTTTGATTTCTTGCCCTTTGATGAATAATGCTGCATCAACTTTATAATAGTTAATATTTTATTCAAATCTAAAGTCATGTTTATAACTTTCCATTAAATCATTAGAACAACTTTTCTTTTATTTGTTTTAGAGCAATTTATGTTTTCACATAGTTATATCAGTCCGTTCTCTTTCTAAAACGACCAAATTCTCTTTCTGAAACGACCAAGTTATCTTTCCAAAACGACAAAGTTCTCTTTCAAAAATTGTAAATGTTCCATTTCAAAAATGGTAAATGTTCCATTTTGAAAAATGGTAAATGTTCCATTTTGAAAAATGGTAAATGTTCCATTTTCAAAAATGGTAAATGTTCCGTTTTCAAAAATGGTAAATGTTCCGTTTTCAAAAATATTTTGACAATGGCAAATATTCTCCATAATGTTCTCTATAGAAAATGGTATATGTAGATGTTGTTTCGAAGACAGTAAATTTTCTATCAAATATTTCAAATGTTCGATATCGAAATTGCTGTCAAGAAATGGTGTATCACTACGCCGTAATGCAATTAGGTTCAGTAAAAGTGAATTATATAGCAAAGAATTTATATTTATTTGTGCATGTGAGAAAGGGTTGGGTGACAAAAAAATCACCTACTTGTCTTTATTGATATCAAATTATATCAACACTCATCGATAAATCGACAAAGCCTTTTTTTTACTTCATCGACTTGTAGCAGATTCTCTACACATCAAACATATTTGAAAAGGCACTCTTTCAAAAATGGTAAATGTTCTAACACAGTGACCGTGCCAATCACAATATGATCGAATGACCGATTGCGAGCATTTCTGAGCCCAGTTATTCACCTTGAACTTGTCTGCAAACAAGGTGAAACATACCACAACGTTTAATATAACAGGTTCATGATCAGTTTACTTATATATTTCAAGTTTAATGTAACAAATTAATATCGCTGCTATTTTTATTTTTAGTTTTGCCTTGTCAGATTTCACCTGTAACACGAAACTATTTACAGTAATAGTATCTATTGCTGTCTCGTTTTATAGTTCGTCATCAAATTACGTGCATTCATAAAATCGGTTTTGTGAGCTCTTAATCGTTTGTCGTTTATCAGTATATTATACTTCTTGTAGTTCGTAAAATCTATTTTTGCCAAACAAATTCATTATTTGACAAAGGCATTATTTAATCTATGTTTATTCTTGGGAAGTGGTATTGCGAAATAAATGTCAAATAATGAGAGTGTTGAGACACAAACTGAGTAATTAATGACCGTGAACTTTTAGTAAAAGGACATGACATTATCTAGATGATAAGACACCAAAGCTATTATTAATTTAGGAATCGTATTAAGTTGAAACTATTTGTCAACTCCTTTATTACTTTCAGACTCGATTATTGTAACTCACTGTTTATACCCCCTTAAACTCATTCAGAATAAAGCTGCCCGTATCGTTTCACTAACACCATATCGTTCACCCATCACTCCTGCTGTCCTTAAACAACTGCACTGGCTTCCTGTTTCTTTTTGCATCGATTTCAAAATTTTGTGTCTTACATATCTGTTAATCAACTGTCCTGAATGGCCTGTATATCTCAAAGATCTCCTTAATCATTATAAACCCTTACGCCAACTTCGTTCTTCTAACCTTCACCTCCTCGACATGCCAAAAAGAAAAACACTCCTCGCCCAACGCTCCTTTTTGGTAGCAGCACCGAAATTCTGGAACGATACATCCTTTAAAACAAGGATCAGTTCAAGTTTCGACGTTTTTAAAATGAACATAAAAACAGAATTGCTTTAAAAAGCCTTCACTTAAAGTTACATTATTCAAGATATAGATAAGAACTAGCCATTCTTGTTATACTAGTTCGAAAGTAGATGATGTAAAATGAATAATTTGAAAATTTCATTCAAATTACTCTATTGCAAGCGAAGATATAGGCATTTAAAGATTTGACCGACCTGTGCAATAATTTCAACCACGGACCTGGTTGAACAAAGCTACGACTCGAAGCGTTAAGGTGCGCCATATTTGATTAACCGCTGAAACGTTTAAATCTGTTTAGTATCGGAGCAATCTGATGCCATCCAAAGTTGATTAAGGCCTGGATCAGTTAAATAATGTCTAATTAATACTTTAGAAAACATTTCATGCCCAAATAAAGACCTGCACTAGGCAGATTTAGCTCTTGAATAATGCATGTTTAATTTATCTATTTTACCAATTACTTTAATGTTCTATATTTTATCTGTACACTGCTATTTATCTGTTTTGCCAAAGGTTTAATTCTAATTTGTTATGATTTTCTATCTATATTTTATCTGTACCTGTGCCCTGCTTTTTTTTCCTATTTTTTAAAAAAAAGATATTCTTTTATGTTGTTTTACCAAACAGTTTTGTATATAATGTTTTATCTATATTGTTTTACATTTGATAATTGTTTAGTTTTTGCAATGTCTGTTTTCTGTCTTGTCCGCAGGTTTATCTTGTAAAAAAATGTGTTTTTGTTTTGCGTGTAGTGCAGTCCTCCTGCATTTACTATTTGAGTGGAGTTAGTTTGTAACCTGCAAAATATCAATTCTGTTGATAATATTATTGTTTCGCTTATGACTTACAATCCACGTGTTTGTCTTGCTGTTCTTCCTTGGTAATGCGTGTTGTGGTCTTCCTACACCAAGCCAACACTATAATCTTATACACGTACAAAATATTTGTTTCGTTTGAATGGTCTATTTTGTCTGATATGTCTCACTGTATATTGTCCCCTGGGCAAATGGAGAATGGGTTTATTATGACACTCTTGTCACAAACAGAATTGATACGCAACCGCAAGCTGCCAATAAGTCAAAATTACATTACCACTGACGCAATATTTGCCAGATTAAGTGACGTGGATAATTCTGTTGGTTACCCTTTATTAGATAAATTGATCCATGACTCAATAAAGTTGTATATAATTTCCCGTCATGAATTGCTTCCGTTCTGAACTTCAAATTGATTCGAAACAAGCAGCCGAGGGCATCCAATACGTCACGTCTGCAACAACATTCAGTGTTAAGAGTGATTGAATCTAATCAAACGAAACACTGTGAGGAGTGTGAAAAGGTGATGCCATTCAAGGCTGAATTTAAAATTTACAAATTTCTTCATTGTTATTGAGATTCAGAATGACAATGAATCGACCTTCCTCAATAACAAATAAACAAATTAGATTCCGAAAACAGAATATTGACAGGTGTTGTCTTACGGGTCGTTGTTTCGAAGGATGTGACATTTACTAGATAAAGCCGCATATACAACAATCACTAGCATACACGATATATATCAATCTGTTTTACAGAGTTAATGCGACATCCGTCTTTTATCTCTGTCCAAAATGACTGACCTTTAAAAGCCAGACCGCTTAAGTACTACTTGTGACGTTTGTTGATATAATACACTCTCCACAGAAATCTCCATGGAGGCCAGCCATTTTCCATTCGAACCCTTAAAATAGTTCGAAAATGACGGAAATGGTCATACAGCCGATATTAGATGCGTAGAATATGTCGAGGTTGGCCGAATGGCCAGAGCTTGTCCATTATGATATAACTGGGATTGGGATACTTAGTCTGTAAACCGAGAACTGCATCCAAAACAATGATACGGCCTCAAGTCCTGGATACATTAATATGGTGTCAAAAAATAATTTTCGTCGATATGCAGGCCAGTAGCTAGCCTAAAATTGTTGGGGGGGGGGGCAAAGGCGTCTGGGGGCGCCGATATACCTACATGTACACTTGGACGGTCCACAGTGAATAGCACCGTGGACACGTGCCTTCAAAGAAGGGTCTAGGGTACTATCCCCCCAAAGAAAATGTTTGAAAATAGGGTTTGCAGCTGAAAATGACGAAGAATCTAAATTTTGAGGCGGAATTTGGGAAATTGGCGAATTATGATATTTCGATATGAATATTATAAAAAAATTTAAGGAAAGAATACGACTTAAATGTACCTGTAATAATTTATAAGTAAACCGAAAATTCGGAATCGGGTTAGAGTGCGACTTGTTTGAATTTTGAAGATTACCATGCCTTACCAATCTCACTCGGCATTATGGGTGACGCCCCGCCAATTACAATATGGGCGCCCATGTTCTCGTCGTTGGTGGCCCAACAATCTTGGCATTATTTGCGCCCCTCTGTGATGAGCACTCCGCCAATCGTGCAGTTTTGAGTGTGTCCAATTGATCGATTCGTGGGCCCCCAACCAATCTTACTCGGCATTATGCATTATGTGCGGCCCGACAGTCATATATTGTCCTACCAATCGTATCATTATAGGAGCCCCTCGGGATAAGGTAGCCCCCAGATCTAGCTGTTGTTTTGGGCGCCCCATCAACCAAGCTGTGGTGTTAATCGTGTGAGTCATTATGAGGCGCCTCACGAATTATATTATAGGCGAACATGATCTCGTCGTCGGTGGCCCACCAATCTCGGCAAAATAAATGTTTCGGATGAGCACCGTTTTACGTCAACATTATTATAGTTAACTGGGCTGATCTGTGCACGAAATGATTGTGAGATATTAACCTACTTTCAGCAATTGATGGTGGTAGAAAATGCCTGGAAGTTAAAAAAAAGTCGAATCTTCTTGCAAAATAACTACTTAGCCGATTTCTTGTTGAAACCTTTTTTTTTTTGTTTAATAACTGAAATATTTTACCTTTCCTAGAACTAAAATAACTCATGTACTATTACATCTTTAAAAATGTGCATCATGAGTTAGGATGTTGACATTTTAAGAATATGTGCACAAGATCGGGATGCACTGATTTTCATAAACGAATGGGATTGAGCAACAGGCTTGAAGCCTATATTATCAGCTCTTTCCATAGATACAGCGGGGGGCATGACTATGAAAAGTTTCTGATATCGACCCCAAAAATCTTCATATCAGACGGGAGACACCACCCACCCCTAAATTTGTTATATGAAATGTTTGACTACCTTTCGGGGGTACCCACCCACCCCTAAATTTGTTATATGACAAGTATCTGCGGCCAAATTATAACATTTGGAGGCCATGGCTGCCGAAGCCGATGGCAGTGTCCAGCCATGTACACCAGAGTTACTGATTTTCAATGAATTTTGATAACTTAAACAGCTAAATCCATGATATTAAATTTTCGTATCCTGAACATGAGCATGGAGGACAACTTTATTATAATACATGTAGTAGGTGGAAAAAGTGATTTTGAGATTATTAGATTTCCAGATGGACCTCATCAAAACGTTTTACAAATTCAAAAGCGGATGAAAATTTAAAAAATTTATTGAGGCTTAAAGGTGCGATTTCATCACTTTAAAAAAGTAATTTTCAGTGTTTTTTTGTGATGACATATTTCATTTCCTATCAAAATTATCAAAAATGTACATGTGTATATGTAAATTCATGAAATACAACTTTAAGACTAATTATGTTTCAATTTTCACATTTGAGTAACAATTACTCTGGTTTCCCAAGCAACTCCAAAATAGGTAGGTTTGTACCGCACCTTTACAACCCAGATTATTATTTTCTTTGTTATACGTAATGTCTTTGGGCTTATTTTAATGTTCTAGTACAGCGTTTCTCAACCTGGAGTGAATTCACCCCCAAGGGGGGAATGGCTCGCATCCAGGGGGTGAATGACCACACTCCAAGTGTAACTTCAAAAACCAGGAGCAAATTTCACACTGAAATGGAAACAACTATTTTCATTAAAATATAAATTTGGTGTTCATTGAATCTTAACTTCGATCCGTATTCATTCCATATTCAATATTGTTTTGTTAATGTGGTCAGGGGGTGCAGGCCCGTGCAAGGATCCGTGCAAGGATCTGTGCTTCATGTCGGATGGCTTCTATAGAAAATGGCCATTTTCAAGTTCCTCTGAAACGCCTGGAAGAGGGCCTGAAATGGCTATAAATCACGTTTGCGGGCTCCAATTTCTAAAAATTTCCTGGGGGAGACCCGCCCCAAACCCTCCGCGGTGGACAACGGTCAGTAACCTCCTCAAAACTCGATTGGGGGGGTGGGAGGGGGGGGGGTAAATGGGTCGGTTGAGAATTAATTTAGGGGTGAACGGTGAGAAAAGGTTGAGAACCGCTGTTCTAGTAGTACACTGTGGCAAATAAATTGCATATTATGAAAAATTTTAAGCTAGTATGAAAAGTTTATTTTGGGTCAAGCGACCCCCACCCACCCCATAAATAAAATATTTTCATAGTATGAAAACATCATTTACACCCCTCGAGACACCACCCACCCAAGGGACGATATCAAAAACTTTTCATAGTCATGCCCCCTGGATACAGAGGTATAATAAAGAGAAGTATTTGTTTTTACAACATGTGATGAAGTACAAACATTAAATTTAAAGAACATATATACATAGGTCATATATACATGCACTGATTGCTTCATTCTTTGCACAGTAAAGGGACATATATTTCTCCCACCAGGGAGATTAAAATAAATGTAATTATATGCGATTTATCTATTTTGATTCATAACAAAGGGATATTTTATGAATTTAAAATGCATATATTAGTACACATTAAGTAGTTTGCTCCCCGATACGAGTGTTTACGTAACAGTACCTCGAGATAGCAAACAAGAACCACAATATTGCATGATAAATAATGCCCATTTGAGGTTTAGAAATGACTGTTAGACCTTTTAAACTTAATAGTATGTTATTTCCACCTTATAATAACTTTGAATGGACTGTTTATTCCCATTCCTTTTAAAATTAAAGATGAATTATCAATTGGCATAACTTGGATGGAAAATAACAACTGTTATATCTCTGCAACATTTCAATTCTTGATTTAATTATTTACAATAATTTTTATTCAATCTATGAATTATGTATTAAACAAATAAATAACAAAATAATCTGTTGCCAAGCTTTCGTCAAAATAAATGCTGGATTTTGTTCAATATATATGATGGAAATGTAGTAACGTTATCAATAAATGGATGGAAAATCACGTTATTAAAAATGTAATGGATGGAAAATAAAGTTATCAAAAATGTAATGGATGGAAAATAACGTTATCAAAAATATGACAGGTGGAAAATAGCGTTATCTTTAATTCTTATGATTGAATTGGCAAAAAATTTCATGTGGATAAGATGTGTAAACGTGATATAGATCGAAATAGCAGAATAGCAGACATTGTCCCTGGGCCTCGATTTGAACGGAACCACGAACCCGGATGTTTACATTCTGAACAGGTGTGCTAGCTTCTAAATCGATCGTCACTATTTTGCGAACGTAACGAAACGGATGGAATGAAGAAACAAGAGAAATTGATAGATTTACCGACGTCGCTTTTTTGTTTTCTTTATTATCCCCAAAGGCGAGTCTAATTAGCTTCCGTTTTCGCGAAAAAACTTTCCTTGTGAAAAGTTACAAAAGCATTTGGAATGCATTTCATCCGAAGTTAAAGTTATGTTTATGCGGATTAATGCAAAAATAACATGAAAATAATTCCCAAATTCAAAATACATGTAGATCGGTATAAGACATACTTTATGCCTAATTCAACAACATTTTACCAATGTGAGTGCACCTATTATACAAAATCAACGCTTAGACACTATACAAAGTATCGAGCGTTACGTTGTCGTCTCGGATGGATAATGTGAAATAAATATGAGTAAACTGAAGGAAAGATATTGTTGCTAGAGACCGTGGTGTTGTCCTAATTCAACAATTAATCATTATTAAACAATGTTATGAAGATAATTCAAACATACACTAAATTTTTGCTGGAAATCTGGAACCTTATCCAATAGGTACTATTTTTCGGGAGTTGGGCTCTTTCCAAATTATAAGGGTTTCCAATGGTTTTTTGAGAAAAAAAAATATGTAATATTCATGTAGGTATTTTATATTGTATTTTCTGTCTCACATCCCATACATCAATAAGCAACAATAATAAAATATATAAATATATTTTTATTTTTTAACATGTTCAAGTTTACTGCTATGTTTTCCCCTTTACTGTGCAAGGAGTCGAAAAGGATCATTGTAGTCATTTCAGACATATGAACAAATTAATTTTATTGGAATAGCATAACACATACAATAAACAAGATAGTTAAAATGTTATTTTTAATGTAAATCCGTTTGTTTACGACAAACTTTTTCGGGTTAATCTCGGATCTAGTTTCATTTGAATTTATTTTATCCTTACAGAGCATTAGTTAGTAACGTCTGTTGTACGGGCCTCGGGTGTTATTGCATGTTATTATAAGAAAACATTATTAATGTTTTCGAATGAAATTTAATATAAACGTTCCTTACTTTTTTTGTACCAAGAATTCATAATAATCATACAGATAAACATGTTTCAAAATTTGACCTGTTTTATTCCATTGAAAGGATGTCGGCAGTTGAAGAAGAAAGGTGAAATCTTTAGCAGGAAGTGACGTAGAAGGATCATTTCACCAATGGTATACTCAAGTTTACTGTTTTGTTTAATGAACACAATTGGTCAAAGATAAGGTCTATTTACCAATTCATATTTTATTTAAAAAATAACAGGCGAGTTTTTATTCCCTGGACCCATCAAAGTTGGCGGAAAGGGTTCGAAATGCGATGATGTCATAATGAAGAAATTGGTTCGTAATATCGATTTTAGAATCTATTTTTTGAGCTGATATCAGATTCATGAACATTTAAGTGTGTGATATTCAAGCAGACGCGACACATTAACCATCAAGGGGTGTATGATTTTAATGAAAATGTATGAAATTGTGTACACGACAATTAAATCGATGACGCGTCAGCGCATAAGGCCACCCATACACGCAGTTATAATGTAAAACCTGAGACATTTTCAGGAGAAATTATTTTATATCAACTGATTAAGGACATCGATCAGAATTGTACCTGTCATATAACTTAATATATTTATTTGCGTAATCACTGCTAAGGTGTTTTTGTCATGAAAGACCGCGTGTTCAACCGTTATTATTAATTTAAATCGCCAGATATACATGATTGTGTATAAAAATACATAAATCAGAACTACGAATGCAAACCATATGGTATAATTTCTCTTGTTAATGTAAAACATGAGGAAGCGTTAAACTGAAAAACTTCCTATGCGTGCTATTGTGTGAAAGATGTGTACAGGCAGACAGAATAGCATACTACACAGAACACAATTATCTGTGGATTAAGTTAATGTTTTTTTTTTACTGAGCGACGTTTCCTCTGGGATTGTCTTTTCTTTATTATGCAAATGACCACCAATCCGAGACATGCCGCTAATCACCTTTCGTTGGTTTCAAATTGTATCAATTCTTTTATAGAGACCAGGGAATTCTTGTCGGAACATCGCTCAGTAATGTTATCTTTTGTATATCAATATATCGACAGAGACAATATTTTAGCGCCATAAGTCAATGAAAGGTTTGGGGTCTGGTCGAATTACGAATCCATATTTTGGATTTCTCTGATTTCTGTATTGCAAGTCGATGACTATCTTTACATTACAAAATTATAACATTAAATGTTAAATATTTTAATGGAATGTTGTCGTGTCTGAAAAGTTGACTTTTTTACTCCCAGCAGCAGTTTTGGAGAAGGTAGAAAGCATATGCATACCCTGTATCGACGATCACACCAGCCACATTGTCATTATAATATAAGAGATATCGTGGACAGAGAAGTCGCTTGGTGATTGATAAGGCTAAGGTGCGGCATGCAGAATGCTGAGAAAGATTTTACCCGGACAGCAGCGATGCGGCCTACTCTTATATTAAATTGCAACTGTCAAGGTTTTTTTTTACGTGCACGTCAATGTGTTCGCGAGACCTTGTTTTTCCTCCCATCCGAAGGACTAGACAGCTGTAATTGCACCACTGACAAGGTGAAAAGCGGACACCAACAGCCACTATTCCAGTGTTTCTGTGTAGAGACTATGAGGCGCAATAGGTTTCAGCAAAACATAGATCACGGTTTACCATAAAAAATGGGCATAATACTATCAAGACTAACCACCATATCAAGACTATTATAGTCTACGATATAACTTACTGTCTGATACCAATCAAACTCGTAGTTCAGTAAAGTCGTAAGTACTATAAAAAAAACATATGATGGCTAATTGTTGTCTATGATATCACTGGAAGGCGGAAGCGGCCTAAATCACCTAAATGAAATGAAATAAAATGGGTTTAACGTCGTACTGTTCTGTTCCGATTAGGCCAATGGATACAGGCTTACGCCATACAGTGTGCTGTGAGGGAAATTAAGTCCCGACAGCGGCACTACAGTCAACCTGTATGTCGAATTCCAAATGTGATTTTCGTCCCACCCGAACGACTAGACAGCTTTCCTTGTCAGGCCCTCCATCCTTCACCACCGACAAGGGGGACAACGCCGTAAAATACCAAAGAACTTTCTCGGCCAATACCGGGATGAAACCCGTGACCTTCAGAATATTTACAACAACAACTTATTGATAGAGACAGGTATCAAAATAATATTTCATGATGTTTTGTAAACAGACTGACACGCTGTTCACAAATATAACAGACTATTATGAATAATATCTATTGTATCTATTATTCAGACATAATAACAGAATAAATTTGCACCGACATAACTATAAAGGACCCAATAAATATATATTATGACAAATGTTTACAAATTACTTATCTATATCAACCTGTGCTAATTGCATCCGTCTTTATTTAAACAGCATAGCAAATACAACATAATATCTTTACCTGTAGTAACATTCCGACTGCAAACATCGGGGATTTCCGTTCAACACTATATTATGGATTCAGATTTAAAAAGATATCAAAATATCCAGGAGAATGGGAAATGATTGTGTACTTCTAGTTGACGACAAACAGGACGGTCCATAAATATTTAAAATATAAAATAAATGGGTCCTTGTGTAAATGTAGAAAGGATAAATACATTAACACAGGGGAATTGGCGTGTAGTCACTAGTGGGTAGAAACAAAGCTTTAACCCTTTCCTGTCCAACGGGACTCTCATGTCCCATCCCCATCATTATAGTGAATACAATGTTGCAATGTATTATGGTCAGTATTCCATTATAAGTCAGGTAAGTCTAAAGTTGAGTTGAAGTAGTTGCAAAAAAAATTGTAGAGTGGCATTTCAATGTCAAACACAAAATGACGATGATGTTTTTTGTAAGAAAATCTTTGTACATGTTTGAAGACACAGAGAAAGTTCAAAGAAAGTAAATGATTGTGAATTTTTTTCACGAAACTTTATCCAAACCCTTTCATAAAGTTTATAAAAAAACGGGTATTATTTGCAATTACTGTCATATTTTATTTCGGTGGGACGTATCAGTCCCGTCAGGCAGAATAATTGTACGTCATTGGACTTTGAAGTACGTGTGCATTTTTTTCCAAATTTATGTAACGTTTCCTTTGCGAATTGATTAATATTATGTCTGAATTTATCCTTTATATAAATGTCAAAGAGATTTCTAATAACAACTGGTCTGTGAAGTGTGAAATGATATTTGTTTTCAGAAAATCGTGGTCGATATGAGGTTTGTTCCAAGAAAAACGCCGAATCTCGCACTCAGAGTAAATGTGTTACATGTAATGTATTCTTATGCTGTTATAAATCAAGAAATTGTATTCTAGAGTTTCATGGTGCGGTTTCAAGTTAAAATTGTTTACACCTTTAGTTGAATGAATCGAACTATGTATTATTGCTTCAAATTGTTGAGAAAATGGTTATCTTTGTTAGAGTTGTCTGTTTAGTGTTGTGGATTAAAGTTATGATGCAAATTCAGACTTGCATTTTTCATATAGGAAATAATTTCCCTTTACCCCTACCCGCTTCAGCAAATTTTGTCAAACTTAAAAATAATTTTGTGGATACCGTAACCAAACCAAAATCACCTATAAAGTATCCTCAAGCAAGATTTTTTTTTAAAACTTAACCAATTGGGCCCGAAAGGGTTAAGTAGCATGTCCGTTACTCTTTATTGCAACATGCTTAAGAGTGAACCTCGCATTTTGGTTGGTCAATTAGAGACTGCCTATTGGACAATAGCACCCCTCTGTTTTAGTAACATTCGAGTTAGCGAGCCAACAGCTTACGCACGAAGCACCGCGGCCCATTTCTTCTCTCTAGGATTACTGTAGTTGCAAACAAAACCATTTAACCACTGATATACACAGATTTTAAACGAAGAAATTAGTCGAAAAGGGGTTATTTTCTACAAGGTATTAGGAGGTTTATAGAGACTGGTCGAAATTCAGATTTGTGTTCCATTTAAAGTACGGGCCTCCTGATATTTTCAATTTGAGGTTGAAACGTTTATTAATAAATTATGACTTTCTTGTTGAGGCTATGTTTTTTGCCTTTTGTGTTAAAGACGACCAGTTTTATACCAGTTAATTCAAATTGCCACTTCAATATCAGGTTATAACTCTTCTATATTCGGCAAAGGTAATGTTTGGAAGAACAGACTCACTACTGTCACGAAGGACCTTCCAGACTACAAGCATAGATGTCTTATCATTTTGGGAGGAATGTAATCACCATTTCCCTCAATTATGAAATTACGTAATAAATAAATAAGATTACAATTAAAAAGAAATAAATTAATATCAAGTAAAAATTTGTCATCGTAATAACTGTGAATTCTCTTTCTAACAACAACAATGAGTATTTATGTATGTAATTGATACTAACACTTGATATTATTCTGTCTAAAACAGTATTGGGCTCGGGGAAAGATAATTAGTACCTTCATAATAATAATATATACACTATATAAGTTTTATTTTGAAACAAAAACATGGTTTCGAGCTCAAATCACAGGAATACCTAATTAAACGCATATTTAAAGTAGCTAAATCGCTAATATTTTGGACCTATTAAATTTTAGTCAATGTCATATCAAATAGAACCAAATTTTACTTAACGAGGCTAGGGGTTGACAGTTGTGAGAAAATTGAGAGACAAAAAAGTACAGCAGAAATCTGAAAAAAAATCAATAGTATGTCTCTTTAAAATGTTTCTATGAGCGCCATGAACATCAACAATAATGGTCTATGACACTAGATAATTATTTTTTTATAATTCGCATACATTCAAAAGTTTTTTTCTTAAAATTACAATCAGGAAGAAATAGGAGAATTTCAAATCAAATAGAAAACTAATTTGTGTCAGGTTTTTTTTTTTGAATCTCACAAACATGAAAATGGCGTTGTGGATCGGATAAATCGACATCTTAGCTGACGTATGATTAAATATTTAAATTTCGGTCTTGTGGTTAAGGCATGTTGGTTAATGGAATTGCTGATTTATGCCAAATAATATGGGTCGATGACGTTTTTTTAGCGCACGAAACCTAAGAATTATCACGAACAGTAGTTTCTTTGTTGTATAAAAACAGAGAGCAACATAATAGAATCAAGCGATGACCCGAAGTTTTCCAGAGGAATAAAAGCATTATTTAGTCTTTCCACCTATTTCAACCTAATAATAATGTTTGTAACAAACGGGAAATCTAGAATTGATTCAATTGATTGCTGTGGTTTGGGCATACAATTTACACAGAGATGTGGTATTAATAATTTGTACATTGTTGATTCATGTTCATCCGTTTCACCGTGGGAATTCACAAACCATAAACCATCACTGTAAATATTCTATGGCCTTTTCAATAGAATCCTGGAGTTAGACAGCGTCACAATATTGTTTAGAACAATTGCTGTAGTATACTTGTCTTCTGGGATTTTGTTCTGGTTATGAATTCCAATACGCTAGGAAATTCTTCATTAAAATTAAACATTTGATTAACAATAACAACTGTCTGATTAAATCTCTCATGTGTGCATTTTTAAACTCATCGAACGCCAATTCCTTCAATGCAGTAATATTCAAGTTTTTTAAAAACGGCCAGCAGATATTCGACAATATTTGAGACTTTTATGGCATTTGGCCCGATGTCTTTTCGTAGCCCGTTTGCAGGCTATTATGCAGGAGATTGCCCGAAAGGTAGGGCAATTGCCCCTAACGTACTTGGAGAACGACATTAAAAGGGGAAAGATGCACTATGACAGTATTCCACATCAGAATAAATGCAAATGTACCGCCTTGCGAAAATTAACTGAACTGAACTGTGGAGGAACAATCACTCAATAATTCAATTAATCATAATAATATAGCACTTTTCAAGGCACGCCACGGCCAAGTTGCTTGAAAGGGTAACTATGGCTTCTTCCTTACGAATTCTCTCCTATTCCAAACACCATCAAATCTATTTATTCTCAGATAATGAATGTATAACAGGCGTATGCCGACATTCGACGATGGGTTCCAAGCGCCCTTTTTTATTTAACAACGAAACATTGTTCTGATTCCGTTAATGCAAAGCAAACATAAATATATTTTGATCGGCTCAAACACATTCTAATCCACTTTTGTTCTGTGTAAACTTTATTGTATTTAATAATGTATCTGAATAATTGAAATTTACCATAACCATTACGATAATGACATATCCGCCATTATAAATAACCTCCACCCATTAAAACTAATATCGAAGCTTGTCATCATTATAGTAATGGTATTTACCTTTCCAGTCATAATTGAGATTGTAAGATACTTCCATAGTGATATTAATTAATTCTATGACCTCTAATTCTAATGTCGCATGTTAATGTAATTCCCCCCTGTGATCTTACTAGGCAGCTGATCAGACCGTATTAATTGTGGGCAGTTGGATCACTTGATTAACATAAGAACCCTAACAATATAGCTACGGTGCAGATGACTGTGATGGCGACGGCGGTCACCCTGATGATCATGAAGTCTGAAACAAACTCCCGTTCAGCTTTAAATTCTATAAATTGCTTTTGCATCCAGTGAATAAATAAAATGAGATTGGTTTTAACGTACCTCGTTTTATTATTTAAATGCAGCACCAACCGGAATAGTGAAGATGGCCATGGCAACATAACTCATAACTATGGAAATATTTGAATGTAGCTAAACACATTACAGAATGGGGTTTGAAAGTTCCTCAACACAGTCATTTTGAGATTAACATATGTTTTATTCTAAAGTTCGTTATCAAGCCTACACGTCTTTGAATTCCACGAGTGAATTCTCCATAATTTTATTGATAATATCTAATATACAGGGAAGCCGCCTGCAACATGGAAAGTCTCTTACTTAAATAACATTAAACTGTTACTCTCAATCTGTTTTACAGAATTAAGACATCCATCTTTTATCTCTGTCCAAGATGACTCATTTTGTGCAATGTATTGTCCAAAGTTCATAAATCTATCAATAATTAATGACGTAGTAATAATGATTTACTGGAATCTATTTGAGTGTGTGTAGGCCTACAGATTTTGCACTTTATAATCGGAAATTAATATAAGCCCACATTTTTTTCTACAATGACTTCAGGCAAACACGAACTGTTATTTTTATCTGATATTTTCATAAATAATTGAAACCCTTTATGAATGTATGATTTGATTGCAAAATGTCATACCTTTCGTCAGAGGGCTGGGGGTATTTGCACGAAAATGTCTTTGTCCCCTGAATTTTCAGTATGAATCAATCATTAACTAAAACTAATTTCCCACAAATCTGGTTGGTTTTTTTTATCAATTGCACAACAATATAAATTTACTTTATGTTAAACAAAAAACAACCTTTCTCTGATGTTTCTGTCCCAAAAACGGAAATACATTGGCCGAAAAATGGACGGTTCACTCAGGCTCCTATGCCTATGGCGAGAAACCATGGACATCTACGTGATTCCGTCGTAGTCTCAAAGTTATTCAGAACGTATCTCAATATATCATTGAAATATAATAATAATTTATGTTGACGGGAATATTAAAGGTTTAAATGGGAACATCTCACTGTGCCCCCTGCTATTGTTCTCGTGGGGGGATTGGGGACGTCTCACTTTCCCCACATCTATTGTTTAGAGTCAAGGTCCACTAGGCCATGACTGATTAAACAACAAAGGGGGTTTAAGGGGATTAAAAGTATAGTCTGTAATAAGTTTGTGACACTTCAACATAGTAAATAAATACCTTTTTATAGTATAAATATTTATAAAGTTTTATATATAATAAGTACAGATATGTAATGAACAGATACATATATTAACTACATAAACATATATATATATATATATATATATATATAAATTATAGCTCTGCAGTCAGCTCTGACTCTGGCCTTCATCTTCTCTACAACCTCTAGGACTGCTATCGTGTCCTTCTCTGAAGGGTGATAATGTTGAGGAAGAGGAGATGCTAGAATACCGTCGGGAATGGTAGCCCTAGCTGTACAGTACTTTTTGCAACATTCCCAGTATATGATAGTATTACGTCTAGACTTAACTCTGAATTTAAAACCATTCAACACTAAATTCTGACCACTTTTAGTAATAGGAATGTATTTAAAGTTAACCAGAGCGTTCGCCATTTTGGAATAACCATTTGTAATTCACAGGAGCTATATATATCAACTGATAAGCTGTGATTAAATATCGGTAGTTTAATTGGTTTTATTACAAATTAATTATTACATCAAAACAGCTCACAATGTAAATTTATAAGTAAACAGATTTCACTTATTTTCCCAATCTACTGGTGGTGGGAAGTGTTCACCATTAACAATAATTAGAGTGAGAAGTTTACACCAGTTACACTATAATTAATTAAAACAGACTATAGCCCTACACCCACGGTCTACTAACCTCTTAATACTTTATCAAAACATTCAAATGTGGGGAAAGTGAGACTAAACCGGGGGATTAATCCAGCTAGGGGATTATCGAATACAATGGTGTTAAAGGTATAGTCTATTTTTAAAAACTACTAGCATTAAACTAATTAACAACTTTATTCACAAGTCGTTTAGCAAAATCGCCAAGGGGGGCTATTGGGTTTCGTGTTTTTACTCTGTACTTTATGCTCCAAATTAACTAAATTTTGACCGCCTTGACAATTAGGAATAAACCGTACGTGAACTTGAGCCATTTTAAAAGATATAATGTAATTGGGGGTGACACCTATCCTTATATAATGATAGTGAGTTTCTAATCAAATATCTGCTTGATTTATGATTACTATCTGAATAGAAGGTAGGTGAATAATATTTAAGATACTCGTTAATCGATGACACGTGAACTTTACTTATATATTTTAATCATTACAATAATTAAATCTTAACTAGATGAACAGTACTTATAAGGATACAGTCTATAATCCTTTGTTTACTTAAGTTTTCACACCACTAGCCTATAACACCGGTTGATTTGGGGGCACAGTGGGGGATTTGGGGGTATGACCGTGACGGTGTCCGAACCGATCACCTTGTCTATTGATAAGGTGGTTGTTCATGGGATACCGGCCGAATATACCGGGGAGGAAATTCTGGAAGATTTGACAGAGAGGGGGTACCAAGCTACCGAGGTATACCGGTTTAATGTGGCCCAGGGGAAGGATCAGGGAAGCGTCGCCCTGTCCTTCAAGAAAGGTTCCGCACCTGAGGCCCTTAAAATCGTGTACCTCAACCGCCGTATCCACCCCTATGTTCAGAGAGTGAGACAGTGTACCAAATGCCAGAAACTGGGACATACGGTTAAGTACTGTAAAGGAAAAGCCATATGCGCCCAATGCGGAGGAGAACACGCGGTGGCTGAGTGTAGGGTGGGTAGTAAAATTAACTGCTCAAACTGCAAGGGCAGCCACGCAGCCAACTTCCCGCAATGCCCAAGAATTCTAGCGACCAAAGCAGCTCTACGCCTGCAAAGCAAAGACAAACTTACCTTTAGGGAGGCAACCCAACAAGTAAAAAACAAGGAGAGGGAAGCAAAAGTAGTCAGAGAACCGGTGGTGGAACCAAAGCAAGCTCCAGCACCGACTCTCTTGACATCCGATGTAACCCCCACCCCTAAAGGTAAAGACAAGAAGAAGAAAGAGAAGAACATATTAACCAAACCTGCAGAGGTCAAACAGAAGACACCCAAGAAAAAAAAAGAGGAACCGAAAACGAAGAGTCATGAAGAACACTTCATTCCTAAATTTAAAACGGAAAGTGGCTTCATGAACTTCATGATCGAGTTCCTCAGGGTGGCCGTATCCAATGAGGACCAAACTACCAAGATGGAAAGCTTACTCGGCAAAGTAAGGACACACATGGTCAACGCCGATGTCCTGTGTGTCATGATTAACTCAATCAACATAGTAAAAAAAAGATCAAGAGAAGAAGACGACGACGAAGAAACCACAAAAAGTGATCAAACGGCAAACCTCGCACTCCGTAGAAGGATATCTCATGTTCGTCACTACAGCACTGGCGATATGCCCAGTTGCTTGCCGGTTTTAACACCAAAGACGAACACTAATGAGGTACCTCCTATGGAATGTGAAACGCCAATTGAACAATAAAAAGACAATACATAGAGGCATCCATCCGGACAGTCATCATGGCGGGCCAGGTTAAAGTTCTACAACTTAATGTTAACGGACTGGCCCCCAGATGTGCTGAGCTGAGAAAATACATCACACGCAACCCCAGGGATGTAATTTGCCTCCAAGAAACCAAGTTACTACCAACCTCGAAAGACATCTACATACCCGGATACACTTGTGAGAGAAGGGACAGACCAGGAAGTACGACACGTGGCGGCGGCATTGTCATCTATATCCGTGATAACCTAAATTATATTTCTGTTTCACTGGACGTAGAAGGACCTCTAGAAGCAATGGGCATAGCCATCACATTGAGCAATAATACGAATTTGACAATAGTGAATGTATATGTACCCCCAGATGTCACGAAAAAAACAGTTGACTTCCAGTCACTTCTCGATCAACTTCCACAGGGCGAATCATTGTTTTGTGGGGATTTCAACGCAAAACACGTCCTGTGGGGGTCGCCGAGGAATGACTGCCGGGGACTAGCCTATGCTCAATAATAGAAGCAAACGACTTATGCATGCTGAACGATGAGAGCCCTACTTTTGTTGGAGGAAATGCCCCACCTTCGCACCTAGATCTCACGTTCTGTACGCTTGGTCTGGCAAACCGCTGCGACTGGCAAGTACACGAAGACGAAACACTTGGCAGTGACCATCTCCTGATAGAATTCTGCATTCAGGCCGAAGCAACCAGGGAAGTCTATAACGGGAGACCCAATTGGATTATGAAACAAGCTGATTGGGTTAAATTCCGTGTAGGCTGCCTTGAGTGGAAGGAAGAAGATATCATCGATACCAACATCGACGTGTACGCTACCAACATTACGAGCTCTATTATAGGTGCTGCTAACGACTCCATTCCAAAGACTTCTGGCGGAAAACCAAGGACTAGAAAACCATGGTGGTCACCGGAATGTCAGAAGGCGGTCAACGACAGAAGGAAGGCCCTCCGCCTACGAAAACGCCACTACAATGAAGCCAACCACCAAAATTACCTTAAGTTGAAATACGCTGCAAGAGACACCATAAAAAAGGCACAAAGTGGGCACTGGATGACATTCTGTAATGCGTTGAATAAAAACACGCAAACGGGTGCCGTCTGGAAGAAGCTGAACGCCATGAACGGGAAACGCAGATCATTCAACATACCAAACCTTGAAGATGGAGATAAGTATGTTACGAACGGCAAGGAAAAGGTAGATCTACTAGCAAAAACTTTTGCTGATGCAAGCAGAGACGAAAACCAATCACCAGAGTTTCTGAAGAGGAAGGAAATCTTTTACTCGCAGCACCCTTCATTAGTAATTGAATCTAATGAAGTGGCTGAACCAATCAACCTACCCTTCTCTGAGGGAGAGTTAACTAAGGCTCTTTCCCTCAAGAAGGATAGTGCGGCTGGTGAGGACAAAGTAAAGTACTCCATGCTCAAACATCTACCAAGAAACGCCAAGACGATACTACTAAACTTCTTCAACACATCCTGGCTGTCAGGAGAGGTACCTAAAGAATTGCGAAAAGCAAACGTCATACCTCTACTGAAAGCTGGGAAAGAGAAGAACAAGGTAGAGTCATATCGACCAGTAAGTTTGACATCCACACTATGCAAAACATTGGAAACAATGGTTAATATCCGATTACAGTTCTATCTGGAGAGCAACCGATTGATCGACGAAAATCAAAGTGGGTTCAGGAAAGGACGATCAACAATGGACCACTTGGTTAGACTACAGCAAGTCATGTCGCAGGCCCTTCTCTCGGGAAACCTGTTATGTGCCGTGTTCGTAGATCTGACCAAGGCTTTCGATTTGGTTTGGTTAGACGGGCTGCTCTTCAAGTTGGGACGTATCGGTATAACGGGCATAATGTTTCGGTGGATTAAAAGCTTTCTGAGCGATAGAAGGATACAGGTGAATGTTGGCAGATTCCTGAGTGCCGAGCAAACATTAGAAAATGGCACGCCTCAGGGGTCTGTTATCAGTCCCACTCTCTTCAACATCATGATCAATGACATTCACAAATCGTCCTACCTCGATTCTAAAACTAACTTGGCTAAATTTGCCGATGACAGTACCATATGGAGAAATGGGACGAGCTTCTGTGACCTACAAAAGAATATGCAAAGAGCCTTAGACAAATTCATGACATGGGCAAACGACTGGGGATTTAAAGTCTCGGAGAAGAAAACAGTCGGCATGCTTGTGAGCAGGGATAGAGGGAAAAACAGAATGACTCTGTGTATGAACGGGAAAACCATCGAGTTCAAAGACCAAACCAAGTTCCTTGGCGTAATCTTTGACCGACGGTTGACCTGGAAACCGCACATCGACTGGACTGTAGATAGATGCTCCAAAATCCTAAACTTAATGAGAAAATTAACGGGCAGTACGTGGGGCGCCAATAGAGTTACACTAATGATGGTATATCGTGCTCTAATACGTTCTGTATTAGACTACGGCTCTTTGGCCTTTATGAACTGCGCGCCAACACTCTTAAGCAAGCTTGACACCATCCAATACAAAGCTCTGTGCATTGCGACTGGCGTAGGGCTCGGGACTAGGCGAGAGGCACTACTACAAGAAGTCGGGGAGTTGCCCCTATCCCTAAGAAGAAAAGAACTGGCGACAAGGTATTGGGTCAAGATATCACAACTAGGTGAAAGATCCCCAACATTTCTCAGTCTACAAAAGTCAAAATATGTAAGAGATCCCAAAAAGAAAACCTTCAGCCAGGGTATCAGAGAAACGATCAAGGAACTACGACTGGGGGAGCTCGTGATAAATAAACACGACCCCCCAGTTGTCGCCCCCTGGACGCTCCCTATACCACTGGTCAATCTAGATCTACTACAGAAAACCGACAAGAAAAATAACCCCAGTGCTGCACGTGCTTACTCTCTAGAACATTTGGAAGACAACTGGCCGTCTGATGACTGGGACCATGTGTACACGGATGGCTCACGCAATCCTGAAAGGGGCACCAGCTCGTTTGGAATATACCTGCCAAACGGGGAACAGGGAATAAGCAGGAAACTGCCCAATAACTGTTCGGTGTACACTGCAGAGCTTGTTGCCATTCGTGACGCTATTTCATGGATCTCCCATCAAAAGACCGGCAAGTTCGTCATTCCAAGCGATTCTCTGAGCAGTCTGATTTCAATCCAAAATGACAACTCGGAATCAAGACCAGAAGTCATTTTGGAAATCAGGCAGCTATATCAGAGGGTCCTAGAGAAGGGAAGCAAATTAGAGCTCGTGTGGATTCCATCACATGTCAACATTAAAGGAAACGAGGAGGCAGATCGACTCGCCAGCGAGGGTCTCAACGACACAGCTACACGCCGCCTCATAGACTACAGCACCACGGAAATCTACAGTATGGTCAAAAGACAGGTCAATTCAATCTGGGAATTAAATCTCGTTGAACTTGACACATACAGATTCCGACTGGATGACGAGATCTACACCAAGACAGCAACCAATCACCCTAGACGAGATATATGCAGACTCATATCGAAACTAAGGGTGAAAGAGAGGCTGCGAGACTACAAACACCAAGTCATCGTCTGTGAGTGCGGAGAAGAGTGTACCACCAACCATGTCCTGGTAGACTGCGAGGTTTACAAGGAAGAGAGACGGGACTTAGTGAGAATGATGGAGACCAATAACATACCATTCAACACTAAGAACCTACTCTTCCCTAGACCAGATCTGAAGCTACAAATCTTCGAAGAAGTCCACACCCTAATGGACACAGTTGGACTAAGTAAATTAGTGAAATAAGAAAGGGTCACGGCTAGATAAATTCTCCATACAACGTAGGATGGTTGAGTAAAAACGTCCTCACGAAGGAAGCCCAACCATCCTATACATTTATTTTAATTTATTCATTTTACTTTATCTTTATACTTTACTTTTACTTAAATTTATTTTATATTTATTTATTACCTTCAATTTATTTTTTATTTTTTCTACTTATTTTTTATCTCAACTTATTTTTTTTTATACGACGTAGGATGGGGAAGTAAAAACGTCCTCTCGAAGGAAGCCCAACCACTCTACAACTTTATTTTAATTAATTCATTTTACTTTATCTTTACTTTACTTTACTTTATTTTATTTTATTTTATTTTATTTTATTTTATTTTATTTTACTTTACTTTACTTTACTTTACTTTACTTTACTTTACTTTACTTTACTTTACTTTACTTTACTTTACTTTACTTTACTTTACTTTACTTTACTTTACTTTACTTTACTTTACTTTACTTTACTTTACTTTACTTTACTTTACTTTACTTTACTTTACTTTACTTTACTTTACTTTACTTTACTTTACTTTACTTTACTTTACTTTACTTTACTTTACTTTACTTTACTTTACTTTACTTTACTTTACTTTACTTTACTTTACTTTACTTTACTTTACTTTACTTTACTTTACTTTACTTTACTTTACTTTACTTTACTTTACTTTACTTTACTTTACTTTACTTTACTTTACTTTACTTTACTTTACTTTACTTTACTTTACTTTACTTTACTTTACTTTACTTTACTTTACTTTACTTTACTTTACTTTACTTTACTTTACTTTACTTTACTTTACTTTACTTTACTTTACTTTACTTTACTTTACTTTACTTTACTTTACTTTACTTTACTTTACTTTACTTTACTTTACTTTACTTTACTTTACTTTACTTTACTTTACTTTACTTTACTTTACTTTACTTTACTTTACTTTACTTTACTTTACTTTACTTTACTTTACTTTACTTTACTTTACTTTACTTTACTTTACTTTACTTTACTTTACTTTACTTTACTTTACTTTACTTTACTTTACTTTACTTTACTTTACTTTACTTTACTTTACTTTACTTTACTTTACTTTACTTTACTTTACTTTACTTTACTTTACTTTACTTTACTTTACTTTACTTTACTTTACTTTACTTTACTTTACTTTACTTTACTTTACTTTACTTTACTTTACTTTACTTTACTTTACTTTACTTTACTTTACTTTACTTTACTTTACTTTACTTTACTTTACTTTACTTTACTTTACTTTACTTTACTTTACTTTACTTTACTTTACTTTACTTTACTTTACTTTACTTTACTTTACTTTACTTTACTTTACTTTACTTTACTTTACTTTACTTTACTTTACTTTACTTTACTTTATTTTATTTTATTTTATTTTTATTTATTACCTTTAAATTAATTAACTAAAAAAATTTAATTAATTCATTTTACTTTATCTTTACTTTATCTTTACTTTATCTTTACTTTATCTTTACTTTTACTTTAATTTACTTTATTTTATTACCTTTAATTTATTTTGACTACAACTTTATTATACTCTCTTTATTTATTTAATTTTATATTAGTTTAATTTACTACTAACATCTACTAAACTGGCGGGATAGTGGAGTAAGAGGGAGTCATGATCAGATGGGCTCTGCATCTAAACACTATTCTGCCAAAACAAATACCAGTGGGATAGTGGAGTAAGGGGAGACCACGAGAAGACAGGTCTGGCACCTAAAACACAAATCCCACAAAGAAGACGTCTACCAATCCAGAAACAAAAGAGATCATCTACCAACGATGTGTTTTTATTAGGGAAGAACTTCCCACTAAAACCTAATCCATGGCCTAAGGCCAAAATGGAAAGATTGCAAAATCATATTCTAAAAATCAGGAAGCAGCTTCGGCTCTCCTATGTCTTGTCTGTGATATCACTTAAGTGGAAGCAGACGTTAAACACCAAAAGAAGAAGAAGAAGGGCACAGTGAGATTAAACCGTTTAAATCATAATGCAAGGGAGGACTAAATAGACTGAGTTGAGTTCAGACTGTTAAAATAGTACTCACTGGAAACAGAATAGTCTACTTACTAGTGAGTTGGGTTTTTAACTGGTATAATAGTACTCACTGAATACAGATTGATCTATTAACTAGTGAGTTGATTTTAAACTATTAAACCAGTACTCACTGAATACATATTAATATTTCAACTAGATTGAGTTGATTTTAAACTGTTATAGTAGTGCTCACTGAATACAGATTGATTTATTAACTAGTGAGTTGATTTTAAACTGTTATAGTAGTACTCACCGAATACAGATTGGTCTACTAACTAGACTGAGTTGATTTTAAACTATACCCACTGAATAGAGATTGATCTTCACTTGATCGGATTAAAATTGTGACCTCTACAGGTACAAGCGACGTCCAAATTGTTTTTGTCCAATTTTCACTAAATTCGAACTCAACCTTTACTACGGTGTTACGGTGATATATTCAAAGGGTTTATAACATCGGATAATAACTAGGGCCTTCAGAGGGACCATAAGCTAAAACGGGTGATTTTTCGTATTATCAGGGGACACAATTAAGGAAATTACGATCCGATAAGTAAGGGTTATCGACTGAGACAGAGGGGTTCAAGTTAGATGAACACCCGAGATCGTGCAAGGTTGAACACTGAGAACGCGTCAGCGTTCGAAGTGTTCAATTGCGCGAGATCGGGTGTTTATCTAACTTGACCCCGAGGGTCGAAGGTCGATAACTAGCTTACACACTGGGCTCTTTGTTTGTGTAAGAAGTTGAATGAGTGAATGAAAATGGAAGGATACGAGTAAGACGCCAGTTTATCACAGGCCATTTATCACACAATATAATTTTACCAATTCGTCTATAACAGGTATCAATACATTATTTTGACCGTCATGTATTGTCGTTTATTCAGCAGATTGAGGTGGGGGTCAATTACCTGACTATAGCCAGCGTTATGTTTATTTACGATGAATACAAATCAGATCATTTAGGTTTCTTAAATACAATTTTAATGAATTTAGATAGGTATATGAATAAATGTATTTTTAACCCATTTGCTGATTTCAGGTTTTCGACACTTTTAATGTCGTAAATTGTCGTCGCTCCCGTCCGGTGTCCACGCTCTGGGGGCTAAAGAATATGGTCATGAGACGAAGAATCCTATTGATTTTCAATAATTTCCGATAATGACTTCCAGATATATGGCACTTTATATTTAATGTTTTGAGAATTCAACGTCAGTATGGGGCAGAATTAGAAGTCAAACAATTAAGTATTTAGTGTGCTGTAAATGTTTTCCTTACCGACAACGTGGGGGTGATGGCCGGGTGGTTAGCGTGTGTGCGTTGTGTTGTAAGGTCTGTCATTGAGTCAACTGACGTGGTTTCGATTCAACGGCTGAACGGGACAAGGTGTAGGGTAGCTTGTCCAGCCTCGCGGGGTTTCCCCGTGTCCTCCGGTTTCCTCCCATTGCTTAAGACCCCTACGCACAAACGAATTATTGAAAAAAAATTTAACCATGTTAAACCGAAATGACATAGTGTGTGACGAATTGACGTTAAACCAAATTTTCTCCCCTTGCCCACGAAAGAAAAATTATGCAACACCCTTATTGACTTCCCGGGCGACTTATTTGATGTTGGCGTATGTTTGGTTGCCTGGCAATCTATCTTTAAAATACACAACAGGCCGACGAATAATGTAATTTTTACTTGGTGTGAATGAGGTATGCGGCATTGACTGGAATATACGTGTTTTACATTCACGATTTGTCAGCCACAAAACAAACTAACCATGTGCGAAAAAAAAAAGCATGTGCAATGATGTTGGAAAGGTATTTTACAGATTACATGGTCAAACAGAATTTTATCCCAGTTCGCTAAGTTTTGTGTATTTTATCTTTTTACTTTTGGATGCGTTTTCTAGCTAATGACACTGTTTCACAATCAACATTGAAAAAAAAATTTGTTATTGTTTTAACTGCATGTATTTTTCTGTTTTCGTTAACACGGTATTTCTTGTTATTTCTAATACACTTCACACACGAAAATGCATGGTTTGTTTTGACAATCACCGGGTTAGTATGTTGAGGTGTTCATTTATATGAACACCTACTTTTCCTCAAATGATCACCTGTGCACGTGTTAAAACAACACATTACAAGTTGATCCGTAACTTGAACACCCGAATCAGAACAAAGGGTCCAGTGTGTAAGCGCAAATATCGAAAGGAACAAGCTAAAAACATGATTTTTCGGACAATCAGGGGCCATAATCCATGTAGTTTCGATTAATTGAACAATTTTTTGTACATGTCATATGCAAAATTTCAATCCAAAATTTTAAAATATAGAGCAGATAAAAGTCGAAAATTATGCCCCCACCCCACACACACACTAATTTCCATGAATATTCCCTCTGTGACCTTCAATCGAAGAGTCACTCAGTATACAATTTGCAGTTTGCACGTTGCTCTATTGTGGAAACCATATCGCATTCGAAAATATTGAATACCAAATGAGTTAGAAGAGTAAAGAAGTTGCAAAACGATGCGAAAAATGGGAGGGGGGGGGGCTAAGTTTTTGGTAACTTGACACAAATTTTCATGCTGTTGCAAGTTAACTGACAAAGATTTTATTTTTTTATGTTGTTAGAACTGGTCAAGCTGCAAATAAAATGATTTTCATTTTTATCCCAAACCCTTCTCCAGTAGAGTTATCGCAATTTAAAGAAGGGGTACAATTCAGGTACCCCAAGATACGTATTTTGTGTATTCTTGTGACACCTACGGAAAGAGGGGTTGAACTGGTTGATCATTATAATATGGTAGGGTGATACCGAGACTATAATCACCAACTAAAACAGAGTTCGCCAATGACGAACACGACGAAAATCATCTGAAAAACGTAATCGAGCTGTATCTCAGAAAAGTTGATTTCTAAAATCGGCGATTTTGGCTGAGGAGTAGGCTTGATGGGTCGACCAAACCCTGTGAATATGAACTCAATCGGCCGACCCCCACCTTCTCACCTTCTGCATGATCTTGCATGGTTTTCTCGTGGAATGGCTCTTAACATCATAAACGTTCATTCCGTTACTCATTTTTGAAATTCCAAAAAGGCATTGGAACATCTGGGTGGGTTGCTTGAAAAATTGTACGTTCATTTTTCAGTTTAACTCGACACAGATTTTAAAATCTGTTTGTTACAATTGATCATATCTGGTCATTGCTGGATTGGCTGCTGATACTTGAGCTTTTGAGGGAGTATTCAATCAAATCTATATCAAGTACAGAAAATTGGCAGTCCTTCGTTTATTCTAGGGTCTTCCCAAAAACTTTGGACTGAGATTTAAGGTATTGTTCATCCCCAAACAGTATTGTTTACATTGTGTCCGATTTGATCAATCTCGAAACCAGAAAAATTGCCGGAGAAATTTCTCTGGTGACTGAGGGTAGCCATTTTCCCCGAAAGTGACGAATTACGTGACATGTATTTATTTTACGTGCCTGGATGGCTGAATCACTTAAAAATATACCTAAGCGCAGTTATTTTACGTGCCTGGATGACCGAATCACTTAGAAATATACCCACGCGTAGAAAAATAGATCTTTACAAAAACTTGAATGTGTACGTTTAGGATCCAATTTTTTTATGTCAGCGAGTTGACTTTGACTCAAGGATCATTTTACAACAAACGAAACGACGATCCGACCTCCAGTTTTCGAGAAATCGACCCCAAAAAGATTGACTAATCAGAGGTCAGAATGGGCGGGGCTTAGATGTGGAAAGATTTGCAGAAAATGGACGGTTTATGGCCCCAGAGGCCTCCGGCCCCGCGGCTGACTCTGGTAACGAGATTGCGTTTTGATAGCTTTGTTTGTCACGCAATTAGTTTTCCTGCATTATTCTGCTATACACTGGTTAGTAAAGCTAATAAAATTGTGAGTCATGACTTAACGTTATGTAAACATATTAAATTGGTCCAATTTGAAGCTCTGTTTAAAGCGTAATGATATTGTTACACAGTTGGATATTGATTGTTAATCGGACTATTGACCAGTCATAATTTAGAAAATAAATTTGCTGTTTTAAGTGGGAATATCGCTTATCAAACGAAACACTGCCAGGGATATGCAATTGGTCCAATTCATAGATTATGCATCTTTTCAACTTTTAAGAGCGCGTTGTTTGTTTTTTTCGAGGGAGCTTTCTGGCAAAGACTATTATCGAGAGGCAATGAAAAAGCGTTCCTGTGATAGATTAAGCTGTTTACTATCGGTGTCATTTCTTTTAACACAATTATAACAATAGGACATAGGGCCTACTATCTATTACTTTATATTTATTTTTTGTTGGTTATTTTAAACCTTAATTCTAATTAATGGTTATTTGCGCATTTGGCTCATTCTCAAAAGCAATCATCGACCATGATGGAACGACCAGAGGCCGTTTCTTATCTCCCACGACCAGCCTAGGAATTGACCATGAAAACTTACACCGTTTAAACTATTAAATGCGAAAATAACGATTTCCTTTTTTTATTTAATACGAAATTAAATCTAATTACAATGATTTGATTGTTCTTCCAAACCTTGGGTTGATCTTTATCTAGGTTTTTGATTTATCTCTGGATATTCGTAGATAATAATATATATCACAGAAACATGTAATTCTAATACGTATTTCATAAATCTAATAATCGCGCGTATATGTAAATGTGATATTATCTGTAAAGTACAATAATAATCAGCTACTTAAAAGGAAATGAAATGAATATTAATGGGGTTTAACGTCCTGCTCCGAACTGGGCTTATGAATGAAACGAATGAATGAAATGGGGTTTAACGTCCTACTGTTATGCACTTAACCTGAGCTAATTGAAGATGGGCATACGCCATACAGTGTGCTATGTTGCCCCGACAGTGACACTACGGCCTACTCTTATATTCCTACTACCAAAGGATCTTTTACGTGCACGCCAATGTGTACACGGGACCTCGGTTTTTCGTCCCATCCAAACGACTAGGCAGCTGTCCTTGTCAGGCCCTCCGTCCTGCATCACTGGCAAGTGGACTCCACGCCGGTAAATCTGGATGAATTTTCTCGGCCAATGCAGGGATCGAACACCCAGCCACCAGGCTAGCGAGCCAGCGTCTTACCCATTTAGATTCCTTGACCACCGCTACTTTAAGCCCTATACTGTAATTTATAGTCAAACAGTAGTAAGTTTTAATTTAATCCCTTCGTGTTCCTATTAATTTCACCAAGGCTCTGGAAGGCAGTGGCTCGTAAAAAACAGGGACATTCAAGGTTCAGTCATGGCGTCAGTGGTGCAAGAAGGAGAACCTGGCAAGGAAGAGTGTCTTGTAATTAGCATGGAACAAAAGTCAAATGTTCCGTGTACATGTTGGCATGCGCGTATTTAGGATGGAACAAAAGTCATGGGAGGGGGGGGGGGCTAAGTTTTTGGTAACTTGACACAAATTTTCATGCTGTTGCAAGTTAACTGACAAAGATTTTATTTTTTATGTTGTTAGAACTGGTCAAGCTGCAAATAAAATGATTTTCATTTTTATCCCAAACCCTTCTCCAGTAGAGTTATCGCAATTTGAAGAAGGGGTACAATTCAGGTACCCCAAGATACGTATTTTGTGTATTCTTGTGACACCTACGGAAAGAGGGGTTGAACTGGTTGATCATTATAATATGGTAGGGTGATACTGAGACTATAATCACCAACTAAAACCGAGTTCGCCAATGACGAACATGACGAAAATCATCTGAAAAACGTAATCGAGCTGTATCTCAGAAAAGTCGATTTCTAAAATCGGCGATTTTGGCTGAGGAGTAGGCTTGATGGGTCGACCAAACCCTGTGAATATGAACTCAATCGGCCGACCCCCACCTTCTCACCTTCTGCATGATCTTGCATGGTTTTCTCGTGGAATGGCTCTTAACATCATAAACGTTCATTCCGTTACTCATTTTTGAAATTCCAAAAAGGCATTGGAACATCTGGGTGGGTTGCTTGAAAAATTATACGTTCATTTTTCAATTTAACTCGACACAGATTTTAAAATGTTTGATTGGTAAATATGACATGTCTCTTTCGACTATAATATTTGACATATTTCATTGACGGATATACTATATCCCTGATAATATAGGTCTACTACGTTGTTAACACTGTTCATCACGTGTATTTTACATACCTATAGTTCATTGGCCAATCACGCTATTTTACCGAGATTTCGCTTAATAGATTGGATGCAGCTATGGCGGGTGTGGCATGCCAGCAGGGTAAGCTTACTCTTCCGGACACCTGTTACCACTGTTTGTCGTGTATTTTGTACACGGTGAACAGTCCATATGCTGATTACACTATTTTGCCATATTACACTATTTTGCCTATACCGTTTTTTAGGACTTCGAATTTTGTCTGATGGTTTGGATTGTTCGTACTTGGTTTTATTTTATTATTATTATTATTATTATTACGATTGATCATATCTGGTCATTGCTGGATTGGCTGCTGATACTTGAGCTTTTGAGGGAGTATTCAATCAAATCTATATCAAGTACAGAAAATTGGCAGTCCTTCGTTTATTCTAGGGTCTTCCCAAAAAATTTGGACTGAGATTTAAGGTATTGTTCATCCCCAAACAGTATTGTTTACATTGTGTCCGTTTTGATCAATCTCGAAACCAGAAAAATTGTCGGAGAAATTTCTCTGGTGACTGAGGGTAGCCATTTTCCCCGAAAGTGACGAATTACGTGACATGTATTTATTTTACGTGCCTGGATGGCTGAATCACTTAAAAATATACCCAAGCGCAGTTATTTTACGTGCCTGGATGACCGAATCACTTAGAAATATACCCACGCGTAGAAAAATAGATCTTTAAAAAAACTTAAATGTGTACGTTTAGGATCCAATTTTTTTATGTCAGCGAGTTGACTTTGACTCAAGGATCATTTTACAACAAACGAAACGACGATCCGACCTCCAGTTTTCGAGAAATCGACCTCAAAAAGATAGACTAATCAGAGGTCAGAATGGGCGAGGCTTAGATGTGGAAAAATTTGCAGAAAATGGACGGTTTATGGCCCCAGAGGCCTCCGGCCCCGCGGCTGACTCTGGTAACGAGATTGCGTTTTGATAGCTTTGTTTGTCACGCAATTAGTTTTCCTGCACTAATCTGCTATACACTGATTTATTAAGCTAATAAAATTGTGAGTCATGACGTAACGTTATTTAAACATATTAAATTGGTCCAATTTGAAGCTCTGTTTAAAGCGTAATGATATTGTTACACAGTTGGATATTGATTGTTAATCGGACTATTGACCAGTCATAATTTGGAAAATAAATTTGCTTCCATTAAAGCAGTTTTAAGTGGGAATATCGCCTATCAAACGAAACACTGCCAGGGATATGCAATTGGTCCAATTCACAGATTATGCATCTTTTCAACTTTTAAGAGCGCGTTGTTTGTTTTTTTCGAGGGAGCTTTCTGGCAAAGACTATTATCGAGAGGCAATGAAAAAGCGTTCCTGTGATAGATTAAGCTGTTTACTATCGGTGTCATTTCTTTTAACACAATTATAACAATAGGACATAGGGCCTACTATCTATTACTTTATATTTATTTTTTGTTGGTTATTTTAAACCTTAATTCTAATTAATGGTTATTTACGCATTTGGCTCATTCTCAAAAGCAATCATAGACCATGATGGATTGCCCAGAGGCCGTTTCTTATCTCTCACGACCAGCCTAGGAATTGACCATGAAAAATTACACCGTTTAAACTATTAAATGCGAAAATAACGATTTCCTTTTTTTATTTTATACGAAATTAAATCTAATTACAATGATTTGATTGTTCTTCCAAACTTGGGTTGATCTTTATCTGGGTTTTTGATTTATCTCTGGTTATTCGTAGATAATAATATATATCACAGAAACATGTAATTCTAATACGTATTTCATAAATCTAATAATCGCGCGTATATGTAAATGTAATATTATCTGTAAAGTACAATAATAATCAGCTACTTAAAAGGAAATGAAATGTATATTAATGGGGTTTAACGTCCTGCTCCGAACTGGGCTTATGAATGAAATGAATGAATGAAATGGGGTTTAACGTCCTACTGTATGCACTTAACCTGAGCTAATTGAAGATGGGCATACGCCATACAGTGTGCTATGTTGCCCCGACAGTGACACTACGGCCTACTCTTATATTTCTACTACCAAAGGATCTTTTACGTGCACGCCAATGTGTACACGGGACCTTGGTTTTTCGTCCCATCCAAACGACCAGGCAGTTGTCCTTGTCAGGCCCTCCGTCCTGCATCAATGGCAAGTGGACTCCACGCCGGTAAATCTGGATGAATTTTCTCGGCCAATGCAGGGATCGAACACCCGGCCACCAGGCTAGCGAGCCAGCGTCTTACCCACTTAGATTCCTTGATCACCGCTACTTTAAGCCCTATACTGTAATTTATAGTCAAACAGTAGTAAGTTTTAATTTAATCCCTTCGTGTTCCTATTAATTTCACCAAGGCTCTGGAAGGCAGTGGCTCGTAAAAAACAGGGACATTCAAGATTCAGTCATGGCGTCAGTGGTGCAAGAAGGAGAACCTGGCAAGGAAGAGTGTCTTGTAGTTAGGATGGAACAAAAGTCAAATGTTCCGTGTACATGTTGGCATGCGCGTATTTAATGGGTAAACCAAGTGCGTAATTCCGTTATATTACCAGGAGGTCTTGGATTCAATCCCGGTATTTGCTGAGAAATTCAAGGCGTTCTTCCCCATTGTCAGTGATGCAAACTGAAAGGTCAAGCAAGTACAGTGCCTATAGTCGCGCGGATTTGACGAAAAGCCCAGGTCCTTCATAGTACACTGCATAAGGTTCGTCCGTCAGAGTTAATGTAGAAATGTGGGACGTTAAACCCAATTCCATTCCATTTCATATCAATTCCAGATAATCAAGAGTATAATTTTATTTCAAAAGGAAACAAAACTGCATCATTTATATTATCATTTTCAATGTGTGTAACGCAAACAAGTGAAAATCCTGCCGCCAAGCAAAAATAGATACGCGTATGACCTTTAACAAGAGACCCTTAACATCCATATATGCCAACTAATGAAGTTTTACCATCAATATGGTTTCATCCACACTAACTAATAAGGTCACCGAACAGAAAACAAGTAGGAACACAGACGATACGTCCACCCACATATTATAGGTATTCAAACTATACCAATTCCCACAGAAACAAATAATAGAAAAGTGTGATAAAATACATGTATATAGTGTTCAAACGAGATACTTAATTCGTTCAAACGAGATACTTAATTCGTTAAAACGAGATACTAATTCGTTCAAACGAGATACTAATTCGTTCAAACGAGATACTAATTCGTTCAAACGAGATACTAATTCGTTTAAACGAGATACCAATTCGTTCAAACGGATTAATTTTTTTGTTTTGTTTGGCACTAATGGGCCTTCGTAATATAGAGACAATAACGGTAAAAACCTTTTCCTTAAATCAATAAAGCTAACTTATAAATCATAATCAGTTTTTATGTGAATCCAGGGAAGCGAAGTGGTTCTCAGATTTTCTCTCTATGTCCATATCTAGTTTCTGCTTATTTGAGATCATATCTAAATATCGAAAAACGGGTAGGCTGTTTTTCGTTATTGGCCAAGGTCAACAATTCAAAAGGAACAAGCACTTTTATTGAATTCACAGCACAGGCATTCTCATTTATGGTTTCTAAATTCGCTATATAAAACTGTATTCTGTAGATACATATCCTTAAATCAGTTTTTATATATTTTTCGTTATTCGCTTATATCGAAAACCAATAGGAATAAACAGTTTTATTTGATTCACTGCCCAGGCATTATCAATTATATGATTGTTCTTCAAAACCTTGGGTTGATCTTTATCTGGGTTTTTGATTTATCTCTGGTTATTCGTAGATAATAATATATATCACAGAAACATGTTATTTTATTACGTATTTCATAAAGTTTTGTTATTGGATTTAATGAAATGTTTTTCTCAGTTTCTCTCTATTCAATCCTGAAATCGTTTCAGTTTTTTGTATTCAAATGGGGAAACTTGTTTTCGTTATTCGCCAATATCGAAAAATGAGTAGCTCATTATTCGGCATCAGAGAAACCAAGTTCGTATGCAGGTATGAGTATTGACCTGAAGTGTATTTTGATTACTACCCATTTGTTGATTACCTTGGCCTGAACAATAGATTAATCAAAAAACTCATAGTAACTTAGCTTCCATAGTCCGCTGGAGGATGTTTTTACTCTCCAAATGTCTCAACATTTTATTTCCAGACAAGACATTTATTGTCACCCATTGCTTGTCTTGTAACGATTTTCTTAATGACGATATCTGACTCTTCAAATCAACGATATAAAGCTTACCCTGGATATAATTTCATTGATAATCATACCCTTGGGACGAGCGTCTAGGTCTAGAAGTTAAAGTCACATTGCTAGACGATAACTACATATTTTTATATTCTATTTCTAAATTTAGGACCGAGACACCTACCTTTGAGCTATAACTCATAATTATGAGGTAAATTCCTAGAATCCTTTTGAAAGGATGGGTTTACATCTGTTGGTTTTATTCTCAACTTAGACAAACATGCCCTGGTACCATGAAGCGAGTTTTCTTAAGGAGAATGACAGAAAAATTTAATTCCTCATTAACAATAACATGTATCAAATCCTAATGTTTGGAATCATTTGGCTGTTAGACCCCTGCTGTTAAGATTGAACAAGCTAGATTTTGGCCATCTAATGATAGCAGATATAATACACAAACATTCGTTCAAATTCGCAGTATATACCCGAACACAAAACAATATTTAACTGTGCATACTAGATGTTAGACTGGCCCAGTCTCTCTATTAATTTTACATTTCGATTTATATAAAAGTATTAATTTTTAGTAAACCAACATTTTCGTTTCTATTTGTATAAAAAAAACTTTGAGTAAACCTGTAACCAGCACCAGACAGGCAGACACTGGACAATTTGCGAGCTTCACAATAAAATCGGCGTTCTTGCCATGTTGGGATCACGGTGGCTAAGTGGATAAGGCGCTGGTTCGCTAGCCTGGAGGTTGAGTGTTCGATCCCTGCATTGGCCGAGAAAGTTCATCTCGATTTTCCGGCGTGATTTCCCCTTGTCAGTGATGCAGAAGGAGGGCCTGACATGTACAGCTGCCTAGTCGTTCGGATGGGACGAAAAACCGAGGTCCCGTGTACAAATTGGAGTGCACGTAAAAGATCCCTTGGCAGTTGGAATTCGATATAAGAGTAGGCCGTAGCGCCGCTGCCCGGGCAAAATTTCCCTCATTGCACACTGTGGCGTATGCCCGTCTTCAATTAGCCCAGGTACGGTGCTTAAGCGTAGGACGTTAAACCCCATTTCTGTCTGTCTGTTCTTGCCATGTTTTTCGTCCTACCTTATTTGGAATGATTGACAGTTATCAAGCACGCCCCGAGTCACGGGACATGAATCATGCGTCTCGACTGGAGTGCAAAGCAGTCATGCTGAGACCGTCTGAGGGTTGATGTCTCGTTGTTGTTAGATATGTCGTGATCACGTGCACAACGTCACACGACCTACATAATGCAGATTGACCTACTAGATGAGATTGAAGCTCTTTTTGCCCAGTCTCTAGAGATTACGAGGTTTTTTTGGGGTTTTTTTTGGGGGGGGGGGGGTGGAGAGGACTGGCCAATTTTTGGTGTGTGGAGAAGACTGGCCACCAGTGTAACAAGATGTCTGCACCTAGCTAGTTAATGTCACCATGCAGTTTAGATCTATTTTGGAATTTGGAATTATACGGCCGACTAACCTGCAGTTTTAGATCTATGTATGTCATCACCACTCTTGTATGGTATGTCATTGTAGGTATCTCGTTTAACTTTGTGGTATTTCTCCATGTACTTCAGTAGCCCAGCCCCAACTTCTGAATGGCATCGACTGATGCACAGGAACCGAATATTATGGGTGACGCGACTACGAGCCGAGAACGGTAGATGCAAGCTTTCTTGTGGGGTCCCGCGGCATGCGCTTCGTTGAGAAATTTTTGAATCTAACAGTCCCTGAAATGTTATTTCCTGGATTTCGAGGCAAGATTTTGCAGAATTCTGATAGTCAGTCAGAAAACACTTAAAACATGAGTAAAATTTGCTACTACGCATTGGAATTCATGTTATTTATTAAGAAATTTCTAAGAACGTACAATTAAGTACTGTGAATCTGTCATAACTTCTCAAAGGAATAATAATTATATCATTTACATGAATATATCTTTGATATTATTGCTGTGGTGAATTTTTTTGATTTAGCAAAAATATGACCATGTCCTTATATTTGCATCAAGTTTCCGCGTTAAGTCAGGTTTAACCCCCGATCGGCGATTTGGTCCAGATCGATCGTCTCGGTCATTAGGGCATTCCTGTTACATTACTGAACGCATAAGTTATTACTGATTTGATCTTTGAAAAACTGGCACGTGTTGTGATATCGAATAAAGCAACAATACGTATACACTGATATATTCAATTATGATATAAGGTATTTGAGATTTTCCCTTTGAGATTTTGGCATTAATTCATATAGTCGCTGATGCATAATTCTGTTACCGGCTTCACTTATTTTGCGACCGACAGTTTTTTCCTGGGTATTCCCCCCTCCACCCCCCTCTTTTAAGCAGTATAAAGAAAACATTTTACAATAAGTTCTGTATGACTTTAGTTTATTAATAGCACTATAAGTAAAAACAACATATAACAAAGCAAATAATAACAATAGGACCTTTTTACAAATTCATATTTAAAATTACATATTTATCATAATCATACAAGCTTATTCAAATATAATAGATCTCAAATAGTAAAGTAGCATACATAAAAACATACAATGATATATGGACGATAAACAGATAATGAATGTTTCGCTCATTTATCTAGATGTATACAGTCATTATTTATTATATTATTGAATCTCAGTTTTAAGTTCTCAGTTTATTATATCACGGTAATTAGGGGTTATACCTATTGCGCAGTGGCGCGATTTACCGTTGAAATCTGGTTAAAATATTATTGACAGAACTTGTTTTATGTAAAACTAGATCCTTTTCATTGCCCTGAATACCATTGACCAATAAGTGACCAATTTGTGATGTCAATCAATGTAGAAATTTCCGCCGACGATTGGATTTCTGCTCCTTCAGTTCTATCTACGAAAAACAGACCAATTGCTTTGCTTATATCCTCGTCAGACCTGAGAGGCGTCCGTGCTGCGCAGTTACGATCGTCATAAGCGTGGTTGAAACGCCAGATACCGTGCTGTGGTCGCAGCATGTTTAAAACAAACGCCAAGGTTTTGCGATCTGACCTGGAAAGCTATGAGAACGTGGTGGTTTGGCGATGTTCGCGATGCAAGTGTGGAAACACATTCATGGACATAGTACATGCATAGTACTTGTGGCAAAGACTGCGAAAATTGTAACATTGGCAACGGCGACTTTAGGCGTTTTCACCACGACCAACGCGTGTCTGACACAACCGCATCAAGCGTTCAAAGTCCTTAGGGCGTTGTCAAGGCGATGTTGCGATGAGTTCACCACAGTTACGCAATTGCACCACGTCGTGCGACCATGGTGATCTTATGGGGTTCCCAAGTGCCTTTATGGAGTAGGCCTATTTGATACGAGTCATACGACATGGCGCTTATCAATCTTGTATTACGCTCCTATGGCAACCACGCTTTTCATGTACATGTATACTACTTAACAGGTGTATGTCGCCATCTTGAAATTTCCAAAAAATCTGATCAGCTTATATTGCCGTTATTACGTGATAGAAACGCACGTGCAGTCGCGATACACATAGAAAACGTATGGCAAGAACCCCAATATGAACGTTATTCGATTGCCGCGGGTTCGCCGATGATCACCATTGCCAACCGTTGCCAAGCCAATAGATCTCAAAATAACCGCGACACTTTTCAATTATGTAATATATTTTGGGGATATATATTTTCGTGTTGTGTTCTCGTTTCCTGGGAACCTTGTGCATTTCCTGGCTGTCGTATGGTCACAGCAGCGCAGTAAGAATGAAATGGGGTTTAACGTCCTACGCTTAAGCACCGTACCTGGGCTAATTGAAGACGGGAGCGCAGTAAGAACGCCGCGGGCTGAGGGAGCTTTATATAATGATGGGAACATTTAAATATACATGTATGATTACTTCGATTTTCTGTTCCTCGGATAGAAAAGACGTTTTTTTTATAAACCAAAATACTTGGCTGTGCAGTTAAAAGCATTTAGTTCGAATTTTTTAAGATTTGAAATTATACATTTTTCACGTGATTAAGTTATCAAGACCCTAAAGAACAGACAATCAAATTGGTGTGGCCTTAATTTCATACATGTCAGATTATCACATTTTAGTGAGCACATAAACCATGTTTTAACAACTGCATTAAAAAACATGTATACATTATGCATGACAATAAATACTCTATATAATAACACAGAGCTACAGTAAGTTGATAAAATAATTACAAACTATTAATTATAAATGCATCATAAAAATATCAGATATTTTATACTGTGTGGACAATGTGTTGTAGGGATCATATCAAATGATGAATCCATTACTATCAGCATCATCAAATACTTATATTACTTACATTACCTACTGTATATTAACTTATTTGTACTTATCTTATTAATCTCAGACATAAATCTTTGATTACATGTACTTACAGTATTGAGAGTATACACTTATTGTTTTTTTGTAATTGAGACCTTTACATAATTAATGATTGTAATTTTAAACAAAGTATTTAAATTTCATTTTAAATAATTTCTTTCTGGAGATAAATTCGTCCTGCGGCTGCTTGTGGCATAGACACCAGCCCTCTCAACAGCACACACCAACAAAGTCATGTTCAGCGAAGGGGTTTTAATTAAGGAAGGATCACACCATACAACTTCGTTCATCTTTTATAATGGTGCTTAGCTATATATACATGTGATAATAATTTATGATAACACATTGCAGGATGTTCATATTTTCGTATTATGTCAATATTTATAGGTAGTTTTAGGAAAATGTCATTGTTATTAGTTATTAGTCACAATTCGAATGCTACCTTTTTTTTAAAAAATGAAATAAATATGTGGATCAGTATTGGATCTTTGTAGATGTATGGAAAGTAAAATCTTCCAAATAAATATAATTTCTTTCATTTGTGTAGTAGCAATAGCAACAAATATTTCACACCAGACAAAAAAACTGATTAAATTCTTATCTGATTTGAGGTTACATAACATACAGTAAATAGTTAGTTCAAATAACCTGATAAAAAAAGATTTAAATCAATGTTTTAGGGTCAATCTTGCTTTCCTTCACAAATTAAAACATACATATTTCAACATACATATATAATGTGTAACCCAAAATATATGATATGCATCAATTATTACATATAGAAATGTACTGATACATAACACAAATCCTACACAAAGCTCATCTCATCAAATATTCTTAAAGACAAACAATTACCACTTAAGTTTAAATATTTAGATCTGTCATGTATTTAGAGTTAACTACTAAATGTCATTTAAAATAAACCGAACCTATTGAGTAGCTACATAAATAATTTAAATTCAGACTTCCTTCAATGAAACTGACATTAATGTGAAAAAATGATTGAAAGACATTTAATAATTGAACTGGTACAGACCTCACACAATTCTATGATGGAATAAAACAACTGTTTATTACTGAGCAATGTTTCGACTAAAATTCTCTAGTGTTAATAATGAGGGACATGTACTAAACAAAGCATTCATATTGATCAAAAGCATCAAAAAAATTACTTATCTATATCCATGAACATTTATTGAATTTGAAAACAATAGATATAAAATATAGAAATGTACGTATCTTTTGTTAAAAAAATTATATCATGAATTTGGAGAATGAACTGAGATCTTAAATATTGAATATTACAAATTACACCGCTGTTCCCTCATCATTCGATGGTTCAGCTCTTTCCGATAGAATAATCAACAATTGGTCAAATTTACGATGTCTGTCTTTACGATTTACACTGGCGCCTCTGGCTCCCCATAATAATTTCAGTTGGAAGGCAGTGTCAAACATATCTAAAACGTCCCGATCACCATGGAAATCGGCCATTACAGCACTTCCTGTAATTTGATAGAGTTCTACTTGAGCAGCAATGACACGGGCAGTATCTAAATGTGTAAGGAACATATCTAATCCTGCCACAGGGTTGTTGCGTTCCCATGTTAGTTCATTAAGCAGACTATCTAAATCTCGTTCCAATAAATACACTAGAGGGTTAATATTTGGCACACACACATTTTGTAAGGGGAGAGAACTGCTACCCTCATTTAAAGCTTTATAGGCTGCCTTGAGTTTTGTGTCGAAAGTGTAAGCACTATTGGTGTGATTTTGACGTAATATTAATCTGGTTGTCTTTAATCTTGACACCTGAAAATACAAGAATTAACATCATGTGACTACATTGTAGAAATTCTATGGAAGTGGGGAATATTACAGTTATTTTGAGACCTGGAGATATGCTATGCAGAGTGCTATGAGGGAAATTTCGCACCAACAGCGTTACCATGGCTTAGGCTACTCTTATTTTATTTGATCTTTAACTTGCTATCAATAGTGTACACACAACCATGTTTTTTTTGGTTTTTTATCAAATTGAGTAGACGCTTTTCCTCTGTAGTGCACCACTGACAAGGGAAGACCTGATTGGAAAATCATTGAATCATGTGTCTGCTGGGATGGCGATTATTTTTCAATCCATTCAAAGTCACAACCATCTTGTTAATAAATAATAAATTAATAATCTTGCAGCTCTTACATAATGCATCTTTAATTTAGATGCTTATGCACTTAATTGCTTGAATCCAGAACACTGTAACTGTGAGCAGGCCACAGTTAACATAGGCCTACAGTAAATCTAATCGTTACATTAAAATCGTCATTACAATGTTAATAAAATAAACTAACCTGTTGTGAAGTGAGTCCATCCATGACATTGACAAAACTAAATAGATTGCCCAAAAGTTTTAATTCTAACGATATCAAAATCCATTGACTCATCATATTAGCTCGTTCACTGACTGTACTGCATGTTAAAATACTGACAATAACAAGTAACTTCATACAATGACATCTGTAATACATGAAAACAACAATATTAAAATACTGACAATAACAAATAACAATATGTTAGAAATACTTTAAATATTTAAACTATTTAGAAGTATGATTAACAGCTACATATGGACAATACCATAGAGCCTTTTCACAGTTGGGGGTTGGGATGGCCTAGTGGTCTAAAGTGCTGCTCTTCGACCTCTAGCTGGCCGGCCACCATTCGGCTAGCGACTGAGGTTTCGAGCCCTGGTGTGAGCGTACGAGGCATGGAGATAGGGGCTACTTCTCAACCTCATGGGTTTCCTCCGGGCACTCCGGTTTCCTCCCACTGCTAAAGACCCCTATGTGCAAGTGAATTATTGAAATAAAAATAAAACCATATGTTAGTCCCAAAATGACCTAGTTGTGTTGAGTGGACGTTAAACCCTGTTTCTCTCTATCTCTCTCTCTTTTCACAGATATTTGGTTATTACAAAATGTATGTTGTGCACTCGAAACAGTGCATTCATTCAGTCAATTTTTCCAGAGTTCAGATATTTGCAGAGTTTTGGATGCGCACAATAAAGCCATAAATCTGTTTTTTCATTCCCACACAAAGTTAATGTTCACAGATTCTGATATATATATATTAAATCATGATAATTAATTCAACACAGATTTATTAATACATAAAAAATAGACCAGAAATATGTAATAGTTATATACCTTGTTTTCAAGGTGTATGGGTTGATACACCGTCTCTTTTTTGAGTGATTCGCCTCGGAGATCTCCACTCAAAAAAGAGACGGTGTATCAACCCATACATCGAGAAAACAAGGTATATAACTGACTAAAACTAAATACTTTTTCGAGAAATAGCGATTTTGTTGATTTTTCAATTTAAAAAGCCTTTTCTAATTTCACAAATTACTAAAGTTTCCCATTCAGAGCCCCCCAATTATCTCATCGCAACCGCTTATTTCTACTCCGGGAAATGATGTCAGTACACCGCACGTGCTTTTCCTGTTTAAATCAGGTCCGGGAAATTGATTGTATTGATTGGTTGAGAAAATCAAACGTTATCCAATCATTTTGTACAATTGCATTTCTTGTTGTTTTGCCAAAGCAACGGCTGTGATGATTGTATTGGATTGCAGAAATGAATGCGAGAATTCGTCGAAGAATCCTACTGTATAATGTCACAGAGATATATATTTCTAAGACCGAGAATATCATTTCTGCAAGAGATGTCAATAACCGCGAAGATTTAGAAGCCCGATCTATCAAAAAATAAGAAATTAAAGCCATGCAGATGAGCCGAATTCCACCAAACACAAGAAAAAATTATAATTGCATAGGAATATGGTGACACTTCGAGATCAGTACAAGAGATTGGATTATAACGTTTTTGATAAGCAAGGTACATTTGCTAATATCCGCACACATCAATCCATTAACTTTGCGACGTATTGACATTTACAAAAACAAGAACAGCTATTAAATGAAGACGAGTTGAAATTGTGGAGTTCTAGAAAATGACAATGGATTAATTTAGACTAGTAATATATTTGGATTACGTGCTGTGGATGAGCATAAACTGCGACAAAATGTGAAATTTTCTAGTGTTGAAAATGTCAAGAGATAAATTTATAATAGTAAAATATTTGGATTATGCGCTGCACAGATGAGCATAAGCCGCGATAAAATGTGAATGTGCGACAAGATGTGAAAGTGCGACTAGATATCAAAAAAAGTGAGACCAAATGTAAGAATATGACTGAGAGTGATGTACATTCAAAAAGTGCTGAGACAGTTGAAAATGATGACTATTTTACCATGTTCAAAACGGGAAGGAGATGTTGAAATAAATATGTAAAATCATGATTTTGTTATTTTTGTCCCTTTTCAACTGATATACGGTCATCTTTCAAGTATTCAACTGATACACGGCCACTTTTCAATACACAGCCACTTTTCAATACACAGCCACTTTTCAATACACAGCCACTTTTCAATTGCCGTGTATCGGTGAATACCCTCCCATTTTCATCAAAGAGTCGAGAAAAAGTATGGGTATAAATGTAGTTATCTCCCTTAACACATCATTTTAATTTTATTTTTACACTATCATCATTTTTTAGATAATTTATGCTTAACCTCATCTCAAAAAGCATGACTTTAAAGCAATTGCAATGCTAAAAAATAAATGAAACTCCAAAAATAATAATTTCATTACAGAAAAACAGACAGTATTAACTTTTCTAGCCATAAATATGACTTTTAAGTTTGATTAATATTAAACTTCTAGCTTGATGTGATGTAGAATTTATATATTATAATTTAAACAAGTACTTCATGAAGAGGATATTTTTTTAAATCTAAGGTTTAAATAGTCAAATACCTAATGTTTTTTGATCTTTTAAAATTACCAGAAAAAATGATATGATGAAATTATCTAAGTAATAAATAGGAGAATATATAGCTGGAGTTAGAAACATGCTCTTCAAATTCATAAAAGAATTCCCTTTTGCTCGCGTGACTTAATCATAATCGCACCTAAACACCCATTTTTAATAGACCTGGGGCCTGTTTTATAAAATTTTAGCTTAAGTTAAGATGTCGAGGAACAGGACTCATCTTACAGATATCAGAGAAAAGCTTGAGATACATACAGTTTATTTTGTTTGAAAAAGAAAACGTCAAAATACACAACATAGCAGACCAGACAAGGTTAGATTATTTAAAATAAGAGTAGCATGTCCTTGAAATATGAACTAGAGTTGCATTCACAAAATATGCCTATTATCAGTAACAATAAAAGGTTTCCTTCTCAACCGACAGCATTGCATGAAATATAAAACAGTGTCAAGTCTACCCCAATAACCTAAATACGAAAACTGAACAGAAATGCACAAAATTTGATGTTTTTGGTTGGTATGGAGTCGTCATTTAGTTTATATAATGTTTCTGAAAATGACTGTTACAGTGGAAACCTATTTCCCAGCTGAATAACGTAACTATTTTATTAATTGAATGCATACCGGTATATGTCATATCAAATGGAAGATCACTGAATATAGGTTTTATGCATTTATCCATGGACCTCATTTGTTGATGGAGAGTCAGTCACATATTAACCCACCCCAGCACAAAATCCTAAACAATACTATGCCTATTTAAGACAATATTATACAGCCATGATGAGGGGATCACGTGGCTAAGTGGGTGAGACGCTGGTTAGCTAGCCTGAAGGTCGGGCGTTTGATCCCTGCATTGGCCAAGAAAGTTCATCAAGTTTTTCCAACGTGGTTTCCCTTGTCAGTGATGCAGGACCGAGGCAAGGGCATGACAAGGCCGCTGTCTAGTTTTTCGGATGGAACAGAAAACTGAGGTCCTGTGTACACATTGGCGTGCAAGTAAATGATTGCTTGGCAGTTGGAATGCAATATAAGAGTAGGCAATAGGGCTGCTGCCTGGGTAAAATTTCCCTCATAGCACACTGTATAGAATATGCCCATCTTCATTACCTCAGGTTGGGAGCAGAATAGTAGGACCTTAAACCCCATTTCATTTTATACAGCCATGACTTAGATTATCAGGTTTATGTACAAACCAATAAAACTGAACAAATTCATCTACTAGCCCAAATATCTACGGTAAATACTGAAAAATAAAGCTACAAAAACTTACCTTTCCATAATATCCTGCCTCAAATCTTTACCCTGTGGCAGTGTCAATAACTCTAGCCCTGATTCTACCCCCATACCATGATCCTCATTTGTTAAAACATGAACAGCATCTAAATCCATCTTAGTACAATGTAAAGCCAACACTCGGGCATCTTTTTCTAATAACATGGATTTCAATATTATCATACTTCCAGCCTCTAACGGTTTACAGTCGTTTGGCAAGACTGAGAATTCACTCGTTCGAACATTAAAGCTTGAAGAATTGCGTATCACTGGTTTTGTCATTTTCCGTTTTTTTAGATACATGGTATCATACTTGACATTTATGTTGTAAATATCTTCGTCAAATCGAATATCCTTTGTCGGAGAATCCAGCTCCGGAAACACACGATTACTTAAAAATTTCCCGTATATTGAATGTGAATTAAGATTATGGGAGGAATTTTTCAGAGTATTAAAATTACTGTCATAAATGTTTGGGGGACTAGTTAATGCTGTTGGAGTTTTAATGTCAGGTTCAGTAGAGTTCTTTCCCTTGACCCAACTGGGTTCCTCTTTCACTTGATAGTAATCAGAATAATCTCGACCATCATCGTCTTCATATAACGCAACATTCCTGACTAAAACCTTTGGTCGTTGTTTATATTTTATGGAAGGGATTCGACTGGGTTTGGGGGGAGGAGGCTTTGTTAAATCACTATCTGATCCTGATTGTCCAGTTCCTTTTTGAATTGATTTTTGCTCTGATTGAGTAGGCATTAAGACAGGTTCGCTGCCTGATCTCTGATGATATCGTGTAATTTGACGTTCTCTTGAGGGAGATCGATGTTTAGCTTGTGGCGTATTAATCACTGGTAAACTGTCACAACGATCCATGGCATTCGACCCCATACGTGTATCTTTTATCTCCTCTACAGACAACAATGGCTGACTTCCTGTTCGTTTTGGTGTCCTTCGCTGCATTTTTGGACTCGTTGATGGGCTAACGGCTGGTGAAACAAAAGGACTAGGTCTCGGACTCTGCGATGGTGTGTATACACCAACAGTTGATAAATTACTCAAAGCTCCATATTTGGTATCGTAATAACTCAATGGCATTGAACGTATAATAGGTTTCTTGAGTTTGGCTTTGGAAGTATGAGTGATGAATTTATTCTGCGTTAAATAAAAGTTAATCAAATGCTGTATTGTATCGAAAGACTCATCTTCAAATTGATAAGATATTTTCGGAATTTTTCCACCTTGTGCAGACTGGATGTTGGCGTTTATCATAAAATGTAACGGAACTCCAGACCAACAACAAGTAAGCACAAAATCACCTGGTCTAGAAATACAGTCACGCACTAAAAAATCGCCATTTTCTTTTACTATGACTTCTGCTCGCTGCCGGGAGATGTTACCATGGTACCACCCATGACTCTTTAACTCTGATGGATCTGATTCCAATTCTCGTTGCAGATCCTCCTGAAGTTTTTCTTGAGAACTACTTAAGCTGGAATAATCGGGATGGCTGTAGGGAGATGGTGGTGAAACTCTAAATGAAGAATTAAATGAAAACAAATAAACAAGAGCTTATATTTATATTCAGATATTATTATCCTTCCCATTCATGACGACATGTATTGTCATGAATGAATGTGTGCATATAATTGTCATGTGAAACAGAAACATAAAACAATAGAAGACTTTATAGTCATTATCAAATGTGCAATACTTATTGCACATATACAATTCAGTACAATAGTACGTCACAACAGGGGTTTAGTGGGAAATGTACCGTAATTCAGTTCCTGGTTGAATTAAGACAATGAGTAATATATAACGTCTACATGATATAATAATGGTGTACATGTTTATCAACATACAGTATATTATTATTGTAAATATATATATATTGTCACACATAACTTATACTAAAAGCACAATTCAAGTTTAGTTATTCATGTTCATATTAAATTGTGTGCAAAATGAAGGTACAGATGTTTATCTTTAATAAAGAATATCATGCTCTTCAGAATTTGAAGAAACATTCAAAGAAATCTGCATACTGTTATAGGTCAGTTACCAAATTTACAATAATTATAGATTCAAGTCTTATTTTGAATACCAGTAGATAAGATAAATGTTTATGATGCCTCTTTCAACAGAATTCTAAAAAAAGAATGTTTCTTGTGAATAACCATATCTCAAGATGTAAAAGTAACACTGTGAATATTGGTGGAATAGCCTACACATACTGGTATATTGGCCTTGAGCCATTTTAATCATAAAAAGAATGAAAATATAATGAAAAGGTATAATTACATACTGTATGCCAGGTAAATGAGCTGAACCAGGTGAGTGAATTGGTGAATGATGACTTCGTCCTTTAATTAACAAAAGAACAAAAATGAAAGTACTAAAATCTTACAAGACAATAATAACTGTTCAAAGGCAATAACCAACGAATTAATTAAAATTTGATAGACTTCTTCAAGTACTTACATAAACAAAATATGTAGGCCCTACTGGTAATCAGAAAACTTTAACTGTTTTAATTACATGTCAAATGTATGATATTTTTGCTTCTAAGGAGCGAGAGAAATGGGGTTTAATGTCCACTCGACACACACTAGGTCATTTCGGGACTAACATATTGTTTAATTTTATTTCAATACATGGGTCTTTAGCAGTGGGAGGAAACCAGAGAAAACCCACGAGGTTGGACAGACGACCTTACTCCTTGTCACATACAACTGGGGATTCGAAGTGGACTCAATAACCAGTTTTATGATACAGCACGCACATGCTAACCATTTGGCCATCCAACCCCCCTTAGCTTCTAGAACATCAACAAGATTTTTTTTAAAGTGATCAAGAGAATCAAAAATATTTTTATCAGGAATTGAGCTGTAAGTTATCGGAAATCAATAGCACTCTAAAGTAATGAATATTAACACAAGTAATTGGATCAAAGACATGCATGTAAATGAATCAAGAAATTGGGAACAAACAAACAATGGACTGATGGACAGATGTGACTTCCAAACAAAAGCTTGACTGTAATGCCGTTGACTTGACTCATCTGGACATTATTTCAGTTCATATTTGTAGCTGAATAAATATACTTCTCCTGTCTGTATGGATCTAAACTTCAATCAAACCAACTAACAAAATTATGATGTTAAGATTGATTCTATGCAAAAAATAATAAATATTTCATATCTACCTTTTTCATACTTTTCACGAAGTATTCGTAGACTGGAAACTATTTTCGCCCGATGTCCACCATTATGAACGCCAAGATCTCGTATTTCAGATTCTGTTAGATATAACAAATCCTGAAGAAAATACACAAGGAAATTAATTAATTTAAAAGTAATCCTGTGGAGTAGAACCTTAAATCATAACATAAAAACAAAAACTTGATGCATGATCTCCATGACAGACTCTACTGTCTGTAACAATAGAAAAGAGAATGTCCTACCAAAACTAATCGCAAACTGCTATTTCTAATTTTATCACAATTTAGGCAATAAACTCATAACTACTTAAGTGCGGAATATGATCAGTGTCATCAGTCAAGTGTCATCAATCCATCTGCTGATATCACCCAATATGGATGTTTAAGATGTAAGTGATAATTTGATTGGCTGATTATCAGTATTTCACCGTTTCCTTAGATACAAGTATTGTTTCCACTCCATCCATATGTACTAACATGACTGGATATTGGGTAAGACGATACTCTTTATTAGTAATATTAAACTACCAAATATTGAGGGTTAACGACATTTGATCTTTTAGTCATATCATACTATTATTATTAATTTCCTTAGTAGGATAGTATCATATTTATATATTTGTTATTAATAATAGGGTTTATTTTAATTGTTGCGGAAAACAGACCTACTTGAAATAAATTAGTGGGAGATAATACAATATATAAGTGGTAGGGCCTATATATATAATTGTTATATGGGAGTATATAAAGCGATTTTTAGGTCTGGGTAACATTGAAGTTTGTCATTTATTTAGTTAGTAATGAGGTATGACTTAATTTCACAGGGGCTAATAATGAAAATAAAATGAATGGGGGTAGGGGGGGGGGGGTATCACGCTGGAAATACTGACAGACACAGGGATCAAACATATGACCTCCAGGTATTGTTTTACTCACTTAACCACTTTAGTTTCTTCTACTAATAATGAGAGGTTTGCTTATAGTGATTGAGTGGAACCAAACCTTTGACAATTTGATTTTAAAGATAGAACAGGCACAAACACTGTTGTCTGGGCAAAGTTGTCCCTAGCATTGCACACATTATCATAGAAAAATAAAATAATGGTTTGCTTATAGTGATTGAGTGGAACCGAAAAGGTCAAATTAAAGAACCTTTGACAATTGATTTTAAAGACAGAGCAGGCACCAACACTGTTGTCTGGGCAAATTTCACCCTAGCATCGCACACATTATCAAAGAAAAATAAAATAATGTAATATTAAGGCTTAATGGAGCAGTGTCACATAAATTTGTTAATCAAACAAATTACAATTATGTATGGCATACTCTTAAACCATTATTCTGTGTGGAACCTTTCCTCAGAAATACAAACTATAGTTTCCATATGTATTTGGTTCCCAAATTCCATGTTATAAACAAGTTTGGATAGCTATGACTGCAGACATCCATAAAATAAGAGAACTTCATTATTATTACAAAGAGGAATTCTAAAAATTAAATGAAACAAGATTTAACGTACTACTTTTCTGCACCAACTGGGCTAAGGAAGACAAGGTTCTTTAAAGGTAGTTATGTGTCTTTGTGAAGCAAATCTAAGGATCACTTCCAAATGACTTTCATACAAGCTATTCCGATGATTTCCTCATATTTTGGCATTTGGTGTATATAATATAAATCAACTCTTATCAACAGGTATAATGAACCCAGTGAAATCTGGCACTGCCCTTTCAATTACAAATGATTTATTAGCCTACAAAACCTTTTTTGTATTCTGTTTCATAATCCTTATTAAATTTTCCAATACTGCATTCGTGATGGGCCTTTAACATGTTGTCATATAAAAACAAAACTACAAGCTATTATTATTCAAGTTTAGTTTAAAGTGACCCAAACACCATGACATAAGTCTGGTAAAGGTATTAACAAAGTTGATTTTAACTTACACATTACACATAGGTGGATCTAAATTAAACTTTATGCAATTAACATGACTCCACATGAATGACAAACACTGCATAATGAATACACGAATAACAAACACGGCATAATAAATAAAGGTATGTAACAGGTTAGTAGAGACATGTAATTGGGTAATAACAAACAAAATGTTCATGTGTCATGGACAAATATCACTCAATATTCTTTGAATAAAAATTACATCTATGTAAACTGCACTGTTTTTATTTACAATGAAAACATTAACAGTTGAGGTCAGCATGGCAATGTTGGTTATCATGGGATAATACCGGTAGTTCAAAATATTTACAAAAGTTTGTGGCCTGTAAGGTTGCAAACTGATATTCTATCCAGTTATAATTAGTGAACTTTTAACTGGCTTCATTCTTAAATTATGATTGTAGCCATTTCTGGTCATTTTTAAAACAACCATTTTACTCAAATATACAACAATATACGTAGTTGTCAATCTGTGAGCTCCCCAAAAATGTTCCCATTTGGGTAATGTAGCTCTTAAGACGCATATAGATGCATGAATTCAGATACCTCAAAAAATCATGAACCAGTAATACTATACTATTCAAAAAAAGGAGGGGATATTTGATTTTGGGGGCATAATACTAAAATATGCAAATGACTACGAAAAAAGTCACTATAGAACCTAACAGAAGAAACATTTCCAGTTACATGTGACGCCCAAAGGCACCAATAGCTACCGCATGGAATGCAGGTGATGCTTGGGATCATCATGGGGGTCCAACCCATGATTTGCATGACTCTGACTTTGAATGTTACAGTCATTGTGGCATTGAATTCCAGGGTGGAAACATCAGTTTAATTGTTTTAGTGACCAGAAAACAAATTTTGATATGCGTCGGCTTACCCAAAATGAAAGGTTACATGCCCTTGGCATGCTATAGATCAGCACAACCCAGGCGGTTGTGGCGCGGACGATGAATGTTTCTCAGTCTGTCATAAGCAGGCTATGGTCCAGATACCGTGATACACAATCTGTACAGGACAGACCACGCGTGATCCCTTGTTTGAGAGATCATCACATTCAGGCAAGACGTCGTTGGTGTAGGGATCGTCAACACTGGGATAATCGACGCTGGAGCAATGTGATGTTTTCAGATGAGTCAAGGTTCACTGTTGATTTTTTGGACAGATGTAGGAGGGTGTGGCGTCGTTGAAACGAGCGCTTCCAAGATGTTAACGTCATCAGACATGATCGATTTGGGAGTGGTTCTGTTATGGTGTGGGGAGGCATCACTTTTGCTGAAAGAACGGTTTTACATGTTGTTGCAGGGCGTGTTACAGGCCAGTACTACCAAGACAACATCTTGGCAGTCCATGTTGTGCCGTTCGCACGACGTCATGGCCACCGTTTCATCTTCCAGGATGACAACGCAAGATGTCACAGGGCCAAGAACGTTACAGGTTACCTCCAACAACAGAACATCACCACATTACCTTGGCCAGGACTGAGTCCCGACCTCTCCCCCATGGAGCATGTCTGGGACATATTTGGACAGACGTTACGTCAACGTCAACAACGTCCTGCCAATGTCCAAGAACTTGCTGCTGCGTTGCAAAAGGAATGGGACAATCTGGACCAAAATGACCTTAGACATCTCATTAGGAGTATGCCACGTCGCATCAATGCTTGTTTGGCAAACAGAGGAGGATTTACTCGTTACTGACTTTGTTGTGATGCTGTGGTATCTTTGCTGTTATAATGGTCAGTCTGTGCCTTATTTCGTCTAACGATCATTTGCAATAAATCTATGAATGTGAACTTCATTTCATTTTGTCATTTGTTTGTCAGTTTCATTAGTTGACTTTAATAACACTTAAATATGAAATATCCCCTCCTTTTTCTGAAGAGTATAATTCAATTTGCAAACTTTCTGTTTGTTATCAAAAGTGAAAGTTTTGAAGTGGAAGCCCTGGTCCCTAGGCACTGGAGCTAAAGCAGTGTTTAATAGGCGTCATGGATCAGTATATCACTGAAATATGACTACAGTAGTACAATCCAATGTACACATGATTATTGAAAACCAAAGATGAATGTGTTGGAAAATATATTCTTACCTCAACCCCCACATATTTGGTAAAATGTGGTAAATATTCTGCCAGTCCAATTGCATCTAGCCATGTTGATACAGCTATATGTTTATGTGCCATCAACTGTTGATTATGTCTTTTCTCTAGCACCAATCTGTAAAATACAAATATACAACATATTTATTATACATATAAGATAAGATGTTTATTGCATCAAAACGTCCATTAAGGACAGCATGCATACATATACACTTAGACATATTCAAATACAAATAATAGTACATATTACATATTACATATACATGTATATCAAACAAATTATGAGGTATTTTTTAAGAGATAGATTTAGTTTAGGTAATGAAAATGGACCAACTGTCATGTAAGAGCTGAACCTTTACACATCAATTGACACAGGTGGAAAGTCTGGTCTGAAAACAAGCGATTTTTTTCCAGTCAAATTGATCCAAAATATTCAACCCTGCACTCAAAACCTTTATGCAAACAGAATGTCAGGTATATTTTATATAATTAGGGATCCAAAGCTAGTCCCGATAAAACAGCTTAATTTTACCTGATTAAAGCCTGTGGCATTATTAGAAATGTGGTTGTCCGCTGCTAAATCAACCAATACTTATTCAAAGTTATAAAATCAGCTTGTTTTTCAGTTAATCAAACGATCGTCAATGACAATATACACTCCACGGTTACTTAATATATTCATGTTCACTTATCTAATATATAAACATAACTTTGTTAACGGTGGTAAGTATATGAAGGTATCCAGAGTAACTTTACTGAACCTTACAGGCTAGCCTATGCCCCAAAGCCCTTTTACCTCACATCTATGTTAGGAATTTAAAATAACCACAGATACTATAAAGCTTTGGACATGGTAAATTTGACACCAGGTTAAAAGATGTATTGAACTATGCTACATGTGTAATTGTTAAATGATAGCCTATAATTAATGCTATTATTTCGGTACAATTGGGAGGTAATTGTTGACATATAGTTTAATGAGCATTGCTTTCATCATGAACAATGTAAATGAACAATATAAATGAACAATGGAAGGGATGATTTAAATTTCATGGTACTTTTCTCTGCCAAAACAAAAGTAGATACATTTTATTGTATATAAGGATGTTTAAAACAGTGTTCTCCCTTATTTTCCTTGAGAGCAACATTTCAAATAGAAAACCTTGATGAAAAATATAGTCTTCAGAACTATGGAAGATAAAATCAAGTAGGCATCCATATGGCAAATTCTACCAAGTACCATACTGTTTTATTGATTACAATTTTAGACCACTCACTGGAAGAGATCAAAATAGTGTGGCACTTCTAAAAAAAATGTTAGAATCAAATACTGTACATGGCCAGAGTACTCATATGGTAAATTCTATCATGCAGCAATAATAGTAGTTGCCATGATTATTGAAAACCCTCTGGATTATTTTAAGACTTTCAAGCCTTTTGCAACAAAAACATTGCAGTCAATCTAAATTGGGGATCTGATTTCTATTTGAATAAGATTTCTCAGCTGATTTGACAAAAAATTTAGTTTGCCTCAAGGCGACATACTGATACCCTTTAACTTCACTGCTCAATTATGAGTAAGATTTTATCTATAAGAACTTACAACAATATATGTTTATACAAGATGATTAGAATCTGTAGTTTACTTATCATTATTTACTATCAATATACTCATTCCTTTGATCATAGGATTCTGATTAATATCATGATTTTTTTCAAAAATGGTGTTGACAAGTTAAACTCTTAGTTTGTTCAAGATCTTTTATGAAAAAAAAACGCCCACGATTTTGCAGGCTGTATATTGATATAAATGTGGGTCAAAAGATACCAATGCAAAGAAATATTTAGCTGATCTGAAATCTAAATATGCACAGACATGGAATGTCGAAATGAGATCAGGGGACTTCCCCCTGAAAGATTTTTAATATGAGGAACAACTGTTGATACCTCTTATTTATACATATGTATATAATGCTTTAATTTAAAATTAGATGTCAAATAACTTACTTTACATCATAAATCACAATAAAACACTCATCATGAATTTTAACAGTCATATATATTACACTTTAATTGAAACTTTAACCTACATGCAATTATATTACACCATGTGCACACTTCTAACAGTGCATGTATAAGTAAAAATTTAACCACAATAATATGTTTAATGAATCAACTTCTTTAATTGGAAACCCACTAAAATTACATATTATGTACACACAGATTTTTCTTGTGAGAATCTGTTCATATCTGGATTGTTCCTTTAATATTGTTCTTCCTAAATTTGAAATGTCGGAATATTTCTTTTAAATGTACTACTCTACCTTAATATTGTTCTTATTATAGTTTAAAATGATGGAATATTTACAAAGTTATCTGATCTACATTGACTACAACTTGACCTAAGATTTCGAGTGGCTTACAGCTTGTTAGATTGTTTGTCAGGTGTAGTATATAAAACTACCATTAACAGATTATCTTATGTAAACAATCAGATGTTAGTCTCGTATTGTGTTATAATGTAACACACCTGTTTACCTGTTGTAATAATCTCAACACATAAAAAACAGATAGGATTTAAAACAAATCCTTATTTATTATTCAAGTTCCGAATGTCTTAGAACCATCTTGAGAGAGAGACAGAAATGGGTTTAACGTCCACTCGACATAAACTAGGTCATTTTGGGACCAACATATGGTTTAATTTTATTTCAATAATTTGCTTGCACATGGGGGTCTTTAGCAGTGGGAGGAAACCGGAGGACCCGGGGAAAACCCAAGAGGTTAAAACCATCTTGATGTACAATGTGAAGAATTTATTCTGTTAGGCTGTTGTTATTATGTGTGTGTTGAAATGTAACACATTTTTTATCAGCAAATGGTGATCATTCAATACAGTATGAAATATAAAACCTTCAATTTAAAATCGATAACTTAAAATTCAACAAAAAATATATTATAGCTGTTGTCAAATTATCTGAAAAAGTAATAATGTACATCACCAACTTGTTCACAATTCCAAGATGTCCACTTACTAGTCACATGGAGTCTATGATATCATGTACCAGCGGTACTATGAAGTATTTCTAATCTAATGCAGAATGTATTTAAAATAACCATATCATTATAAATTATCCACAAAAAGGGCAATACCATCCTCAAAAAGATCACAATATTTCATAGAATGCCGTTGTATATTCAGATAACATTTCACACATATTATATATGTCATAATCTTTCAACACCATTAATGTACAAAGGTATTCAAAACAGAATCAGTAGGTCACATAGAATAAATTATAATGTCAAGATTTTAAAATTAATCTTCACAAATGATCAGTCATCTGTAACTTAAGCAGAAATACTATTATAGATCAAATTAACAATGATTTTATACAACCTGAGATATATAATATGCACTCCTAGTTTAAGAATTCCTCTGATGATGGGGGTATTATCTAAAATATGTCTGTGCATTAAATAGTTTACATATTCAAATTATATCTAATGTGTTTAGAATAAGACAAAGCTTGTTACAGGTATGGTAACATCAAGTGTGCATTGGTTACAGTATATATATAATAAAGAGATAGCCTGTTCTTTTAACTTTTAACTTAAACATAATTATGAACTATTGAATTTGGAGGGGGAACCAAGTTTGGGTGCCAGATTTCTCTATTTTTTGCAGAATATCACCAGATACTGATTTTGGAACGTATACCAATAAGTGTCATTAACTGTTTTTTTTCTTCCAATGATACTAATAATGATTATAGTATACTATAGTATAGACAGTCTTGAAGATTCTTGTTTGAATTTGATTGTCTCATCACAATTTGCAATCACCCTAACACCAGGGTTCGTTGGGCTAAGGGCTACTATCTGTTTTTTCCAGCATAATTTTGTAGACATACAGACAAATGCTCTAAATGTATCGTCTTTACAATATCATAAGTAATGCCAGGGGGAGGGGGGGACCATCTGGTCAGATTCTAAGGCTATGGTAGACCTCTTCACTCACAATGCCCTTTGAGAAGATAAATGTAGATGGTTAGATATGATGAAAGGTGTACATGTTACATTTGTTTATTATACAAATTGCATCAACACCTGTAAACATCAACTTCAAAGAGAAATATTAGCCTGACAAATAAAAGGGCATCATTATTGAAAGATTAAAACCATATTCTGTAACCGATACATTTTGAGGTTTACCTTCATGTAGCCAAATAAAGTCCCATATAATATATATACACCATGGGACAGAAATAATAAACATAGACCAGCTTCTATTATTTTAATAAAAGTTGTATTTATATTACAATAAGGGCAAACAAATAATGAATGGCTATAAATATTTCCTAATTAATAGCATGTGTTACCGTATATAAACACTAAAATATGAAGTGGGTTGGAAAATATACCCTATGGTATTCTACATGGATCGTAAGAAAATAAATATTTCACATGCAGAGCACATTATTCACATCCATTTGATTTTCAAAGCAACTATTAGTTAAGCAATTAAGGCAATAGATAACTTTTTGTTGGCCACATTGATTTTTATTGTTTCAGTGTATTTCAAGCAAAACCCTTTAAGGAATGAATATATGAAATGGGGTTAAACATCGTCTAATTCTACTCTAACATCAGGGTAATGAAGATGACCATGCACCACATGCAGTGTGCTATGAGGAAATTTTGCTCAGATAACAATTGAATTACAACTGTTAATGAACTTTCACATGCCAATGTGTACACAGGACCTCATTTTATTTTCCATCCATCCGAATGACTAGACATTGTTTCTTGCCAGATCCTCCATCCTTCACCACTGACAAGGGGAAACCACTCTAGAAAATACATTACTGGAATATTGCAATGGTGTTTTTAAGTAACACGATTAATGCAGTTAAAACGTGGCCTACAAATTAAGGGGAATCATAATAAGATGACAGTAAAACCTTTCTCTTTTGAGCAAGATTTGCTAGAAAGTTAAAGTGTGAAAATATGAGTGAAATCAACAACAGATTTTTTAAAGGAGTGGTCAGTTTTTTCAGATGGAACTAAAATATTGTAATTAAATAGATCATATTAGAACCTATTGGTGTATATAATTAGATCATTTATATATACAATATTTCACATTAATGGTAAAAGTTTAGACTAAGACCACCATGTCTGATGTCTGCAATGGCTACCAATAAACAGGAAATGGTTGACATTAGTAATTTAATTATACCAGCACCTAAAAGATTATTATTAAGTACACACAGTCCTGGGTCACTTTAAATACCACTTTTAAAGTTATAATTTATGACATTTATCCTTTACTTCAACTCATTTTAAATGTACTCAACCCAATGGCTGCCCAAATAGTACAATATGAATACAATGAATCTTTAGAATTATGGATTTCAGAACCATTAACTCTTATTTGAGATATTTTATAATTGGAATGTTTGTTTGATGGCGTTGCATCTCCGAAGTAGAATTTGCCTTAGTTGCAACATGTTCAGGCAACACCCTATTACACACTGCATAGCATTTAATGCCCGTCTTCCTTACCAGTAATTACATTAGCTCTAATGGAGAAGAAAGGTAGAACATTTTTTTCATCTCTGTCTTCTCTGTTGAATAATAACTGATGCCATTATTAGCATGGTTCTATCTACTACAGGTCGCTTACATGCAGAAAAAGACCACTAAACATTATCTTAAAGCGAGAATTTCATATTTTCTAATAAAGTCAAAACATAATTATTTATATGTCTTTTGCTCAATGGTTGTCAACTCACTATTATACGATCATAGGTGTCATTCTCAGACTTGAAAGTCATTTACACCGGAAATAATAACACAATTACCTCCCTTGTTTCCCTATTACCCAACCACGGAAAAGCTATCTTCAAACGTTTGAATTTGAAGTTGAAAATCATATTTTTGCCAATATCTCAACAATAGTGAATTATAGGTAAAATAGGAATTTTCTTTAACAAGGTAGGACTGTTTAAAGATACCATCTATTGTAAGGCTTTATTTTAATACATTTTAAAAATATAACTTAAAATTATGAAATTGTAACTTTAACTTTTGGGCTTATAAAACATGCTTCTTATTATATATATATTTAGATAAACAGAAGGTATGCCAGACTTAATAATAATAATACAGTTACCATGGATCTTTTTCATCAAATCACAGAACTCTGTTGTTTTATATATGGCAGCTGACATAAGACATAAAGTGTTTAAAAAACCTAAAATATTCACTGGATATGTTTCAATTTACACAAGCATGTTCGCTACGTAAGTAAAGTATGTAACTTTGCATAACAGACATTATAGATGTCTGCAATTCACTTGTTTTTTAAATTAATATAAGTACAATGAATCCTTTATTTACAAGCACAGTGCCTATATTCTTTTTGAACTTTGGTCAATGTAAAGGATAAATTGGTATACATTTTGTTACCCATGATAACTAAAGCCTGGCCAATCCACCCTTGTAAAGTTGATGTGTCATTTTACAAAATAAAAATTTAAATGCATAGCCATGTTTGGCAGCTCTAAAGAATTCATTTACTACCATGAAAACTTACCAACAGATCTACACTTTTACAGGTCCAATCACTAACTTAATGCAATAAATATTAATTAAGTGCTGTCATGCTCAAAGCTCAAATGCCCCCACCCTCACTAACCCCTCCAGACAGAAATCATTTCAAAATATAACAATAGATCAAATTAAAGCCTTTAAACCTGATAGATAAGCTATTTTGTCACATTAGTTCAGTTAAAATTTCAATTGTTATTCCAACAAACAATGCATTAGAAAATCATAACAATCAAATGTTGTCGTAGTTAATCCAATTATAAAACTACATTCTTTTGTGAATTTATCATAAGCATTTACAAAGGTATTGAAATTGATCCAAACTAAAAGAATTACAGAACAGGATTAATAAAACTATGAAATTAGGTTCTACATACAATTCACTTGTCAGCTGATCATGAAGTTAATATTTTGTCATCTAATTGTAAAATATATAAAACTACATTCGGCCCACCTGTGAACTAATATTTCAATGAATTGTTAATTCACCTTCCTGTTATTTTATCAGATAGCCAAAGAAGGAAGAACTACTTGACATTTAGTTGAAGTCAAAGTTTACACTAATAGTTAGCCATTATATTACCCTCCAGCAAGTTTAAACTGACCTTGTACCTTCAGTATTATTTACGCGTCTGCTTCAAATACCTGACCAGATTTATCTCCTCTTGTTACAAAAATATCAAGTTAACAACCCACAGGTAGGCTATATATATATGTACACACACACACACCTCAATTGAATTAACTGGACATTTAAAGCTTAAGAAGCCTTGATTAATGATAATAGTCGTCTACTTTTACACATCTGCATGAGGTGTCTATAATTAGCAAGTTCTGTTTTTTAATTTGGGTGTGACAAGGTCTTAGTGGCAAGTTGTTATCTTTAATGAGACAATTGTTCCAACCCAAGATAAACTATAAAATATTGGCCTACTCTGTCCTTATTTCAGCCATGTCTGTTTATAGATTTTTTTTCAGCTTGTGTGTTCACATTGGCACATAAAGTTTGTGTAATCTTGAATTGGATGGTTGGTGAAGATTTATTTGTAAACTACAGTGTAATGTTAATCCGTGGAATTCAGGTACCAATCTCTAAGATGCTTCTCAGCAATATTAATGGTGAAGATGAACCTTCTCCCTTTAGAAAGAATAGAGTTTAAGGGGGGTGACTCCAATTCAATGAGAAAATATTTGTTTTTTAATTTGCACTGTCAACTATTAAAGCTAATGCTCTGAAATTTTCAGGACTATATCGTTATCACACAAGTTTTTGAAAAATTTGCATTTCGGAACCTGGACCACGCCCATTCCCCATAATCCAGGATGGCCACCCCATGCCATTGAGGAAAAGTGTAAAAAAAAAACTGCTTGATAAAATATAGATTGTTATATATCCTACAAAAGCTAAAACACCAAGGAACATAATTATCTATATTTGAATGTCATAAGCTGTAGTAGAAACAAGTAATTAAAGTAAATGTCAAATTTATTTAATATTTTCTCATTGAATTGGAGCCACCCTCCTTAATATCACTTGACACAAATTAGGTCATTTAAGATTAACAATATATGGGTCAATTTTATATCAATAATTTGCACATGAGTGGGGTCTTTGGCAGTGGGTGGAAACTGGAGGAGCCAGTGAAAAACAAATTGAGTTGTGCAGGTGACTATACCCGTGGTCATGTACAATGGGGGATCAAAAACCAGACCACTTGACTCAATGACCATTCGGCCATACAAATCCCCCTTCTCCCATTATCATATCTGCATTCTAATAGTTAAATAGAGTGCTGATTTTACTATTTGATTTAAATATTCTAAATTATTATGCAAACTAAATCTGCCATATCCAAATATATTCTCCTTATTTCTGTTTGTTTATTTATCTGAAAATTAGTTGATTTCACTTCGTTCATATTACAAATAATTCATAGGAGATAAAAACTGATCAATGCAATTAGATTTCATCGACAATGAAAAATGAATAGTAAATACTATGAATTACCCCAAATTGATGTGAACACTATTTCTCACTATTATTCCCTCAATATCATACCTGAAATATTTGAATACAAATCCTACTGGCACATTAAAGATACATTATGGGAGATCAAACGAAGAGCTGGTAGTTATCATTATAATAGTTAAAATCTAGATAATGTTTAAGCAATTTGCTGAAAATTTCAGTCAAATGGATCCACTCTGAACCAAGAATTTAGCGCTTGAATTTTGAGCCTAGCCTCGTTCATCATTACTAAAGTCAAGTCAGTAGGATAAAAAACATAGTCTCGATTAGCCATTTCATGATTTAATCCTAAACAAAAGTTGAGAAACAAATTGGATCCTAATTCAGTTAATATCATAGGCTAGCAATGGAATGAATGAAATGGGGTTCAACGTCCTACGCTTCCGCACCTAACTAGGCTAACTGAGGACGGCCATACAGTGTGCTATGAGGGAAATTTTGCCGGGCAGCAACTGAATTTAAACTGTCAAGGGATCTTTTACGTGCACGCCATTGTGTACACGGGACCTCAGTTTTTTGTCCCATCCGAACAACTAGGCAGCTGTCCTTGTTAGGCCCTCTGTCTGCATCACTGACAAGGGGGAACCGCGGCAGAAAATCGAGACAAAATTTCTCAGCCATTGCAGGGATCGAACACCCAACCTCCAGGCTAGCGAGCCAGCACCTTACCCACTTAGCCACCATGATCCCCGGCTAGCAATGGCATCGAGAGTTGATTATGGTCTGGATACATTAATTAATGTCGAATTAATAATTTAGATAACATTTCAGGCCTAATGAATGATTCACAATATTCGCAATAGGCAGATTTAGCTCTTAAATAATGTATGATTAAAAATAGTATGAGTGTACTGTGGACCTGGGCCCTGTTTCAAAAAATTTTAAGTGAAGATGAAATCCAAATTTTAGTAGATACTTCAATTTTGATTGGCCAAGCACTAAAATCAATCTAATATTATCCAATCAAATTACTTAAATTTGAATCTTATCTTAGTTAAAATTTCATGAAACAGGCCCCAGAAACTGACCATGTGATGTCATATATAAAAACTAAGAGTTTGTCAATCTTTGCTAAATTGTTCAAGAAACAAGTATGCTAAGTTTCATGTCGATCATACTGTACTTGAATTGGCAGAGTCTTCGGCTTTTTCAAAAAGTGTTGCTGTCAAGAAGGAGCAGAACATCAAGATGAGTAGCACAATAACTGGTTCAAGATAAGTAGGGCTAAAGGGGCCCAGCTCCTGTGCCCAAAATTTCAACTTGGAATCCTAACTGTGATACAATGGAGCTATATAGTTACTTAGTGCAATCATTTGATACAAATCTTAACAAATGTTTAAGAAAAATCTGATAAATTCAAAACCTTACCTCTAGTTTCAAAACTTAACAAATATGCCCTGTTCCTCCTACCGCATTTAATCAAAATGGTCTTTAATTCAAATTCAGGAGATTTATAAAATAAAAGTTTAATCATGGCATCAAAATGATAAGCAGGAACTCAGAATGGTTGTTTCTGTTAAGATGAATATAGCATTCTTATAATCTCCACATAATCACACATCTGCCATTTCTGCTTTGGAATCATAGTAAAAATGGCTGATAAATATATCTGAAACATTACCCTACTTGTTTTCTATGTTTTGATATTATAAGGTTGTTTTTTTTTTCTCCACGGATTTAAACAGATGATAAAAGAGTAGATTTGATAAATCAGACATCAGACAGTTGGTCAGTGCACTAAATCCCCAATAAAAATATCTGAACGTTGACAACCATATATATTTTTATAAAGTGCAGTCAGAGATAGCGCAAGGAAATATTCAAAAATAACTTCCTGGTTATTTTTGGAGTTGTCATTTGTAATATTTACAATCTTCAAAGTGATACTTGAAAACTATTTTCAGGATTTGGGCTGCCATTAATTAGGTTTATGATTGATGAAACATATCACCTTAGGCCGAGACAGTTCATTGTGATTTCCAGCAGAGTTCTCCCTGGTCAATGATACAGGATGCACGGCGTGGCAAGAGATGCATAGTTGTTTGGATGGAATGAGAAAAACCAAGGGTCCGTATAAATAAAATCTTAAAAGTTGGAATTCAAAAATAAGTATAGGCAGTAGCACAGCTGTTGGGGCAAAACTTCCCTCATAGCACATGCACTGGATGACATGGTGTATGCCCGTCTTCATTAGCCTAGTCAGTGAAGAACAGTAGTATGTTAAACCTCATTTCATTTTACTGCCAGTCAGTTATGACTAAAAGAAAAGCCCTGCATATAACCCTATGAGGTCAAAGATTATAATCTTTCGGTCTTCGGTATTGCCTAAAACATTGGTGAGTATTGGTATGTTTGTAAAAAAAACTTGATGAAAACAGGTAGTCAGTTCGACCAAACACATGAATAGTTCAATCAACAAAAATAATAAACAACCTGCTATCTAACACAGGAAGGTAACACATCTGTTTAACACAAGTGATTACAAAGACTAAAATAGCACCATGGGAAATATCAAAACTTGGCGGTTTTGGCTATATATATACTTAAAGGGAAGAGCACGATTTCTATTATGTACAGTTCTTATTGGAATATTAATGCAAATACTTTATTGTAACAGTGTTACACTGTTCACAGGCAATCCTATAAATGTCAAGAAAATCCTTATGGACAAATTGTTCTCTTTAACAAAACATTTTATAATGGTAGCCTACCAGGTGTTTTAAAAACATTATGAATGCACTGCCACAGACAAGACTGTTACAATGCTATTAAGAGTTCCGTTTAAACCACTAATAGAACATAGTTACCAAACCAGTGAAAATACACTGTTCCGAAATATAGTGAATAATACTGTAGCTTACAGTGGCAGTAACGGGCAATAAGCATTAAAAAAAAAATGTTTTATTAGTTTTAAAATAGCATATATATAATAAAACTCAATGATGATAAACAACACTCTTGTTTATTATTTTTCATGACTATGTCTAAGTGTATTTGTATAAATGCTGTCCTTAATGGACGTTTTAAAGTAACAAACATCTTATCCTATCTTATCTAACATTTGCCATTTATCATGATGTGCTCCCTGCACCAAATGTTTCTTCAGAAAATGATAAAATCGTAACTGTCATCATTCTCCAGTTAGCCAGTAATTTTAGATAATATATCATAATTACTATAAATCTTCTCTTTTCCTTACAGACTACAATAATAGAGAGAGGATATGTATAGCACATACAGTACTGATTACTTTAAAACATTTGAGTACTTTGGCAGAAATTATTTAATGTTAAAGGAGTTGGATCCGGGCCCATAGCGACGGCGGGCTTAGGCCCCTTCAAAAATCAAATTAGCCCCCCCCCCCCTCAATATTTCGCCAACAATAATGATTTCTTAGGAGTGTTCTTAGTTAGCTGGCCACATCCTCAGCTACTCCAAAAAATTCTGTAGGTACGCCCTCCCCCCTATTTTATAATCTGGCTACGGGGCCCGGTTGGATCACCTGTTCAATCTCGTGGGTTTTCTCTGGTTCCTCTGGTTTCCTCCCACTGCTAAAGAACCTTACGCACTAGCAAATTATTGAAATAAAATTAAACCATATGTTAGTCCCATGATCTAGTGGATGTTAAACCCCATCTCTCTCTCTCTATATATATGTATATATACATATAAAAATAAAAAAATACGTCCAGGTAAAAAATTCTCCACTTTATTTCATTCCGACATACATTAAGTCATATAAGCTAGCTATCTGCCCTCTATAGGCGTCTTCAGATATTAATAATGCATATAGAATATTCAAATACGATACATATATATATACATTCTTAGAACAATAGATTTCCATGACAATGGATTATAAATAATATTAAGTAACATACAACAAAGGTTTAAAAGTATATAGTACATAACGTGACATTAATCTACATAGTCTTCCTGGTATAGTCAATATAAGAATAATTAGATCAATCAATGTTCATAGACCAATTAAGTAATCTGGCTATAATAATTAACATATTCTTCCAGGCGTAATTAGACAATAGAACCATACAGAAGTGAAGAGATGAATTAGATGTCAATAGATCAATTATGTAATTTGGTTGTAAATTAGTTTATAACCACTTCATTCTCTAATAAACCGATTATAGAGAAATAAAGTAATATAGGGTTTAAAATACCCTTAAATGGTGTTAGAAGTAAACAGTGTAAAATTATAGTTTAAGATTCTATTTAAAATTTAGAATATTAATACGGTAGGAAGGGGACAAATAAAATTATGCATTTAACTCCGGTTTGAACCGGTCAATAAAGTGTGATTCCATATTCCTTCTCTTAATAGTATTGTCAATATTGACTTTATAAAAAGGAAAAATACTGAATTTAATATTTAAATTCTTAGCACACGTATTTAAATGTTTAGAGACTTTCAAGACAGGATTAGTTTGTAAACTCTGTTGCCTATGAACTCGGATGCGTGCACGTAATTCAGTTGAACATTCCCCTATATACTTATACATATATAAGTCCTCTAGTAACATGTAATCCTTGAGTGGCATTTAGTGATTGAGCATATTAAAAATATAACACAATTGCTATATATGTATAAACCAGTGATTGTTTTCCATATAAATTGTGTTGTGTTTTTTTTCTCTAATTACATGCTGTGTAAGTACCTTGTTAACCATGTCGATATGTATTTGCCAAAGTTACAGTAGTCTTCTGGGATCACGGTGGAGGTCGGGTGTTCGATCCCTGCATTGGCCGAGAAAGTTCATCTCGATTTTCCGAAGTGATTTCCCCTTGTCAGTGATGCAGAAGGAGGGCCTGACAAGGACAGCTGCCTAGTCGTTCGGATGGGACGAAAAACCGAGGTCCCGTGTACACATTGGAATGCACGTAAAAGATCCCTTGGCAGTTGGAGTTCGGTATAAGAGTAGGCCGTAGCGCCGCTGCCCGGGCAAAATTTCCCTCAGAGCACACTGTATGGCGTATGCCTGTCTTCAATTAGCTCAGGTTAAGTGCATAACAGTAGGACGTTAAACCCCATTTCATTCATTCATTCATTATAGTAGTCCTGATTATTAAGTCACTGACGGTATAGAATTAATGAATGATATTCTTTCAAAAAAGTTTTCAAAGGGTATTATCATCATATTTGGCGTTAAGATTTAGACTTTATATCCTGTGAAATCTGTATCAGCCACTTTAGTGTTTGTTTTGTCTTCTGGGTGCATAAATTAAAGCAATTGTCATTAATGACATGATTTACTTCTTTTAAATTTGCTTTTAAGCCTAATATTAAAATATGACTTCTATAGGTCTGATATTAAAATTGGACTTTTAAGTCTCAAATTAAAATATGACTTAAGTCTGATATTAATATTGGACTTTTAAGCTCGATGTCAAAATCTCTTTTTTTGAGCCTGAAATTAAAATATGACATTGATTATTGCTTCTGACTCTGAGTGTGTATCTATAAACTAAAGCAATATTGTCATTTCAAAGCCTAATGTAAAATTGGACTTTTAAGCCAAATATTAAAATTTGACTTTTAAGCCAAATATTAAAATTTGACTTTTAAGCCAAACATCAAAATTTGACTTTTAAGCCAAATATCAAAATTTGACTTTTAGGCCAAATATTAAAATTTGACTTTTAAGTCAAATATTAAAATTTGACTTTTAAGTCAAATATTAAAATTTGACTTTTAAGTCAAATATTAAAATTTGACTTTAACTCTTAAACGACCCAGAGGTTTGACGTCATAACGTCATAAAAACCCACGTCATAATGGTCAATAGTATTAAAATATACATATCATTTTCAAGTCATATTATTAAAAAACAACTGAAGATAGACCCTTTATGTAAAATGAATGAAATAATTTAAATTTAAGGCCATTTTCATAAATATAAATTTTATACAAAAAATTTAATTAGATATTTCATGCAAACTTCATGTGTATAATGGTTATTTCTATTTTTCTGTTCGGCTGTTGTGAACTAAAAATCATTCATCATCGAATCTTTTAATTTAAGCTTATTTAATTACCGTAATTGAAATTTGTTGATTAACTTAGCCTAGCCTATTTGTATTTTAATTATCACGTTCTACTCTAGGCCTTACGCAAAACGATGAAAATCTACACCACAGATAAAATCTGAATCACTGTCATTCAATAAGGATGGTAATCCGTCATTAGAACGTTGCCGTAGAGGTCTAGACATATCACCGTTTTATTATAATTTTCAAGGAGAACCCGTAAGATTTTTAACTGTCAAAATGTCAAACAGGAAGTAAACAAATGAGATAAAGACGTCTGTTAATAAGGGAAATAACTCTCATTACGCTAGGAACGTTGCATTCGCCTAACATGTTTTGTCGACAAAAGTCGCCTTGGGTACTAAACGGTAACGTTATAGTTGTCGACAAAAGTCGCCTTGGGTCAGTTAAGAGTTAAGGCCAAAATTAAAATTCAACTTTTAAACCTAATATTGAATTTCGACTTTTAAACCTGATAGACTTTTTAAAATGTCCTCAGGTATCTAAGTTTAAGCTATAACAGGTGTTTGTTTCAAAAAGTCAGCAAGCTCAGTTTAATAGAGACTGCATGCATGATGGAAAAGAATGTCAATAGGCACACATCAAGTACTTTTTCAGTACCAGAAAAACATTTCAGGTTTCAAAATAATGATCATTGAGATATATTGTTTGTTGTTCATAGTATCTTCATACATACTAACCTAACAGATAAACTGCCATATTACAAGTAGAGACCAGAATAACTCATCTGGGACTCCACGATTTAAATAGTTATTCCACACAAGAGACATTCAACTTCTTAATGCTTTATTCCTTTCAAGCAATTTTTTATTGGAAAAGATTTAATGAAGTATTATATAAGTGTGTCTTGTTGTTATAATTGTCATATTGTTATAATTTTATGTTTACATTGTATGCAGTCAATGGATGTTTCGATACAATAAAATCTTATCTTATCTTATAGGAAACAGATTTGTTATTTCAAAACCAACCTATTACATCTTGGATTCTATACCATGATGAAACTATTCAGTTGAGGCATGTTATTAAATCTGTACATAATTTAATTTATTCCATCCTAAGTATTTCTAAGTATGCTTATTTAACATTTAAGATGGGTTGCAGATTTTAAATTAAAATGCCAAAAACATATCATCTTTGAAGAAATTCTTAAGAAGGCACTTTATAAAATTTTCTGACGGTCGTTTAAAGCTTTCTAAGGTACAACTTTTAATTAACAGTAAAACGAACAGCACTGTATTTGAGACTGGCCATTAGCTAAGGAATACAATGTTCTTTGGAATATTGGGACCATATGAAAATAAAGAGGCAATAACCAAACAGAAGTATATGGTTTTCTCATGCAGAAATCTGGTTGCTTGGATTTCCATATATATTCCATTGCATCGGCACTGAACGTCCCAATACCCAATATTAAATACATTTATGTTTCCTGTTTCTAGAGCCTTGTAGATTTGTTCACGGTTGTCATGCTTGGCAGAAATTAGAAAAGACTAAAATCTGAAGAATCATTAAGGTAAATATAAAACACAAAATACATGCCATCTCACCTTGCCATGGTACCAATCATTGGAATTAAATATGGAATCATTGGATCCAATGGTTCTTCTAATTCCATATTCCAGTCAAATAGTTTATCTACCGATTCCACTTCCATAGTATCCATAGTAAACAGTAAAAATTATTCCACAAGTTAAAATCCAAACTATGAACAAAGCAGTTCAGCAATTAATATCTTTCAATTACAGTAATCCATTCGCTGACAACTGCACCCTTCAGCATGTGTTCTTGTTACAAAATAAATCATTCTAAGTCCACTAGAATGAGTTCTATTCATTAAATGGCACCATTATTCTCAGGCAAGCCACACAAGAAGAACTCTAAAATCTGTAGCTTCCAGGAATTTACTTACAGCAAACTCTATTTGTCACTCATGGCACTACATGTCTACATGTATTTCATTTTAAGTTCACTTCTCACAAGATATTTAGACAATAAATATTTTAACCACTTTTAAAAGTCAGTCAGTCAAAGAACAATTTCACATCATTGTTTACAATCTTTCGTTCTCATATCAAACTTCCTGATTTTACGTTATGTTTCTTTTAAAAGAACATTTAAATCAATCTGTTAACACTTCACTATCATCAGTGCCAAATTACTCCTACCTACAGCAGAATGATGTAGATTATTATGACATGAATATACATGTAATAAGGTAAACATCAACTCCTACACAAACTATACTGTACCCACTTTGAACCTGTTTATAAAACTGATAATCTTAATGATCAGATTTCAATAACCAAAAGTCAATATAAAGGATTGGTTTCCGGATTTTTATACCCATTTCAGGGATAAGTCAACTTATTTTTGAGGCAAATCATTCGCTCTTACAGACTAAAGCATCTTCCTTGGTTAACAGCTTGTACATACAACAATTTGTAAGTACTACTTAGAAATCTTAAGTATATGCACTGCCTTTAACTTAGTAACCAACAGAATGAGCTTTGTACAATTGATTTAATAAACAGCAACTGGTACAGACTGTTTTTATTATGCATCATGCTATTATCTTTCAACTAAATTATACACAAGATTTCTATATTTCCAAAACTAACTCCATAACACAAAACTTTCACAGAATCCATGAGATACAATCTTCCACAGAACATAATCCATCAGAAAAAACTTTCTAAGAATCCACAAGATAAAACATTCACAAAAACCATGAAAAAGAACTTCCACAGAACAAGGAGACAGAACTTGCACAAACATATAATGAGGCAGAACTTCTTTAAAATACAGTACAACAAAACTACTACACCAACACCATTAGGCAGAACGTCTACAGAATACATTATAAACACTTTAATCTTTACATGTGCATGTTCGTCCTTTTACAATACAGGTATACCATAAATTATGTTCCCATAGCCTCAATTTAAAATCTGCAATTTTCTGAAAGCAATTTGGTACTGTTATAAGTGACCTTTACTGTTAGATTTTAACTCTCTATTAAGTTTAAAATCACTTGCGACATTTATTCTCATGACAGAATAAAATGATTATCATCAAAAGTCAAAAGGTTTACGTACAGTAATAATTTTCTCATTGCTGCATAACAATATGTGAATTATGCATGAGAACAGAATAAAGAACAAGGTCTCCCCTGTCTTTACAAAAACTAAGAAACCTTAACTGAAAGAAGGAAATAGTAAGTCACACATAAGATATGACAGACTGTATTACAGTATGTGTGTAATAATAAATACTTTATTTCAAAAGGGTTGAAAATTATGCTAATGACCTTTATTACATATTGCCTTTTAAACTTACTAACATTAATCATAATGCAATTTCTTGATGTAATCTGATTTTACAATTACATGGTATGCGTTAAATGTAAAAACCATAGGCTTAATTACAGGTGCTCAGATTTCTTTACTTTTGTCCCCATATGAAAGAAACAGTTAGTCACACTTATGAAACTATGTATCATATTGTGTGGGTATGATACAGTAAAAGGGGTGGACCAGGTTTTATCAGGAGATCCAGTTGAAACATTAAATGCTGCCAAAATTCTAAAAAGTCTTGTCAACTAAATAATGTGGGCATTTTGAAAATTTGGCTTTACTGCCTGGTCTTTTATGTGCATGCCACTGTGAAAGGAAATGGGCCTTGGATTTTTGCCAGCATAAAAAACGCCAAGATTCAAAGTTTGGGCATCAATTTAACTACATGAAGTCTACATGTCGTATCAGAGCTGATGAAAAAATTGTTTTCACAATTTTTAACACTGCACTTAAAATACCTAAGTGCGTAAAGTTTATCTGAAATAAATTAAATAATTCTTGAAGAAAAATAAAAAATTTATGGCAGAAAAAAAGTTAGGAAGGTAATAAAGTAGTTTAGTTTTCAGTTACCAACATTCGTGTAATTTTATCTAAAAATTATTAACATAATCATGCCATGATATTGTTAATTATCTCACAAATTAACAGGAGAGAAATCGGATCTATTAAGACTAGTTATACAACCTGTATTAGTCATGTAGCTATATCACAAGATATACTAATGTAGAAAGGTAGTAAATAAAATAAACCCTGATAGCAAGACATTAACTATTATCTTGTGACGGAAATTTGGCTCTGAAACTAAGGCAGACAGAAACTCTTTCATTTTTAAAATGTAAGTGAGATTAACAGTCACAACAGGATTTTGACGGAGCAGTAGCATTGTATGTAAATAAACCCACCTCCAAGGATAATATTTCCACAATTTGTCCATATATTAGTGTTATGACCAATTTTCAAGCATATCAATTATCTAAATACTTCAATATTGAACATTACAATCAACAAAATGTTATAACTATATCTCCCTATCAACAATATATACATATTACTTATCACGGAATATACATCAAGTTATCTTAATATACATCTATGTTGCACCTTATCTTAACACCTTATATATCCAATAAACACTGATATACTCCAAATACACACACTGGATATTTTATCTGATAGATATTAGAACATCCAGGTTGAACTACCCGTGTCCAAGAATGACAGAATACTACAGTCTGATCCACATATTTAAATCAAACGAATTTCAGAGTTGGGAAATCTTACTTCATCTGACACCGCCATAAAATGATCAAAGATGTCCTTCTCTTCAATCATATATTTTGGTTTGATTTTGGTACATGTAGGTCATGAACAGTCTGTCAAAAAAATATAAATGTGTCACTCAAAAACATTAAACAAAGTACCATAAAGTCTTTGATTAAGTAAATGTAAAAATATTGAGGTTAACTCTTATATGTTTATAATTATATATTTTTGAAAATTGCATGTCTATGGATTAAGCCAAGTTTAACATGTAACCAATTTTTTACATAAAGCATCCATAAAAATCTAATAAGCTTCAAACAATTCTTTAGATCAAATATATAAACTCAGTGACAATATTTTCATCTTCAACTAGAATATGCACATAAACTTTTTTTCAGCTATATCAAACACAATGTTTCACCCCACATACAATTATAAATCCTTTTGAAATAAAACCATTTAAAAGCTGCATAAATGTTCAATATTTAAAAAATCTTAAGATCATCAATCATAAATATCCACAATTCAGGAACAAGTGTAATTGTTTCTGATAAATCACACACTTTTTCACATTGTTTAACACCAAAGAATCACCCCTGATCTCATAAAACTTATAGAAAATGTAAAACATGTCATTTTTCTCCACAAAAATGTTCAACTATTATAAACATGTTTCTCCTCACTGAGAAAGTCTGCACTTCACGACATACTTTTTGCTTACATTTTTTTTTTCATTTGACAAGCAGAGTTCGTGGCCTTCTTAATGGTACATAATTCTCAAAACAGAAAAAACTGGAAACAGAGCGAAAATATTACAAAATATGATTATTCAACAGGTCTTTTTAATAAAATTTTGATGAGTTAAGTTAAACTGCAACCAAATTAACATCAAAAACAAATCTGACACTAAATTGAACTTAAATCCACCAACATTGATTTAATGCTAATTTTAACCAAACCAGGGCTGCAGAACAAAATTTATCTTCATCATTTAGGAAACAGAAAAATTTCATAAAATGACTTCTTTTAAAGAAAATAAAGTTTTCAAAAGACCTTGATCCATCTAATTAATGCCCAGGGGCCTGTTTCACGAAATTTTAACTAAGATAAAATCTGATTTTAGTAATTCGATTGGATAGTATAAGTTTGATTTTAGCGCTTAGCCAATCAGATTGAAGTATTTACTAAAATTTGGATTTTATCTTAAGTTAAAATTTCGTGAAACAGGCCCCAGTCTATTAGTTACAATCACCGATTAATTATACATAGGCTTATCAATTACACTTCATTTTTATCCAAAGACAATGCACTGTTAATGCTAATTCAAGTATATAATGTATGCTTGATCCAACTACTTTCAATTAAATCACTGATTAATTAGTTCTACCTATTACTCCTAATTCCTATTAAAAGACCTCGATCCATCTATTTAATGCACAATATTCTAGTTACAAACGCTGATTACTTAGGCCTACCATTAATCAATTACACTTAATTCATATCAGGAACAAATGAATCCATTCAATATTCCACTTTGCACAATTTATACATTATCCATCCATACACATACAATAGATTCTAGTAGTACTGTAGTATACAATTCTGGCACTACTTGTAGTAATTATTCCATAGTCTGTGATATATAGCGCTACTGTTCGAGAAGGAGGCGTTGTAAAGTTGTTACCTCCTTTATACAATACTGTATAGACAGCATAAATCTCATCTATATAATACAAATACCCCCCTTAACAATCTGCTAGCTGGCTACAGTATGTCTGTATATTACCTACTGAAAATTAAAGGTAACTTTAACTAACATTCTAAGGTATACGCTTGAAAGTAAATAGCAGAATTTTACTATAGATGTAAAGTGATAAAAATCACTGTTTTCTGTCTAGTGGTATTGAAATAAAGAGTAAAATGTTTTTGAAGTCAATGAAATGAACCATAACTTAAAGTAAGTATAGCTGTATTGACAATATGATTCTGTATAAGAGATTATTAAAAGTCGTTATGAAAATAAGAGGTGAGAGTTTATGGGTCTATAAGATAGTATACTGTTAAGTTCAATACATCAAATATTTTATAGTACGGTAACGAAAAGAATGTATTTTTTTTTGAAGGACCATCTTTATATTTTTGATGGTATGTAAGAGACTAATAGTTCTGATATTTGCAAATACCTTTGAACTATGTGAACCCGTATGAGGTGAGAGTATATGGGTCTATAAGATAGTATACTGTTAAGTTCAATACATCAAATATTTTATAGTACGGTAACGAAAAGAATGTATTTTTTTTTGAAGGACCATCTTTATATTTTTGATGGTATGTAAGAGACTAATAGTTCTGATATTTGCAAATACCTTTGAACTATGTGAACCCGTATGAGGTGTCCCAGAGTGAATGAATAAATGAACGAAATGGGGTTTCAGGACCTACGCTTCTGCACCTAACCTGGGCTAATTGAAGACAGGCATACAGTGTGCTATGGATATGAGGGAAATTTTGCCCAGGCAGCAAATGAAATCCAACTGCCAAGGGATCTTTTACATGCACGTCAATGTGTACACGGGACCTCGGTTTTTCATCCCATCTGAAAGACTAGGCAGCTGTCCTTGTCAGGCCCTCCAGCTGCATCACTGACAAGGGGAAACCACGCTGGAAAATTGAGATGAACTTTCTCAGCCAATGCAGGGATCTAACACCCGACCTCCAGGCTAGCGAGACAGCACCTTACCCACGTCCCAGAGTTAAAGGTAACCTTTATCAACTTGGAAGGGGGAGGGGCTATGTAGCCTTTCAAATTGTTCTGAGATCATATCCTGGTGTGGGTCGAGGAATAGCTTTTAGCATTTTCGATTCTGTGATGTTGACAAGGAAAGTGTACCTAGTCCTTCAGATGAGACAAAAAGCAAATACAATTGTGTATACATTGGCTTGCATATAAAAGAACTGTTAGGGAAGTGTACCTAGTCCTTCAAATGAGACAAAAAACAAAGACAATTGTGTACACATTGGCTTGCATATAAAAGAACCCTTTCAGGGTAAAATTTTACCTGTTGCATTACAAACAAAACCATAGAAATATAATTGTCATGTTAGTCTCAAAATTGCAATAACCAGTAAAAATTGAACTAGTTAACATGATCAAACTCAATGACATTTTTACTTGAACGAGCTGATATTACATTTATTACTTCGTCCAAATTAGTTTTTACCCCAGATTCTTAACGCAGCAACGCTTATAAGATAAACAACCATCAATATGTTTCTAGTTAACTGCAAACCAATAATGCTTATCTAAATATTTTGAAACATTTACTCTTTGTTAAATTGAACACTTCAATTCTTTTGACATCAAATTTAGTTTCCAATAAAACTTAAATGAGGAAAACTCCTCTTGACTCATACAGGTGCAACACCACAGAATCACTCGACTAAATTTATGTCTCCATTTCGTTTTATTATCCTTTCGTTTCAAGTAGTTGTCATTTTTCCATTACAATTTGAATTTCCAAGCTGTTCCTTCTCAAATTTTACACCTTTTTTAAACCAATTAAACTGCCAGTCAATTACAACAGTCTGTTGTGTACATGTCTGTTTTTTCTAAAACAATTTTGTCTATGTTGCATTCAAACTTTTTTTTTACAATTACCCGAAAGATAAGCAACACTTTGGCTAATTGTAAACAGTATAAAGTATTGCAAGGCAGATTTCTTTGCTTTTTATATACATAGACGAAGAGTTCTTGAAAATTGGTTCATTACAATGAAATTACTTAGAGAAAGAATAAATAATTGTTTTAAACATGAAGTGTTTTACTTTCTCTCATCCTTTTTTCATTTTAATTCAACCACAAAAAAAAGAGATACTGCAGTCTTCATATATGGGTTAATTTAAGTCTATGACCATCAGGCCTGGCTGAGTGGCCGCAAGTACTGTTTTCTCTAGGTTATTGCTGCCCCTGGCCCCATATATATAAGGATCTAGGATGGAAGCCTCCCCAATCAAGAATTGCTTCCGCTAACCCTGGGTCCATTGTAATTTTTTACAAGAAACATTTGTTCATTGTAATCTTATAGGTTAAGTCTCTGACAGTCGTAATTCTATATATTGGTTAAGTCTATGATCATTGTAACTTTTTTTGATATGGGTTTGGTCTATGGTCATTGTAACTTTATATATGAGGAAGTCTATAATTGTAATTTATAATGGGTTAAATCTATACGGCTATTGTGATTTGAAATATGTGGGTTAAGTATATTATATGGCCATTGCAATTCTAAATATATTTAGTCTAGTATGGTCATTGTAATGTTATATGGGTTAAGTCTACCGCTGATGGAATTCAAATGAAACAATATTAGTGGTAAAGAATGTTTTTCAATTCAGTTGACATTAAAAGAACAATTTAAGATTGTGATAATCTTGCCTGAAAGTTTCAAATTACACTATTGAGCTTTTAATTATCCTAGGATTTACTTTACAGGGTGTTAACAATTTTACGGAATTTCAGCATGCAAATGAGTAAGTGTGACAAATTGTGACTATAGCCGCCCACATTTATTAGACACAGTTACCAGACATGAATATTGTTATTAATTTATTTAATATTGATTTGTCAATTAGGGACCAACGAATATAAGGAATTTCTATTAGAAAAATCAGGACCGAACTCTAGTGTCCGTTGTAAGCGATTGTCTGCTGTATGCGCATCAGTTGTATGAGGAGTCTACTGTATATGCCACCGACTATAATTATTGTGAAATGTGAAAGCTGAAATGTTATGGTAGGTAGTAGGCCTAACTAGCATAGTCAAAGGGGCGAAGGGCTATAATATGCACCTTTCTTTAGGCACCACAAAATAGGTGTGCCAACTGCTTGAAAGATGAAATTCAGCCATCCTTAGATGTCACCATATAAGTAACTGATATGTGATTATAAATTCCATACCAGTAAATTCTTCATAGCAGTAGAAGTAAAGTCAATCTGCTTAACAAACACTGTCATATTTATTAGAGACTTTCAGGGACCAAGCTTTATGTATAATATGTTGCCTCCCATGCTGGGAGGCTTGTAGACTTCACAGATATGTTAAAGTTAAACTTCCACATGTGAATTCTCATCTCTTGATAATTAAAGCCTTTATAGATATAGAAGAGATTAACATGTGGAAAATATTAATACCTATACAGAAGCAATGAGAAATGGTAATATTTATGTTATCGTTTCCAAATCACCATATACCACAGGAAATTTATGTTTACCATACTGGAATGTCTTAAATATATCACTTGAATTCAGAATGAAAAGCTTCATGGACTGGATTATGGTGGGAAAATGTAGGAAACATTTTTATCATTATTTTGAATAAGTCAAGGCCAGTCTTAAGACCTGGTGGGGGATAATTGGGAATATTTTTATTGGAATGCCAGGTTCATAGCCAAGGTATGTCTTAAGTCTTAGTTATTAAAAAGGACCAAAAAGGACTACCAGTACTTATTTTAAATAAAAAAATGTGCTTTAGTCCTTATATACAAGACTAAAGCAGATTTCCCAGGAACATGGTACAATTGGGAATTATTAGTCCAATTCATTTAAAGTCAGGACTGCAATCGTTCCAAAAATGCTTATCATCAAGACTGGGGCAAAAGTAATGTTTTAGACGTGGTGTTCAGTAGTGTCACAATATCATCAATATTTTCTGGTAACTATATACTTTTATCTACATGTCAACTTCAGTAAGCTGTGTAATATAAATTTCTTGGCTTTCTTTAATATTGTTTTTAGCTATTTTGTTTTTTAAAAAACATGTTTTAATCTAATCAGACCATCTGCTCTAGAGATTGACATATAACCTACAACTCACATAACCCACAACTGATGGGACCTTGTTATTATTAAAAAAAAATTTTAATTTCATCATCTAGCAGTAATTGCATAGAATCTTCTTGTACAAAAAATACAACTTCTGCTGAAGAGCTCTGTGATTTCATTTTTTAACCGTGGCAGATCACTCTGAAATCTAAATCTGTAATTCTAGTAATTTGTAGGTGGTTTTTCAAGTAAACTTTTGTAATATATAATTAGAAACCTTATCAAATTCATGCTGTTTTTTAAGCAAAACAGAAATCTACTAAACCCAGTGCTCATGTAACATAAGCACATATTATCATTCAGTTCCTAAGTCTTACTACAAGCAGGTAAATGCAATCATATTGCCGAAAAGCTAAAATTACTCCAATTAATTCTTCAGAGACCATCTTTATCTAATCTTGTAAACCCTTCTTTATCTGCAGATTGAATTAAACATTTATCTAAACTACCATAAAACAACAAGTCAGCATATGCCAAACTTAGTTAGAGCTAATATTAAATAATCAAAATAGACATCAACATGACAATTATTTACAGATTTTGATAAGGAAAAAATCTGAAACTTCAAATATAAATCTTGTTAAAAGACAAAGATAATTTTTTTTTACAAAAATATCTCTCTACCATCAGCTCTATAGATATAAAGAAGCCAAATATATTTGTACCATTTGAGTTATGTCACAAAATATACAGGAATTAAATGCAAATTATCAAATATAATTACTCTATTATATCTGATGACGGCACTAGGCCTATGTTAAAGATGCATTGTGTAAGAGCTAACTCTGCATTTGCAGGTATAAATTATTTTTTAGCCAGTTATTCAAATGAAAAGCCTATAATCAATTCTATGTAGATCATTGGATGCCATTACTGCATCAAAAGATGTCTGCTGTATCTTCGTTAAGCAGTTTAATGGAAAATCGAGAATTGGTTTATTATCATAGCAATGGTACTTGACAATCAAGACAAATTTACTTCATTTATTATCAAAATTTTGAATATATTTATTTTCCATTACAGTGTCTGATCACTCCAGATTGCTGTAACATCCGATTTTCATGTCCCGATTTATTTCTTTATTAATTCAGCTAAAAAATTGCTGGTAAATCCAGATTCTGTATGTTCCAGATTATGACATCAATAAGCCGTCCCGTCACATAAATCTTACATAATGCATCTTTAATGACAGATATAGCAACCCAACTGAAATATTGGTTAAGCTAATCAGTGGACCAGATATTACTTCTGTGATGTTTTGGTTTCAAATCAGGTAAGTTATTTCATGATATATAACATATGTAAGATAATCATCTGCAAATCTAACCCAAATTAACATCAAATAAAAATTATCTTTCCTTGTAAATAATAACTGTGTAATTTAGTTAACATATGACCACTGTGAATTGGGTAACATTTACCTTATCAATACAGACACGAGGCACAGATTGCTGATCTGATTCCCTTAATCCCCACGACTAAAATCATTCATTACTTTATTCCCCAGAAATTTAACATTTGCAGAATTTCAATGGAAAATACCTCTTAGATAAGATACCAAGCTTTGAAGACTATAGACAGAATTTTGCAATAAAATAAGAGTTTCCATGATACAGTTAAAGCGAGATCAAAATCATATACTTTTTCCATTTCAGCCATAACATTTAATGTAAGACCTACTGGAAAGTGGAGAGTATAACTAGAGGTATCGATCACTGTGACGGATCATTGATGCTGGATATGTCCTCCTAAGTTGGCAAACGTCTGACTTCCAAAATGCCTGATCGGACATATTGTGAATAAATATTTCTGTACTGATTATAAGTATTACTAATCTCAATCGTATGGACATTAAAACTGTGACCTGGGGATAACTATAGTGACAAATCTTTTGTGGTGTAATAATAATAATATTATTATAATAATAATAATAATCTCATCATTTTACAAGGGTAGCAAATTAAGCATGAGGCTTGTTTTCAATTTGGCCCTTGGCACAGATCGTGCGAATGATTTCAATCATTACTGCAAGAAGAAACCGAAGAACTCAGATGGGAGACCGAATATCCCTCTCGCTTACAACGTTCTTGCCCTGAGCTGGGATTGAACCCTTGATGCATTGGTGAGAAGCTGCCTCTTATTTGTCATATCAAATACACTTTAATCTTTCATTCTGTAGTTTTGAATTCTGATAAATCAAATGATTTTGAAGTCAGTCTATCAAAATAAACAGAGGTAAACATTCTAATATTTATCTGAGAAAGAAAAATAGATGAGTGATATGGTGTTGATAAAAAAGATTTTCTATGCATGTGGGCCATATGTATTTTGTACAGTTTGTCAGTCAGACCATGGCAGTTTAAATTTGAAGTAAACATTTGAAAACACTGTGACAGCACACAAGCAATATAAACTGACTGGATATTAATACAAAGATTATATCAAATGTAATGAAGTTTGTTATAAATTGTTAAAGGGATAATGATACAAGATGAACTGTTATTATAGCGCTTTAAAAGGCAGGAACAAATATTCAACACTTGATACCAATTTGCCAGCGAAAAGCAATTATTTCATCTGAGATGTTCACATAGCTATCAGAAAGATGCACAGCAAAAAATAATTGAACTTTGATTTGAAAAATTAAAAATGTGTTACTTTGACCCACACAATTTTTTTTATCTGAAAGTACAGTATCGCTAATGACAGAATTATAAACAGTGGAAGTCCAGTATTAAATATATGATCTGAACATGTGTTTTTTAAATATATGATTATGATCTTGACAATCACAATTTATTTTTTCTGAAAGTATGGTATCTCTAATGAACATGAATAACGGTATTATAAACTCAAACATTGGAAATCACAATTTACTGGTATTTTATCTGAAAGTATGGTGACTGGGAATTACAGAATTATAAACTCAAGACAGTGGAAGTCCAGTATTCTTGACCATCACAATGTATTTTCTTATCTGAAAGTATGGTGTATCTTATAACTGTCGTAAAAAACACATTTATAAATTAAACAGTGTTAGCCCACAATCAATTAAATCAACCAGTGTTTGGCCATTTATATATTATTAGTGTGTGATAGTGTCATATGCATCATGGTAACCATACTCATGCTGGTTTGCATGTCATTAAATTTACCTAGTCTCACAATTACAACTGTGAGTTGTCAATTGTAATGGCATATCATATAGTCTGTCAATAAGGAAAATTGCATATCAACTATTTCCTTTTTCATGTATGTTTGATCTATTTGGGCAAATCTTGATGCAGGAAATGAAGTTAAGGGCCCACAAACTAGGCGATCCTACTCCTTGTCATGTACAATCAGGGAATTTAAACCATGCGAGTTGACTCAATGACAGATCTTATGATGCAACATGCACGCTTACTTTTCGGTCAGTCAACCCCGGGAAATGATGTTAATAAAAAAAATAAAACAGCACTTTAACAAAGTAATGTTTTAATTATAATGTTTCATTAAAGTCAATTCATAAATATTATATAGTAATAAATCATTCTTTGGGTATGCCACACACCCCATGTTAACTGTCAGATACGAATAAAGATATCACATTCTATCTGCATCCTGTAGAGAATTTGATGAAAATAACTTATGATCATAGAGGGTTAACATTATCACATGCAGCATCACAGACGCTTTAAAAACACCTCTATAATGGCAGCGTCATGACAACTCATTAAGACAGCAGCTGTCAAAATTGTGGGAAAAATACTAAAAGATTAAAGAGGGTCTACTAGAAACTGGATATTTGGATGAAACCTACCATCAAGACTGGTAAGGGGAAATTTTAACAAGAAAATGTATAAGACTAAATCACATAGATCATAAATAAGTAAAATGAATTAAGCCTAAACATATATTTCTGATTTGACAGTTTCAATATGATTTTCCTCATGGCTTGAAAATGTATGATGGGCATATAAACATGAAAACTTGAATGTTCTTTCATCTTGACTTTAAAGTATAAACAAGGTGAGGAAAGAATTACATGAGCAACTGATTAATGTCTAGTAAAATCATAGTGGAGTGTGTGTCCAATTACCCATTTCTTCAAGCATAATTGATTCCATAATTTATATTATGGCACCAATTGTGTTTTCATCTAAAATATAGACACAGACTAATTCAACTACCTCTAAGGCAACATGTTCATGAAGAACAACTGTAAGTTTTACAACATCCAGACGTTGCTAGATTACATCACAATTCCTGAACATGAACAGTATACCGTTCAATCAGAAGTTGTATCTTAGCAACCTCAACAGAAACCTTGACATTGAACGACCCTTGAACTTTGCAACTCGATTATCACAGATAGACATTTTAGCTTGAAAGTGCGCATCTTGGTATTGTGACGATCAAGGAATCTGATATGGCTCAGAAGCTTGGCCTGTACCCAATCGAAATTAGTCTGGATTTATGCAGGGTATTACGTGAAGCGAAATAAAACCTTCTATTGAAGATGCTAAGGCACCTACTAAGCAAGCTTTAAACAATTCAATAAGTTTTAATAGAACACTGTCCTGTATATTATGTTCACAGGATTTAAATAATTCCATAAACTACATGTTTGAAACTCGAGTCTATACATAGAAATATATTTGTATCACTTTCACAAACTTTAAAATCAGCAAAGTGTATAAATCTGCTATTTGCAAACCATAATCTTTGAAATTTAATAGAATTCTACAGTATGTCCTAATAACCAAACATAGTGAGTCTTAAATTATGGCATCAATACCTCAAGAGTCGAGACCATATTATTTCAATCACAACAAGAAGAATCTGTGAAGAACTTTTACCATAAGAGTCCAGCGCAAGACACCATTCATGACATTTTACAATGTAAATGAAATGAGATGTGGTTCAATCAACAGCCTATTTAATTTACAATATAAATGTATTAAAGATACAATATTTATGTCTTTTTAATTTCTTGCCATAAAATATCATATCTGTGTGTTACTTTAATTCTAAGAAGAGAGTATTACTTGTGTCTGCTCTCTGTAGTATGACTCAGCAAATACTTCTGCTCATATTTTGCGGTCTGCAAAAATTACTAAAGAAAACAAAACACAGGTACAACAGATAGCTTTCATGTCTAATTTACCATTACCAAACTGATAACGATCACTTCTTCAATTATAGCACCATATCATATGGCACTGGAAGAATAAAAAAACAGACTTTCCACATTCTTAAACTATGACTTGCCCAATTTTTTTCAGATTAGGGACCCTCAAAAAAACCTTTAATTATGTAACAAGACAAGTTGGATTTTTTTACTTGTGGTTTGTCTTTTTTAATTCAGTGTTGAAAAATTGTACAACATATGGGTATTTCTTGTCTTAACTGGTAATAACATCCCAGAAGTTGAAATTCATGGCATGTTACTGGCTTTCAAAGTGATGAAAAATAAACTTGCAATGACTTAAAATCTATTTAAACTTCCCACAACTTTTGTCAGAGAGACATATAGAGAGATTACCCTTTTATTCATATAATCATCTTGTTCTATATTTAGCGAACAAACTCATGCCTTGCATTATAGATAAAAAAAAGGGTGCTTAATACACTAGCAAATGAATGGGTATAAAAATAACCATGACTGCTGCTATATGACATCGAAGAAAGAGAGAGAAATGGGGGTTTAACGTCTACTAGACACAAACCAGGTCATTTTGGGACTAACTTATGGCTTAATTTTATTTCAATAATTCGCTTTAGCAGTGGGAGGAAACCAGAGGACCCTGAGAAAACCCATGAAGCTGGACAGGGGACCCTACTCCTTGTCATGTACAACCAGGAAATCATGCCAGTTGACTCAATGATGCAGCGTGCATAAGCTAACCATTCAGCCATCCAACTCCCCCTAACATTGAAGACCTCATCTAATAATTGTGTCTAAATATTTATCTTTAAGATTTGGGAAAAAATGCAACTTCCACAAACACGTGCATTATGTAACTGAATTGTCCTTGCTTTTCTGCTTTAGTTCTCATACCCTTTTATTTACAATTTTGTTTTTTCTACCCAAGATACGTTTGCATACATAAAATAACATGCATCTTTATATAACTAAATATCAGGCTTTTCTGCTTTAGTTAATCGTGTTTTAAGCGGGTACTTGCACAATATGCATACCGGTATCTAAATCATCTTGAAGACAAATGTGTTATTTTAGCATTAAAATGATAGAAATTTTCTGTCAGTTTGAGACATTAATGCAAGAAGTTTTCTGTCAGTATTTTGCTATGGTTTGAATACATTTTCAGACCAAAAAACATATATTTGTCAGGAAAAAAAAGGTTTGTTGTACAATTAACTTGTTTTATCTTTAACAGATAGAAATAATAATTACATAAAGATGTTATTGACCAACAAAAAAACAGATGTGGTTTATAAAGATATTCCTTTGAAAATAAGAAATATTTCTTTTGATTCTGCCAAAATAAAATTGTTTCATATACTTTATTATTAAAAAAGTTAAAAAGAATAATTTTGAGTGCGCTGTTAAATTGTTCTATTACTTGATCCTTTTATCTGAAGAAACCCCTGATGTTAAAAAAAATAAAATGAAATTATGTAAGAGAGAGAACACAAATTTATTGCATTGTTTTTTTACACCATTAGAAATTTAAAGCACTGTATAAGCTGTAAATAGAGGAATTTAGAGAAAAAACATTTATTGGAGGGATTTAGAGAAGATAAGACACATTTAGTGATGTTTTTCAGTAATTAACCAAAGATATAAGAGAAGGATTAATCTTGTGGAGGTAAAACCAGTCAGATGCCAACTGTTGTAGCTAATAGGTTAAACAAGGGTGGAAGCAAGTCTGAAACTCTGTCAACACCAATTTACTCAGATAAAGAAAAACAGATGTGTGATTAATTACTTAGTCTGTTATTTCTATAAAAAATATTTGTCTTTTAAATCAAGGTAACAATTTAAAAACTTTTTCAACCTACCATATCAAATATATAGGCAACATTTCCAGTCTACCGTGCTATTTAAATTCACTGATAAAGTTTTAGATGTTTTATTTTATTTTCTTGCATTTTTCTCTGTCAGGCTTCATGAAATTTGTTCTGAAATTTCTATCATACAAGCCAAGTCTTTCTATACTGATTACTGGTACTTGTGTTTGTGAATGGATAAGCATTAAAATCATATAAATTGATTTTAAAACCTGTGAATCTGTCAGTATATCATTTGAAGAATGGCGAATCCTTTGCAAACTACAATATTCTGAAATTGAATCCCTAAACGGAAAACCAGAGCAAAATGGATACAAATCTGTTCAGTATCAGAAAAAATATGATCAATTTTAAATTTTGCAGCATTCACCATCCTGATCTGCAGATGATATAAACAAGCCTGTGTCGACAGTTTGTATTGGGTAAAATATTTTGATTTAATCCAATTGAATCCAAACAAGCCTGGAGATTATCTCACATTGATATTTATATTTTGTTTTCTTACTTTAATGATAATAATCAATTAACATTTTATTTAGTGTTGTTTAAGCTGTGAAAAAATTCGATATTGTCCAAAAAATGCAAATGACAATAAATATCTTTAAATGAAACAGTAAATATTTTCGATTTTTAAAATATTTATAGACTATCCATATTTCTAATCCTCTTAATTCTCTTACCAACATGACAACTGCCATCTAAAAAACAAATCCTTACCTTTGAACAGACATTGATTCCATCAAGAAGTGGATTCGGTTACACACTTTATTATGCGATCTCCACAATATCAAATTTATATTCTGTGCATTTTTATTCAATGCATACTCGACTCTAACTTACAATACACCAGGAAACCTGTCAAATTTGATGGATTAAACTGGTATTGACCGTTTTAAATGCAGCAACAAATTGTTACATGCTGGTTTTAAGATCAATATCTGTGAATCATATTTATTATAGATAATTATAATAAATTTTTAATGGTGTGAATTTGTATTGAAATTAAGATATACATTTCATTGTGCATTATATAGTTAATTTTCACTTATGTATACCAAGTATAAATTTTTGGTTTTTGGAAATGAAATGAAAAGGGATTTAACGTCCTACTTTTCTGAAAATACAATGCAGTGTGCCATAAGGGGTTTTTGCCTGGACAGTGGTGTTTCTTTATACTCTTTATCAAATTCCAACTGTCAAGAATTCTTTTACATGAAAGCCAATGAGGGAAGAGCTGAAATTCAGTTTTTTGTACCATCCCAAACGACTAGATACTTTTCCTTACCAGACACTGTCCTTCACCACTAACAAGGGAAATTGGGCTGGAAAACCCGGTGTTACTTTTTACCGCCGACCACCGCCGAATACCGCTGACCAAATGCTTTTTACTGCCGACCAAATACTTTTTACCGTCGACCAAATACTTTTTACCGCCGACCGCATTTTAATGACTTTTGAAGCGAGGCATAAGAGAATGAGTCTGTTATAAATACTCTAAGCGTCAATGAAATCGCTTTATAGTGACCACAAAGTTCATAATCTCCAGAAAAATACAGGATAGATCTTAAATTAATTAATTGAAAATTCACACACATACAGAGCTCGAGCCTTCTGGGGTTTCCAGTCAACTGCATATTGAAAATCACACCTTGCCATATTCGATTGTCGACCATATAATAAAATCAATATGTGTTTTTATCAAACTCTGTGTATTTAACAAAATCTATTTATTTGTTACTAACAATTTAATTAATTTTATATAGTCAGCAGTAACAAGTAATCATTAAGCATTTGATCGGCGGTAATAAGTATTTGGTCGACAGTAATTATATTACGGTCGAAAGTCATTACAATGCGGTCGGTGGTAAAAAGTAATTGGTCGGCGGTAATTTCACGACGGTCTTTGGTAAAAAGTATTTGGTCGGCGGTAATACCATGACAGTCTGTGGTAAAAGTATTGGTCAACGGTAATATAATGATAGTTGGCGGTAAAAAGTATTGGTCGGTGGTGGTCGGCGGTAAAAAGTACCACCCTTGAAAACCTGAAGGAATTTTCTTGTGCATCACCAGGATCCAAACAAGAACCAACTGAGTTACTTATTGATAGTTAATCAAGTGGGATACAAAGCACCAAAAAGTTGTTATACCCTTGATGCATCATTAGCAAAATGATACCCATTGCATATATTGAGTTTTGTAACAAATGAATGAAACCATTTGTTTTTATCCTCCTCCGATTTCCATCAATTTTATTCAAAATTTATATGACAGGTTGCCAGTCAACAAAACATATGGTGCAAACAGCTAAGATGTCAAAGTAATTCATGTATAATATTTATTCTTTTTGGCAGCACTTACTAAAAACTAGCTAAGAGTATCAACCCATTCAGTTATTAGGTTTCTAGTTTGCCCTAGTGTTACAGTTATAATACATGTACCAGTAATAGAGAGAAGGGAGAGAGAGAGAGAGAGAGAGAGAGAGAGAGGTTTACCATCCACACGACACAAACAAAGTCATTTTGGGACTAACATAAGATTTCAATTTTATTTTAATGATTCGCTTGTGAGTGGGGGTCTTTAGCACTGGAAGGAAACCTGATGACCCAGAGAAAACCCAAGAGGCTTGACAGGCAGCCTTACTCCTTGCCTCGTACAACCAGGGATTCGAAACCACACCAGTTGACTCAATGACAGACTCAATGATACAGCGAACGCAAGCTAACCATGCAGCCATCCAACCCCCTGGTAATCGATAGAACTATTGTGGATCATGGACTGATGGACCGGGAGAGTTACAACATAATACCACCACATCTTATTTCTGAGTGTATATCATAAAAGATGGGATGAAGATATTTTACCTTTTACAGATTTGGACGATAGGCCAAAGAGAAACAAAACATGGTACATACCTGAAAAAAAAAATATATATTTTATATAATACTTCAGAATTTATAATCTATAAATAAAGTATGCTTTGTGGATATTTGGATGGAAACATCTGAGTCAGAACTATTACTCCAAGTAGTGATGAATTGAGTGTCAGACACAAGACAGGAGATTTTTTAACTCATTTTTTTGCTGTACTTTTGCAGTGATGACAATTCCCTTTCGCTGTTTTAGAATAAATTTATAGTGAAAATAACTACACATACAACATTTTGGAATAAAATTGACCCTAAAAATCTACAGAATAAATAAAGTGTCACACCTATTATGTTTTGCAAAAACTTGTTGATATAACTATGTCTGAAGAATATTTTCCAAAAATAAATGTACAACAGTACACCTCGCTATACATTTCCATTATTATAATATTTATTTTAGTAGTATTTAACACACCCTACATTATGTAAGGCTTGTGTGCACTTTAAAATTATCATATAAACTCCAATTGCTTCATTTAGTTTTATATTTCAAATCAAAACACAGCTCAGCATAAAATAAACCACCTTTGTCACTTTGTGTTTATAAATTGTCAAACTCTGCCATTTTTAATTATAAACTTGAGTATCAGATTTATCAACTGTTGACTTTATTCTATACATTTTTAGGTTCATATTTCCAACATGTTTATTTAATGGGACACGCTGTAGATGCTGTCAACTAAATGGAAGTAGCATTATTCTGTGTATAGTTGACTAAATATGAGGGTTCTGTCATTGTAGTGAATATACACTGTAGGGTGTGGTATAGGCCTGCCCACCACCTGGTCATGCAAAAAACAGAGTTTGGTAAACCATTTTAGTGAAGCCTGTACCACAACACACCTGGGACTGTACAGCGCAGTGGACGCTTACGGCTGGCCCCCCGGGTCCATTCACTTGATTTGATAATTGTTTATTTTTTGCAATGTATATTTTCTGTCTTGTCTGCGGGTTTGTCTTGTATATTTTTGTTTTGTGTGTGGTGCGGTCATCCTGCGCTTGCTATTAGTCATCAATTAAATACAATTTTCAATTTCTTAGAATGATGGAGCTTTGACATGCTGCAGACCTTGGATCCTAACAATTGTTCACAAAGAGTCATTTCTATATACCCCTCCCTTTTTAAAAAAAACCCTGTATATGCCCCAGGTGAACCTGCTAGCAAAAAAAACAGTGAGTACACTTACAGATCTTGAATGAGAAAAGGAAAAGAAAGGAATGAAGTTTAATGTCTTATCAAAAACATGCTTAAAAAAAAATGAGACTTATCATGTTGTGTGCAATATACAAAGGAGAATTTTGCAAGGACAGCAGTGTTTCCACCAACTAAGTGTCTTTAGCATTTCGTTATGTGTACACCAATGCATATAGGAGGGTACTTTGTGGTTTGGTACCAACTGACAATCTCTAAATGCAAACCAGAATTTAAAACTTGGACATTCTATTCAAAAGTTCAATTCCTGGACCTGCACTGAACTACCTTGCCCTCCGAAGAAGAAAAGGAGGGCCTTTAATATAAGTAGGCATATAATAAAAGGAATCTTATCAAAGATTAATGATTTGTATATTCTTTTTCTTAAAGACATCAATCAACACAGAATGATATAAGTAAAAGCTTCTTTTCATCTCACCTGCACATGTAAGAAAAATAGAAATCTGCAACTTTCAATTCAACATTTATTTTATCTAACAAACTCAAACATTTCTTTTCATCAATATTTTTTTTAAAGGAGTAAAGTTAAAAGAAGAAAGATACATGTAATCTCTGATGGGCACACACTTCCTAAATTTAATCCATTAAATTTCTTCAGCTGTATAGCATTCTTTTAACACTTTCATCTAATATATAATTGGTCTGATGGCATGACAAGAGTTTAGAGAGAGGTTGATGTTAAGGAAACAGATGGGAACATGAAGTATATTAAAGTAATTGAAATGATATACAGTACAAGAACTGAAGCAAATCAACCTTATATCCTATTTCCTGTCATAATCATAAGTCAGGTGATTTTCTTGTCAAAATGACTAACCAAGTTTATTTTCTCAAGCACTTCAACAATAAATTCATGGGATTTCTGAATTTTTAAATTCTTGTCAAAGATATCAATTTCAGATAAGAGGGAAGATACTCAAGGCAATTGGGGTAAAAATAGGATGATGAGACCAGTAGCAGGCTAAGACAAGGGAATTGGTGTAAAATGGGATGATGAGACCAGTGGCAAAGCTAAGACAAGGCAAAGGTGTGATAGATATGGTAATGTTTGATCCTAAACTTCAGGTAGAAGTGCATAGTATGTACATCATCCACATCGATATAAAATCCACATGAATCCTAATGCAGGGCTATTAAGAGATCATCCATATCGTCAGTTTAAAACAAACTTTTTAAAACCCATGAAAGTAAAAGCAAATCTATATATACCTATTTCACAGTATACATTTAACGTACAATGATCCAATAAATGGTTATCTCCCTTTATTGTTTGAACACGGGGGGGGGGGGGGGGGGGGGGGGCTTCTTCGATAAAGTTTTTTTTTTTTTAAATACAGCATCTTTTTTGACATATTATAATAATTTGTATATAAAGTCATGATTTTAACTGGGTATATAATTTGTTTAACTTTACATGTAAATGTGGAATAAAAGCAAGTTGACAAGAAATGCATTTTAAGACATGAACCTGTTATTATTTTCACAGATTTGTACACAAATGATATATTTTAAACATATTGTATATTTAAAAATGTCTGCCCTCAAATCTGTCAGCAAACATGTCTGTGTTATTTGTTAAAATAAATTTCCAACCAGACAAAGGTTGAAATGATTAGCTTCAACTCATAACAAGTGTGCCAAACCAAAGTCAAGTTTTCTCTCTAGAAGTCCACCCTATAGCATCTGTAATAATGAAATTCTTCCATTGTTTAGAAATAGGGCTCATGCCACATTCTGTAGTCAAAAAAGTTTGGGCCACGGTTTCACAAAGCATTCTTAGATTTAATTTATTTTAACTAAAATATAGCCCCTTTATGAAACTTTTGTTGTTTTAATGTATCAAATACATCAATAAGAAGCTATATGCAATTTTTTGTGTTTCTAGATCAAAACTTTTTCCTATAAACAGTGATTAGAAATTGAGTAAATAATAAACTAAGTCTGAGAATGCTTTGTAAAACTGAGGCCTCGGTTTCTGATTTTTTTTAAGTTGATAATACATTTATACAGGTACAGAATTGTCAAATGTAACTATAAAACACAGAGACAAATATAGTATTTAACTTTATCACTACAAATTTTCGGACTTAAATATTGTATATCTTTATTGAAAAACAATTGTCCACAGAGCTCTTCAGAAATAGTAGGAAACTGGAGAACACTGAAAAAACTCGCATGGTTACATACAGTTGACCGGAGTTGACTCAAATCAAGGTCAGAGATTTAGCAAACAAAATCACTTGTTCTATCTATGGACCTAAAAAAATCCATGCAGACAGATATCCATTTTGAAAAATAAATCAACTCTTCAACTTTTTTCTTCCACAATTCAAATAGTTCACTAAATACCCTACATAATCACAGACAATCCAAATGTCAAAATTAATGACCAAGCCCTTTCAGTAAATTAAATAAATACACCATACGAATAAATGTAAATCAATAATGTTCTGTAAGGTGCATTTAAGCAAGGTAGACTCAGAGACCCCTAAAAGAAATAAATGTTTTTGCATTTTTAATCTGAAATTTACATTGTTTTTGATGAGTGCCACTGCATTGGCGCACAAGCTTGAAACATCAAGATATACTATATAAAGCACCAGTTTTCTGAATTGAATGGCAAGATTAGAACATAATGGTCCCCTATATTAACCTGCCACAGAGAAAGATAGACATCCAAGTAATTTTGAGTTACTATAAACCAACAGATCGAAATCCTACATAATTATCATTCCAGACGACAATTTTCATTCTTTTCTCACAATAGTGATGGTTTAATTCCATTACAAGCTATTCAGTTTCAAGAAGAAAAGAAAAAGGGAATTGATGTTTGATGTCCAGTTTGTCCACTTACCACAATTAGACTCTTTCGGATTGGCATCGTTAAATTTTATTTCAAAAATTCACTAGCGCTGTTGGGGTGTTTGACAGTGGGAGGAGAACCCACAAGGTTGACACATAAAGATTTGAACTGAAACCAAGCCTTTCAAATCAATGACAGACATTATGATTTAAAACGCACCATAGGGTCACCCAAACCCTTGATATTATATATATAATGTGAACTTTGTAGAGCTCAGTTTGCAATTGTATTGCAGTCTGCATGTATATATGTGTAGTGTGAACTTGGTAGAGCAAAGTATACAAAAATATTGCAGTCTGCATGTTTGCATGTTAATATCTGAATGTGAATCAGGCCCGTAGCCAGGGGGTGGCACGGGGGGGGGGGAGGGCAACTGCCCTCCCAATACTGAGTCTTGCCCCCCCAATATCACAAGAAAATTGGCCTTTACCGCAAAATACATGCAGATGCCCATGCTAGTTGGCCCTCTCGAAAACATCTTTGCCCCCCAAAAAACAACTTCCTGGCTACAGGCCTGACGTGAATATTCCACACTATTCATTAAGACTTAACAGATGATAACAGTCTCTCCTGTACTACTGCTTTTACCCTGCACTTTACAGGGTACAGCTTTAACTTTTACTGACAAAGAATCCATGTATGGAAGGATAACGTTGCCAATATTATTTCAATGTTCACGATGCAAAACTGCAGTTTGTACAGTGAACATTGAAATAATATTGGCAACGTTTTCCTTTCATATCCATGGACATATGAGCTAAACAAGAAACTAGTACAGGATAGTACAAACATGCTGTATTTATATTAATCAACTTGGATATCAAAATAATCAACAGTAAAATAGAAATAAACATGATGATGATATATCAGATAAAAGGAAACAAAAACAGGTGGTATCATGTAAAATACATTTAATGCATATTTTTCTCTTCCTATAGCTAGAGTGTTAATTATAAAGCCATCAAGATTCAAGATAGCTAGAAAATACATCTACATGTAGTAGTTGATCATCACTCACAGGTTATCATTGGATGATACAGAAACGTGTATGTTAGAGCGTATTTCCACTCTTACAAATGAAAATAGCCCTATAAAAAAAATATATATTTTATTAAATACATTAACTACTCATCGTTCAAATTTAATTTTTGGAGAAAAGGTTAATTACTACTAATATTCAGTTATCACATTCTGTAACCTTAACATAAAATATATATTTCAATGCCAATCCTCTGAACCTAACTGGTTTATAATGATAGAAAACTAATTTATTATAGTATACTGAACTTCTTTTGTTAAAGACATGTTTCTTTGAGTTTAATGAGGTTATCTGTTTTAACGTTAAAGTTCATCTAATTAGAATGGCCACATAAAATAAAAAATTACAAAATTAAAGTGATAAAGTAATACACAATTACCAATCCATCCATCCAGCACCTTGACCTTCATGTAAAATGGAGGGAAACTTTTTTTTTTACCATAAATATCATAAAGACTAAACAAGATTTTACAATGTGATCAAGGTAAATAACTCTAGAAATAATGACTGGCAATTGCTGTAACTTAATAGCCTTATTTATCATGAACCCACAGTATTTTAAGACGATGACAATGCTAGAAAGTTTACTATATATTTCAAACAGTGAGCAAAGGCAAAACTCTAAAAGTAATTGACACACAATGGTGACTCATTTCTTTGGATGATCATATGGTAACTGTCCGCAAGAGCAAATTCCAAAGGTGTACAAAGTGATGAGTAAGACTTCATAAATTAATCTTGTTGAAATTAAAAGACTCTTAGTCTCACTAATGACTAAAGTGTATTAGACACCTAGTCAGGGCCGTTTCTAGCAGGGGTGCAGGGTGTATATTGCACCCCCAGAAAAGACGCCCCCCACCCCTCCACAAAAGAATTTGACAATCTTTCAATCATAAAATATCAGTAACTTTGGCATTATATTGGTGCCCCACCACTTTGCTGCACCCGCACTTTTAAAATCCCACATACGGCCCTGCACCTAGTTGAATATCTAGTGTGATTTTCAGTTTCTGCCACATTTTAAACAGATGGATCGAGTGTAGACTTAAACTGTTTCAGTAGCTCCCAGTATATTAAATACTTAAATCATTGGATACAGGTCATTTGGGTGGAATTCCTAAACTGTGTGCCATGTGCCATAACATACAATTAATTCAAAATAAGGTTGCAAGGTAGCTAATAATATGATTGCCTTTTCCTTTCCTACTGCCCAAGAGAATTGGATTTGGATCTACTAAACCATGATAACCGAATTTGGACCAGAGATGTGAAGGGAATATCTCTTTAACAGACATCTGTGAATTATCTTATGAAGTTCTCACGCTAGCCTTCTTTCAGGAACCAAGACTCATAAAGACCAGACACCCCCACAACATGCTTGCTGTTAAAAAATTTATAAACATTAATAAAAATATCCATGCCATCCATTTATACACCAGACTGAGTAATTACTTAACAAGCTAATCATTTTATCAAAAAATACTATTTGTTTTATTAACCATTGCTTTAATTGCATGTGAAAACCAAAGCCACTGTAAACTTCAAAACATTTCAGAGTGATCAATTTCTTGATAATTGGGCCTTATGGTACATCAACTATACTTTATGGATATGTTAAAATTAATTTGAACAAAATTAAATATATGTTTAGATTATATAATATTTGCACTTACAAGCTTATAAGCGCTTACAATTTGGTAAAATAAAGAATCACTTCATGGGACACGTCTGGGGTATGTCAATTGTGGACATTGTGTTATAAAGTGTAATAACTACAAAAAGATCTATGGCATTTATTTCATTATATCTGGTAAACAATTCTACTCTTACATCAAATGGGAAACACAGTGGCTATAAGTGGGTGGGACATTGGTTCGTAAATATTGAGGTTCTATATTCTATTCTGGTGTTGATCGAGAACCTCAATCAGGATTTCCCTGTGTGGTTGCCCTTTGTCAGTGATACAGGGCAGAGAACCGGGCAAGGGACAATGTATAGTGGTTCGGATGGAATGAAAAACTGATGTCCTGTGTAAACATGGATGTCACATTAAAGTAACCTGACAGTTGGATTTCGAAACAAGAGTAAGCTGTAGTGCCACTGTCCATGCAAAATTACGCTTATAGCACACTGTAAGAAATATGCCCATCTTAAACAGCCCTGTCGGAGCAGAACAGTAGGATGTTAACCACACTTCTTTCATTCTTACATCCCATCCGGCTATAAGTCTTTAGAAGCAAGGTAAGTTAGGTAAGCCATCAGTGAATGTAGAAAATATTTTAGTCTCCAAACAGTTGAAACATAATTACTTGGTAATTAACTTATTACAGTTACATGAAATTAGACACTACAAAATTATTGAGATGAGGCCAGAGTAATTTTCGACAGATAGTTGTTTATGTTAGTATATGATCAACAGTTTAAGTATCTGAGTAAAACCATCGTATAACTAACATGTATCAACAGATGGTAATAATAAGAAGACATGCAGAGATATAGAATATGTTTCTTGGTTGAAAAGCCGCAAGATTTCACAACCAGATGCAAAAACCTGCTTCCTGACAGCCATTAATTCCCAGTGGTCTATGTTTTTTAGCAGCATTTGTAACAGAAGAAGCAGATTGTTATTGATATACAATAGTATGATGAGGGGGGGGGAGAGAGAGGTTTTTTTTAGGTTTAACTGCCACTCAACCTAAACTGGATCCTTTTGGGACTAACATATGGTTCAATTTTATTTTACTTATTGACTAGCGCATGGGGGTTTTTAGCAATGAGGGAAACTGGAGGCCTCAGAGAAGGACAACAAGGCTAGGCAGTCGACCCTATGTGAGGTACAAGCTGGGAATCGAAATCATGGCCATGATATTTTTATCCAAAGTTATATTATTGAAATCTGTTTTTAACAGATAAAGACTCAGATCTTTTGATCATTAACATATATATTTCATGTGTCATCTGAATCAGGCACAAATTTGGACTCTGGCAGGTCCACAAACTTTGTTCATATTCTAAATATTTTATATAAGGTATATGGGATATAAAAGAGTGGTTAAATGTGGACAAAAAACGAACTCATCCAAGATCACTTCATCGTTAACAGAAGTTTCATCTTAATCAGATAATTATACATGCCAAAATCAAACCGATCCAAGATCTTTTTGATGTCAAAAAACACTTTAAGTTCCATAAAAATCAGAAAAAAAATACCAGACTGACAGAGACGGCATAATACATCCACAAGAAAATGTGAGGATATAAAAAGCAGGATTTGTAAGCCCTGAAATTTATTGACAGACAAATACTATAGTCACATAAGATTTATATACCGGTATTACAAAAGTTCAACTGGCTGAATACAAAAATCACATTGTTAACTTATAAACAACCACTGAAATAAAAGCATTCAGTTTGTAAAAAATAAAAGAATTAGACCTTTCAAACTTTTTTATATAAGGTTATAATTAGGCAGTGTGATAACATAATATTTTCTAGCCATAGAATATCAGCTGTAATAATAAACATCACTGTATCTTATATAGAAAACACATCTTTATCACTGGCTTCAATAAAGCCATTTAACATATTAGATGTCGGACCACCTCTGCTTGTTTTCTTTCTCAGCATTACAGTGAAAAAGTAGGAAACTTCTCTGCACAGGTTAAAGAACACTAAATGGATAACCTCCCTTTCCTAATAAAAGATTAAAACTTTTGAACCTATTTGTCGTCTCATCCAGATGTCTAGACACATTTTCCTTAGGAGCTCAACAGGTTTTAATCAACCTAATTAGATTGAACCAGATATAAAAATCTTCCATTTAAAGAGAATGCTACCATTAAGCCAACCAGACTGCTACCTAGGATCAGAGAGACATAGTACTGACCTTACAGCATCTCAGCCATGGGTGTGGAATTTTACAGGTCCCCCCCCCTCCCTTAGAATCGGAAGGGAGGTATGAATAGGTCTAAAGACTATCTAACTACTGCCTTTGGCCTCACCACAGTAATTGATCTTCATGATATCGTCCCCCTTCATTGTAGGTAGTGTATATTACCCCTAGTTACAGCTTTCGTCAAAATAACACTGGTTAACTGTTCGTAATTATTATTTTGGTTTGGTAATGAAAGGTACCAGGGTTCATCCCCCCTCCAAAAAAAAGTTATTACAAATCCACCCCCTTGGTTTAAAATGTTTACCCAAATATAAACTGTGTGATTTGATGATATATTTGGACTAAAAACATTTACCATAGGTTTGCTTCAAATCACTCTAAAAAACCAGTCCCAAGAAAACAAAATAGGAGTATATTTATGATTATTTGCGGGGGAAGTGGGGGGAGTTCACAGGTTTGGAGGTGTAAATTTATACCAGCAAACACAGATTTAGTTGAATATTCAGAAAGTAAGTGCCAAAGTTTTGTTGAAGGATAAGAATAGTCATACAATTAGTGACATTCCCAATACTATATATCATAATCTTGAAGATTCTTTTTTGAATTTGATCCTGCGAAACCAATGGTCAGACAGCTTTCAATTGAACCGATAAACGTTTCAGTGGATCAGATAAAAATGCAATGATTTTGTTGAATAATTGGTAAAGATATGGATATAAACTATAAATATATCTAAAGCAGCTCCAAATGATTATCGAATTTGAGAGCTTGACTGATTCTATGCCCTACAATAATATGCACCACCATTGCCACTAAATAAGGATAAAAAATAACTAAACATCCCCCTTTTTCGAAATTTGGTAGTTTCCTTTAAGTTTACATAAGTGTTAGTTTTTCTACTTATAATAATGCTATGGTCTTTAAAATTAAGTAGATCAAGGTCTTTCTCAAATCATGTTATGTGTTATCATACATGTTTATGTGTGTGCCACAGTTTGGTATCTCCTATGCCGTTAAAAAGAAATCAGAATTTTTGAAAACAAAAAAACAGAGAGACAAACTCACCAGATTCAAAAAATGAAAGCAGACAAAGATACTTGTAGATGTAGTATAAGATAATTACAATCTATCTTTTATATAAAAAACATTAAATGACTTATTTACGTTTTCCATACATAATGAAATAAGATTAACTCCTAAAATATTGGGAATAGTGCCAATAATGAAATTAACTACTTGTTTTTTTCTGTGGAATATGACAACTAATTGTATACACATACAATTTAATCTATACTTTTGGCTAATGCAGAAGGCGTATTTTATGCATTGTGCTAAGCGAGATTTTTTGCCCTACCAGCGGCACGACAGCCTACTCTTATTCAATTCCAACTGTGCAGAGATCTTATCGTGGTACCATGGTATCACCAGACCTACATTTTCTCCTTATCTGAACAAATGTGTGCCAGGCCCTCTGCCCTGCACCCCTGAAACCAGGCTTTGAAAGCAAAATAACAATATAATACAGAGCCACTGTGGATCCTCTTTTTAAAAAAATCAGAGCAAAATTCTTTGGCCACAAAATTATTCAGTTACCGAATTAGCATAAAATTAAAAGATTCAAACCTCCAACTATGATATTCACCATAATGAAACAATTAATATTGTAACTTGTATACATGTATATACTGGTACCTGTTTTAATTTACAAGTTGCTCACCTATGCATTCAATAAGTATGCAAAGATATTAACTATAAGTGTCTCCAAAACTCAACTGTATACTTCTTAAACCTTACTCTCATTAAATTTGTAAACTATATACTTCTGAGGGGGTGGAAACCAATGAACTTTATATAAACCCACTTATACATACACTACCATTAAACCCCCCCTATATTCTAATATTGTCATCTCCACTATAAATATATTATATTACAGAAAGGTAACTGTTCCCTACCACACTATTCAAATAAAGTAAACCAACCCCCTCTTTCAAATACAGGGAAGCGTATAAGTATGTTGGTATTACATCTTCATTATATAAATGGTGGTTTTGTTCTCTTTGTAGCCCAAATCCCATCAATAATAAAGGGAAATGTATGCGTAAATTTTTCAATTTCTAAAGAGCTTTCCGTTTACATACAAATATACTTTAGTTACAGTTTGTCTTTATCTATAGATACATGTTTCTTGTAGTAATAGACTGATTGTATGCTGGCTGCTAGCTCTGGTGGTGTTTATATAAAATTACTTTACATTAGTAATAAACAGCCAAATTTTGTGGGTCTAAAAATATGGGGGTGGGTACTTTCAAGTTTGATAAAACTGGTATGAAATACTGGATGCACAATGAACATTTATCCCCTTCTAGATATGCCCTTGCATGCCTATTCTTACAGGGGAGAGAGAAATGTGGTTTAATGTCCACTCGATACAAACTAGGTCATTCTGGGACTAACGCTCAAACTAGGGCTCAAAACCACAGCCTAAAGCCGGAGGTGACCAACCAGCTGGAGCTCAAAGCGCGGCACTCTAGACCACTAGGCCATCCCAACCCCCCAACTATTCTTACAAAAAATTTCAAATTTACATACAGAATTATGATATTAAGATTAGCAGAATGCAATTATGGTGAGGCACTGGTGCACTGAGGTTGTTGAAGAAAGTGTTTATTACGAGGTTGTGTGTGCAGAAAGTAAGTGTTAGGGTTTGCTTATGATTGATAGTTTGTGAAATGGCTTCTATGGGGAAGTGGGTCGCATGTAACAGTGTCTTTAAAAGTTTAAACTGCCTAGCATCTACATTACGGGTATTTCATTCTTGTCTGTTCCAAACCTGTCAATAGTCTTTGTACTCCGGTTAGAATCCCAGGTGGGGGGGGAGGGGGGGTCCCAAGGACCTGTGGTCATTACTGTTCAGACCAACACCTGCAGCCAGCAACATTTTTAATTGCTTTAGGAATGAGGCTGCAATGAAGACTCTGGGAATTACACCAAACCGCTAATGCATGCGACAGTCTGATGATTACCCTTTACTCCAATGTATGCCCCCACCCCTTGCTCGACAAAATCCAGGATCTGAGTCTGGTACTAGTTGATCATCTGATATTCTTGCCAACTTTACGATCAAAGGTTTCCCCATGAACTTCCTCTTTCTGTATTTATTGTGTATATGGTTAAATTATTTGAAATTCTAATTTCAGGGCCTGTTAATAATGCCTACCTGCCAGTCAATTTCACAGGTAATCGGTCATGATTGGCAGATATGTCTGAAACAAAAGAACTGTGGAAGAGGCACCATGGTTATAAGTACCATGAAATGTTAGAACAGATCAGAATAGACATAAATAGACAAAACAAGAAAAGAGGTTCACACACCAATGGACATTATAAATGTAAATCTAAGATAATCATTGGATTTTTAGACCTGATTTACTATAAATATGTAAAATATATCAATTTATATAATACTACTATCACATTTCCTCTACACGCTTTCTACACAATACAGATAATATAAGGTTCATTTTACTTCATTCACTGACTGTATGAGATGAGCCTTACAAATCATTGAACCATGATCGATGGTTATATCCTATTTCTCAGTACACAGCTTATATATACACCCATTGACTGGTCAGATAAAACATAACTTTAGGCAATAAAAGCTATAAAATTCAAAGTAACAATATGAGCAAGCTTATATTTAATAAATGGGATTCAACATCATAATAATATATACAATTTTATTGTCAATGTTCTGGGGTGAATTTTTACTACGATTAGATTCCATTCTAAATTCGAAGAGATATTTTATGATTTTGCTCTACATTCGAACCATGGAACATACTATGGAATTGTGAATTACGACCCTAGTAAATGTTTAATATGTTGTGCTAATCAGTACCCGCTTTACTTAACCCCTTGTGGACGGATGACGTGTTAACACGCAAATATTTTCCGTGCCCAGGGACGGGTGACGTGTTAACACGTCACACGTGATACCCTGAATCAGTCCTCATTTATACACGCTAAATTTAGCACAGGGAATCCCCTTTGTCTTGAGGTCATAGATTAGTTATCTCCCATTGTTCTAGATGTCAGCACATGTATTTTATTGTGTAATTTTCTTCATATACACGACTACTGATCTATATATAGATAAGTGTACACAGTACCCGCATGTAAACAATGGCGGCTGCCAGGAAACGCTAGCGGTCTTTCGACAACAGTTTGGATGAAATATTCGCGAGCAGTGGCTCTGATAACGTTGATAATGATGTGTCTTCATTAGAAGGTTCGGAGGAAAATGGTTCTGATGAGTGAACGGCTGTTAAGGACCGACAACGTGGTAATTTTCACATCGTTCGAATTCGGTGTCGGGTGACATTTCTAACGATGTGAGTACGCAACTTCCTGGATTAAAATCGAAAAATAAGGCATGGAAAAATTAATTTTGTGAACTCAAAACATCATAAAATTACAACAGTAATTATTTTTTAAGAATTTAAGCCAAGCAGATTAAAGATAACTACACATTCAAAAAAAAGGATTTTTCCCCCAAACAATCCCGTCCAGGGTTACGTCATTTCGTCGAAAATCCCGTCCACAAGGGGTTAATATAGATCCAGCGCTTTAACAATTTCAATCACCATGGTCAGTAACCATTATACCAATTTAAGCAAGGTATCTCTGATTGCCACCAAAGGCTTAAATAATCTCTCAATAGTTTTTCCAGCATCACTACCACAGCCCCTTAGCATTTAAAAAGAAAATCTAAATTATAACTCTAGCTTTGAAAGATGTAGAAAGAAGATAATAATGTAAATTTCATGTCAGGTTACTGACAATAAAAGGTAGAGGCATGAATTTACAAACATAGGTAGACAACTTCCATTCAAATCTCTGTTTTGACCAATTACTAAACCCTTTCAATTAATAAATGACTGGGGGCCTAAAATGACCAGGTTAACCATTGACAGATTGCTAGAAACTTCTTTTAGTCATCTGAGTGTTTATGTTACCTCTTTACTCTCTAATTAATAACTTAATTAATGACGTACCTTGTAGCACGTATATTAATTGATTGATGGCAAGATTACTCAATCATGTGTCAATTATATGAATCAAATATCCCTACGCTTATTTTTTTCGCCTTTACCCTTACAAAAGACGTCACCATGATGATGAATTAGTTAGATATAAGCCTTTATACACCAAGGTATGTAAGGAATTTACTATGTTAATTTTGCACAGATTTTATTATCATTTTTACATTTAGGTCGTATACAAAAAAAAGAAGATTCAATTCCAAAATATATGAGAAGCATTGGCATAGATTTAGGGGGGGGGGGGGGGGGGGCAGGGAGGATGCGTCCCTTCCTTAGAATCTGGGGGGGGGGCAATAGGTCTCTGTCCCCCTCTCATGATTTTGATTGCCATGACAAATTTTCAGGTTTATATCACATGAATGTCCCGTTCTGAAGGTTATTTACTCATTACCTTGGGTACCTTGGGTCTTGCCATAGTTACTGATCTTCACAATATCTCCCCCCTTCATTGACCAATAACTCTGGTACAGTAAACTGTTCGTAATTATTATTTTGGTTTGGTAATTAAAGATTCTAGGTTCCAGGGTTCTTTCCCCCCCCCTCCAAAAAAAGGTTATGACAAATCCCCACCCTTGATAAGGTAATGTCTGGCATTCCTTTAATAAATGAAGCACCATGTTCAGTAGGTATTCGGAAGCTACTGCTATTTATAGAAGATAAGTTCTGGGCAAGGAGGCCAACGCCAATGACCATCTGCAAAATCACCCGATAGATTATCTTATTTTGAACATCAGATATGTGCAGGCCCGGATCCAGAATTTTTTCGAGGGGGGTGCCCATACATTGTAACTAATGGTAGGCCTAATCATTAGAGTGCCGCATATATTAGTGGTTTGGTGTAATCCCCAGAGCCTTGACGTATTGCCTGGGCATAGACAATGTGAAAATCATGTTTATATCATCAATTAAAAAGCAAAAATTCCAGTCTCGCCGGGCTGAGGAGGGGTGGCCTGGGCCCCCCGGCCCTGGATCCGCGCCTGATGTGTCATACTAAAAGTCTTTACCATTCACTTAAATATCCAGGAACTCCAGACTGTTTGTGCAGTGTTACAAACAAATAATACATCTTCCATAGCAGGTGTCAGTTCCTGGAATGAGATCTGATGTACACCTTTGGGGAGTATTATGGCTGCTCGAAGAATAAAGGAAATAGAAAAAGCTAAAGTGAAGGGTTATCTGTCTGTCTATAGCCTGACTGAGTGCCATTGACACTGCATGAAAATAGGTTAATCGTCTAGAGTAACTCTTGGAAAATAATCGTTTGTCTTTATCGTCCCACGACGCGATACAACATGTTCATATTAGACGATATTTATATTATGAAAGTCTAACCATCTTCTCAAAAAAGTTGAATAACTCCATTGCCATTACTGACATTACGGTACAAAACACCATATAGTCAGACTTCAGATGGCAGTAATATTAACTGGGGTAAATAACAGTTTAACTTACCTAATAAACACAGGTAGTTACTATAGATTGTTTAGGTCAATAACACACAAACTTCCACAGGTGTTAATCATTACACAGGTAAATAACAATATTATACTCAACCACACTTTATTACAACCACGTGATAATATAAGGTCATCTCTACCGTAGTGTGACCTAGGGCGGGGTTAAAGGTCATGTTTTGGTGAAAATTGTTTTTTTTAAAAATAGATTATGAACAAATAAAAGAGTTTTAATTCATATGCGCCTATCTTTGTTCTATTTTTTTTTTATTAAAGTGAAGAACAAAAGAAGATCCTGTACGTGAATGGCCATTATAAAAAAAAAGACCCGCTGTTTAAACGGCGCTTAAAGTCTAGACGCGTGTCTCTTTTGTGAAAACAAATTAAAGTAGGGTATATAATTGTGTAGCGTATAGAAAATTTAGTCTTCGTACTGACAACACCTAAAGCATCAGAGCTCCATAGCTATCGACTAAATTTATCCTAGATAAAGTAGCCTAGCTAAGACTCCAAAAGACTTCTCAAATCCAGAAAGACTACTACACACTACAAAGATCATCTAGTCCAAAAGTAGATTTAAGGTTGTCTTTATCTTTTTCTTCACACCTTTACAGGGTATAAGGTTTACTTTCTTTATATTTTGCATACTTCATCAGTCTTTCATTTTCTTTAATTTACTATTTTATTCTACTTTATTTTCTTTGTTTATTTTCTTTGTTTATTTTCTTTGTTTATTTTCTTTGTTTATTTTCTTTGTTTATTTTCTTTGTTTATTTTCTTTGTTTATTTTCTTTGTTTATTTTTTTTTGCTTATTTTTACTTTTTTTTTATTTTAATTTTTTTTTTTTTTACTTTATTTACTTTTTTTTACTTTATTTACTTTTTTTTAACTTTATTTACTTCCTTTGTTTTTTTTACTTTATTTACTTTAATTTACTATCTTATTTTATCTTATTTTATTTTCTTCAATTTAATAATTTACTTTAATTAAAGCTTATTTTCTTAAATCCTCATATTTTTCACCCTAATATAATCTTCTTTTTTTTTTTATTATACTTTTTACCCCCTTTTCAGCTATATATTATATAGGATATACCACATTCCTATCTTTATTTATTTTTATATTTCTATTTTTTGGTCATTTTACTTTTCTTTCTATCATCAACTAACAAAGAAGCTCAGTGTACAAGCCAACTGATTGAGCTCACCACAAGCTTCTTAAAACAATAACAAGCTAATTTATTTATATAACTAATAAGTCTGATAACTGTTAAGTACACTCATACAAGCAATAGGAACCCATAGTTAATTAGTATTAATCACACTGATTGACTAGCGGTTCTTTGTGGAAAGGGGTAACAACAGGTATATCAACTTACGTCATTAATTAATATAACCTTAATCAACACTGTTCATTCCCTCCTTTAGTTTTCGATTATATATTTCGGCAGCATAAGAACGATGGCGACAGAGGCTAGCTCACCAATGTCCATGGCTGACGCGTTTAACAGCAGCCCTGCACCAAAGTTCTTTCCTGCAGCAAAAAGGAGAGAGGAACAGACTCACGTCGTACTGGTGAGGCCACTGGAAGGCAAGTCCTTTCAAGGAGCCAAACTTACGGCAGTGGGGAAGGAACTTAAGAGTAAGTGGGGTATTACTAGCATACCCGACTTAAAGATAACTGTTTCAGGACAACTTAGACTTGCCTTAAAAAGTAGGTCTGAGATGGATCTGGCGCTAGCTCAGAACGCACTTCTCGGTATGACCGTGACGGTGTCCGAACCGATCACCTTGTCTATTGATAAGGTGGTTGTTCATGGGATACCGGCCGAATATACCGGGGAGGAAATTCTGGAATATTTGACAGAGAGGGGGTACCAAGCCACCGAGGTATACCGGTTTAATGTGGCCCAGGGGAAGGATCAGGGAAGCGTCGCCCTGTCCTTCAAGAAAGGTTCCGCAACTGAGGCCCTTAAAATCGTGTACCTCAACCGCCGTACCCACCCCTATGTTCAGAGAGTGAGACAGTGTACCAAATGCCAGAAACTGGGACATACGGTTAAGTACTGTAAAGGAAAAGCCATATGCGCCCAATGCGGAGGAGAACACGCGGTGGCTGAGTGTAGGGTGAGTAGTAAAATTAACTGCTCAAACTGCAAGGGCAGCCACGCAGCCAACTCCCCGCAATGCCCAAGAATTCTAGCGACCAAAGCAGCTCTACGCCTGCAAAGCAAAGACGAACTTACCTTTAGGGAGGCAACCCAACAAGTAAAAAACAAGGAGAGGGAAGCAAAAGTAGTCAGAGAACCGGTGGTGGAACCAAAGCAAGCTCCAGCACCGACTCTCTTGACATCCGATGTAACCCCCACCCCTAAAGGTAAAGACAAGAAGAAAAAAGAGAAGAACATATCAACCAAACCTGCAGAGGTCAAACAGAAGACACCCAAGAAAAAAAAAGAGGAACCGAAAACGAAGAGTCATGAAGAACACTTCATTCCTAAATTTAAAACGGAAAGTGGCTTCATGAACTTCATGATCGAGTTCCTCAGGGTGGCCGTATCCAATGAGGACCCAACTACCAAGATGGAAAGCTTACTCGGCAAAGTAAGGACACACATGGTCAACGCCGATGTCCTGTGTGTCATGATTAACTCAATCAACATAGTAAAAAAAAGATCAAGAGAAGAAGACGACGACGAAGAAACCACAAAAAGTGATCAAACGGCAAACCTCGCACTCCGTAGAAGGATATCTCATGTTCGTCACTACAGCACTGGCGATATGCCCAGTTGCTTGCCGGTTTTAACACCAAAGACGAACACTAATGAGGTACCTCCTATGGAATGTGAAACGCCAATTGAACAATAAAAAGACAATACATAGAGGCATCCATCCGGACAGTCATCATGGCGGGCCAGGTTAAAGTTCTACAACTTAATGTTAATGGACTGGCCCCCAGATGTGCTGAGCTGAGAAAATACATCACACGCAGCCCCAGGGATGTAATTTGCCTCCAAGAAACCAAGTTACTACCAACCTCGAAAGACATCTACATACCCGGATACACTTGTGAGAGAAGGGACAGACCAGGAAGTACGACACGTGGCGGCGGCATTGTCATCTATATCCGTGATAACCTAAATTATATTTCTGTTTCACTGGACGTAGAAGGACCTCTAGAAGCAATGGGCATAGCCATCACATTGAGCAATAATACGAATTTGACAATAGTGAATGTCTATGTACCCCCAGATGTCACGAAAAAAACAGTTGACTTCCAGTCACTTCTCGATCAACTTCCACAGGGCGAATCATTGTTTTGCGGGGATTTCAACGCAAAACACGTCCTGTGGGGGTCGCCGAGGAATGACTGCCGGGGGACTAGCCTATGCTCAATAATAGAAGCAAACGACTTATGCATGCTGAACGATGAGAGCCCTACTTTTGTTGGAGGAAATGCCCCACCTTCGCACCTAGATCTCACGTTCTGTACGCTTGGTCTGGCAAACCGCTGCGACTGGCAAGTACACGAAGACGAAACACTTGGCAGTGACCATCTCCTGATAGAATTCTGCATTCAGGCCGAAGCAACCAGGGAAGTCTATAACGGGAGACCCAATTGGATTATGAAACAAGCTGATTGGGTTAAATTCCGTGTAGGCTGCCTTGAGTGGAAGGAAGAAGATATCATCGATACCAACATCGACGTGTACGCTACCAACATTACGAGCTCTATTATAGGTGCTGCTAACGACTCCATTCCAAAGACTTCTGGCGGAAAACCAAGGACTAGAAAACCATGGTGGTCACCGGAATGTCAGAAGGCGGTCAACGACAGAAGGAAGGCCCTCCGCCTACGAAAACGCCACTACAATGAAGCCAACCACCAAAATTACCTTAAGTTGAAATACGCTGCAAGAGACACCATAAAAAAGGCACAAAGTGGGCACTGGATGACATTCTGTAATGCGTTGAATAAAAACACGCAAACGGGTGCCGTCTGGAAGAAGCTGAACGCCATGAACGGGAAACGCAGATCATTCAACATACCAAACCTTGAAGATGGAGATAAGTATGTTACGAACGGCAAGGAAAAGGTAGATCTACTAGCAAAAACTTTTGCTGATGCAAGCAGAGACGAAAACCAATCACCAGAGTTTCTAAAGAGGAAGGAAATCTTTTACTCGCAGCACCCTTCATTAGTAATTGAATCTAATGAAGTGGCTGAACCAATCAACCTACCCTTCTCTGAGGGAGAGTTAAATAAGGCTCTTTCCCTCAAGAAGGATAGTGCGGCTGGTGAGGACAAAGTAAAGTACTCCATGCTCAAACATCTACCAAGAAACGCCAAGACGATACTACTAAACTTCTTCAACACATCCTGGCTGTCAGGAGAGGTACCTAAAGAATGGCGAAAAGCAAACGTCATACCTCTACTGAAAGCTGGGAAAGAGAAGAACAAGGTAGAGTCATATCGACCAGTAAGTTTGACATCCACACTATGCAAAACATTGGAAACAATGGTTAATATCCGATTACAGTTCTATCTGGAGAGCAACCGATTGATCGACGAAAATCAAAGTGGGTTCAGGAAAGGACGATCAACAATGGACCACTTGGTTAGACTACAGCAAGTCATGTCGCAGGCCCTTCTCTCGGGAAACCTGTTATGTGCCGTGTTCGTAGATCTGACCAAGGCTTTCGATTTAGTTTGGTTAGACGGGCTGCTCTTCAAGTTGGGACGTATCGGTATAACGGGCATAATGTTTCGGTGGATTAAAAGCTTTCTGAGCGATAGAAGGATACAGGTGAATGTTGGCAGATTCCTGAGTGCCGAGCAAACATTAGAAAATGGCACGCCTCAGGGGTCTGTTATCAGTCCCACTCTCTTCAACATCATGATCAATGACATTCACAAATCGTCCTACCTCGATTCTAAAACTAACTTGGCTAAATTTGCCGATGACAGTACCATATGGAGAAATGGGACGAGCTTCTGTGACCTACAAAAGAATATGCAAAGAGCCTTAGACAAATTCATGACATGGGCAAACGACTGGGGATTTAAAGTCTCGGAGAAGAAAACAGTCGGCATGCTTGTGAGCAGGGATAGAGGGATAAACAGAATGACTCTGTGTATGAACGGGAAAACCATCGAGTTCAAAGACCAAACCAAGTTCCTTGGCGTAATCTTTGACCGACGGTTGACCTGGAAACCGCACATCGACTGGACTGTAGATAGATGCTCCAAAATCCTAAACTTAATGAGAAAATTAACGGGCAGTACGTGGGGCGCCAATAGAGTTACACTAATGATGGTATATCGTGCTCTAATACGTTCTGTATTAGACTACGGCTCTTTGGCCTTTATGAACTGCGCGCCAACACTCTTAAGCAAGCTTGACACCATCCAATACAAAGCTCTGTGCATTGCGACTGGCGTAGGGCTCGGGACTAGGCGAGAGGCACTACTACAAGAAGTCGGGGAGTTGCCCCTATCCCTAAGAAGAAAAGAACTGGCGACAAGGTATTGGGTCAAGATATCACAACTAGGTGAAAGATCCCCAACATTTCTCAGTCTACAAAAGACAAAATATGTAAGAGATCCCAAAAAGAAAACCTTCAGCCAGGGTATCAGAGAAACGATCAAGGAACTACGACTGGGGGAGCTCGTGATAAATAAACACGACCCCCCAGTTGTCGCCCCCTGGACGCTCCCTATACCACTGGTCAATCTAGATCTACTACAGAAAACCGACAAGAAAAATAACCCCAGTGCTGCACGTGCTTACTCTCTAGAACATTTGGAAGACAACTGGCCGTCTGATGACTGGCACCATGTGTACACGGATGGCTCACGCAATCCTGAAAGGGGCACCAGCTCGTTTGGAATATACCTGCCAAACGGGGAACAGGGAATAAGCAGGAAACTGCCCAATAACTGTTCGGTGTACACTGCAGAGCTTGTTGCCATTCGTGACGCTATTTCATGGATCTCCCATCAAAAGACCGGCAAGTTCGTCATTCCAAGCGATTCTCTGAGCAGTCTGATTTCAATCCAAAATGACAACTCGGAATCAAGACCAGAAGTCATTTTGGAAATCAGGCAGCTATATCAGAGGGTCCTAGAGAAGGGAAGCAAATTAGAGCTCGTGTGGATTCCATCACATGTCAACATTAAAGGAAACGAGGAGGCAGATCGACTCGCCAGCGAGGGTCTCAAGGACACAGCTACACGCCGCCTCATAGACTACAGCACCACGGAAATCTACAGTATGGTCAAAAGAGAGGTCAATTCAATCTGGGAATTAAATCTCGTTGAACTTGACACATACAGATTCCGACTGGATGACGAGATCTACACCAAGACAGCAACCAATCACCCTAGACGAGATATATGCAGACTCATATCGAAACTAAGGGTGAAAGAGAGGCTGCGAGACTACAAACACCAAGTCATCGTCTGTGAGTGCGGAGAAGAGTGTACCACCAACCATGTCCTGGTAGACTGCGAGGTTTACAAGGAAGAGAGACGGGACTTAGTGAGAATGATGGAGACCAATAACATACCATTCAACACTAAGAACCTACTCTTCCCTAGACCAGATCTGAAGCTACAAATCTTCGAAGAAGTCCACACCCTAATGGACACAGTTGGACTAAGTAAATTAGTGAAATAAGAAAGGGTCACGGCTAGATAAATTCTCCATACAACGTAGGATGGTTGAGTAAAAACGTCCTCACGAAGGAAGCCCAACCATCCTATACATTTATTTTAATTTATTCATTTTACTTTATCTTTATACTTTACTTTTACTTAAATTTATTTTATATTTATTTATTACCTTCAATTTATTTTTTATTTTTTCTACTTATTTTTTATCTCAACTTATTTTTTTTTATACGACGTAGGGTGGGGAAGTAAAAACGTCCTCTCGAAGGAAGCCCAACCACTCTACAACTTTATTTTAATTAATTCATTTTACTTTATCTTTACTTTACTTTAATTTATTTTATTTTATTTAATTTTATTTTTATTTATTACCTTTAAATTAATTAACTAATAAATTTTAATTAATTCATTTTACTTTATCTTTACTTTATCTTTACTTTATCTTTACTTTATCTTTACTTTATCTTTACTTTACTTTACTTTACTTTAATTTATTACCTTTAATTTATTTTGACTACAACCTTATTATACTCTCTTTATTTATTTAATTTTATATTAGTTTAATTTACTACTAACTTCTACTAAACTGGCGGGATAGTGGAGTAAGAGGGAGTCATGATCAGATGGGCTCTGCATCTAAACACTATTCTGCCAAAACAAATACCAGTGGGATAGTGGAGTAAGGGGAGACCACGAGAAGACAGGTCTGGCACCTAAAAACACAAATCCCACAAAGAAGACATCTACCAATCCAGAAACAAAAGAGATCATCTACCAACGATGTGTTTTTATTAAATAAAGGGAAGAACTTCCCACTAAAACCTAATCCATGGCCTAAGGCCAAAATGGAAAGATTGCAAAATCATATTCTAAAAATCAGGAAGCAGCTTCGGCTCTCCTATGTCTTGTCTGTGATATCACTTAAGTGGAAGCAGACGTTAAACACCAAAAGAAGAAGAAGAAGAAGAAAATTTATTTTTAAAGTCTATACATTCTCTTATAGTAGTTTTCTATAAGGGTTTTTATATTTTGAAAAAGATTTAGCCACCAGAAGTCATTATTCTTGTTGGCTTTCCGAATTCTGCTTCCATTTCTTCTAAAAGAACGTTTGTCAATTCTTCATCCAATTTCTTTGTTCTTATATCTGAATACATTAGATATGTAATGCAAATAATTATATACCGGTACAAAGTTTTCTTCACTAATGTCACCGTGTGTGAATATGAGGTGCATATTCAGATTATAATAAACTCAAGCAATATACTATAAATATTCAAGCTCGAAAGGGTGCCTTTCAGTTTTTAAATTATAGAAGAATTACTCAAGATTTTGGAACATAGAAAAAGTTTCACGTAACGTGTCTCGTTTTTTTTTTAAAGAAAGAACCCCAATTGTTCTACAACCTCAATGATAACAAAACGTCGATGTTAAAGTAGCTATGTCCGTAACTCAATATCATCCAAAATCTTCGACAATGAAGACACTATTTTTTTTTTGCAATTTAAATCAGCATCGGTCAACCGGTGTTGTGATCTTACCTAGAAAAGGTTGGCCTCTTATATCCAATATGTAAGACAAAAAAAACATTTTGTCATAGGTACGCGAATCGTGTACCATAATGGGTTTCAGATTCATTTGTAACAAGGTACTTAAAGAATCAGGCTAGACATATTGCATAAGTCATGTCAAACGGTGTTGACTGGAATAACCAGACGGTAGAAACTGAATTTCGGTTGAGACTTCTGGCGTATATCGCCGAAGATAACTGATGATATTTCACGGTAAAACGGAAACGATTGAATGTAGAACAGTTTATATAAATTAATATTACATTGTGTGTTGCAGTCCAATTGTGCCAATTTCTAGGTTAAAATATTAGCGATTTAGCTCCTTTAGACACGATCTCATCCATTTTGGATTGGAATTTGGATTGTCTTTTTTTGTACTTCTTGCCCATCATCATTCTGTTTCTTTTGAATTGTAAGATAGGGCCGTAAATCCTCTATGACATTCCCATATAATGAAATCCTGATAACTCAGCTACAACTTTGGGGAGCATAAGTTCAGCATACTTTTCTTTAAACATGACTTTTTCTGGATTTCTAACTGAAGGCTAATACTGTCATGTAGACCTATAGAATATTATTTGTACAAAATATTTATATTCTGAGATAAAAAAGTTCATTGTTGGTGGCACAGAAATAATCTGTACTAATGAGCACCATGGGAACTGCCAGACCCAAGTTATAAAACACATATATATTTTTTATCATTTTCAAATTTTTAAAAATGTAAATATGTTAAGAGGAGTCGGCGGGGCAGCAATTTCAAGGCCCGTCTGACTTTTCTGGTTAGATTTTCGAAAAATTCATTTTTCTTTCATGCATGGAACAATATTTCTTGGAAGTTTCAGCCACGTGGCTGATGACCATATAATAAAAAGTCCCATTTTTAGGACGTGGTCAGGTGGGTTTTAGGATAATTTGACTTTAGGAAAGCCCCAACATTTTTGATTAGAATTTTGAAAAATATGTTTGAAAAGCATGGATCTTTGTTTCTGGTACGTTTCAGTCATTTAACTTTACCATATAAAAATCACCATTTTTAGAATGTGATCGGACATACTAAGTATTTACAGCGATCTGACTTGGGGAAAGCCCCCAAAGTTTTGGTTAGATGTTTGTATTTACCAAGTGGGGATCTTTATTTCAGGGTAGTTTCAGCCATGTAACTGATGACCATATAAAAAGTCCCATTTTTAGGGTGTGGTCGGACATACTTTAGAGCGATCTGACTTGGGGAAAGCCCCCACGTTTTTGGTTGGATTTTTGAAAATTGTTATTTCCAAGTGTAGATCTTTGTTTCTGGTAAGTTTCAGCCATGTAAATGATGATCATATTAGTAGCCCCGTGTGAAATATTTACTCCGACTATGGCTACCATTGTCCCTAAAAAGTTTCAGCCATGTAACTTATAACCTAATTTTAGGCCCCTAGGGTATATACCTTACGCCGACGAGCTCCGACTGGGCTAATGAAGACAGACTTATGTATTCTATGAGTGAAATTTGTCCATACACTTGCGCAATTGCCATGGGTCTTTTTACGTTGCACGCTACTAATTTAAACATGGGAACTGTTTTTTTTTTGTCTCATCCGATCGACAATACATTGTCCCTTTTCAGACCCTCTGTCCTGCACCACGCCGGAAAATTCCGAAGAACTTTCTCGGCTAACACCGAGATCGAACACGGGGCCTCCAGGCTAGCGAATCAATGTCTTACTACTAAAATCATTATGGCCTGTATATGTGGATTCAAAAATATAGGCATGTTTAAACAGTATTAAACACACACAATTTATTTTAAAATCGCGTCTGATCTGATTTTTAAAGTGGCACCCCCTAAAAGTCGAAAAAGTGAAAACTGAACACCTAATAACTGAACTGGCAAATCAGTTTTGATTTACACACAAATTCCAATAAAGTTGGAGTGTCATTCCCATCCTTCAGATTTTGTCTTATTATTCATTAAGTTAGTTATTTATACAAACACAAATAATAACCACAATTTCTCCATTTGAGGAAGACAATTGATGTTGTTAGAGGCCGAAACAACGTATACAGCTTATTATAGATTTCCAATACCTTAGTTTTGCGAATATGCTATATATTAAGAGCGTGTCCGCGAGAGCACCATGCAGAAGGTGCTAAGGCTTCAATCACAGATTTTGACCAAATTTGGTCTAAAGTTGCGATAGTCCCAAAACACATAAATGTGCAACATCAGATATATCTTTCAATCCCTGGCTGAGAAAATTGAAAAAAAAAACATTTTTCATATGGTTAAGTTGCCTAAATTTGTCTTTTCTCAAATTCCAACCTTGGCAACTCCTCACATCCTTACTATACGTCGCAAAAAGACCGAATTCACACAGTTTGTGGATGACATACTGCTGTGTTACCACAAAATTAATTTCAGACGATTCTGGTGATCGAGATCTATACACAGACTGGATATCAAAACCTATCTAAATTGCCCATTTTCGTCGGCCAAAGTTTGACGCCCTAAAGCTACTTCTTTCATGGGGTTGGTTCAGAAAATTTATTATCAGGTCAACAAGCAACCTCCCAACATTTGATACCCCCCAAAAAATTGACCGGAATCGATAAAAACTAGGTAAAGGGAACAATAACTCACGAAATTAACCTGTAATTTCCCTATTCGGGAGATACTTTACCGTAGTAGATAAACAACCCTAACATTTTGTTTTCCTTTGCATTCAATATGGGGTTTAGTACGAGCCCTAGAATACGTTTGTATCTGTTTTATATAACTCTCTTTAAAAATACTTTAAACGGCCTGTAATCGTTTATGATGGTTCATCTGGCGCCGACGGGAATTGGCTTCCGTAGTTGCCCACGAGCTTCCATTGGAGTTTCGACGTGATCAATGAAATGATCTTAACAAAACATATCCATTACTCTCAAATAGACATTATTTTAAATAAAATAATCAAAAAAAAGAAAGAAATATTCACCTAAAAGTGAGATTCGAACCATCAACCGCATGATTTCTCTCGACCCACCCCCTCAACGAGTTGCTTGTCCCAAGGCCCCAGGGTCCATTTTGCGGGCACTGTTCAAGGGGTTGCCTGGGGTATCTCTAAGGTGTAGCTGACAGCACCCGGAAGCCGTAGCTGCCAAGGACCACTGTTTGGCGCCCACTTAGACGCGAGGCTGCGTTGCCGTTAAAATTTAAGCTTTCACATTTCTGTATTGTAGAAATGAGTGGATGTGTCCAAAAATGAATAGTGGAAACACGTTCTGAAATTGAATATTTTGTATCCATTTTCGGTGACCGGTTGAAAAATGGAACTTTAAAGAGACAATACAACAACAAATATACACTTATATACAGTACCACGTGGTCAAATGATGGCTATGGATTTGATGAAAACGTATACAAGTGGTAAAAATGTCTCTAATTAAATTTGCGAAAAAATGTATCGCAAAAGCTTATTTTTAGAACTTTTCAATGAGCTCTATAGTGTAAGATTGTTGCATTCCGGTCATCTTTTTACACCTATTGATACTATGCGACCATGAAAGAAAAGGTTACAGTGTATCTTATACGGGCAATGTGAATATTTCACCCTAAAACAAATTAGTGGACGTTGACAACCCGTTTTATCAGACAGGGTCAAAATTAGAAAGTTGCTATTGCACTAAAGAATGCAATCTGTGCTGAAAAAGGGTGATAGGCTAAATAGGCTACACATGTGAAAACCAACATTTTACCCATAAAATGACTTTTTCCGGTACAGACCTTTATAGCGACACCAGGTTGTATGTAACCACAGCATGTCACTTCTTGCCCCTAGGAGGTGTCATACTATAAGTTTGATCAAAAACTTCCGACCCCCATCTGAGCACTTTTTTTGCGATTTTGCCTGGTCTTCTCGCGGGTATACACTCTTAACCCCCATTACGGAAAATGAAAATATGACGCGCTGCTCCACACCCAAATGTATCTTTCAACGGTTATATGGCTTCATGATATCGATAAAATAATTAATTTCGAAAAAAAATATTTACTTGATAAAAAGACAAACCTGTGGAGTCCTAAAAGAGACGACATGTTATCTTCCTCTTCGAACTATAGTATTTATGTAGACAAATTATTCAGTGAGATACATTTGTGAATGTATAGATGGGGGCCAGCTAAATGTCATTTTAGACAGTAATTGTCTACAATATAGGTTCAACTCTGACACATTCATCTGTTATGGTGGAATTCCAAATAATAGCTTATTAACATAACAAATTAGAATACCAAAGCGTTTATTTATAGGCTACGGGGTAAAAGTATGATGTCGACAAATCCAGCCGACTTATCTATTTTTATTTGTTAATCGGGGTTAGGCTGAGCTTGCAGTACAAGCATAAGAAAAAGGGTACACTACCCACTCGCTTTGATATGATTAAAAAGGGGACTCCTCCAAAGTATAAATAATTGGCGTGCATAAAGCTCACTTGATATTTTGGATTGACCGACAGCAAGAATTTCTGTTTGGTGTTTGAACCGTAAATACTTATTAAAGGGAGATAACTACGGTTTTTAAGTCACGCTTAAAAAATAAACCGGGGATGTTTCGAATACCAAATTAATATATTCAGCCAGGTCAGGGGGCTGGGTTGGGGTTGAGGCAAAAGCTTTTTTGGCGCCGATAGGGCTTCTGGTAGCGTCGATGTACCTACATTTGTCCACGGCAAACGGCACCTTCATTTGGAGGCGCTCTACCCCTAGAATTTATGGAAAATAGGGTTTGCACCTGAGGGGAGAAACTTTTAAAAATGACGGAAACTTTCAATTTTTAGGTTGAATTTGCGATATTGGCATATTACGATATTTTGATATGAACATTATAAAAATTTGAAGGAAGGAATACGACCATAGCATATCTATAATAATTTATGAGAAAAACGAAGCGTTCGGAATCGGGCTAGAGTGTGACTTGCTTGAATTTTGAAGATTATACCTGGTGCGGGCTTGAATCAATCTCATCACCATCGGGATTTTGACCTAGAAAATTTCTTACAATCACCAGTTGGCTTTCTAATAACAGATTTCTTCGGGCGACCCACCAATCTGGGCACTATCGGCCCCCCTCTGGGATGAGGCACGACACCAAATATGCCGTTTTGGTCTCCCCCATTGACGAAGTCCTGGATGCCTCACTAATTATGTACGACTCCACAATCATATATTGTCATTATAAGGCGACACACTAATCATGTCATTGTGGGCCGCCCATATGGGGAGCCCACACTGATATTGGCTCGTTGGTCGATGGATTCGTATTGCGTCCATTCATTGGGGGGAGTCAAGTTTTCCCCAATGGGCAAAAGCCCCGAATGGATCTGGTTTGGGGCAGCCCCAAATAGAAAAATCAAGCACCCCACCCTTGCATCCACTCATGGCAATAATAAAAGTAAAAAACAAAAAAGGGTAAAAATTTACTGAATATCTGTCAATATGAATGGCACAGTGACACCCAACAGTGTTCCATTTGTTGAGTTGTTTGCAGTAACAACGTGTCACCGGTTGACCCGGTTCGCGGTTTGGCCAACACTCGTGTCGAAAGTCGTTGTGTTTATTGTCCTGTTGTTTCGTATTAACTATGCCCCTAAAATATCCACTATTTCGTTTTCGCTTCCCTAAGTTTACATTTACATACGAAGAGCATTTTGTACCGTTTCATTCGGTCTACTACTATGTTTATGCGAATAATGCGATATATTTATCTTTTATCTCATCCGTAGATGACATCTGATAACAAAGATAAAGATAAGCTTATTTAACAATATGATCAATGAAGCTAGGGTACACTGAACAAACACATGGTTAAAATCTATTGGGTGTACTATACGAATTCGTCGATTATCAACCAAACGCTTGGACATAGAACAAGACACTTCTTGAAAAACGATATGACTTTAAGGTTTATTTTAGTTCTGATCGTGTTGTCAGTGGTGCAATCAGGTAAGCTTTCAACTGATAATATTTACGCGTCGACTAGCCATTTAAATTCTACTCAAAAAAAATTATAAATAAAGGACACTGTCATTCAATTTGCTTTATGACACAGGTTTATTAATAACGATGTCCTATCAACGGCAATGACCGTTATTAAAGTCCAATATAAATTCGCAATTTTCGATTAAAAAGTTCTGAGTGTGCAGATTAAATTCTTCATGTCCCAATAATTACATCAAAAGATATGAAAGAGTTCACCATAAACTCATGTCCTATGAAACGTTGACAATATTAGTCAAATGGTAACAGTTGGATAGCTGTCTTTTTAGAACAAGATGCTTTTTTGAAAGGATTGTTTCTTATCATCAAGGCAATCCCACCAATACCGTGAACTTTCCGCACTGGGTTTAAAAAAGACTTAAAATCTCTGGTCGTCATTTGTGGAATTTTTAATGCATAGATCACTACAATCTTGTGAGAATTGTATCTCCAAAAGGCAAAAGGAATATTAGTCCCCTGCATACATTATTTACAATCCAGCACTACTGTACCTATAAATGTTGGATGGAATCTTTGATGGACCTCTTTTTAATATCATTGATTTCAAACCGGTAAAGTAATCAATTTGAGTACCATTGAACGTGGATTTAAGCCGTGAAAAGGGGCAATATTTAAACAATTGCGAATGACAATTATCTCATTTAAACAGCTACGAAGAAGCCAGAGTGGAATGGTTCTTTTGGTGAATTTAAGACCAACATCAATCCAGATGGAACCTATTCCATTAGTGTAAAAAATGTCACATGGTTAAACAGTGCGCCTACATTCTTCCATGCTGATGGACTACGCCATGAAGCGGGTATTGATCTAAAATTAACGAATATAACAAGTAATGATGGCTCCGACAAACTTGGACAGTGGACAAAGACCAATTTTTATTATATTGCTGGAGCTGCTCAGATCGTGGCCTCTATAAAGACTTATATTAATGAATCCATTCCTCTGGTTCTCTTTAGTCAGGTTCGTCACATTTGTTATATTTTAGTTGCATATATTTTATTTTTGAATACAAAAGCAAAGCAAATATTTGCTATCAATGTGAACTCCACGAATGACAATTGTTCAAGAAAAATAAACTCGTGCATGTCACCCGTGACACAAGTTATAAACGATAGCATGACCTCCGATCACCATATAGATTTCCCAAGTGACTTTAATGTTAATTCCTGTCTCTTTGCCAAGTTCAAACATTTTTATGGTGTTGAACGGTTTTTACCAAAGATGTAGCAACACATGGCCACCTTACCCAAATGCAGTATCATACAAGTAATATTTACCAAGACCTGGCAGAATACGTAAATTCAAACCCGTTTCTTTGATTCTAAAACGAAAAGTCGACAAAAACCGCTATTCTGGCAAACCAAACTAACAGCGTTCTTGGATTCTCAAAGGACACCAGCAGCATAGTCAGAATGGTATACTATAGCAATGTGGTCTCTGTGTTTAATTTAAATTAAAAGACTAAATCAATCTGTTTTATTGCAGCATTATGTTAATGGTGCCAGTTCCACTACTAGTATAGATAAAGACTTTACTATTTCTTCATTTCCTGGCTTTAAAATAGAGAGAACAACATTACCATTAGGTTTCTTGTCATATGGTGGAATTATGTTTGGAGACACAGAAAAGAAAATAGGAAAGTAAGTTCCCACTTTAGCAACCATTGAGCCTAAACATTAAACATTAAATATCGACCACACCTTCGTTGCGCCCTCCACACACAGTATTGTTTGTGTAAGAGTGTGTTCACTTCAATAAAATGAGCTTTTTAATCAAACAGAACTATCAGTTCAACAACAAGTTGATTAGAACTTATTGGGTGGACAACCTCATTGGAACTTTCTGGGGCAATTCCTTTCTTCGAGTTTATTTTATCCCGAGGCCCTTCCATCAATATCGTATACGATATTTCGCATATTTGGTCTGCATTAGCTCAAATAATTGCCAAAGACTCTAAGAATATGTACAATGATGCGTTGTTGACTGTTTCAGCTGGAGTTATGACGGTCTTAAATTAAATTCTGGTATTAAAGGGGGACCACTGGCTTTGTTCGATTCTTCTGGAAACACTGTCATTATTTCCACGGCCAACAACTTCATGTCGACGTCTGTTTGGCAAGAGGATCTACGAGAGCTAGGTGGTGCTGTTCATTGGGGAACTATGGGTAGAGTAAATACAGTTCCGGCTGGTCATACTGTTGATACAGTGATATTTTATCACAATGAAGGAATAAATAAGGTAACATAACGTGATCACATAGTTGTAATACAGTAATATAGATGTGTCCCATGTTCCTAATTCAACTCTGCGAGTTTTACAACATCTGACCGTTGCTGGTTTACTTCACAATTCCCGAACTTATAGCTAAGTTTGGGACATAGCGACCTCCACGAAAACCTTGACATTGTACCAAACTTAAACTTTGGAACTCGATTATCACAGGTAGATATTTTAGCTCGAAAGCGCGATATTTGTTATTCGCGACGACCAAGGAATCTGATTGGATTACAATCAAACTTAGTGCCGAAATATGCAGAGTGTTACGTGAAGGGCTTGATAAGATGTACCTAGTTAAAGAGAGATCAAGGCTTCTATTGACGATGTGTAGTACCGGGCATGGGGGGGGGGGCAATTTTGAAAGAAACGGGTGATTTGTGGCGCATATATGAATCGAATATAACGTTCAATGCCACCAGCTGCAATCTCACTGTATTGCAGCCAGCAAAAGTGTAGTATTAACATTTTTCATGGAGACAGAATAATAAGTTATTGTTTTATACTGACCCCCCCCCACCTCCATACATAAATCCGTCATGCAGCTTAAGCGATACACATATGTAGCAAAGAACTAAACAATGCATACTGTTACCATCGAGGTAGCTTGAACATGATAATTATAAAATCCAAAGTTATTGTATTGAAAATAGCCTACTTTTATATTGTCGGCATGATCCAATAACCTTTGGCACGTATTATTTAAGCTCACCATCGATTGAAAGAGCTTCTTTACATTAAATTTGTTTCTGCATGATACAGGCTATGGAAGGATGGGGAGAATATTTACGATTTCGTTATAATAGAGATGACAGTTATTTAAAATCTGATCTGACCATTAACTACTTAGGTTTTTGGACTGATGCAGGTAAGATTATGTTATTTCACCCGTTTCACCCTTCATATTGGACGGAAACTCGATGTACCGCCAAAAGATAACCCTTTGCAGTTGGATTCGAAATGATACAATCTTCATAGGCCGGAAGCAGCAGGAAAGTAAAATGTTAAAACCCATTTCATCGTATTTCTTGTAACACCCCCTCTCCCAACTGTTTCTCCATTCATTTCATCGTGAAAACATTCATAAGAAGGTGTTTCATTACATGTATTACGGCAAGAATTATTTCAATGTTCTACAAATCATCCCGTCAAAAATCAACGATGTGTATTAAAGTATTAAACATTAATAATATTTCTGTTTTGCTAGGTGCGTATTATTATTATAACACAGAAGTTGAGAAGAATTATCAACAGACAATGTTAGATGTTTATTCCTATATTAATAAAATCAAAGTACCCTACAGGTCAGTACATAAACGGTGATTGGGTGTTTGATGAAATCTTTCAGTTTTGTTAAGGTTTCTTCCAAAAAATGAATTTTATGGAGCCCAAAGTAATTGCTTAATATATAATAAAAAATACCTAATATCATGGAAAATTTAATACCAGACTTTACTGTCCACTCTTTCTATTCTCTGACTTTACTGAGATGGTAAAAGAATAATAATAATGCTAAATTCCTTTCAGATATCTACAGTATGATTCGTGGTGGTATTATAAAGGCATAACTCACGGTGTTAAAACTTGGGTGGCACGTCCAGATGTATTCCCACAGGGAAGTCAGTAAGTTCGTTAATTCATCACATTTTTGTTGGATGACCAAATGGTTAGCATGTGCGCGCTGCATCATAAAGCATGTCATTGAGTCAACTGGCGTGGTTTCGAGTCCCCGGTTGTACGTGACAAGGAGTAGAGTCGCCCATCAACCTCGTGGGTTTTCTCAGGGTCCCCTGGTTTCCCCCACTGCTAAAGACCCCTACGTGCAAGTGAATTATTGAAATAAAATTAAACCATATATGTTAGTCCATAAATGATCTAGTGAACGTTAAACCCCATTTATCCATCTCTCCCTTTCTCTCTTTTCTTTTAATTGGGATAACACAGGTACTGTTTTATTTTAGCAAGTTTACTGGTGTCACATCTCGTTTGTTTAGAGTGTTTATGAATCTCATTAGTTTCTAAATAGTTCGATGCAAATAATTTTATCTGAGCATGCAACATGTTTCGCTAAAAGGTACATATTATCCAATCTTTCAGAGAAAAATTGTTGCATAATCTGCAATTGTCTTATTGTTCTATTTTATTTTCAGGTATATATTTAATAAAACTGGGTTACCTGTTTCGGCACATAATAGATATTGGTACTAAATACATTATCATATCTCTCGTACATTTATGTTTCATCAATTTCACTTGGTTTGCCATCTTTATCCCATCCCTTTGCTTGCTCCCACCCCTAATCGTGTCCATGCCCACATAAACAGCACCCTTCTATTCTGTTGCGGAAGCATTTATTAAATTAATAACAGTTATGTTTTAATACAATGCTGACAGTTTTGAATTATTACAATACTAAAATAACATTTATGCTTCATTACATTGCTAACGGTTATGCACGTAATTATATTACGAACCCTTACCTGTTATTTCCCCTACTTAAAAACCAAAAGCTAATATCTCGTTCTATAGTGGCGCAATTTGACTGAAATTTTCAACATCCCTCTTTTACGTTCTTTTTTTTTTAATTGTTATAGCGAAAATAGCCAACGCTTAATCTAATATCACATAATGTATCTTTAATAATAGTTTTATCTGTTATTGAAAGGGATAGAGATACAACGTATGCCAAGCAAAATGGTGGAGACTATGACTTCATTGTTGGACTTCTGAAGGCTGTTCCCATGGATGTGGTAAGAATTCTGAAATCTGTTGAAACTAATGTTAATTAAATATTTCTTTACTTTGACTAACTGTTGAAAATACAAAAGAGGATATGGGTCTTCAAGAGAATTTCAGTGACCAAAAGTATGTTTGGACGGAACATCTGGATAATCAGACGTATATAATACAATAAAATACTAAAACACCTGTGTTGGTAAGCTTTATCTGAAATAAAACTATATTACCTTATATTTTTTCAGAAACTATGGGACCATATTTTCACGGAGGCTCGAAAGTGGGGATTGATTACATATGAACAGGTATTTATACATTTATTAAGATAATACACTGGAAAACTTCTGTGCAATTATAATTTTTATAAAGATTAATTAAAATATAATGATTTTTTCATGTTCTTTATCTATTGTTCGCTGGAAAATTTGAAGCTTACAAAATCGTCTGTACATTCTTGATGATTTTTTTTTATTTCAGGATTGGTTAAATGATGAATTTTCTGGCATTGAAGCTCTTTTCGCCGATATAAATAATGCTAAAAAATGGCTGAATCTTATGGGACAAGGTGCTATGGAGAATAAAATAAATATACTTTACAGTATGTCTAATTCTAGACATGCCATGCAGACATTAGAAATACCTGTTGTAACTCAGGTATACGGATTTTATTTTATTAACGTCCCAGTGATTTTCACGGACTGGGCTAACGAAGATGGTAATCTGATTAAAACACAAATCGCATTCGTTTCGTTTGTTTACAGTTCAAAGTTCGTTTTACTTTTCTTCGTTGCAATTAAACTGTGACTAAGTATATCTCTCACGTCTGTTACGTCCATGTTCGTAAGCGAGATTATTAAATAACTGGTCTGATTCCAATTTATAACTCCGGGGCAAATAGCTCGTCCGAAACCGATTCTCCTTCAAGGTGAGAAACAGATTGGAATTGGATAAATGGGGTCGAAGTTCACTACTCTAGATTCCGTCAACCAGTGACAATACTCACTAATTTTCGCCAGATAGGCAATCGAGTCGATGTGACCAGCTTTAACTGCATGAAATAAATATAAATAACCGGGATGTTATATAAATATGTTTAGTATACATTTAAGGCTCGTGTTAGTGATGATTACAAGCCTGGTAACAGCCAATGGAAAATTGGTATATCGTCCATGTTTGCTCATGCAATGGGCGTAGCCCCGTTCAAAGATACGTTCTGGACAACAACTTCCCAGCCAGGCAACCCGTACAGTAAGTAACACCCCTCCATATTCTTTATCTGTCTCCTTAAAATTCTCTTATTTCTAAAGGGGTGTTGTCAAACCCTCTAAGAGAAAGCCGGACAACACAAAAGGATGTTTATCTTTGGGCGTCTTCGTAACCAATTCGGTGCCGTTAACTTAACAAATATCTTTGTTTGAACTAAATACGCTCTATATTTATTTTATAGATAAATCTGAACCCAATACCGGACTGCAAAGTTTTGTAGCTACGCTAAGTACAGGACCAGTTGGGCCAAGTGATAGAATTGGTCTACATAATGTGTCATTGATCATGAGGTGAGATTACCAACCCTCGCTTCTCTCATTAGATGGTCCTACATACAGGCGATATAACCGCGACAATACTAATAATTTAAACTTAAATCGAATAACTGTGGTATATGATAATTAACAAACTAACTTTGTAATATTTTACATAATTTGATGACATATACCCAGTCCGTTGAAATCATAATCTCAAAAAACCTTCAACTAGTTTGCAAAAAAACCCTGACAAGGGCTCAATATTTATGCATAGCTAAACTTCAATAGATTTCACTTCATATCACTAATCGATCAATTCCCGGGAGAATGAATCGCATCCCAAACTTAGGCTGCCTATCTACAGCTAGCTCCAGCTGCGTATAGGCCACTAACCTAATTATCCGACATTTTTATTCTTACATCGACGATTTTAGTCGATAACACTTAGTATGTTTTTAGAAATGTTTAGAAGTATTTATTTCTCTTCTATTATAATATTGAATGAAATTAAATATGTTTATTTAGCCGTTGTGTGTATGAAAGATGTCAAACTAGAGCCGAATTACAAAATAGTTCCCTAATTATTTAATATGGCGGCGCCTATGGCAGTTAATTTCACAGGCGGTTTTATTTGCGAAAACAAATTAAGGAGTATCTAACCTTTTTTTGATAGATAAACAGATTGAAACTCTAAAGATATTTTACAATGGTAAAGAATGTATTGCAATATATTATCCATAGCACATATTATCATATATCGCTTTTAAGCTAGTGTCAGCGACATGGCGTGTTTACAAAACACACGTGCTAGGCCTTTTTTTAGTCTGTTGTTGAAACTAAGCGTTGTCTGGTCGATGAGTCCCGCCCAAAAATGATCACATGGGCGTTTTAAATGGTGGGTAATCGGGACAGTGTCACTATCTTGGAAGTATTACGTAGTTGGGTCACTGTGTGCGGTATAAATGAATCGCAGTCTATAATGGTTTTCGTTAAATGGATAATTACTCCGACATAACTAATGCATTGCTTTGCTCGAAACTTATAATAACGATTTACTATGAATAGCACCCCCCCCCCTGCCATCCCCCAACGCATAACAGCTAGTTTTGAAAGTGACAACAACGGCCAAGTTCTCCGAAAACATCTGAGGCACCAGCCTAACAATGTCTGCTTGTTAGTGAACAATATACCATGGAGTATGGAGCCCGTTGTGTAACAAGAACAGGGTCTGTCATTGAGTCAACTGACATTGTTTCGATTCTCCGCTTGTACGTGACAAGGAGTAGGATCGACTGTCTGACCTCCCCCCCCCCGACACACACGGGCTAAAGAGGCCTACGCGTAGTCAAATTAATATATATAGTTACATTTTATTTAATTACAATTAAATAAAATTTAATTATTTATTAGTGCCGAAATGGCCTAGTTTGTGTCGAGTGGACGGTAAACCATATTTCTCTCTCTTTTTTCATATTTTTTTTATTATGAAGGTGTTGTAACGATGATGGTCTGGTTTTAAAACCTTCGAAACCAGCCAGGGCCATAGACAGCCAGATTTACCAGGTAACCCAAAAGTATGGGATCACTATTCTCTTGTTCTTTGACACCGAAATTTTCTTTTCATATTTGAACCCTCCGTGTTTATCAGACACCCAAAACCGAAGAACCCAATGAAAAATCCACGCAGTACAGCCTAATGACGACACTTCCAACCCAATCAATAATTAAAACCCACTGAAAATCTCCTTACAGAGTACTATGTCCCTTTCAACTTATATACTATTGTTAAAGTGGGATCTATAATAAGAATATCAGTCAACACATAGTTCATTTTGATGAATTGAAAAAATCTCGCAACATTGGCCATAAACCGCAAACTGCACAGACATTGGATATTAGAAAAATCTTTTAATCCAATCTGAGGATTATCTACCGTTAATGTTTTAGTTTGGTTATCTTAGTTAAATAATTAGCTTATATATTTTTTAGCGTGGATTAAGCGTTGAAAAAATAGATATTGTCCGAGAATCGCGCCATTATCCAGTGCTTCTCCGGGAATAAAATTTGTAATAAACATTCATATTTCTGACAGTCTGCGTTTGGTAGTGGTGGTCCTATAGGAGAGGTGTGGACAACATATTCTAATATTGGTATAATTCATGAAAGACATTTTGGTATTGTTCTAGCAGCAGAAATAAAAAACACCTTTCAACTAACGCCATCTCTAGCCGGTTTCGGCAATGTAAGTAATTTCCAATTGAATTTGTTTTTCTTGTGTATCACAGACATGGGATGAGATGGGATTCCCCCCCCCCCCCGCCACACACACACTTGTCTACAACGACCCGACTTATGAAAACTGCCATACAACCAGACGGGCCTCTCTTATTTATTTAGACCTCAAACTGACCTTTACGTGGTGTCAGTGGTAGACATGTCTAGTACTATACACTACTGACAGGGTGGAAAATCCCGAAAACTGTTGACCAAAACCAGGAAGGAAATCGGGACCATCTGGTCATTAAGCCAACCCTAAACTCACCTGAAGCGCTGAGTCTCTAGTATAGAGGCCTTGCCTAAACACGTTTTACTCATAAGAATTACTGACAAAATGGTGACATTAAAAGACGATATAAATTTGTCCATATAATATCAAGAAAAGCGTGTGTGTTTTGTCAAGTTTGCATATCGAAACTGGTATAGCAATAATGTAATTTACACACTAATTAACTTGTGTGGCATAGTTTTAACGAACATTCGTCAATTCCTGTGAACCGTGTCATGTTGTCGACTTCAAATTATGTATATTATTTGTTATTAATGTAGATAACTGGCTATAAAGTATTCTCTATGAATAAACCACAACAACTTTCTGATTTCACAGAGAGTTCACCAATAACGATAACTCCTGAATGCACAACTGTTGATTTTTGTGTGTATTATATTTCACCAATTATAAAAACAAGGTATTTAATGGTTTATTGTTTTTTGGTTCGTCTATGCGCCGTTCGTGAAAGTGGGGTCATTAGCAAGCTCACAGACACTACTGTATGGTTGTAGGTGACCAGAAGTAGTAACAGTAGTATATATAGTTTGGATCATTAAATAATATGTTTCCACATGCATATCAGAAACTTCGAATTTTACAGTGGGTTTAGATCAAGTGTAGAACATGTATACTATTCACAGCCCTACGGGTATTAGTTATACAGGTTAGTATGAACCGATTGCGATTAACTTGAGTTGCCAACGTATTTCGTTCCATGTAACCGATATTATCCGTACGATTTTCATGCGCCATAAAATATTCAGATGCGTCATATAACTTCAAACATTGAATTAAACAGAATGTTAACAGAGATAAAAACATTTTTACCACAAAGGGACTTTTAATTGTATTTTCATTTCCCCAACCTAGTTATTTTTTTTTATGTTTTACCATTATCATTAAGAGGTACAATGCGCCACTCAGAATTGTATAATGAGCCCCCTGTGGTACTTGCCATACCGCTGACCACCCCCATCTATTTGATATATTATTTTTAAAATGTTATTTCAGTCCAGAGATTATCATTTTGGGTGAACTATCAAAATGGGTTCCGGTTTCTCCACAAAGAGTCCAAGAAATCAACCAATCTGACGACATTACAATTACCATCACTGGAAAACAAAGTGAATCAGTAACATTCAGGTTTTCTGTAGACGGTGTTATCATGTCTATTAACTGTTTATTAGGAAGTAGTGGTACTGCACAGATATACGTTCTGGCACTGTCTTGCGTTTCAAGTTAATCTAATCCTCAGGGAGTTTAATCTTGGACATTTTCTTCATAATCTCAATAAAGCAAAAACTAAAGATATGTTTGACACCGAAAATCCATGACCACAACAATCAATGACCACAACATGCTCTGCCGGTGTTATATACTATTCAAAAAAAGTAGGGGATATGCGATTTTGGGGGCATAATACTAAAATATGCAAATGACTACGAAAAAATCACTATAGAACCTAACAGAAGAAACATTTCCAGTTACATGTGACGCCCAAACGCACCAACCCAAGATTTGCACGACTCTGACTCTGAATGTTACAGTCATTGTGGCATTGAATTCCAGGGTGGAATTAACATCAGTTTAATTGTTTAGTGACCAGAAAACAAATTTTGATATGCGTCGGTTTACCAAAAATTAAAGGTTACGTGCCCTTGGCATGCCACAGATCAGCACAAAACAGGCGGTTGTGGCGCGTACGATGAATGTTTCTCAGCCTGTCATAAGCAGGCTATGGTCCAGATACAATGATACACAATCTGTACATGACAGACCACGCTCAGGTCGACCAAGGGCGACAACTCAAGCCCAGGATCGATTTATATCCGTAACTTTGCCTTGAGAAATCTTGTCATCACAGCAAATCAGATCGCCGCTCGTCTTCAAACAGACACTGGTGTGAGAGTGAATGGCCAGACTGCATAGGGGTCACCTTATAATAATAATAATAATAATCGCGTCATTTTACAAGGGTAGCAATTAGGCCTGAGGCCTTTTTCCAATTTGGCCCTTGGCACAGATCGTGCGAATGATTTCGATCATTACTGCAGGAAGAAACCGAAGAACTGGGGGGAAACCTGCCTGATCGGACGGGAGACCGAATATCCCTCTCACTTACAACGCTAAAGTTCATGCCCTGAACTGGGATTGAACCCTCGTTGCATTGGTGAGAAGCCGCCTCTCTATCGCCACGGCTATCCGACCAGCTTCGCGCCCGACGTCCTCGCGTGATCCCTTGTTTCAAAGATCATCACATTCAGGCAAGACGTCGTTGGTGTAGGGATCGTCAACACTGGGATAATCGACGCTGGAGCAATGTGATGTTTTCAGATGAGTCAAGGTTCACTGTTGATTTTTTGGACAGACGTAGGAGGGTGTGGCGTCGTCAAAATGAGCGCTTCCAAGACGTTAACGTCATCAGGCATGATCGATTTGGGGGTGGTTCTGTTATGGTGTGGGGAGGCATCACTGTTGCTGGAAGAAAGGCTTTACATGTTGTTGCAGGCGTGTTACAGGCCAGTACTACCGGGACAACATCTTGGCAGTCCATGTTGTGCCGTTTCTTACGACGTCATGACCCTAGACGTCTCATTAGGAGTATGCCACGTCGGATCAATGCTTGTTTGGCAAACAGAGGAGGATTTACCCGTTACTGACTTTGTTGTGATGCTGTGGTAACTTTGCTGTTTCACCCCGGGTATCATTTTACCCTTATAATGGTCAGTCTGTGCCTTACTTAGTCTAACGATCATTTGGAATAAATCGATGAGTGTAAACTTCATTTCATTTTGTCATTTGTTTCTTCGTCAGTTATATTAGGTGACTTTAATAACACTTAAAAATCAAATATCCCCTACTTTTTTTAAATAGTATATAATTTGACAGAATAAAATGTGCTAGTGGCGCTTTGAAGCAGTGAAAACAGTTGAGGAGCCCAGGGGAAGAACGATCTAAGTGACATTTTTCAATGAACCCCAGTTTATGGCGCTACCTGTGGAACAAATAATTTCAGGTACAAACGATCGGAGTCACATCGAACCAAGGCCCTTCTGAAATGGCCTCCCGGACAAATACAAGTCCGTCGTATCCACTATTTTACCTTAATTTGCCTGTACTGGTAATTATGGTTCTTGTTCAACACCATTTTCGAGTTGTAATTAAACCCACCCTTTATTCTGTTCGCGTCAAGCATTCTTGTCCAAAAATGTGTCCCTGATCGTTCTTCCCCTGGACTCTTCGTTTATCTATTGGACAAATCCAAATGGTGTAAGGTCAGCTGTACATTAAAATTGACTTCGCAAACGTGTTTTGCGAGTATTTCTGAAGAAGAAATTGCAGAAAGGCAATCATCTCCAGCACATCCCTGTACAAACAGAAATTGAAACTCGAAAGCAGCTTGAAACGACACAATGGCGACGTGGTAACCCTGTTTAAATTATCAAGCGATCCCATTTTGGGGACCCTACATTTGGGAACAACAGCCGAAGTAATTTTTGAGTGGAAATTGTCTCGCATGTCTTTGTTATTTCGCAAAATTTAATTCACTGCTGGTGTGTTAAATCTGATGGAGAATGTTGGGACACTCGAGGAAATATTTTGATATTGGTTTGTTGATTGAAGTATGTTCAATTGCTCCTTATCAGTATCTGTATACATGTATTTCCATTTAATAGAAAACGGCAAACCATCTCCATTAGAGACGTCATATTTATATTAGAAAGGCTGTCTGAAATGAACAATCATGTAGCTATTTCGTGTGCAAAAAACTTTGTCTATTCCGGTCACAGAATTTGTTATAAGCGTCCCATCTTCCGGCGACTAAAAGTAGCGTTACCGTAGCTGTTCCAAAAGTCACTTGCCCAACAGGAACACAAGTAGCTTTCACCAAAATCACAAGAAAGTTATTTTTCGATGAATCAACTAATTTTGGTGAGTCAACTTTACTGTTTTCCAACCAAATAATGGTGGCGTTAAAATTTTAAATGATCTATAACTCAATTCGACGCCACTGCAGAGAACAAAGCATATATTGAATTATAGAGCGTCTGATTATGATTTAAAATTACTAAAATCGCTTAAAGTTCAATCTCTAGGTTTGTATTTATTTTTATTCCAAATACACAATCAATTACAATGACACACGAAAGTCTAGCACACATGCACTCGTGTCAAAGACATTTTAAATCTTTTTAAAAATCCAGAAAACCTTTGAAGAAAAAATGTAAAAGTGGTTATATTTTTATAGACAACAGGATAATCACTAAAACATTGAATTATTTTCTTTCTATTAGAGATGGACATTTTATATTCATAGCGGTGCGATTGATAATCAAAGTGATTATGGGACAATATTCCCAGAAGATGTTCCAATCTTCAGAAGCATTTATTCAAATAGTTTCCATCGTGAAATGTGACACCCAACTGGCCCCACCATGACCGAGATATTTCAAATCAGAATAAAAGTCGCGAAACCTAATTAGGCATAATATTGTATCGAATGATTGTTCACTCGGGAAGTAGGGGTTAATTCATGCAGGCTGATAGATAACACTTTTTGATTGCCGCCAAGGGAGATAATTCTCACCGTTCAACTGCCGACCAAACCAATAAATTGGTTAATTATTTGTTATAGCTGCTAGGGAAACACTAGTTAAATCTCGTGTGGTCTAAACATATAACCTTCTATTGTTTGTTAATTTAATAGAGGATCCCCTTAATGATTAGCGGTCCATTTATGATAACGATCCCCCACGGGTGAACTTGATTTACAAATCTGGAACAATCCTAGTCGTTTTTATATTGATGTTTATGGCTACACTAGTCGATAAATCATGTCTTAATGACCAGTGGTATTTGGTTGGAACCGTACCAAACTGTCGAGTCTATAGACGTGTAAATATTAACGCATTTTAAGATGCTACTTGTGGGTGATAATTCTTGTTTAAAAGAGAGAGAGAGAGAGAGAGAGAGAGAGAGAGGGAGGAGAGAGACATAGAGAGAGAGACACAGAGAGAGAGAAATGGGGTTTAAAGTCCACTCGATAGAAACTAGGTCATTTCGGGACTAACATATGGTTTAATTTTATTTCAATAATTCGCTTGCACGTAGGGGTCTTTAGCGGTGGGAGGAAACTGGAGGACATGGGGAAAACCCACGAGGTTGGATCTTGTTTATAAAGATTCTCTACAACTTGACCATCAAGACTACTAGGCTACATTCGTCTCCTATACTGAAACATCCCCCATCGCTACACGGGGAGGGGGGGGGGGGTAGTAGCACAGCACATAAAGCAAAGCCTGTCATTGAGTCAACTGGTTTCGAATCCCCAGTTGTACGTGACAAGGCGTAGGGTCGCCTTTCATCATCGTGGGTTTTCTCCGGGTCCTCCGGTTTCCTCCCACTGCTAAAGACCCCTACGCACAAGCGAATTATTGCAATAAGATTAAACCATATGTTAGTCCCGAAATGTCCTCCCCCCTCTCTCTCTCTCTCTTCTCACTCTCTCTCTCTCTCTCTCTCTCTCTCTCTCTCTCTCTCTCTCTCTCTCTCTCTCGCTTTCACCAGAATTCTTTCACCATCGGAAGTTATATTCTAATAATACAATAGTTATCAATCGAACAAAAATATTGTAAAAAGTAGCATGTAATGTAAATTTTACAAATTTAAAATCCAATTACCGAGGCTGCAGCATAAAACGTATCACGCTGAAAATACCAATCCTCTCCAAGCCTTGATTGGGAAAAAGACCTACCAAATACGCCAGAAATACACATACAAATCACGAACCCCTTATAGCGACAATTTAATATCTTTAAGTTATATTTTTAATATGTTTTAAAAAATGTAACAGAAAAAACAAGGGGGAGGGGATTGGGAGGTAATTGTGTGAATGACATTTAAGTGAGAGAATGATACCCATGAATGTTTAATAGTGAGTTGACAACCTATTGAGCAAAGGACAGAAATAGTTATGTATTGACTTTCTTAGAAAATATAAAATTCTCGCTTTAACAGAAACTGCCATGGAATGTTTTACGTGCAAGCTAGGTACTCCTCACAAATGGGAAACAGGGCTTGTAAATTTTCGAGGTTTTTCCCGAATCCGAGACTTTTTGGGCGAGAGTACAAACAAGGCATTCTTAAGCATAGTGAGTATAGTGGAGACTTGGAGAGTACCCAACTGCTATAAATAAGAAAAAATATAGAAGCAGTAATTTTAAGGCAGTACTTATGATGATGTCAAGTTATAGTTTAAAGTTACTTCAAATTAGAATCAAAGTAAGAAAACGCAAAAGCTGAAATACAGAGTAAAATATTCATGGTAAATAGCAGACTACAGTAGTGTCTTCGGAATTTCTGCCGTGTGGCGGGGGGGGGGGGGAATTACCCTCCGTAAGAACTCCCTTCGCTTAACCGCTCGTGTGTGGACTTCGTCGAGGTTCGCAAGTTCGTTCGTTATTTGACACTTTATCTCAACGATCAGTGCCTGAAATACTGTCAGTCTGCATTTCCGGCAGCCTGTTTTTCAAAACTTTTCGGGGGAGCCCCCCCCCACACCCTAGTTGAAGCTTGTGCCTTTGCCCCCTTAACCTTAGACTTTGCCCCAGCTTAGCCCCTCCAACCACCGGATGCTGGCGCCGCCACTCAGTATGTGTCACTTTTTAGTTCCCTTTTCTCCGGTCCTGACATGTTGATTTGGACAACACTTTAAAGTCGTGTTTTAATTAATATCTGAAGAAAACCCCTGTGTCTTAGTGTTTCTCATTTCTTAAAATATTTCCCGAATATAAAGATCTCAAATTGACGGTTTTATTTGAAAATTCAAATTGAACAAATTGCTTTTATATCACTTACATGGTAATAAAATAGACATAAGAATACAAGTATATCACAAAGGTGTGTTAGTTATGTAAATCTTTTAAGGTGATCATGACAAACAGAAATAAAATGTTTGATTTATATTAATCGATACCAATCCATAATATTCAGATATTCTGAATTTATAATTCCCACCATCAAAGAAGTAAGATAATATATAATTAAGTTCTTAAAAATACTAACTACATCACAACGAATCTCTGTATACTTTATAAATAATAACTTAAAGGTAGTTAACCACAATATAGTTTAGTTTCCGTTTGTTTGTAGGTATATGAATGCGTTTAATTTAGTGCATTAGTTTTTAATTTAATTTGAATAAATTCACAAATAACATCTTAGCTATGTTCTAATATGTTTAATGTTTATAGATAAAATGTAAAAGAATGCTGAGAAGTGTATGTTTGTGTTTGTTTATATTTATTTAGCTAAATAGCTAATATTCTAAAACCTCTACATAACCAATGATTTTGGTTCACACCCACGCAGATGTTTGTGCAGCTTTGTTCATTTGAGTTATTGATATGTCTGATTCTCGTGTTTTTGTAGTACAAGGTTTCAACATCTTTTTTATGTGTTATTGTACATGTAACTGTATCAACATTTCTGTCTAACGTAGTCCAAGGTATCAACATGTCTGTTCCACGTGGTATTGTAGTACAATGTATCAACATGCCTATTGCTCGTGTTATTGTAGTACGATGTATCAATATTATGTCCGTTTCACAAAATCGAAAATCAACTACGGGTCTTTACCTTTAATGTTTTAGTTTAATGTTATGTTCTGACTTGATTATGACAAAAGTAACGTCTTATTATGATAAATTGTAATAAAAGAGATATATAAAATATGACAGATAATATAGTGGTTATATACTTTTATAGAAACAAAACAATTAAAGCTGGGGGCCATTACAATGATTCACAACTAATAAATCACAGACGGGTGAAGGGTATTTCATGTTGTTGCACTACCAGTATTCAATGGTACGAAGTTTGCTTGCAACTATTTGTTTCCTTTTTTTGTTTTGTTTTGTTTGTGATGTTTTGCTTTTTTTCTTTTGCGTGAAGAGAGAGAGAGAGAGGGGGGAGGTAGAGAGAGAGAACGAGAACGAGAGAGAGGAAGAGAGAGGTGGAGGGTTGGGAGGGGGCGCACACAAAAACACTCATGCACTTTTATTGACCACCAAAGCCAGAAAATGTTTTACTAATTTGAGCAGTAAAAACCGGAGAGTAGCATAAATCAACACTTTGTACACGGTGAACAGTCCAGATGCTGAATACACTATTTTGCCAATACCGTTTTTTTAGACTTGCAATTGTGTCTAATGGTTTGGATTTTTCGTACTTGATTTTATTTTATTATCTATATCATTTCTGAATTGCATTCTATCAATCTTCTTAAAGCCTCGAGGTCTTGAAATATTTATCAGCCAAAAGATTGGTTACATGTTCGATTTTCTTTTTTTGTTTTGTTGAAAATCTATGATTTAGTTTTTATTGCCATGGCACAACAAGGTACGTTGTATCAATCCTACATGCATAGTTCATCTAAAAAAACATTTTAAAATCAATATCAGTCATAATAATGAAAGACGTATAATTTTGAATCTGTGGGAGAAAAGCACGTCAAGGAAATGAAATGGGGTTCAACGTCCTACTGTTCTGCCTCCACTGGCTAATGAAGACAGTATGCAATGAGGAGCAGTTTGTCAAGATATCAGTACCATGGCCTACACTTTTATCGAATTCCAACTGCCTAGGAATCTTTTACGTGCACGTCAATGTGTACACAGGACCTCGGTTTTTGTACCACCCGAACGACTATACATTGTCTCTAACCAGACACTCTGTCCTGCACCTCTGACAAGGGGGAACCATCTCGGAAGTCCCAATGAACATTCTCGGCCAGCGCAAGGATCGAACACGGGATCTCCAAGTTAGCGAGCCAACGTCTTACTGACTGAGTCATAGAATGTTGTGATCTGAAATAACAAATGTAATATACCCCCCCCCCCACCCAGTTTTACAGCATGGACTATCTACCGGAAAACAATGCAATGAAATGGGGTTTAACGTACCACTTTTCTTAAGCGTTTGGGCTAATGAAGACTGGCATACGCCAAGTTTACGTGAATACCATCGGGACTTATTCATAACCAAACGACTAGATGCTGTTCCGCTCTGCACCATCGACAAGGGGAAATGACGCGGTAACTTTCTTGGACAAAATCGATAACGGACCTGAGACCCAATTAGCTGGTCATTGATATAGTCGACTGCAATATGTACACTTCAAAAGCTCTACCTCGTCGGTATCTATATCATCAGATGCTTTTGAATTTAGGCATTTACGTCCGAGATCAAACAATTAAAGGTCAAGAATAATATGTTTGTCACGTTAAAATACCCCCCCCCCTTCATTAATAAAATAAATCAAAATCCTTTAAACACCCATACTACTATGATAAGCACACCCTTAAAACGGTATATAAATGGCCAAGTCCTAATTTAAGGTGGGTTTCCTTATCATGAATATACAGATACATATCGCTGCAAGCTAACTAATAGTTCACCTATTTACGTACTTATCATAGCTTACCTCCATAATGTAATTGATAAGATTTAAATCCGTTTGTCCTTTGTTCTACACTCTTCAATCATAGATTGACTTAAGCTTGAATAGATAATACAGAATATTATTATTACCAATTTCCGTTGCACACGTGCGTGAAGAATTGTAAATATTCGATCTTATGATGTTTGAGTCAGTTAGAGAGCTTAAAAAAGTACACACGAAATCTTAAAAAATAAATGATTGTTATAATTTCAAAACTGAAATTAATCATCGATAATTCATTTATAGATGTCTTCTGTTGTGAGGTAATTTTCAGATTAAGAGAAGGAGAGAGAGAAGGGGAAATGGGGTTTAACTTACACTCGACACAAACTAGGTCATTTCGAGACTAATGTATGGTTTAATTTTATTTCAATAATTCGCTTGCGCGTAGGGGTCTATAGCAGTGGGAGGAAACCGGAGGACCTGGAGAAAATCCACGAGGTTGGATAGGCGACCCTACTCCTTGTCACATACAACCTGGGATTAGAAACCACGGCAGTTGACTCAATGACATGCTAACCACGTGCTAACCATTCGGCCATCCAGCCCCCCAATTTACAGATTAAACCATTTGGGGAGGATCTGGATCAAATTAAACAAAACAAAACAAAATAAAATCTGTAACATCTGCAAACGTTAAAAATTCTTACATTGTCTTTCTTAGTCGTCAATTTACCTTCTTTAAATTATCGTGCGTAATATCGATAGTAACAAAAATCAATATTTATAACGAACCATGGGAATGCCTGAACAAAAAAAACTGCAATTAATTACGGTTGACTTGTACATACCATGATTTGTATAATATATATTTTTTTTCCAGAACCGTTCCAGTTTATTGAATCTCAACCTAATTACCTTTTCATTGAAGTACAAGATCAATGAACGACAACGATAATTCCTGAAGGACACATCTGATGTTCGCCGTGTGAATCGAGATAAAAATCACTTTAGGTCACCAAAGACTTTCAGACAAAAGAGCACCAATCTATCTTGTTGACTGTATTTTAATTTAAAAACAAACAAACCTGTATTTATTTTCAGAGTGTATGTGATGCATTTAGTGACGTATAGTAAGGTGAAGATTGGTGATAATAACATGTCACAATAAAAAGCCATTTTTACTAAGCGCGACCGCGACCACGTCCTCGCAGAAGTCAAAGTCCGCGGTAGCGCTGATAGGGGGATTCGCGCGGAAATTCGCATATGACCTGGCGAATTAACGATTTAATCCCGCACTCTACTGGGCTAATAAACAACATTATTTAAATAGTAGTAAGCAATCAAATACGACCACAGCGTTTGCGTTCGGGGTTCCAGTTCGCCTTCAGTACACGACCCAAAGAATATCCCAATGTCAATCTAGCTGAAAAAAGCGCCCGACCCAAAACAAATTTCTTTTGATGGCAAAGCAATCTAATTAAAATACAGATTTATATTTCGTTTCGTTTTTTTATACTTTCGATGGCCTCGCTCATGTAGATCTAACAACTAACAGTGGGAGGTCACGTTCTATGACGTAGCAAACGACATTTGACCCTATAAGGTCAGTCATTCGATTAACCAATCAGAATCGTTGTTGCAAGTGGCTATACTTTTGCTTTGTTTTGATTTCTGTCGGAGTTCATGTCTACCCACAGTTCCGTGCAAGAGAGTTCAAACTCCCGATTCGACAGACAATTTGATTGGCTGACCCCTCATTTCAAGCTGAACGCGAGTTAAATAACAATCCTCCCAGATCCTAGAGTGTAGTAAAAAGTAAAACGAAATTTTGAACTATAAAAAACGAAACGAAATTGGATCTGTGTTTTAATCAGATTGATGGCAAAGGGAAGAAATTGTGTCATCATTATCGAACGATTAGATTAAGCTATGATTTTCAGTCGTATGATGTTATTTTAATTCGAAAAATATGTGGGCTATTGTGACATAACTACCATTATCACCATGTAATTGTGTAATTGGGCTAAAAATGTACTTTAAAGGGGCAATACCACTCTTGCTGGCTTGACAGGTCCAGAAAAAGATAGCCTTGTTCTAACTACTAGATGCTTAAATGTCCTACCTGTTGTGTAAATTATCCATTACATCATATTTTACTTGTCCAAAGGGTTCGAAAATATGTTTAAATCCAAGTTGCATTTGAAAGTGTTTACGTAAAGCTTTTCAATCCATGTTGTTACCATGTAGTTGAATTTTTCCAATTTTTTAAATTCGGTGTGTTAAGATAAAATTTGCATCATCAATTAATTAGAATATTGTAAAATAGTACAATTTGTTGACCAGAATAATGATTGGGGCATATTATTCAGTTACAACGAGAGTGGTATTGGGGCTTTGAAAGAGGAGGGGGCTTATGGGTGACCTGGTTACAACAAACATATATTTCTAATTCTGTGGAGAATAAAATGCAAATCACTATAACAAATTAAATGGAGCAAGTAGATTTCGATGTCTTGAGAGACTTCTGTTTGCTTTAGTTGCCAAATGAATAACTTAAAATCCTCACAAAAGATAAGGATATTTGTTTTTAAAGATGCTTTCAAAAAGAATTATTTAATCGTGACATTTTGAAAGAATTATATTAAAGTCGTTTGGGGAATGGGGAATTAATTTAAAAACAATGTATTGAAATCATTCGCAATTGAATGATATAGCAGTTACTATTCTCTTTACTGTACACGAACAGTTTATTCACACAGAGGGGGTAACGAAATATTTTGGTTTGAAGATTGCTTCAAACCAACATTTTTTTTTTTAAAAATTCATAGTTGAAAGAGTCTGCCTTAGAAACTTTGGACCACACTAAAATAACCTAGAATCCGTGTATGGTACCAATGGCTTTTGTTAAAGCTGATTTCGACATACATGTATTCATATTGTTTGAGCAATGGAGAGGGTGTTGGTGGGGTAAAACATTTCCCCATCTGACAAGGGTTGCTGTTACCTGTGCCGTGCCCCAAGGGTGATATTAGGGCCCTCCCTACTTTGCTTATGTACCTCAAACCACTTGGTAACCTGCTATTTCACTAGCGTTTATATTCAATTAAAATGGGGATGACCAAAGATCGTTGAATTTTTCACCACCGAACCAAGTAAGTAAGTTATCATAATGTGTGAAAATAGAAATCCGTGTAACAGATATATGAGTGATTGTCCCTTGGTAAATGCTAAAAGGGTGACATAACCCACTTTAAAAGATTAATCCTTTTAATGCTATCCCAATAATATTTGGTGCCATCATGGTCAAAAACTTATCAATGGGAAATCTTTCTGTATTCCTTTACGAAACACCACCACCTTCGAAATATAAGTTCAATACGTCATTTTTTAAAAGCTGTAAAAATCTGTTTGAACAACTAAAACGTCCCCAAAGGTTACACCCGTCTTCAGTTGGCCGGGTACGGTGCTTAAGCGTAGAACGTTAAACCCCATTTCATTCATTCCAAAGGTTACAAAATTATGTTGCCAGAATTGTTACACGAACTTCTGTTGTGATGACATATCGCCTGCTTTATCCCCTCACCACTTGATAGTACTGTGGGGTGTTATTGAACCAGGAACCGGGCCGTGTTTCTCGAAATCTAAGCTAAAGATAAAATCCAGATTTTAGTACATACTTGAATCTGAATGGCTAAGCGCTAAAATCAAACTATTATTATGCAATTAAATTACTAAATTTCGGATTTTATCTTAATTAAAATTTCGCGTTTTTCTTGGGGTGATGCTGTTCGAAAAAGCCTAAGGCTCCACCAGTTCAAGTCCTACCGACATGGAAATTGATATGCTTGTCCTTTAAACAATTCTTCATCGATTTGGTGAATTAGATTTTTTGAATATCATTCACCATCGTCATTTCCTGGTTTATAGTGCGATCGTACTTGTAAATTTTCGACGCTACCTTCGTTAACTGAGCTAATTTTTCATTTTCGTATGCCCTTCTATGATGTATTCTGTCCGGAATATATTTTAATGTAATTGAATTGTACCCGATGCCATAGCTATTATTTTTCCATAACTTCTGTCTTTCCAATCCTTAAATCCAGGTTCATGAGTCATTTTTTTTTGGTTCTTACTGAAAACTGGCTATTGGTGAGGTAAAAACTACTCTGTATATTGACTGTATTTGCAGATTATCAACATACCATAGTAATCTGGAGGAAATTGGATATAATTCAAGCTTAGGTGACCAGTGTATTGCATGTTGAGTAATAACACCAATGACCATTATGTTAAATCTTTAATAAGCAGTATTACCTCATGATTGTAAACTAGATTATGTACACTGATTACGGTAATAATTCCTGATATGATTATTTATTCATCCTAATAGCCCCCCATTAAAATTGAAACATACGGTGGTTCCCCGAACTATTCAAACGGACTAGTGGGGATGCTATTGGTACTGACGTGAGGCCAAGTAACGCCTTTCCATTCGAATGCTTATCTTGAGCTTTTATAGGACGTTAAACCCCATCAGTAGGACGTTAAACCCTATTTCATTTCAAACTCCATTTCATTTTGTTAAACGAATAATTATCATTAACCAGTTTGTACCTTTTTGTTTTAAATGTGTATTTAAAAATGATTTTAACCTATTCACATTCAGCTCAATTGTTCAAGCCACGGCCCTAATTGCTTGTTGCAGTACCGGCTAGAATATATTCGTAATTATAATCAAAACAATGTTAACGGTCATAGTTTCTATTCCCCGGTTGTACGTTACAAGGGGTCACCTGTTCAACCTCCGGGTCCTCCGCTCCCCTCCCCCACTGCTAAAGACCCCTACGCGCAAGCGAATTATTGAAATAAAATTGAACCATGTTATTCCCGAAATGACCTAGTTTCTTTCTCTCTCTGACGCCTTTAACTAAACAACATCGCCATTGCAAATACGACGTATTGGTCAAATTAAATCAACGTTGATGCTGTTATCTTACCTATAAAAGTTGAGTTTCTGATATCCAATATTTCAGACAAAATAATTGGCACACCAATCGCGTGCCAGAATGCCTTCGAGCGCCATTTGCATGAAGCGGCTCTGTGAACAAGGCTAAAAAATATTCCATGTAAGGAGAATACTACCGTTGTAGACTGGAATAACCAGACGACACAGACCGTCATTTAATATAACTCTTCCCGTATTTCGCCTGACATAACTGATGAATAAAACAGAAACGATTGAATGTAAATCTATTTATATACGTAGAATTTACATTATTATATGCGTTGCGACCCATTTATTTTCATTTCTAGGTGTCAAAGAATAGCGATTTAGCTCCTAACGATGTGTGTGGTTTTATTGGGATTTTGACAGCATTTTAAATATGGGAATGTAAAATATTGTGACGTCATGATATAGAGTAATGATGCCCTGAGAGCCATAATGTAGGCGATTTTATTGGGTCTTTATAATAGCATTGTAAATATGAGAATGTAAATGTAGATATACTGGTATATTTTATGATTGTAAATCACCACACAATGTTGATCAGCTGCGATGAATTTTTATTTTATTTACCAAAATATCAATTTTAATATGTAACTATATTCTATGTATACCTTTATCAGTTTATCTCATCAATATAGATAAATCAAAACACACCTGTTCCCATACCAATCATCATATTACCATTAAATCAAAATATGTATAATATAGAATATCGTTTCGCTACATATATAATACTCACACTATAAACAATACTGACACTGTGCAAATAAATTAATATATAATAATAACTAAGTGATTCTTAGTTGTTGAAATCATGCTTAATCATAGCTAAATTATGCACTAAAAAGTTATATATATAGAGAGAGTATAGCGGGCACTCTAGTGGGACCCGGAGAAACCCCACGAAATGAAATGGGGTTTAACGTTCCAATGTTCTGCTCCTAAACTGGGCTAATGAAGACGGGCATACGCCATACAGTGTGCTATGAGGGAAATTTTGTCCGGACAAATTCCAACTGCTAAGGGATCTTTGACGGGCATGAGGGAGAGAGAGAGAGAGAGAGAGAGAGAGATAGAGATAGAGAGGGGGAGACTAGGTCATTAATATAGTTCTATGAGCAGAAGGACTAAAATTACGTCACGGCTTGTTTTTTGGCGGAAAGTTACGACTACTTACGAAGAATGGCGGACGTCGCTAACATAAACATTCAGGATCATGTCATACTTATGGAATCGATATGTTGACATAATTTTTTGCATTGTTTAAAAAAATATTTAAACCTTTCCGGTGAATTTTTAAGATGTAATAAATGTCTAATACTTTGTATGAAATTAGGAGCTTGAATAAAAATTATTTGGAATAGACATATTTAGCTTTAACCAATCAAAGAGTAAACTTCGCAGACGTTAATAAAAATCGTAAAGACATGTCATGAATTTATTATGACTTCCCAATAACGTTCCGGCAAAACATTATAGTTAAGTTTATCGATTATCATACTCAAATAATTTCAATAAATTATATGATTGAAAACCCAAAAATGTGCTTATACAATGTATCTATAATTCATTGTGCAAAAATCCATAATTTTTGGAGTATTGTCAAGTAAACAAACATGCTCCCTGCGGATACCGGCTAATTTCAATAGATGATTTGTCCATTGACAGATCATACCTTACAATGACATTATTATTTGTTTGTTAAACATAAAGATATAGACATCAAAGAGTTATTATGATGATGGACTATTATGACGCATAACTTTTTTTCACTTCTTTCTGACACGAAGCACAGATTCGTCTTAGCTATATTATTGAACATCTCGAATTCCACACCAGTAAGCCTTCATAACCCCACCACAAGTTATTACTCTTTTATGGACACCCGTTTGATTATAAATTCTTTTTTTTGTTATTTTGTCACATTATTGTTTTTGATTGATGGGTTCGATATTTCATTTGTTAATGGTACGGCTTTGTACTAATATACTTCAATCTTTTGCTTTTTTGCTTGTAAACGATAAAAATATCCAATTTTCAATATGCGCTCATACAATGCGTTATGGGAGAGAGGGGGTGCAGTAAATAGAACATATTTGCAATATTTATTACCAGAGTTTTACTCTTCTTATTGTAATATGAATCAAATCGGCATTTATCACCACAGAGTAACTTGATATAGAAGTTTCAATACAATTTCTAAATTTATCATTTTAAAAAAAGATAAGTAAAGAGAGAGAAAAAAGTAATAATACACTGATTGAAAACTATGTATTTTAATCGCAATTCCTGTCAACGCACTGGCAACGGTATACACGGGTCTTCGGCTTTTCGTAAAACCCGAACATCTAGACACTTTCCCTTGTCGTAAAGGGCAATTTGAAAAACTGACCATGGGAAAACAGACTGGACGATCGCCTGGCTTGAGTGCCCCCCCCCCACCAGCTATTGGCAAATATCAAATATCTTACATCGAATCCATGTTCTTACTTTACAGGAGTAGCGCTGTGGGGATTATAATTATTAAGGTGTCGCCTGATCGTTCGGATGAGACGAGGAAATCCGAAGTGCACGTATAAGACTCACGACTTGGTAGATACAATTATTCTCGTTGGTATTGAACATACGGCCACAGAAACAAAATAACCGTATGTTAGTCTCGAATTAAGCAAAGTATTTTGTTGACGGGACGTTAAACCCCATTCCATTATATTTCCCACTGTTAGTCTTAACTTTATGTATAATGCTCCTTATCTGTCTAAATGTGTCTATATTTATGTCTCTTCAAACCAGTGTAAGTCACGCTAGATTAATTATGTTATCAATAACTATAGTTCATATCATTCTGTCACATCCGGTAATAGTTAGCAATGTATTAATTCAATACTCTGTCGTATATCAAACATTTATAACCATCCAGTTCTTCTTTTGTCTGAAGCGTGGAACGGGGGGTATCTTACGCGGAGCTTAGGGAGCGATTCTTCTGACAAGATTTGCGGAATCCCCTAAGCGTCATTAAGTTAGCCGGCGGCAATACGCTCATCATTGTTATTTAGATATTGACTGTGTTTTCTATCAATATTTAAGGAAAACGACGCGCTTCAATTGTTCGATACCGACTGCGCCGCGCATCATGTGGAAATCTGGCGATCGCTTTTACAGTCAGCATTCCGAAGATTAACTTTTTGATATTCGATGAATGGAATAAGCGGCGTTTGGCGAAAACGCGCGATTTACGGTTGAATTAATGGCTAATGGGAGACAGTAACTGTTACACGAGGCTCGTAACGGTAAGACGTGTTTCATTGTGTCAAACAGCTTATACCATTGACTTCATCAAGAAGTCTACGTTTCATCAGAAGAAGTTTTTGTGACAAGAACTCATAAAATTTAAACAATTTTTAAATGTGTTTATCCTTGGGTACTTTATTGAACACTTGAACAAACAAAGTAAAGGATTTGTTTGTTTTGTTTTAACATATTTACCGTGGTTTAAAACTAAATCTGCAGAATGCCGAAATCTTTTATGATCCAGAAATCTAGAGGAAGAAGGTCTAATTTTGTATACGGTAGAACTGAACCAAAAGATGACAAAGATCTCCAGCGTCATAGTCAAGGTAAGATTTTAAATGTTGATAATGAAAAAAACCCAAACTAGAAAACATAAAACATGAGTTTTAACAAAATACAAAGCGTAAACTGATTGTATCTAAAAAAAATATATATATACTGAGAAGTATTTATGCAAAAGAGATGTCTTTATGATAGTGCATGTATGCTGTTTTGATAGAATATATCGCAGAAAATTAAGATTATTTTTTCAATGAACCCAGATAGTGATCTCAAATGATGCTGTCTCGATATTACAATAACAATATCTGTTGTTTTTTGTGGTTTTGTATTCATACTTATATGGGACAGCTGGGAATTCTTCCTTGCATGTTGTCCATTTTAACTAGACTGATCAGTATCGGTTTCATCCCATTAAATTGAGAGCAGAGGACAAAACATTATCTAAGTCTGCAATCGTGACTATTGACTTTTGTTAATTTGGTTATCACTATATTAATGAAATTAAAGAGCGAATAACATTACTATAAGAATAACCGGGCTTCAAATATCTATTGGAGAGAGAGAGCGAAATTGGGTTAAACGTCCACTCGACACAAACCAGGTCATTTCGGGACTAACATATGGTTTAATTTTATTTCAATAATTCGCTTGCACATAGGGGTCTTTAGCAGTGGGAGGAAACCCTACATCTTGCCACGTACAACGGGAAATGTCTAATATACAATATTGAAAAATAAATCACAAATAAAATAACGGGATACGTGAATAGAGAAGGGGGTATCCACTATCTATTTTAACAAAATAATAGCATTGGGATGTAAATAAACGAAAAGACTCATAATAAAACAAATTTAATTGAAACCACAAAAACTTTGCAGACGTTTTCGATTTTTTTCAAAACAAACCCACCAAAAAACTCAACTAATTTTGACAATTTCTTCAGATTCTGATTTACCAATTCCTACATTTAAACAATGTTCCCGGTAATATTCCCTATGGTGATTGTATTATTATGTAAAATTTAATTTAAATTTATCTTACATTGACAATGCGCCACAATTTCACCGTTGTGGGTTGTAGATATTGCTGCTTTTACATACATGTAGATCACAGTGATAACTATAATTCAATTAATGATTTGAGCTAGCTGCAATAAAGTTCCATGGACAAAATTGTTTCTTCAAACCTACTGGACTACTACACACATATATAAAATCACTGACTTAAATACACATACATAGGAATTGGATTATGAATATAAATATTTTAAATTAATTAAAAAAATGTTTTCTCAAACCCGAAAAAACTAGCTGCGACGATTTCTTTCTCGTTACAGATAACTATTGATAAGCTTTTAAATCATTAACAACTATAAAGGCATGAGGTGCATTTCATGGTGTATATCATTTTTGTTGTTATCAAAGCATACAAAAATTGTTTCAAATATGTGCATTAAAGTATAATTTATTAATATCAATCTGTTTAACTCAAAGCATGTATAATTTTTGGATATAAAATATAATATTCTATAGCCATTAACAACTTATTGTATCCGAATACTTCCTACATAATTGGTATCATTAGAAGTTTATTCATGATGTAAAGCTATTCTGAAAAGTATAAGTTTATTCTCATTTTGCTGTGAAACATGAAAGCTTTCTGAAAGAAGTACTTTTTGCAGATTTTAATCCGTATAGCATTCTAAATATATTTCTAAATGATGAATGATACTTGAACGTGTAATTTGACATGCACGTAGTAGTTATGCATGTTTCTGATGGATTTAAATTAAAGGGAGAGGGTTAATATTGGAGAACACAAGCTTTTGTTGAATTTTGGAAGATCTATAAACCATGCGTTTAGAAATAAATTTGATCAATTTAATATAGACATTACAACGCATCACTATCAGAAAACAAAGAAACAATTTCAGTATCAATATAATTAAAACACGAATATTTCAAACTAAACAATATAATGTTAAAATCAAAATGAAAGAATGTTAAAACTAAAATGTTAGAATATTAAAAGCAAAATGTTAGAATGTTAAAAACAAAATGTTAGAATGTTAAATCAAAATTCTAGAACGTTCAAACCAATATTCGAGAATGTTCAAACCCAAAAGTCCAGAATGTTAAAACAAAAATAATAGAATGTTCAAACCAAAAATTTTAGGATGTTCCAACGAAAATTATAGAATGTTAAAACCAAAATTATAGAATGTTCAAACCCAAAATTATAGGATGTTCTAACGAAAATTATAGAATGTTAAAACCAAACTTGTAGAATGTTAAAACCAAACTCCAAGAATGTTAAAACCCAAAATTATAGGATGTTCCAACGAAACTTCTAGAATACTTGGGAAATAGAAATATGACGGGATCATCTATTATGGTGGTCAAGAATCGCTATAATATTTATAATAATTAATTATTAATTAAAACAATCTATTTGTTCGTGGGTCTATAGCTTCTTTTTTAAAAAAAATAGAAAAACACAACAAATCCATCATCTTTGCTGGTGATGCCCTTTAATTGAAAGCATTGTGTATAGACAGTATTCTGGTTTGTCAGTTGTTCATATACTCAATTATAAAATATTATCTTTACCCTTTCATTCCATGGCAAATAATACAGTAATAAAGATAAGCAAATTTATTAATTTCCAAACAAAATTCAACAATTGAACAAAAGGGAAATCTCAATCGATTAAATCTCATTTCCGATTTGAAATGTATATAACTCGATTACTGAAACTTCAAATAAAATGATTGCCGAGTCTAGCATACTGATATGTTCAGCTTCAAACATTTTTTGCTGATGTCGAATTCATATTCGTGACATACAAGCTATCAACAGCTGTGTTTCCAAGATAAACCGATGTCTCGCCCAATTAAAATATTTATATAATGGTTATGTCTGTATGTTATTGTTAACATGCATACATGAAAGATTTAATAATTGTCATTATTGTTTAGTGGCGCAAATGAGCCAAAATAATACGATTTTATTCTATCTGACTTTTTGCGTTGATAAAGACCCTCACATATTTATATCACTGTGATATGATTTATGGTGTGTTAGTCATTAAATTCATACTATACATGTAAGTGTATTCTTTCATATGTTTTGTTGATAAAATCTACACTATTTACATCTTCGCTATTCTCTTTATGCTGTGCTAGTCAATAAATTCAAATGCCACCTAAATCAATTCAAATCTAATTTTATTTTCTCGTATATATTTTGTTGATAAAGCCTATTTACATCCTCCCGATAATGTCTATGCTGTGTTAAATTCGTATTCCATCCCATAACCATAAATCTGAACAATAAATAGAAAAATCAACATTATTGTCGTCCATATTTTAAGAAAATATCGATTTTGGTTGGACAAATACTTCATTTAAAAGTAGTTTTGCAATTGTGTATCTGAGAGCTCTGTTTTTGGCTAAACCCAAACGACAAATGCTTTTTTCCATGAACGTTACCCATTCAAGTAAAATTAGGTTTGAAAAATATTCAGACTCCTCTTGAACTACGCCGTGATTTGAACCGGTTCCCTACTCCCCCGACCTCCAAATATATCATAATGATATGCAGAATTTATGCGTAGTTAATTTAAATAATGTAATTTTACTAAATAGATATTTTGATAACTATTGCCATGTATTATTAAAATTAAATACTCTTATTTTACAAATTCATCCCATCTCTTCATGTAAAAGCTGATTGTATTTATAATCTATATTGTTCTCCCTCATAGCGTATCTATCATCTAAGGCATTGTAATTCATTTGCTGCAAGATATCATTTCATTTCATTATATGTCATATATTCTAATTTACATATTATACTTTGTGATTTAACTGTTGTCTTGTAAAAGCACAGATATTCAACCGAGACATCAGTGAATTCATATTGTTAAACAACAAGCATAACATAGCAAGATTTAAATTACAAAACGGCATGATATATTATATAGGACCTACATTGAATGTTTGCATAAGTAACATGAATATGGCTTCAAATAATATTGTACAATGGTATAATATGTTTCTCAAACTCAGATGGAATCTGGAGGAGAATAGTTTAATCAAAAAATGACCTATAAACAAACTGGCATACATCGGACGTTATCAATTGGATAATAGAATAGGAAATAGGACGTTAAATTTTAATTTATTATTAAGAAAAATATTAAATATAATAAATATAACAATTTTGCTTCCTTTTCAGACACACGATCTCCTACCATTACACCGATTCCGTTCAAACCAGCTACAAATGATTTGGTATCACAATTTTATGCCATGGGCGGCGACAAGGTTACCTCATTAGCAGGTATTCATTTACATTTTTTGCAAACATTCTTTAATAACGTATGAGGCGGTTCTAATATAGCCAAAGTCCTAGGTCATTGAAATAGTAATAGTCATGTTTTGAGCTAATTAAAAATAGATATCTGATACACAATGATTGGGCATAAAATGTTTTAATATTAAAATAGTAACATTTACAGAATGAGAAAATCACAATACGCTAAAAGTAAAGGTTACCTGCACGAGCTATGTATAATAATGAAATTACTAAATTTAAAATGTTTATTGTATTTCAAATGCATCTGATTTTTGTATTCAGAAACACAGATTTGTAGGCCCTAATTGAAAAAAACCTCAACCCAATACGTCGAACATTTACGATTCTTTGGTTTTCATGGTTACATGTCCATGCAAGCGAGGATAGTGGTGTTTTCGCCAAATTCCTACTGCTACGGGTTCATTTATGTGTAAGCCAACTTATACATAGACCCTAGTTTTCGTCGCAGTTTTACTCCCCAGCCCCACATGCGCTATACCCCGACAAATAGTTACAGTCTTGAAAACCTCCGGTGCACTTTGGGATTGTATTGCCAGCCGACTACCGCAGTAGTTTTCAGATATGTTTTATTACCTGGAATCTTTGTCTTTGATAGTTTCTATTCATTATAGATGTACATTCTAAAGCGATATACTATCTTTTCGGCGATCAGAAACTTCAAAAACAAAATGATTGCATATCTAAAACAAAAGTCTCAGGAGTCTGAATAAGGTTTCCGCTGCAAACGTCTTTCTTAAAAGTTATTTAAGAGGAAAATTTGAACTCGCTTCATTTGACGCAAATTTCGAATGAGTGAACAAAATGGTGTGTAATTCAAGTGAATGAAGATTGGTGATAATTCAGTTCTAGAGGGACCCCTTGTAATTCTAAACTACAGATTTCCCTGGCTTCTAATTTTCACAATGTGGTTTCTACTTTCAAAATCATTTATGCAAGTGTTTGCAGTTTTCTTATCCCTCTAAAGATATTTCTGACTAGTAAACAGATTTTAGATTAGACTTTTTTTACTAGGAAAATCAAACACTTCGTACATTTCACAAACGACTGGTGTCGGTAATCGAAACACACCACCCACTATAAAAAATTGTTCCAGAAACTAAGAACATGATTTAGACACCCGTACATGGATCCGTTTTAATAATCCTACAAAATTTAGCATTAAAAATCCCATTTTTTAAAATATCGATAGACCTATTTTAGTTTCAGTGTGCGTGAATAGTTTCCCTCTACTCCACATAGCAACTATTCCCTCCATTTTTCGAAGAGGCAAAGTAAATGCACAGCGTATTTTCGTTTTTTTTAAATTGCAGGATTTTTAAAAGATTGAAAACATAATAAATTATTTCTGTTATTTCCGGAAATTGTGACAATTTTAGCATTTTCTTAAAGTCTGTAGCCGCGTAGGTCAGTGACAAGTATATAGCTATTTCGAAATATTGTACACCAGGCAACTATTTAGGGTTTTTCGAAATTAAATTCCAAATTGTTTGGCTGCTTTATCCTTTGCTTATAGTCTTTCGCAAAGTAACTATTAATTGGATGTACTCGAAAACTTTTACATTAAATTATTCTTAATTATGAGATTTTGTATTAAAGTTACCCGTCCACCATTAATTTTGATAAAATTACTCTGCTTGGACATAGTTGGAGTAAAGCAAACCTTTTTTGATGGATTCGTGGCTTTAAGGAAATTGAATAACGTTAAAGGGGAAATAAAATTTATATTAAAATTACATTTTTTGATAAAGATCGTCTGATTTGTAATAGTAGGGGGGTTGGGATGGCCTAGTGGTCTAGAGTGCCTCGCTTAGACCTCTAGCTGGCAGGCCACCTCTATCTTAATGCTTTGGTTTCGAGCCCTGATGTGATCGTGTGTGGCATGAAGATTGGGGCGCCTTCTTAACCTCGTGGGTTTCCCCGGGCACATCGGTTTCCTCCCACTGCTAAAAACCCCTACGCGCAAGCGAATAATTGAAATAAAATTAAACCATATGTTAGTCCCGAAATGACCTAGTTGTGTTGAGTGGACGTTAAACACCATCTCTCTCTCTCTCTCTCTCTCTCTCTCTCTTATTGTGATAGTAGTGTAAAATCATTTTTGCAATTTTTAACCCATGTGTCCTGACTATAATTATTGTTATACAGATTCTGACAGGATATAAACACTTCTATTCAGGTTTGTGTGGCAAAGCGTTTACTTTCTTTTATAATGAAAGTAAACTATTTGATCTTTCGCCATACTACAAGTAACAAATATCATACATAGAATCAAGGTGTCAGACATGGAGGTGAGAATGAAGCCGTTTTGCTACTAGTTCTAGCTAATGTTTCTGAAGAATCGAGTAAATCATATCAAAGAGTCCCAGTGGTCAGATTTCTGGGATTCGGAAAGAAATCGCAATACTGTTTTATCAATGGAGCTAATTTATAGTTAATGGACATTTTCTTAGCAAGTTTTTCACGCGTGCAAGTCGGGATATCAACTGACTATATCAAATAAAGACCAAACCTCTATTAAACGGGCATCTGTCTCTCTGTGGTGTTATCAACCGGATCTGGATATTCCCCAGATTCGGTTCCATCTTCTGCTCTGTGAACCAAACATTATAGTGTAGTCGAGGGAATTTGAATAATTCCATCGTATATCGTCTGTTTATCATTGGTTGTTTCCCGTCCATTGTTCTATCATCATGTAACAATACCTAATTGTTTCATCTGATGGTTCTTGCTTTTAGGATGCAAAAATACATCTTTGCCAACAACCCCAAAGGGATTTTCTAGCTTTCCTGTTTGCTTTTTTCATGTTCAGCGTTTTCTTTTTTTCCTTTTGTTTAAGTTGTAGACAATCTAATATTCACTCTAATATATATTTTCTTAACCTGTTCTTTGATGAAAAATAATGAATATTTGTTTGAAATAGAGATATTAGTCAGGATAGGGAATACCAAATAATGAAAAATATATGAAAAGATATTTCAGATTTCACGCTGATTTTAACTCACAGTTTCGCAGTCACCAAGCATGAACATCATCATTTTAAGACGTTTTTTTCTGTTTGCTTGACTGAATTTTAATTCACCAGCGATCATAAATTAGATATTAGACGATGATGTAATATAAAAGAATGAATAAGGGGGGTAACGCCCTGCTTTTCTGCACAAATCGCGGTAATTAAGATGGCCAAAAGAGATAGTCAGTGTGTGAAAATTGGTCCGAGCTGATAGGAAGTACAGAATTCACATGTATATAGATGAATGTAAAGTATACATCAACTGGCAGACTATCGCCATTGAAGAGACGACCACTGTCAAGATTGGTCGCATTATTTTTGTTACGTCTTTTTGTTAAATCATTTCAGTTTAGCCTGTACCATACAAGGCCAGGGACTCTTCAGCGCGGTGGACGCTTACGGATCCATTCACTTGATTTGATAATTGCTTGCTTTTTGCAATGTCTATTTTCTGTCTTGTCTGCAGGTTAATCTTGTAGATTTTGGTTTTGTGTGTAGTGTGGTCCTCCTGCAAAATAAAGTGCCCAAAAGGATTGATTGTTTGGTTGGAATTTGAGTCACTTGTTGTATTCAGGGACAGGAATAGCGAAAACACTGTCAAGGGGTGGGGGTACCCCGAAATTGATTCTGGCATTTCAGGTTCTGCCCCTAACAATCTAGCCATGTCAACAAGGTGAGAAGGGCGGGTCGCATCAAAACGGTTTTATAGCATTCCGAGGGAACTGCTTACGTGATCCTGCTCGATTGAAGGAACTGGGATGTAAAATGGAACGACAAAAACCTTGACCTCGCTTCCATAAGAAAAAACTAAGTCAAACCAACAAGATTGTATTCACAAAAAAAGAAAATTAAAGGAACAATAACACTCTTGCTGGCTTCACAGGTCTAGAAAAAAAAATTAGCCTTATTCTAACTACAAGATGTTTTAGTGTCCTACCTGTTGTGTAAATTATCCATTACAACCTATCTTACTTGTCCAGAGGGCTCGAAAATATGTTTAAATCCAAGTTGCATTTGAAAGTGCTTACGTAAGGCTTTTCAAACCATGTTACAGCATGTAGTTGAATTTTTCCAATTTTTAAAATTAGGTGTGTTAAGATGAAATTTGTATCATTTTTAATTGAAATATTGTAAAATAGTACAAATTGTTGACCAGAATAAAGATTGGAACATATTATTCAGTTACAACAAGAGTGGTATTGGGGCTTTAAAGAACATTGCTGAAGCTGTTAACCAACCGCTGAAGAGTATGAGCGTTAATAGGAATGACGCTGAAAACACTTCAAATAGTTCAAATGCAAGATTTTAACTGCCTGTTAAAATCAACTGTGATATCTGGCCATGCCCTTTAAGTCACCCTTAAATTTCCAGACAAAATCAAACTTTTACTTAATACCTTTTACATTCTGAAAGAAAATTACCCCTTTTCGCCTTTAAATAATATATAATTGTAGCTTTTATCTATTTTTATTAACACCATGTTACCCTATAGCTACCAATACACAATATCTAAGTCTCTTTATTTTCATTCTAAGATGATTCACTATTAGATCAAATCCCGACTAAACGGTCTTTTCTATCTTGACAAGTCTAGCAGCGTGTGACATAGCGCTCAAATCGTGTAATAATAATACCTTGGAAGGTACGAAACCGGGGCTGTTTTTTAGAATGTGATTTCTGTCTAAGAAAGAAGGTGTTAAGTCAATAAACCGTTTAACTGATTTATCCATTGGTTTTGCGGTTCTCTTTCGCATCACTAGTTGCTCTAGTTAAATATTTATAGCCAACCCAAGGGAGATAAGCGTCTTAGGACTTGTTGAATTAAACGCCAGTGTAAATCTGCCTTCAGGGTATACATCACTAATAATGAGTTTTTGCATTTTAAATCAACGTCGGTGAAACAGATATAAAACTCGTTAAATTTTAAACATGGTCCCAACTGATTGCATTAAACAAGCTGATTCGAGAGGACTCCTGAAATGCCGGACTAATTAACTGTGCCCGTTGATAATTGTCGACAACAATCTGTTGAGATTGATATCACTACGCTATTCAACGATTCCCCACCACTGATTAAAGTTTTAGTTGGAGGAATTAAATTCTACATTACTCATTCGACTTGTCTGCAGTTACCGTCTTCAGCCACTCCACCAATAACAAAAAACGACTGATTTGAGTTTTTTTTGTCTTGATTAAACGCCGTCAAGTTGAAAATCGCAATAAAGACCAATTCTCCGACATTGTTTTCCAGGAAACTATTTATATGTATATAATCGAAAACTAGTTCAAGCAATTTAAAGTGAAATTTTTTGCATTCTTTTTTGTCCTTGTCTTCTTTTTAATCGATACAACCAATTCCATACACTGTGGACACATTTTACCAATCCAATATATTGCATCGTGTTTAAAATGAAGAAGATCACGAATTGAAACCCATTCATAAACGCATAATGTAATTCTTAAAATTTACTTGATCCTTAAAGTGGCTGTTTGTAAATTCTTAATTATAAACCTACAGTGAAAATAGCGCTGAGTTTCCACTAACCAAGTTAAAGAATTGCTGACAACTTCTAAAACTATATTTGTGTACTTTTGTTATTTAAATATACCCTTGACAAATGATCCGGGGATCGCAGTTTAAACCATCCATGTCCAACGGCTCCCTTGATAACCTGTTTGCACTGCTAGGATTACTGTTGACAGGATCTATAGGGAAAGCGAATTCCAGATTGTGATTTTTTTAACTGACGTTTAAAAGGAATGGAACTGAATAATTAATTCCTTCTTTAGAATTCAAGAATTAAAATGAATCGCAATGAACCATAACCGTCCTGGATATGACACAACAGCGTTTTTGAGTTCTTACGATGAAAGCCCCTTTTGTTTTTTTCGTTTTAAAAGAAGCTGTAGGCTAATTAATATTTATGTTTGATTCATTCCCTTTTGTAGTTTATGTATCGATTACAGTGCATAATTACTCAGGGCGCTACAAAGGCTGTTTGGTTGGGTTAAAATATGTCAACTTAATGTAACTTAAGTTTACGATACCAAATATTTAATGTAGTTTATCATAGTCCAAACATATATAGTTATCGGAACTGTTTTTTTTTACCAATCGGCTAAAATATATGGAATAAAAAAAGTACATTAAATCTGTTTTGTGACTGTGACTTTACTACTTCATCATGATTGTTTTAATTAAACATTTTGTAACATAAAATTATTAGCTGTGTGAACTCCTTCAAAGGGTGGCGTACTTTCGAATCACCGATTGTAAGCGGCAAGGAGTAGTGTCGCCTGTCCAAACTCGTGGGTTTTCTCCGTGCCCCCCCCCCCCGGTTTGCTCCCACTGCTAGAAATCCCTATGCGTAAGCGAACTATTGAAATAAAATTTAATCATAGCCTATTTTAATCTCGAAATGACCTAGCTTGTGTCGAGTGGACGTTAAACCTCACCCCCCCCTCTCTCTCTCTCTCTCTCTGTCACAGCTGTGGCCATGACCAGCTTCCGTTTAACCCATGCTTTAATATAAACAAAATACAAGATTTGCGGTAGATACACCTTTCATGAACTCCGAAATTGGTTTGAAATTGCTTTGGATGAATGCTGTCATTGTTCTAATTTATATCTTTGTGATTTTCTTTAACTATTAATGTGATTAATGATATATAAAATATAGAATATCATTTTTCTGGTTTTCAGATCTCAACATTCAGCTGCCTCTACTTTTTCCTGGTGGGAAGAACAATACATATATCCGTGAAATACTTGGCGATTTCCTCTCCTGGTTGACTCTAGATCCGAACGAGACCTCGCAAATAGACAAAACTAATATCAGAAGTCCCGCATATCAGCCTTCCGTGTCTTGTCCGTGCTCTAAGTGTTTTGCTTTCGAGCAGAACAAAAACCTTGCCCGAAGATATCCCTCGCCGTTAGCCACCGAACCAGCTAGATTAGTTCCTGTGACAGATCCTGTAAACGGTGACGTGAGTAGTGACGGAGTAACAGAGAATGGCGACGACGAGTTAAGTTTGCGTGGAGACAAAGACTTTCATTGCAAGGAATGCGGAAAATGCTTCAAAAGGTCATCAACGTTATCGACACACATGCTGATACACAGTGATACCCGGCCTTACCCCTGTCCTTATTGTGGTAAACGCTTCCATCAAAAATCAGACATGAAGAAACATACCTATGTACACACGGGTACGTATTTATATTTTCATAAATCTCCATATCAAATACTAGTAAAAAAAACCCAACTGAAATCGGAGATAATATTATGTACACTTGACTTGTAAGTATGCTTTGTAATATATTGACCGCTTTTGAATCGCTCCTTTTTGCATCCCAATTAATAACATCCTTGATAATACGATTTTTTGCTACCCAATAGTTTGTTTTGCCATCTCTGTAAAGTGTGAACACGGAATTTCGTTATCGCCAAACATCGTATATTCAAAAAGACACACGAAGACACACCACCCCTCCAATTTCCTGTTACAGTTCCATGACAAGAAACAGCACTAATATTTATATTTTTTAATGCTATGAACTTTTTTATTTTTCAGGTGAAAAACCTCACAAATGTACGATATGTGGCAAAGCTTTCAGCCAATCATCAAATTTAATCACTCACAGTCGTAAACATTCTGGATACAAACCATTTTCCTGTTCTCAGTGCGGCCGAACATTCCAGAGAAAGGTTGACCTTCGTCGCCATCACGAAGTCAGCAATCATCATTAACTTTCATTTTTTTATTTGTTTTTGTATATATTAAATTTGTTAACTTATTGCATTTTACGATGAGTATGCTCTTAATACCGACACCACCACTTCACGTCTCCGATACACATATTTAACATCAGCTGTATTTTGTTGGCAATCTTTGATCTTAAATTGTAAAAAAAAATGTAACGTCATAACACTCAGGATGAAAATCCAAGGTCCCATCGAAATTTAAGAACCCTTAGAAATTGGAATTCAAAGCAGAGCGGGTGTAAACCAGATAATTCCCGATTAAGTGAAGTAAAACCCGATTACCGTATACCCTATAATTATACTACAGATGATATTCATGGCGAACTAAACCTTGGAATTATTTAACCTTGATTCGTATGTGCAAAGTATTACTATCTTTATTTACTTATAATATTATGACATACTGACTTGATTTATTTATGATTAACTGTGATATGTTTGTATATAATGTTATTCTTTTAGTATTTATCTCTATGCAAATATCGCCTATAAGAAGAAGATATATTTGTCAAGAGAGGGGTCGCCCGATTTTTCAGGGTTGTTTCATTGGGCTGTAACATTATTGTGACTACTACGAATCAGCTGTGCTTAGGGTTTTTAGTATCCACCCATAACTGATGTAAAAGTACCATTGCGGATTTGAATTGAGCTGTTACAACTGGGTCCTGTTTTACGAAATCTTAACTAAAGATACAATCCAAATTTTAGTAGATACCTCAATTTTGATTGGCTAAGTACTAAAATCAATCTAGTTTTATTCAATCAAATTACTAAAATTTTGATTTTATCTTAGTTAAAATTCCGTGAAACAGGGCCCAGGACAGAACATTTGGATTACAGACATTAAAACGACAATAGAATCACGGTTGAAACGTAATTCTGATTAAAATACAGTAAATGTTTTATCCATATAACTCTTGTGTTTATCTGACTGTATAATCCCTGCCGCAAAATCACATTACAGCAGTTGGAATAATTATTGTTTTTTGTTGCCTTACATATTCGAAAGGTGTATTTGGTACATCTTTTTCTTTGGGGAATTAAAATTTTTCAACTTAGTATTCACGCTCCAAAAAAACTATAAAGATATATTTATTTATTTATATACATGTATACCTACACACGTTAATTAATGTTTTAATGCAACGTGAACTGAATAGACCCTTGTCCCTCTTGCATCAGTTACAATGTTAAGTTACCGAAGGGTCTATTGACTCACAGAAGTTCACTAGAATCAGACTGCACATATTGTGCCATACAAGTTTCTACCTCCCAAAATTCTCTAGTCGACTTTCTCTCATTGTAGATGATGACCCAGTTACTTGTTTACGAATCTTTACCTAACTCATTTCTTTTCAACGTCATTGACCACTTATGTCCGGAAGTTAATCTGGGGTAGGGCCTACTTGACTTGCGCGTATGTCTTGAATAGCTTGCATGCACTTCTATTCCCAGCTTCAACCGTTGTCATCCCATACAAGTACAATACCATACCCTACCTTATAACTGGATTGGCAGTCCATACTATAACCTACCGTATGCGGTACCTAAATCTCGTATACTTTAATTGCAAAGAACCGAAACTGGTACTCTGAAAGGATTCAAAGATACTATCAACAGAGTATAATGTTTTTTTCAAAGTTTAAACCCGACGTCCATATTTGAAAAGAATTGTCGTTTTATTTGTAAAGAATGAAAATACCATTTGCTCAAATTTTTAACTTTCGGCAAATGAGAAGACGGTATAATACTGTTTTGTAAAGGTTAACCAGTTATATCATTTCTAGGTCGTCTTTTCCTTTATAGATCATCTTCATCCTCTTTCTCTTTCTGAACTGATCTCCCCTCTGTAACTATTCCGTTTACAATAGTTATATTTTGTATAAATAACGTTTAATTGAACTTTATGTGTCTGTTTGTCTGATATATTCTATTTTTACGACGTTTCTTTCAATTGCTTAATCTATTTAATGACGTCTCCTACTTTTTGGCCATATTATTTCTCAAGTCACTCGGGACACGTCGTTTTAATTTTGCAAACTATTGATGAAACGAAAATTAAGCCCCATATAAACTACACAGACTTGTTGAATACCGCCGAGGGCTGGTACTCGGTGTATTGACCGTCTTTATGACTAACAAGAGGCTACGCGGTAAGTCATTTTGCGCTCTGATTTGAGTTTATTGCCTTAATCGAGTCGAATATTAACCATTTTATTGTGAATTTATTTCATGATGTATGTTTGTGATTTTTGATAGTTTTTCTTGATAATTAAATTATATATGTATTTAGACGATTATTTTGTCTTCTATGGCAATCCGGGTTTAAATATTCTTCTATGCACTGCAATAAAACCTTTTATAAAAGATTATTTTCTCTTCTTGTGTTTATTCCGGTGCAGATTGGCGAATGGTATAAAGTTTCCCTAAGAAAGATCGAAGCATACCCGGTACATGCCGCAGTAGTCAGAATAGTGTAAACGTACCATTTCGCTTTATTTCAGATTCACCAATTACATTTATGTTTACCTCAACTATTGGTTAATGAAGCAGACAAAAAAGACATGCCAAAGGGGGGCTTTTTTCGTAAGTAGTACTGTTAATCGGGTCTTATGTTGTAATTGCAACTTAAAGCAACTAGTAAGTTGTAAGTGTGCTTATGTCGATTATACCAGAATCCCGGGGCAACTGAGAGGAACAGAATTCGGGGCGCTTATGTCGACCTGGAACTTATAGCGATTACACTTAACAGGTTACTTTATTGATCACGTGATCAACAAAAGGCGAATGACATAGACGAAGTCCGCCAAAGGCATGGCTTGTCTTTCCACAATTATATTAATAGTTACTATCGACATCATCCGGTGCATCATTTACATTTGAAAAGTGTGTGTCTTCGTTCGCTTTCAATTTTCTTATTTATAAAGTCACATGATGTCTCTTATCACGTGATGGTATTTCAATGGAATCTAGTTAACGCCAGTTACAAGAACAGCCATGTCGAATGCAACGATTTGCCGCTAGTTGCAGTGAGTTGCAGAAAGTTGAACGAGTAGAACTGGCGGCAACTACCGGTAGTACCCATGAGTTGTAAGAGGCGCTCCGGACGACCTTTCCAGTTGCATTCAGTTGCATTCAGTTGCTTTTAGTTGCTGCCAGTTGCCGAAATGGCAGTTGCTTTCAGTTACAGGGGTAGTTGATGCGAGAAGAAGATGTGTGTATGGTAAATACAAATTAATTCTTTGGGAGTCGACGATTAAAATGCGTTCCAATTAGGTTTCCTTCCGCAATCATTACCTGCACGTATTCTACATCCACTATTCTAATTGTAATAACAATCAAATATTTATAGAGTAGATGTATGTCGCACTAAATACGTATAAGATAAAATACAAGAATATGCAAACTAAACTAACATACACTTTATTTTAAAGGGATCTGATAATTAACAATAAGAAAAAATAGGCACAAACTCGGGATAGATGAATACCTCCAGGGACTACGAACAAAGACTTTGAGTATTGCCTGGTAGTTCCTGATGTTAAACAGTTGACACATCGGTAACGTGGGCTGTTATACGTAGATGATATAATCAATGTTCAATTTACATGTTGAATGATGTTAAATAAAAACCAAAGCAGGGACATATTGCCGTTATTTGACAACATAGACCACGTTCCAACTCGCCGCACTATTAAAAATCATACATAACGATTGTAGTCTGTATAGCTGAAGTCAAAACAATGGTTTATGAAAAGGCACGTGTCAGGAGACAAAATGCACAAAATCTTGGTTAATGAATAAGTAATATGCCTATGTGTAGGACACTAGCTATTATGATTGTTATATATAATTTATGTGACATTAGGGAACAGGTGTCAAGTCGTAGTACAGAACATCAATTTACACAAGTGAAACCTTATGACGAATTAGCAGTGGCAAGCGAAAAAGACACAGTCACATTTATCATTTTTTTAAAAAACTTTTATCATGAATAAAATGCGAAATGATACCCTAATATTTTTCATAAATATTTTTATTACACATTCTACGGTCTCTTACACATTAAGATTTCTCATAATTTAAAATATTATGTATAATCCACGAATCCATCGAAAATTGGAACAGCCAAGGAGCCTTAGCTATGCCAAATAAAATTCACGGTCACACATTTATTGTTTTAATCTCTGCGTGTGTGTGCACAATGTTTCTATGTTTACTATATAGTATAACGTGTCACATCTTTGTCTCGGGTTGTAAATACTTGAATAATATATTCTTGAATGTAAACAGTGTGTTATTATCCTACCAGCGTTGTTTAAACACTTATCAGAGTAGGATTCGCAGTCCGCATAGGTAATAACATAATAATCAAAGCAAGGGCGGATACAGTAATTTATGAGTTTTTCAAGTCCTATATAATTGTAGTAATCATGACAATCATATTAAAAATCCTATTTTTTTAGAATCTTAAAATTAAACCACATTATAACCAAATTTTTGTTTTTAGTAAAAAAGAAGGGGGCTGGCTTTTCGGAAACTTTCTCGACAAATATTTCTTATTTTTGCATAAATGTAATTATTCTTTAAAAGTTAGAGCGCTTCATTTAATTTATTTTGGGAGCCACGGTTGCTCAGTGTGCAGGATGTTGGCTCGCTAGTCTAGAGGTCCCGGGTTCGATCCCGGTGATCGATTTTACGGAGTGGTTTCTTCTTGCCAGTGCTGCAAGTCAGCTGCCTAGTTGTTCGGATGAGACTTAAACCAGAGGCCCTATGTACACATTGGCGTGCCGGTAAACGATCCCTGGCAGATTGAATTCGATACAATAGTCTTGGTAGGCCGTAGAACCGCTGTCCGGGCAAAAGTTCCTCATGGCACACTGTATGTCGTATGCCTTTGCCCAGTTTAAATAGTAAAACGTTAAACCACATTTCATTCAATACATTGTTCATTGACGCCACCTCTCCTCCACATTTCGCTCCATCCGCCCTTTGAGATGCAGAATTATATCATATATATTTTTTTTAAAATGCAGGTACTTATGTTTACAATGACCGACATTAAGGCCAGCTGCGTCCATTATTAAATGACAGGTTGTAAACCTTGGAATATTGGTTTGGTTCGCTACTGTTTACTCTTTGATGATGAATAGCTGAATTTGGGGCGTGTGTATTAAATAGAGATAAAACGTGAACAGAGGATGTTATAAATTCTAAGAAGGCCAAACGCATATTCACGATGGCGGACAGCGAAGTCTGCACGAAGATCAGCTCAACAAGCTACCTCCATTGGGAAGATATTTTAACTATTGTTGCATATTTTGTTGTGGTGTTGATCGTTGGTATTTTAGTAAGTATGTTTTTTATGTGCAATTTACGAAATTGAATAAGGATCAATTACGAAACTGAGAGAAATTTTGTTTTATATAGGGTGTTGATTTCATAATACTACTGGCTATTTTACTTAGTTTTAATTGGAAACATTTAAAGCATTTGTCAATTTCTATTTTGTGCAAATTGACGGTGTTGAACACTCTTTGGAAAACGAACTATAATGGAATATGCGCCATTATATAATACGGGGGGGGGGGGGGTCACGTGGCTAAGTGGGTAAGGTACTCGCTCGCTAGTCTGGTAGTAGGGGAGCTAGGTTCAGGTTAATTCGAAAATCGCGTACAAAATTTCTACTATGCCAAATGTGTGGGCAGCGGTATCGGATACTTTGAACCTCGATTCTTAAGTTGCGGGTCCCCTTCCCGTGGGGCTGAGGGGCCGTACAAAACGTCGGAATTTTGCGTTTTATTCGACTTTTGCGTACAACGATCAACTTTCGTACATAAGTCGACCAACCCCAGACGTCACCAAAAACATTACTTAAGAAGACCCCTGACCCTTCCTTCGTCCCTTAAGAACGCCCACTTTACCCCCCTCAGGGAAGAGTTAATTCGACTTCCGCGTACAACATTAATTTTTTCGTTAAAAGTTTCACTATTGGTCCACTAGAACGTAAAACTAACTTAAGAACGCGAAATCCCCTTCTATCTCGGATAAGAACGACAAAAAGGGGGACCCAGGGGATGATATGACGATTTAATTCGACTTTTGCGTACAACGATCAACTTTCGTACATAAGTCGAACAATCCCAGATGTGACCAAAAACATTACTTAAGAAGACCCCCAACCCTTCCTTCGTCCCTTAAGAACGCCCCCTTTGCCCCACTCATGGATGAGTTAATTCGACTTCCGCGTACAACATTACTCTTTTCGTTAAAAGTTTTACTATTGGTCCACTAGAACATAACACTAACTTAAGAACGCGAAATCCCCTTCTATCTCAGATAAGAACGACAAAAAGGGGAACCATGGGCTGAAATGACGGTTTAATTTGACTTTTGCGTACAACGATCAACTTTCGTACATAAGTCGACCGACCCCAGATGTCACCAAAAACATTACTTAAAAAGACCCCCGACCCTTCCTTCGTCCCTTAAAGGGCCAATCCCGATAACTTTTTGGGCAATAAAACTGCTTAATTTTGTGTTAAAATCATTTAAAACCCATTATCTAAGGCCGATCAACTAACCCGATTTTTGTGATACGCTTGTAAATAACTTAAACCTGACAGTCTGCATCTGGAAATGGAGACCTTTGTATCATACAGTATCTGGATAAAACCAGACTATTTTCTATAAAAATAATATGTTGGTAAATTTACCTTTTATTATCAAGTACAGTACATGGGTCATTCACTGTATAGACCTCTCAAGAAACGTTAATCGATTATAAGGTCACCAAATGAAAAAAATGACCATCAATCTTAAAAGGGTTACGTGCCCGGATAAGCAATTTTGGCGTTCACGTCCAAATGACTTAATATTTTGAGTTGAAATTTTGAGACAAAGTATATACACCATTCCCCTATATTTTTGCGTTTTATTTTCATACATTCTCAGACTTTTATTTTTGAGCCTCTGTATAATACGGGACTGTCCCTTTAAGATCGCCCACTTTACCCCCCTCAGGAAGGAGTTAATTCGACTTCCGCGTACAACATTAATTTTTTCGTTAAAGGTTTCACTATTGGTCCACGAAACTTAAGAACGCGAAATTCCCTTCTATCTCGGATAAGAAGGGGGGGGGGGCAAGGGTGTTATAAAGCTGCTCTCGGATCTTGGAGATGATTTAGCTGATGGCCCTGAAAGCTGCCGATGTCCATTCTTATTCAGACGGATCTATATGTTTAGTCTTATTTGTTCCTTTAGTTCCCACAGTTTGTATTTTTCTTTCTATATAATTATATTATATTATTATAAATCACCACATGTCTGTCCGTCCAACTCTTCATACCGCAAAAACGGCTGCTCTGATTTCCACGAAATTCGGTGTGGGTGATTACCCAACATTTCAGGATTCAACATTGTCATGTGTTAAAGAAATATGCGTGTAACGGTCATATTCCATTAACATCTATCGGTTGCCTAAACTCTGCCCCGTGGCACGCTGAAACATTTTTACCTGTATGCATGTTTGAGAGATGGATTATGACAGTTGGAGGACTCGATACTGCCACCGGGTACTTGGGTGAGTAAATTTATTATGTTGTGAAATTATTATGTTATTAACTTTGGTGTCTTGAGTTCCTTTGTGCGGGATTCGTGTATTTAACTTATCGTTGTATTAGGTGCCTACTAATAGATGATGTGGTGAATCACTGCTGGTATCGTCGATGAATATTTGTCGATAGATGGAATCGTTGATGCATGGTCTTGCCGATGGGTGGACAGGTTTTGTTATGAATGGTATAGTCTAATGATGGTCGCCGATAAATGGTATCGTCGATGAATAGTCTGCGATAAATGGTATCGTCGATGAATAGTCTCCGATAAATGGTATCGTCGATGTTTGGTCTTGCCGATGGGTGGTCAGTTTATTTTGTCAATGGTATCGTCGGCGAATGGTTGCTCATAAAATTAAATGGTATTGGCGATAAATATTCAAAAGAAAAACCGTTTTATGACTAAAAACGCAATATCCAAATATTATTCGAAGGTCTCAAATTACCATACGTAGGTACTTATCATAAAATTCCATAAGAGATACGTATAATGCATTATCATCTGTATTTTTAAGGTAGATAAAGCCCCCGGACTAAACTAAAGATGGCATCATCCTCAGAACAAGCGGCCCCGGAACCAGAACTATCTGTATCCGAGAATGAACTGACATGTATAGTTCATATGGATGATACGGATCAGAATGTAAACGAAGAAAGAGAATCAAAGTCCTGTGCCTTAACTCCGAGAAAGGTCCCAACGGTGGGTGTTTTGCGCGCAATGGATACGTCAAAATAGGATTCATCAAAATATGCTGCCGTTGTTAATAATTTGCCCCAGAACTATGAAGCCCATCATGGATATCACGTCAAGAGCTACGAGAACTTCACCGCTATACAGGCCACTGAAAAAACTCTAAATGTTCAAAGCTTAAAATTGAGATCAGATATCTAAGCCTGGTAGTAGCAGAGCACAGTCACACATTGAAGGACCATACGGCGTCATCTATTCATCTGTAATAGGTTTAAATTGTGGGTAAAAGGAACAACTGAGAGACCTCGCACACAACTGATCCTAAAGAAATGAAATTACGAAGTGCGGTAGCGGAGTTGGTGTCGCATGACAATGAAATGGAAAAACACAATCATCAAATATTTAACGAAAAAACGGTGCCCTCCCACCTAAGCGATTTTTTCGTCCGCCCTCACACCCAAGCGATTTGTCATCCTTATCCGAGATAGAGGGGGATTTCTCGTTCTTAAGTTAGTGGTTTGTTTTCGTTGACCAATAGTGAAACCTTTAACGAATAGAGTAATGTTGTACGCGGAAGTCGAATTAACTCATCCATGAGTGGGGTAAAGTGGGCGTTCTTAAGGGACGAAGGAAGGGTCGGGGGTCTTTTTAAGTAATGTTTTTGGTGACATCTGGGGCTGGTCTACTTGTGCACCTAAGTTGATCGTTGTACGCAAAAGTCGAATTAAATCGTCATTTCACCCCTGGGTCTTCTTTTTGTCGTTGTACGCGGAAGTCGAATTAACTCATCCATGAGTGGGGCAAAGGGGCAGTTCTTAAGGGACATCTGGGATTGTTTGACTTATGTACGAAAGTTGATCGTTGTACGCAAAATTCGAATTAAATCGTCATTTCACCCCTGGGTCCCCCTTTGTGTCGTTCTTATCTGAGATAGAAGGGGATTTCGCGTTCTTAAGTTAGTTTTACGTTCCAGTGGACCAATAGTGAAACTTTTAACGAAAAAATTTAGTTGTACGCGGAAGTCGAATTAACTCCTCCCTGAGGGGGTAAAGTGGGCGTTCTTAAGGGACGAAGGAAGGGTCAGGGGTCTTCTTAAGTAATGTTTTTGGTGACTTCTGAGGCTGGTCGACTTATGTACGAAAGTTGATCGTTGTACGCAAAATTCGAATTAAATCGTCATTTCACCCCTGGGTCCCCCTTTGTGTCGTTCTTATCTGAGATAGAAGGGGATTTCGCGTTCTTAAGTTACTTTTACGTTCTAGTGGACCAATAGTGAAACTTTTAACGAAAAATTAATGTTGTACGCGGAAGTCGAATTAACTCCTCCCTGAGGGGGGTAAAGTGGGCGTTCTTAAGGGACGAAGGAAGGGTCAGGGGTCTTCTTAAGTAATGTTTTTGGTGACATCTGGGGTTGGTCGACTTATACACGAAAGTTGGTCGTTGTACGCAAAAGTCGAATAAAACGCAAAATTTCGACGTTTTGTAGGGCCCCTCACCCCCACGGGAAGGGGGCCCGCAACTTAAGAATTGAGGTTCAAAGTATCCGACACCGCTGCCCACACATCTGGCATAATAGAAATTTTGTACGCGATTTTCGAATTAACCTGAACCTAGCTCCCCTACTATGGAGGTCGGGTGTTCGATCCCTACATTGGCCATCGAGAAAGTTCGAGTCGTTTCCTCTTGTCTGTGATGCAGACGGGTGGCCTGACAAGGACACATTGGCGTGCACGTGAAAGATCACTTGGCAGATGGTATTCAGTTGCTGCCCGGGAAAAATTCTCTCATAGCACACTGTATGGCGTATGCCCTTCTCCAATTAGACCAGGTGCAGAAGCGTAGGACGTTAAACCCCATTGCATTCATTCATTCGAAAAGATACATAATCCTTGGTCTTAATATAATCTAATGTGCATTCCTCGATATTTGAAATAATACTTGGACATCATCATGCATGTCCAGTGGTTTGGACAAATGACCGGAGAGGCTAATTGTCAACAACAGACAGACATCTTCTCCGCAACCATCCTGATTGGGCTCGGTCTTGGACAAATCATTAAACTTTCGTCATCGGTGAAAAGTTCAATGAAATGTCCCTTTTTCTTAACTTAGACTATATATAGTCAGATAACCATTGAGGATTTCGTTATATTTAGTTTAAAACAATTTTTACGGTTACTCGGTTATTGTCAAACTGAAAGAAATTGTCATCAGAAATACACACTAATTACATTTTGTAAATTTTAAGTTTATGTTTTAACGGGTTTTAGTGTTTTATTCGTAGGCTACCTTTAGAGCTAGCAGAAAAAATGATGCAAGTGGATATTTTCTGGCTGGAAAATCCATGACATTTTTTCCGGTAAGTAAATACATCATCACAAAACAAGCAGAATGTACTAAATACCAGTGCCATTACGTATACTAAGTAAACCAGATGATTAGTGTTTGGGTCAGGGTGTGATACCTATTCCACTTTATAATTCAGAAATGGGACAAATGAGCTCATGTGCCTATTTATTTACGAGAACACTTAATTGGGCCCTAAATGATGTAGGCCCAGCATTAGGAGTAGTTAAAATATTACATGTTACCTGATCAATTAATATTTTCAACAAGTTTAAGTCAAGTGGAAGGAACTTACCCTAACCATAACCCTGACCTACAATCTCGCCAACAATCACATGCTCTAACCTTATTAACAACTCAGCGACCTTGACGATAATGAAGTTGGCCTTAAAAAGTAAATATAGCCAGACTATACAGAATACTATGCTATGTATGTTTTCTCATGACGTAATACTGTAGTTGTGTTATTACCATGAAAACAGATCACCTTAATGTCCATCGACGACACAATTTCCTTGTCTAAGACTTTATACACCCAAATATTAAATAACCCTAATTTATTTCTTTGTCTGTATATTCAGATAGGAGCCAGTATATTTGCCAGTAATATCGGAGCACCTTTATTTGTGGGTTTGTCCGGCACAGCTGCAGCTTCTGGTGTTGGTGGAATGATATTTGAATGGCATGTACGTTAATTGTTATACGTTTGCAGAATATGGTTATTCTGATTTCTGTAAAGAAAATATAAAGTCGGGGCATTTAAAATTTGTCCAAGATTTGAATGCTAGGTAGTTTTCTAGATGAAGTATTTTGTTAAACCATCTAACACCTTAATATGCTATTATGATGATACAACTTTAAAGTCTTTGTTGAAAACTTATTTATTACTTTCAGGCTATTCCTTTCATACTGATGCTAGCATGGGTCTTTATTCCAGTATTTACCTCATCAGGAGTAAGTGATCTTCAGAATGTTTTATTTACTACTTTACACTAAAATTACTGAATAAGAAGTTAATGTGGCCCCTTGTAATACTACATCATATAGGCATAGTAACTATTCTAATTACCAAAAAAAGGAATAATTGTATTCAGAGATAATCAGTAAGACAAAATGCATTCATTTCTGTTCCTAGGTGTTCACGATGCCGGAATATTTACAGAAACGTTATGGTGGAACAAGATTACGGATTTACCTATCGGTGTTGTCCATAGTCCTTTATATAATCACAAAAATATCAGTAAGTAGTAAATAAATGATCAAGTTTTAAAACACTGGTACTCCGAGGTCACTGCATGTAAGAGCTAGGAAATACCTGTATCCCTTTTGGTAATAGTAAGCCCAATTCTAGAAAGACAAAGGAGCACCATTATCTTTTGAAACAAATTAACGACACTTCTTGGTTCAGCATGTTTTCTTGCGCACTAGTACGAATTAGTGCATCATCAGTACTTCTTCTATGATAAAATGTATTCATTGTTAATCCATAACATGATCTGTATAGGTAGAGATGTATGCTGGTGCTGTTTTTGTACAGTTGTTATTCGGTTGGAGTATGTATGCTTCTGGTATCTTAGTTCTGGTATTTTCAGCTGCATTTACAATGACCGGTATGTACCTTTTCGTCCTAGTTGATGTTCAAAATTCGCTTTTATATCATGGCCCGAAAAAAAAATATGCGATTAAAACAATTGACTCAAATTTGAAGCCACCGCTTCACGAGACGAGCCATTCTCTCCTTTTTCAAAATATAATTAATTACTTGGACATCATTTCATTTGTTTACACTCTGCACTCTGACAACAAGAAGATATTGGAATTAATTCATTTGTTTGGTTTTTTTCATAGGAGGTCTTACGGCTGTTATGTTTACGGATACTCTACAGACGATTGTGTTAATAGTTGGCGCCGCGGTTCTTTTGTTCAGAAGTAAGTCATGGTGCAGCCATATTAGTCTTCTAGCCATCGTGATAAATGACATTTAAACATTCGGAATAAAATATGAAATCAAATGCTACATAGCTTAAGTCTCTAAAGATTCCAGTATGGAATAATAGGGAATATTATGTGCTTCTGAATTTGCACTCAAACCACATACACAGGTTCATCTAAAGAATCCATTGGAAGTTGAATTTTAAACAAGATTAGGTGAAACTCCAACTCTGCGGTAGAAATTCCCCCGCCTACTACTGCGCACATATCAATAGACATGCGTTAGTCTAAAATTGACCGGAGGACTGTGGTGTCAGACCGCAACCTCAGTTCCCTTTATTTTCTAATAAATAAGTCATGATTAATATGGCCGATTTACTATATATTATTATATATTCTATATAATACAGGTTTATCAGAGATTGGTGGTTATGAATATCTTCAAGCTAAATATATGGGTGCGATACCAAATACTACACGATATGGTAACACGACTTGTGGTTTACCACGTGAGGATTCATTTAGTTTATTACGTGACCCGCTGACCTCAGATTATCCTTGGCCAGGCACCCTAATTTTTAACATACCTAGCGATATTTGGTTTTGGTGCTCTGATCAGGTAGGTCAAAATAAAGGTGTGTGTATAAGGGCGCAACGTAAGACCAGATTCGATCGAGTCTATAAAGCTCTCTGGCATTCAGAAACGCCTCTGCCTATTTTCGTTAAACTCCAGAAACGAACGAAAGAGCCGCCTTGGAAGTGTCAAAGGCCGCCTTTAATCATGCTTTTAGACCATTAGTGACAATTACACACCTGCTAGTTAATGACTACTGAATAACTTTCTATGCATACTAAATTTTAGTTATAATAATTACCAAAAAACGCCCGTGCTCACAACTCATGGTTATCAACCCTTCAGGTAATATTTATAGTTTAGCATAGTACATGTATAGTTCATGTTCCTGAAGCAACGATTGCGAGTTTACAACATCTGGCCGTTGTTGGCTTACTTCACAATTCCCGAACCTTTTTTATAGCTACGTTATCTGCAGACACGTCAACAGTAGCATCCAATAAGAGATTGTGACATAGCGAACCCAACGGAAACCTTGACATTTGACGAACTTTGAACTTTGGAACTCGGTTATCACATGTAGACATTTAAGTTTTAAAGTGCGAGACTTGGTATTCGCGACGACCAATGAATCTGATTGGATCATAAGCTGGGCTTATACCCAACCAAACTTAGTGCCGAAATAGGCAGAGTGTAACATGGAAGGCTTGATAAGATGTACGTAGTTAAAGCGAGATCAAGACTTCTATTGAAAATGAGTATACATGTAGTTATATATAGCATGTCACAACCATAGATTAGTAGCGGGCCTATCGTGGCCCTGCCTTAAACGACCCTGCGATCATCCATGGATGTTTGCGTTCAGTTTCAGTGCATGGCTCATAAACTTTATCAAATCAAATAGGTATAAATTCTAGGAGGTAATCAACTTCAACGGAATCTATTCAACGAATATCAACGCAGTAGTAATAAAAGCGGGTGTCGATAATTATCTTTTTCAGATAATGGTACAGCGATCTCTAGCAGCCAAAAACTTATCACATGCTAAAGGTGGATCTATTGTTGCTGCTTACTTGAAGATTTTACCTTTCTTTTTATTCGTGGTGCCTGGGATGGTGGCTAGAATATTGTACCCTGGTAATTGATTTTTTTCTTGTCATTCAAAGTAGATTATTATTATTAATTACACTATGACATACAGTCAGTGTCGGAATAACCTTGTGTGTGTGTGTGTGGGGGGGGGGCATACCCCATTGTTGTTTGTTCAAATTGATCGTACTGGCCGCGGATCATAGTAGTATGTACTCCACCCCCTTTTATTCCTGGGGTGTTTTTTCTCCGGGTTTTTGTTTTAAAAATAAGGATTAATTTCAGTGCATCTGATACATTTTAGGCAGCGATTTCATTGACGTTTAGAATTCGTTGACAATTTGAGTAGTTTAAACAGACTCTTTCTCTTCTGAAGTGTTTTCATTTACTTTGTTTTAGTCAAATCCTGGATAAAAGATTCGTATGACCCATAATTATTGTGAGTAGCCACTAAATGTGGGGGACCCGGGACATTTGTCCCACTTTGGGGTTAGGACTAATCAAACGAAACACTGTGGGGAGTTCGACGGTGATTCTACTTTACAGAGTACTGGGCCACCGTTTCACGAGATTTTAACTAAGATAAAGATAAAATCCGAATTTTAGTGATATGATTTGATAATATTAGATTGATTTTAGTGCTTAGCCAATCAAACTTGAAGTAAGTACTAAAATTTGGATTTTATCTTTAGTAACGATTTCATAAATCAGGGCCCTGGTTTTCAAAAGGCGTCTATAAAGCATTTCTTCTAAAATTCGCCAAGGAAATAATAGTTGTCCTACTAGATTTACCCTGTGTTTATAATTAGTATAATTTTTTTTGGTTTTAGATGAAGTGGCGTGTGCTGATCCTGCTATCTGTGAATGTCTTTGTGATAATCCGGCAGGTTGTTCTAATATAGCTTATCCATTACTCGTACTTAGGATTCTTTCCCCAGGTGAGATGCCTTCTCTATGTTTCTACAGATTTTCAAACCACAATCCTTCTACAAAAAATCTAACTTCACTAGATGATTCATAATGGATATTATTTGAAAGCCCGTAACATTATATTAAATCAAACTGACTGAATCGACCGCACTTTGCTATACACTGACAATAATATAAACAATATCCTTGACTTCTCTGAGATATATTATCGCTTTATCGCTCAAGAGATGCAGATACAAGAAAGCATAGCACTACGGTACAGTCGGTAGAATGGAGATTTATATCAGGTTTTCTCGAGTCACTCAGTGCTTTTAAAGCCATATGCACACCAATGATCGTTCCACGACAAGTCATGGGTTCGCTTATAAGTCTCCTCCAAGTTTAAAATAACCAATAAACCATTTGATTAATCTCGAGTATGCGTTATGACAATTTCTCTGTCTGTCTAAGTGTATCCCACCTTGTTTGTGACACCATACTCGAGATAGAGTTAATTTGAGCTGGGTTTCATTTAGGTTTCAGAAACAGGCGTGCTTGGCGAAAACATGAACACGAATAAATGTCCTTTGGTGATCAGAATATCATAATATTCCTATTTTTCAGGTTTACGTGGATTAATGCTGGCTGCTCTGTTTGCTGCTGTTATGAGTACACTGACATCTGTATTTAATAGTGCTAGTTCTATATTTACCATGGATTTATGGAGACGATTCAGGAAAAAAGCTACAGAATGGGAACTCCTACTCGTTGGAAGGTACAATTCATCTTAAATTAAAAGGGCTTTAGAACGACAACTGGTCGTAATTTAAGAATTATTAAGTCAACTTCACACTGCAAAAAAAAAGCGTCCAAGGTAAACGTTTTGAGCAATACAATTCGGTTGGATAAGATTTTGCATTACTTTTCCATATGCAGCATTTTCTTATTTCTGTTTTCTCTAGATTAGTAATATTGGCACTTGTCGGTTTATCGATTATATGGATACCTATAATGCAAGCCGCACAAGGTGATCAACTATGGACGTATTGGCAAGGTATGATGAGTGCTGTTGGGCCACCGTGGGCTATGGTGTTCATCATGGGTTTCTTCTGGAAGCGAACCACTGAACAGGTACCTGTATATTAATATGGTGCTCAGTATTATATAATTGGTGGCATTACTACTATAATTAAATCAAAATAAATTTAGTTAGAGAATGTAAAGTGATGAATGTTGATTAGTTTGTGCATTGGTAATTAAAGGGGACCGCATCTTTAATAGAAGGCTTGATCTCGCTTTAACTACGTATATCTTATCAAGCCCGGTAAATTTCGGCACTAAATTTGATTGGGTATAACCCCAGCTTGTAATTCATTGAGATTCCTTGGTCGTAGCGAATACCAAGTCTCGCGCTTTCAAGCTAAAATGTCACCCTGTGATAATCGAGTTCCGAAGTTCAAGGTTTGTCCAATGTCATGGTTTCCGTGGGGTTCGCTATGTCAAACTCTCTGATTGGATGCTACTATTGATATGTCTGCAGGTAACGTAGCTATAAATTCGGGAATTGTGAAGTAAACCAGCAACGGCCAGATGTTGTAAAACTCACAATCGTTGCTTCAGGAACATAATGGGACCGTGGCAATGGGACAGGTTATAGAGTAGTGGACTAGACCTGTTTGAGAAAGTGTAGAAATTGTCGTGCACGTAAATGATGCCCTTTATCGGTACAGAATTCTCCTAGTTTTAGGATGATATTGGTAAAATATGTTCAGTATTTCATATTCATCAGATTGTCTTGATTCAGCAACTATCGTAGCTTACTTATCATCATTGTTTTTGAAAGCAATCAAGTCTACAAATATATTTTTGCCGGATATATATACATGTATGATTATATCCTTCGTTTCAGGCGGCATTCTATGGGATGTTGGCAGGTCAGGCTTTAGGGTTTTCCAGACTATTTCTGTCTTTTGCTTACCCAGAACCGCCTTGTGGAACAGAAGACGATAGACCTTATTTTCTGAAAATTCACTACTTGTATGTGGCTGCCATGGAAACAGCAGTTGCAGGAATATGTATGATCACGATAAGTTTTATAACAACACCACGTCCCAGTTCAAAGGTTGTTACTCCATATTTACATTAATATGAAAGTATTTGAATGTTGAATCAATATATTAAATTTTGAAGCTAATTCAACATACGAGTTAAATCGTACCCTTCTGGAACTTGACAGTCTCCAAGTTCTTGTTTATATTGATGACACCGTCTATTTTTAAGGTAGCCAATTTTCTGATATATCTCGGAGGTAAAGCGACTGCAGTGTTCACTGTAAAAACACCAAAAAGTATTCTAATAGTAATAAAATAAAACCAAGTACGAACAATCAAAACCATTAGACAAAATTCGAAGTCCTAAAGGCGGTATAGGCAAAATAGTGTAATAAGGCAAAATAGTGTAATCAGCATATGGACCGCCGTTGTTGATCAGTATAACCTCGATTACGATGTCAAGGCGTTCGAGACGAAAAGCCACGATCACCTTGTACACATTGGTATGCACGTAAAAGATCCATTGACAAACGGAAATCTGTGAAGAGTCGACCAAAAACACCGCTGTCCGGGCATATTACTTACCCACGCAATTATAATAATATCCTACCAGACAATATAAAATAAAAAAAGGACAGGAATGCAATGCCTTTTCAAGACTCGACTTAACCTGCTCTCGTTTCGACTCGGTTTTTTCCAACAATTCGTAATGTCAGGCAATCAAATATCTGTCGATTCACTCAGATATGTTTTTTCTTCAATCCAGTCGCTTTAATTTGCATAAATACTCCCACAAAACGATATCATAGCCAATTATTTACAATATTTTCGTCCATTTCCATTTTGTCACTAACTCCATGCGCTTACGTCACACAACACAAAACAAGTGGCTATGGTATCGAGCGGAAGTGAGAGCAGGTAAAACCGAGTCTTCAAAAGGCATTGCATTCATGTTCTTTTTTTTATTATATTATTGTCTGGTATGACATGGTCAGATTCCTGTGGTTGACGAGACGTTCGGTCCCATTCCTTTTCTTTTTACAACAATTAATATCGCTAAAATATACGCACTGCTGTTATAATACATCAAAGCAGCAAACAACAGTTTTAGTATTTCTTCCATTAATATATATTATTGTATCTATTACAGTTACACCGTGTTACATGGTGGACACGGCATGATGAACAGCTGCCAGATTTATCTGATGATGAAGATGATGATTCTCAACAGGATACAACTATAAAAGGTACGGATTATGGCTGGCCTGATATAAGCAGACTTATTCAGTTTATTCATTCAAGCAAGAGGCAGTGCACATCATGTGACAAAAGTAGATCATGTGACAAAAGTAGATCATGTGACACGCCCATTCCGTTCGGTCAAAAATTACATGTAAAAATCCCTGGTGCCTACGATTATTATCTGTTTATTTGAATAAACCTGCATTACAATCGTAACCCAACAACGTATAGTCGTAAAGTTTTAGAGTTGAATGTGTGAATCGGTTAGATTCCCCATGTCAAGTTAATTAATGCTGATGTATTAATCTTCTATTTCAAATGTATTTCTCCTATAGAGCATGGTAAATGTACAAGTCGTGTTATGGTTTGTTGTGGTATGTCAGATGATTCACAAGTCAGTAAAAGTCCTGAAGAGATTAAAGCTATTCAAGATAAAATGACTTCCATTAAAGAAAGTACTAAATGGAAAGCTTTCTTAGATATAAATGGAATTATTCCGATTGCTGTATGCGCTTTTATTATTGGATTTTATCATTAATGTTTTAACTCAAATAACAAATTTCTGTTCATTTGTTGTACCTCTCCTAATGGAGAATGTCCAATGGCTGTCGTAGTATTCATATTTCTGCAAGAAAAAATGGTATCTGTTGTCATTTTCCAAGGTTACTGTCCAAGCAGCGCCCGCGCATTCTTTTCGCAGAAAAGTGCGTCAATCAGTTTTGGTATTACGTTTCACTGGGTTATCTACGACAATTGTGAGTGTTTTGATTTCACACCGTAGGTGACGCTTTGTCCATAAGTCGTGTCAAACGTTTTTAAGTGGACAACCCGACAATTCTTAATGTTGGAAAATACCGAAAAATATAGAAAACCCACCGAAAAATAGTACATAAAATACTCAGGGACACAATATACCCTTAAAAAATAGAAAAACTACTGCATGTACATATCGTAAAACACACTAAAATATTTAAAATACCTACCTATGAATATCTGAAATAAAATGTATAAATAAAAAAAAAATAACAGAAAAAAAATAAATACAATGAATAATGAAAAAGAATAAAATACCTCCCCCCCCCCATTAAAATATAAATAAAGAAATATGTAGCTAAATCCAACCCTCGTCCACCCTCGAATCCCCACCCAAATAGTTCAAACACACGTATTCCCCGAACATTTCAAATATCCCTCTCACAAAGAGGAGTCGTGATTGCTAAGTGAGTAAAACGGTGGCTCGTTAGACTGCAAGTCGCGACTTAAAACTTCTTTCTAATTTAAATCTCTATGTATATAAGTATTCTGAATAAATAGTTTTTAAATCCTGTGTTCAAGGTGTCCCAGTATAGAAATCAAAAGACTAATTCTGTTGTAGAGCGCCTAATAAAGGAATGAATGAACAGTTGCGTATATACACTGATTATAAAATTATTAGTCACCACTCATTACATATTATGGGAGTTATCAACTTTATTTTTTCCCCATTGACTTTACTGTTAATTCTCATCTCTTTGGCCGGCTCTAACATTTTCCCAGATAAAGTCACACATGGCAACCTCTTGCCCAAAAGCGCGTATGAGGTTCATCATTGAAAACTTGAGATATACAAACTGTAAGTAGAGACCAAAACCATGCGATTCTCCGCACTATATTATCCTAACTAACCTCTTAACTCTCATATCCTCCCGCCTCAAAATTATGAACATTCACCCTAACCTGGCAGAAAAAGTATATTTCAAAACCCTTTGCTTGATTATACACCGAAAGTCAACAAAGGTCGCCGTGCAAACGTGGGCAGGGGGGATAAGGCTTAAGTTAACTTGGGCCCTTTTTCTGTCGATGATGATGTAGAAATAAATGATGGGCTGGGTCCATTCGATTTACCACCCATTACATATTATGGGAGTCATCACCCTTATTATGTCTGATAATACGCAAAAAAAGCGATCATAATCGCATCTTACCTACTTATATTGATTATCACATTGTTACATGTAGTTACATCCTTCGTCTTGTCGTCTGTCCAGTCTGATGGGTTTCTCAGCGTACTCCGGGTTTCTCCCACTGATAAAGACCCCTACGCAGAAAGAAATTTGATGAAATAAAATTGAACCATATATTAGTCCCGAAATTATCTTGTTTGTGTTGAATGGAGGTTAACCCCCCCCCCCCTTTGGCTTATTTTGTGTGTTATCGCCAATATTATTACTAATATTTCATTCGTCTAATATAGGGGCCATTGGGCAATCTGTTATCCCGATTAGCGTTTTCAACATTGGTAATTCGCCTATCTGTTGAAATTGGTATAGATCGATTTTGGGCAATTTTACCGAAATTCAATAGACCCGGTAAATAACATTCCAGATGTGAACAAATCCTTCGCCCCAGCTTGGCACCCGGCTCTTTAAGTTTAGTACCCGTGCGTGTGACTATTTATATAAAATTTAACTCATGTTTCAAATATCGGGTTTCCCACCTGCGACTGCTTGTTTCCTGCAGTTATACTGCCCTCTCCACGGTACCAATATACACTAATGTACCAAAGCAGAACCCAAAGAAAACTATGGGTTATGGCTGGGACATGGAATGACCCTTTGCATGATGACTAAAATGATTTATGTGGAGAACGATATTCCATATTTTTTTGGTTCACGGGAACATGTACGATTCTATTACGCCACGAAGCAGTGGACAAATTCCAAAAATAAAATATCATTAACTTGAGCAAGTCAAAACATAATTATTTCTATGTCTTTTGCTCAATAGGTTATCAACTCACTTTTATATGACCATGGGCATTATTTCCCACCCTTAAAAATCATTGACTTAAGAAATAATAACACATTATAGCCGTGGCGATAGAGAGGCGGCTTCTCACCAATGCAACGAGGGTTCAATCCCAGCTCAGGGCATGAACTTTATCGTTGTAAGTGAGAGGGATATTCGGTCTCCCGTCCGATCAGGCAGGTTTCCCCCGAGTTCTTCGGTTTCTTCCTGCAGTAATGATCGAAATCATTCGCACGATCTGTGCCAAGGGCCAAATTTGAAAAAGGCCTCAGGCCTAATTTGCTACCCTTGTAAAATGACGTGATTATTATTATTATTATTAACCCCCCTGGTTTCTCACTGCCTCCATGCATTAGCTCCCTTGGAGCGTTGGAATGATATTTCTGCCAATTTCTCAGCTGACAATAATAAATTATAGGATTAATAGGATTATTCTTTTACAAGGAAGGACTGTTTATGGATACCATCTATTTTAAGGCTTTCTTTTAATAAATTTTAAAAATAGAACTGAAAAATTTGAAATTGTAGCTTTAAAGTTTCTTTTATAACAACTGTGTCTGGTATATAATATTAATTTTACAAACTATGAAATAAACAAGGGTCCTCGCGATATTTATTTTCCTATCACGAATATAAAATGAAAGAAGATGCCCTCAGTGACTCATCTTTGAAACATAGGGGTTGTATATACATAACAATAAAACAAATGTCTATTAATCATCATTGTCACCATACACTCGCTAAAAGTTTAATCTCTCGTTATTCCCACGAATTGTCAGGAGCATTTCAGCCATGTTGGGGTCCAACCTATTTCGTTTCTCATCGTACAAATCACCCTCCTCGCTTAACAACCTTTCTCTGGGTACGCTAGTAGGGGGAACACACAAGTATTTCGCGGCTAACTTTGCCAGTATGGGATAGCGATGACGATTGATTTTCCAAAATGCCAATGGTTCTTCCGATCTTCCCAGTATTGGCTCTGTTGAATAAAGAGTTAGCTCATTTTTAATATTGATACCCGTGTGTGAAATCTGAGGGGCACCCTGTTCTTTGACAAACTGGTCGAACTCGTCATCGATAGCTGATTTTGTTGGCGTTGAGGGTAAGGGGCTTTCTTGTAGCCCTCTCCAGAGCTCGGTTTTCTCAACATCCCCTTCTTCCATCAACCACTGCACTACCGTCTTCTCCGTGTCATCTGCCTTGAAAAATAAGGCCTTATATCTTGGGTCCAAATACGTGGATAGAACAAGGAGTTTATTCTTTTCCACATCTTCGTATCTGTTGTTTAGAGATTTAAGTAGGCCCCCAGCTAGATTCTGTATGTACTTATCATCCGCATGTTTAGCAAGGGATCTTTGTAGCATATAGACGGACGGAATAATCATTGATGTGGATGATCCATCTTCTGATGCGTGTCTCGTCAATTCCTCAAATTTCCGAAGTGTTGTTATGAGGGTATCAGCTATATTCCAATGATTTTCTGTGACTTGGGGCATAGCACCTCCTATACTTGCGTAATCAACTATAGCGGCTTTTTGCTCCAGTATTCTTTTCAACATATAAAAAGAACTATTCCACCTGGCTTGTGCGTCTTGAATGATATTTTGATCGGGCAAACCATGTTTTACTTGCAGTTCCCTAAACCGGTCACTTGCTAAGGGTGAGTGTTTAAAATGTCCCGCAACATTTCTAAAAATTGCAAGCGTGTCTATTACGTTTTTTTGGAGTAATATACCATCGTTAATGACCAATTGGAGTGTGTGAATAAAACAATCTTGATGAGTAATTCCGGTCAAATCGTGACCGGCAACCGTATGTCTAGCGTTACCCCTGATTATTGTCACCACGTGGTCTATATTTATGGACCATATATTCAACATCCTTAAAATGTCCTCACTTATGGCTTCTTTAGTATGAATTCCTTCAACCGAGGAAGCATTCAGTGTTGCATGTTTCCTCGAAAAGTCCTTGTCGATCCAGTGGGATGTAATGCTCATTAGGGAATTAGGTCCAGCACTTGTTGACCAAGTGTCTGTCGTCAGACCAATAAATGTGACATCCACTAGTTCATCTTTGATTTGGGACTTGAGTCTATCGTATAAAGCTGGAATCATCTGTTCGCTGATCTCTTGTTTTGACGGGATTTTATAACGTGGTTCTAGGGTAGCCGAATATCTACGGAAACCAACATCTTCAACAACTGACAATGGCTGAAGATCTATCGCAATCATCTCCAGTAATTTACTGTTCGCACGTTGCGTTCGTGCATCCACCTTTGACCAGGGAGTAACTTTTCCGTCGACCATTTCCGAAATCCGTATTTGACGAGACTTCTTGGCTTGCGTTGAGTTCGAAGCAGATGTAATATTATCTTCTTCTATAGCCTTTCTTTTTGACGTTTCTGCCTCTGTTTGTGCTGCTAGGAACTCTGCAAATTCGATCCCGTGGTTCGAGCGTAGATGACTCATCAAATTTGACGTTGTATAATTTTTTACGCAGGTACCTCCCCGAGAAACTTCAGCGTAACAAATCTGACATTTGGCCTTACTTTGCTCACTGTCACTGACCGTGAAATAGTTCCAAATCTTACTACTTCGCGGCATGGTTTTGGTTTTATCCGATTAATTCACTGATGGTGTTTGCATGCTTGTCGTAAAGCAGCCTGTAGCTAATATAAATATAGCAGCTTGGCTATCGCTTTTGTTTACGCGTGAATGGGAAGAAGTATCACGTGACTGCCGTGTGATCACACCGCAGTAAGAAGCTTGACCCAATTATTCCTTCAATAAACACCGTGTTTAGGTTTGATAAAATAGTACCCCGCGTCCTCGACTAACAATGCCATTTATCTACACCAATTATCAGGATATTCCTGGCATTGTAATGGTTAATATCCGTCATTATCGGTAATTTTATCTGTGTCGACCGATATAGCCTATTTTACAGTCAGCGTCCTCTATCGGTAAACACTGTATGTCTTATCGGCTTGTGCAAATTGTAGTCATAGTTACATTGGTTGGTGTGCGTGTGTATACAAGGCTAGTGCCTCGGGTCGTAAATAACCACTACAATACATTCTATTTTTAAACAACAAAACGAACCAAAGCATATTTTTAAAAGTAGACTTCCCACCGCACATGTAGGCTATATAATGCGAGGAAGAGAGAGAAAGATAAATTAGATTTAACGTCCACTCGACACCAACTAGGTCATTTCGGGACTAACACGTCATGTTTCAATTTTATTTCAATAGTTCCCTTGTGCGTATAGGGGTCTTTAGCAGTGGGAGGAAACCGGAGGATTCGCAGGAATCGAAACCATGGAGTCACTGACAGAAAGTATGATAGGCCACAGCGCACACGTAGGCCTACTAATCATTCGGCCACCCAAACCCCCATGTGTGTAATGAAGACGTTACGGCGCATAATAATGCAATCGTCATGCTTGGTGAGCATGTTTTTAAAACTTTTTGTTTATTTTTTGTCTTAATATACATAAAGCGCGAACGTATGATGTTGCGAAATTTAAGCACACAGCTTCCCTCAATGACATACCTTTTGGTGTAAAGCGCTCACCATAGTCGCCCCCCCCCCATCCCCAACTAACACGTTATAGAACATTACTATGATTTATTCACGAAGTGGCGTGTGAATGAAATGGGGTTTAACGTCCTACTATAATGCACCTAACCTGGGCTAATGGAAGACGGGCATACACCATACAGTGTGCTATGAGGGAAATTTTGCCCGGGGAGCGGCGCTACGAATTCCAACTGCCAAGGGATCTTTTAAGTGCACTACAATGTGTAATCGGGACGTCGGTTTTTCGTCCCATCCGAACGACTAGGCAGCTGTCTTTGTCAGGCCCTCCTTCTGCATCACTGACAAGGGGAAATCACGCCGGAAAATGGAGATGAACTTTCTCGGCCAATGCAGGGATCGAACACCCGACCTCCAGGCTAGCGAACCAGCGCCTTATCCACTTAGCCACGGTGACCCCCGAAGTGACGTGTGCTGCTCCTGCTATTTGTACTTCGTGTTCTTTCTCCAGGTGAGACATCCTACACCCATCTTAATCTTTCATAAAGCGTCTGTTTGCCTTCAATCCTTTCTCGATTCAAAATACAAAATCTATGTATCATACTTACTTTCGAATAGAATCCAGATACCATTCCATAAAAAAAACCCGTTTTCCCCGTTTACTGGAAAGTGAATCTATATTTGGTTACTTGAAAACCAAACTCGCTGTGGCGAGGCCAATTGTTACAACATTATTGGATTTACATTAATACTTCATCGCCCAAGGGATGCAAATACAAAAAGCAGAGTCGAGTATTTTCTATTCATAGATATGTTTTATCAGTTTTTATGAGCCTTTTAGCAGTGGGCTAAAAACCTGCGCGCACCATGAATAATCATTTGGTTGGGCCCTACAGCAATCTTTGATATACAATGGACGTACTGTCCTACACGTTTAGTCGGATATATATACACTGCACTACTGGCAGAAAATCCATTGTCAAAAGAAACATAGATGTTAATCCAAATATTAGCGTTTATAAGGGATATTCGTTGATATGAGACCACCGTGTAACCACAATAGCGTGGAGAACATACCGTCGCCAATAAAACGTTGTCAATGAGAAATTGTCCCAAACCCAAAAAACATGTCACAATGTTCATTGTTCGCTAGAGCATGAACGAAACGTTGTCAAGCATTTAACAGTCGGTCCAGTGTAAACAGAATATGTTTAAACTTTTCGAAACATTGGGATTATAAATACTAGAAATAAATCTACTCTACTCGTCTAATCTATTATTCAATCCTTCTATTGTTTAAAAAAAAAATTAAATTATAGGTATATAATTAAGTATTCTAATTTCTCCTCTAGAGCATGGTAAATATACAAGTCGTGTTATGGTTTGTTGTGGTATGTCAGATGATTTACAGGTCAGAAGAAGTCCCGAAGAGATTAAAGCTATTCAAGATAAAATGACTTCCATAAAAAAAAGTACTAAATGGAAAACGTTATTAGGTATAAATTGAATTACCCTTCTTACTGTAACCGTAACATCCTTTATTATAGGATATTATCGTTAATGTATTTCCCCAAAAAACAAAAATAAAATTCTGGTATTGTTTCTTTGAAGCTGTAGTTGTTTGATAATTGGTACATCGTTTTTAATAACAATTGCTAATGGCTAATTGCTAAGAGTGCTCGGGGTGGGGGGGGGGGTACGTTTCGTATGTAAATACAAACTGCCATTCATACGTTAAAGATGTATTATGTGAGATTTAGATAAGGGCTATCAGCTGATGTTTTAAGTTTAAAATAGATAAGGAAGAAAGAAAATATTGAATTACTTCATTCTAAGCAGTTAAGATTTTTTGAAGTTTCAAATTAAATTTTTAATTAGCGATCTAGTTTCAATCGGTTCAATATCAATACCATCCGTTGGTCTAGAGAGATGAATATGGGCATGCCATGTGTATAAAATCTAATCAATAATTTATACAACATTTATTTTATTCTGTGGTTTTACATAATATTAATATCTACAGACACTGTTGGATAATCTGTATAACCATGCACAAAACACATTATATTTATGTTTATTATAATTACAGAATATTATATAATATAAAAACTTATGAAAAAAACACGCACGGAAACGCAAACATACATGGTGAATGACAAACTTACAAAACGCACAAACACGGTAGGTGGTGCTTGGACAAGTATGCACACTTTACCCCCCCCCCCCCCCTTCACATTGTCTTTGTTTAACTTACAAGAGTTACAATGGCACAACCTTTTAATTTGGGTAAAAAATAAAATTGTCATTGTTATGTAGTTTTTAGAAAATGCAATGTCTCTTTGATTAGGCCACTGAAGGCCTACAGTCGACAGAACTAAAAGCGGCATTAAAATTAGCAAACCACCGGACTTTAGAAACAAAACTTTAACCTTATCGGGCGTACTCCATCCATATTCTAGATAAAACTTTAATCAACTAGTTTGACCGAAATCACTTAAGTTCGTATCCTTTAATTATATACTTCTATTCCGGCATCTTCGACTTGCTACGCTCTCTTATGCTGCTCATCTGCGTTGGTCGGTTTAGATTCTGGACCATAAGGTCTTCCTCGGCTTTAGAAATGGTCTTAAGACCAAGATATCTGGGTGTGGTCAGGACTTTTTCTTCAATAACTTGCTCTTCGCTCGACTTGCCCTCCCCGGTACTAGCAAGGGTTGGTTTTCGTAAGCGAGTGACGATTTCATCTACTTCCGGTGGGGGAAGCGATCTAAAGGCTTGAGCTTTTGGTATAAAACATCTGTATTCCTGTATGTAATCTGATGATTGGACTAAGAGTTTTTTGTCTGGTCGGTCATCATACACGGGTGGTCGATGGAACTCTGAAAAAAATGTATCAGAGATATGAGCAGGTTTATAATACTGATTTTGAAAAGAGGTGCTTGTCATATGTGACATATAATATGAATAAATCGAATGGTTGGTAATTGTATGCTATGATGACCGGGTTAAAGGAGAAGTCCCAAAAATATTGTATCACACAAGACTAATTACATCGTTCTAAATGTCTCTACCACACCATCAGCCGTGTCCTTTCCATTTAGCTGAACCTATGTAATACTTTTTCTAAGAAATACAACTGTCGACTCCCGTTCAACGTGGGGTTGGCTTAGTGGGTAAGGCACTGGCAGTTGGAATTCGATATAAGAGTATGCCGTAGCGCCGCTGCCCGGGCAAAATTTCCTAGCACACTGTATGACGTAGGCCCGCGAAATTTTACACCACGCACGTGCCCGGAGGAAACCCACGAGGTTGAGAAGGCGCCCCTATCCCCATGCCACATACGCTCACACCAGGGCTCGAAACCACAGCCGCAAGCCACAGGTGGCCGGCCAGCTAGAGGTCGAAGCGCGGCACTCTAGACCACTAGGCCATCCCAACCCCCCTGCAATTAAAGAATAATATTCTTAAATTTAAAGCAGCCCAAAATTTTGATAGATATTTTCAGGCAAAATAAGTGAGGCATATGAACACATTTTGGAATGTGGTTTACCTAGTTTTAAAGCCAAGTTAATTTATGAGGTCGAGTGAAATCACGTTTGAGAATTGGGGTCTATCAGATCAAATATTATTGAGGATTTTAAAAACAACCCTAGTTGCAATTCATCCTCCTCGTAGCGTTCTGTTTTCTAAATTGGTCTGGATTTAGCGCTGGATGGTTTTCACCCGGGGATATTGTAGGCGATAATATGAATAGTATTAAGAAATAGATAATAATTGTTGTTTTTGAGATATTTTTTCTAGATGTGCACGAACAAAACATTCGACATCTACTACTGAATTGCTGAATGAATTCCCTCAAAATTCATTTGTGGTGATTATTGAGATCTTTTTAAGTAAGGCGACATTCTCGATTCCACCAATTTGCGAATTTCAACTGAATTTTCATGGTATTGGTTATAGGGTTGATCCTATATTAGATTTGTTCAAGAGGAATTTCATGTCATCACAAATATTTGAATGGATTGGGGTTTAACTTGAAATGAAATGAAAAGGGTTTTAACGTCATTCCTTTCATCGACATAATAATTCGTTCATTATGAGACTAACATAGTGTTAATTTCTTCCTCATGGTTACGCGGGCGATGTAATAGTAGGTGCATGAGGGCTGCACCACACATGATTTACGCAAAACAAATCTACGGACAAGACATATTACGTACATATCAAAATAAGCGCCCACTGCGCCGCACAGTTCCGGACCTGCAGTGTTTATACCCACCTTCCATCTAATTCCAACTGACAAATGTTCGTTTACAAGCTCTTACCGGTAGAAGCGTATGACGTTAAACCCCATTTCATTCATTGATTTTTACCTGTAGATTGCCTGTATGTTGTCTGGGCTTGGTTACCACTATATATATTACGTATATTCTTATCTAAGATGTTATGAAAAGTTAAACTGAAAGCCATGGTGGATAACGCCTTTCTGCAATAAAACAGTCGACAAACATAAACATGTAATATCCTGAATGCTGTAATAAACGTTGGCATATTTTAGCTCTCTGTTGGTCTTGGGCCAATTTAATAAACGGCTCGTTAATAATGGGATTGGATTTCATCTCCACACAATAGTTAAAATGAAAGACCTTTTATATACTATTTTACCCCTTAGAGCCTTTAATCGTCGTTCGAGTGATTTATAATCCTTTCAAATTGAAATATTGTGCCGGCTGGGTTTTTAAAAGGAATAGCATAAACCTTATATGGCTTAATTCCATTCTGCATTTACAAAGATATGATCAATTGAAAATGTCCCAACATTAGGCTATGCATCAACTACAGTAATTGGTCAACAAAGTCCAGCGCTATCTATTTTTACTGGGCCTTGTGCATTTCTCTTTTTATACAGGATCTAGCAATCAAATTGTTTGTCACTGCTTAAGCAGAAATTGCTCAGTATCGAACTAAGGCAAGGCGCAGATGTCATGAAATGTATATCAAGTCTCACTAGACTTATTGAGTCATGAAATCTCGACTAAATGTAGTACATGTTTGTTCACCTTTTAAGCCTAAGCAGAAAACGCTCATCACCGAACTCGCTTAAGGCAGTTAGCTAATGAGAGAGAGAGAGAGAGAGAGAGAGGGGGGGGGTAACGTCCACTCGACACACACTAAGTCACTTCGGGACTAACATGGTTCCAATTTCATTGCAATAATTCGCATGCGCGTAGGGGTCTTTAGCAGTGGGTGGAAACCGGAGAAAACGGGCGACCCTACTCGTTGTCACACACAAGTGGAATTGAAACCACGAACCATGTTTGTTTAATTAGAAGTAAAAGTATTTCTCAGAAAAAAGTGACTGGCAAACGAACAAACCTATTTTATTCGTCCCCTGCTTTCTTCAAAAGACGGGGGAGGGGATAACTAATACTTGTTATACTCGGGGCCGTTTTACGTGCTCAAAATTTTGCTTGTGAATATACTATCAATTATATATAGTCTCAGTGACACCCAATTCGTTTGTTGATATACTACTATAATAGGGTCTCCAATGCTGATAAATGTAATACCTCAGTAACTTCCAATTTTACTGAATCTTTAACACAAAGTGTCAAGCATCGCGATTCAAAATTTAATTGCTCAATCCACCGACTCTGGAAATGTCTACTGGCGATTGCAAACTGGGCTTGAAACAGTCAAAGTGTCAATTTCTAAAGCGGTTAGAGTCAGATATGGATAAAATTTGAAAAGCGCATCAATATAATTCAGTTCCCTGAAATTGGCGGCATTGCGATGAAACCAGTTTATCTCCAAGATATCCATTCATTGAAAAGGTCCAAAATAAAATTACTTTATAAATCACTTCAGAATAAACCTACCTGAATAAGAATTCTCTCGTCTAGCGTGTCTATACAGATTCAATGGCTATACTGCCGATATCCTACCATCGCACCTATATTTGTGTCCAGCGAAATACCGTCTTAACGTAATCGGCTTACTTATATCTAAGACTAAAACTTGATTCCCTCGCTTGTAAGGTTATGTCAATAATCACCAAATCTGGCCGATTTTCAATGCAACCATAACTGTAATACACTAATGGCAGTTAAGACAAGAGATTAAGTAAGTAAAAAGTTCAGATTTATATTTTACGTGACCTTCCTTGCCAGGTGCTCAATGACCTTACTGTAATTATCAACACAACCGTTCCAGGCTTTAATTCAAAACATAAAACCTATTCATAAAGCCCTCCACACACTATTTGTTTTTGTCGTATGCGAGCTGGTTTCGTTTTTTTCGGATAGCGCATGCATATTGATATGTAGCCGACAAATTGCATATAATATTGCCCTTTTGGTCCATATACAAATGGATTCTCATACAATTTACCAAGGGTACATTCATATAACTTGCCAGGGAATTGGCATGTCATTTTACGTTAGGTTACTGTTCTTCAACAACATTTTATGCTGCATTGGTGGTTAGCTATTTGTTAACTTCGTGCCTAATCCATGAATTGAAATTATATTTAAACACATCTTACATCATAAAAATATGAAAGTTAATACCAAGTATCATTAAAGACACAGACATGGAATATTTTAACCAAATCAGGGAAAATAGCTTTGCAAATAGACAAACTGCCTTAGAATTTGTCCTAGTTCAAAATTGCTTGCATATAAAACTACATGACCATACACATGCCAATTTGAGCAAAATGAGATAAAAATTGGAAACAATAATTCGTGAACAAGCCTGGTTTATTTTAAGAAAGAAGATCTTGGTTCAATCTTTGTGTTGGCCATGACGTTTACCCAGGATATTCTAACATGGTTTCTACTTGTCAAGATAAAGGACCTGGAAAGGAACAGTGTATAGTGACTCTATTTGGAATTTGAAGTAAGAGTAGGCCGTTGTAGTCGCTGTCCAGGATAATGAAAATTGTATAATGCCATGCAGTGTGCTATGAGTGAAATTTTGCTTGGACAGCCACAGAAAAGTTAGGATGTTACCCCCCCCCACTCATTTCATTTTGTATTCACATCTAAACCAACCTGGAAGCTCTTTCCTTTCTATTTCTGCCAGTGGGAACGGACTATTGAGAAACTGAAGATACAGAGTATATTAAATTTTCAAATAGTTGCATAAACCAAAGATATATTTCCTTGTGGCTGATTTTATCATCCTGGGTCCAAAAATAAGAAGCCTGAATTATTTATAAAATTGTCTTTATACAATCTGGTATAAAATATATTGCCACATTAAATAATAATGATATAATATTATTATTTTCTAAGACCAAGCTTCAACTTGAAACCGTTTTTCATGTTCCATTTTTTTGATATATAAATCTGCTTCTTCTTCGGATCTACCTCCATTTTTTTGAATGATCTTCTTTACTGCTGATGTCACATTGTCTGGCATTTGTTTGGCATTTCTGCAAAATACCAATAAAAAACATTCACACCAACATAAATATATATATATGATTTAACAGATTTTTTACGGAAATGATGAGCAATTCACTTATGTATGCGGAGTAAGACTCATAATTTTTTTACCAATGTTAATATTCTGGGCTTTTCACTTTTTTTGCGAGAGAGACAGAAATGGGATTTAATGTCCACTTGACACTAACTAGGCCATTTCAGGACTTACATATGGCTCAAATTTTGTTACAGTAAATCAATGGATTGAGAAAAGCCACGGGGTGAGACAGGCAACCCTATTCCTTGTGACGTACGAGATGGGAATCAATACCTAACTATTTGGCTCAATTACAGACCCAAGGATACAACATGCATGCATTAAACCATTTGACCAACCAAACTTTTATTTGTACATTCCTTATGTTTTAAGCCAGCCAAAAACCCAAACTGTCACAATTATCTGTTCCAAATATTGAATGGGATTAATCTGATTGAACTTTTATTTTGTGAAGTCTAATGACCTTTTAGTGGAAATGTTATTCTTCATTATTAATTCTCCAAATGGTTGTCACGTCTGCCAAAATAATAGTGGTTTAAATCCATATGGATGTTACTGAAAATGTGAGTTATCTCCCTTGGTACTGCTTTATTTGTGACTTTTTTCATGCCAAAGTCTTTGTTTCCTTACTGAAAATTTACCTTTAGAAGTAATTCACGATTGGTTTATACATAATATTAACTTACCCTGCTATGTAAAAATATCCCTTTTTTTCATCTAAAAGTTTCCAGATCAATTCTCCATTTTCTGTTATTCTATGCTGAACATAAATTTTATCTTCCTAAAAATAAATGAATCCTTCCTAATATCATTTGGTACATTAGACTGATAAGATTGACAGACTGGTACTAAACCAGCTTAACATATAGAAAAAGATGTGAGAGAGAGAAGATAAGGTTTAACGTCCACTCAACACAACTAGTGTACATTTATTAGAAAAAGGTGTAAATGTACACTAGTATATATACTTCCATTATTAAACTAATATCTACTATATCACACAAACGGACATTGCTAGGGCTTTTCAAAAATATATAGTTCATTTCAATTTGAGACAGGACAGCAGAAGAAATTGTGAGTTGAAATCACAACACAACTGTATCAAGTAATGAACTACTGCAGACCAAATCAAAGTAGTCAATACATCCTCTCACATTTTTAATTCCTACTTGTATTACACCTTGACCTATATCTGCTACACATCTCGCAAAAGGCATTGCTTAAGATTTTCAAAAATTTATAGTTATTTCAATTCAATTCAAGACACAGTAGCAAAACTATTGTGAGTTTAAATCCTGTATTCAGGAAAGGTGGGATCAGACCAAAGAGAATGTTAGTTTTCTTGTGTAGCTTGAGGTGCCAAAGCTGGTCACTACTGCTTTAGGAATAAGACAGCTTAAAGAGACATGATGTCTTCTGACAGCTTATTTGCCTGGTACCCTATTAATGAAAGCTCAACAAAGGCTTGTTGTAATGAGCAATGTTTTCTCTGACAAATTGCTGTTGGTCATCTAAGTTCACATGTTAGCATATATATAGGCATTAGAAACCCATTACTCGTTTTCCTACCTGATCTCTAGAGAAAGCTGTAAAAATCTCAAGTTTTCCACTATTACAGACTTCATTCCATTCCTTCTCAAAAAAATAATCTTTATCTTTATTCCGACATCCAAAAAAGAGGTAATTGTCTCCTATATTCTCACTGATTCTGTCTTGTATTAAACTTCTAAATGGGGCCAAACCAGTTCCTAAAAAAAGAAATTAATTAAACATTAAACATTGTTCCTTTTTGTGACAAATCTGACAATTCAAGCAAGGAAAGGTTAACACCTATGTTCTACTATGTAAAATGTAAGCGAATAAAATCCATTTTTAGATTGCCTCTATAAGGTTGATGCATGTCTTGGTGTTGGCCAAGAAAGTTCCGCCAAATGTTCCACTCTGTCAGTAGTGCAGGATGGTAGAAAAACATCTAGTCATTTAGATGCATAAAGAAAAGTAAGGTCCCATGTATAACTTAGCTGCATGTTAAAGATCCCTCGACAGTTGGAAAATTAAACAGGCATTATACAAGAGCTAAGCTGCCCATTGCAGGTCTTTCTTTGGGCCTTAAATGTCATATATTAATTAGATATTTATTAACATGACAAGACCATAATCAACACTCAATGCCAATGGATTGCCCAGATTTTGAGAAAAGTAGGACGGTTGTGCTACTTAATAAATTTAAAAATGGAGAAACAAGGCTAAGATTCGAATGACCATAGTATGTTGGTTACGATCAATGCATTCATCTTGCCAAGACTACAACCATTGATAACTTCGCCCAAAATAAAGTAATTTGAATGAAATTTCCAATATATTTATTGTGCATGATCTATTTTTGAAATATTATAGCCAGAACGACCAGCTCTTTATCTAAATCTTACATAATGCCCCTTTAAGTACACTTTAGCACCACCATTCACACAGCTTTCTATCAGTACTATCATAGCACACTGAATGTGTGGCTTATGTCCATCTACATTAGTTTGATTGGTACCGGGGGGTTGGGATGGCCTAGTGGTCTAGAGTGCCCCCTTCGACCGCTAGCTGACCACCCACCTCTGGCTTGCGGCTGTGGTTTTGAGCCCTGGTGTGAGCGTATGTGGCATGGAGATAGGGGCACCTTATCTTCCTCAAGGGTTTCCTCCGGGCACTCCGGTTTCCTCCCACTGCTAAAGGCCCTTAACGTGCAAGCAAATTATTGAAATAAAATTAAACCATATGTTAGTCCCGACATGACCTAGTTGTGTTGAGTGGACGTTAAACCCCATTTCTTTCTCTCTCTCTCTCTCTCTCTCGAATGGTACCGAAAAGTTAAACCCCATTATATTTCTGTAAAGTTGAATGTGAATATTTACCTGGACCCACCATTATAATAGGTACATTATCACTAGGAAATCTTATTGTTCCTTTCTTCACCCATATAGGTACCCTAACTTCCCCAGGGCGTAACCTCGACAACCAAGTCGAGCAAACACCTCTTCTAGGTTCCTGTATTTTAGTCTGATATTCTACCACAGCCATTAATATTTGTACCTCATTAGGATAGGCCTAATAATAAATACATAAATTGCAAGTATAATTTATTTAAATTAGCAGTGACATGTAATGAATGACTGATACACAGAGTTAATTTCAATCAAGCTTGCTGAATTAATACACAATGGTTGGCATCATATAGGCTAAATATATAGTAAGATATGAAGAACTTAACTGCTGAAAAGTACGAACATGTCATAAAGAATAACCAGCTATAACCTTACAGTGTCTTCACTTGTATATCATTATAACACTGATGTTAGGATCCATTGATTACCCAAGTGTTACAGCGAGTCTCATTGCAACCTGACAGACCACTGATGGGCACCTTGCTTAACCATATTATATTATATTAAGGTCCTTATTTTCCTAATATAATCCGCTATTGTCTACATGTAATTGTTTACCACTTTGCCAGCTTGCTGTCACTTTCCAAACCCTTTCTACCAGAAATTTGGATTTCTTTTTGATTCTGGTAACTTTTGGCCTCAAACTACCAACCTACCAGCTGATAGTCATACTGTCAAACACTTGGTAGGATCTACTTACCCTTTCTGAAACATCTGATAACACTTGTCACTTAAGCTAGAAGGACATTGCCTTAAGACAAGCTAAGTAACAGTAATTTTTGGATAATCAACAATCATATAAAAACCTTTGTCCTACCGTACTTACCCATGTCTACGATAACACTGTAGGTGGAAGTCAATGTTAAACCCCAGTAACGAACGCACGTACTCACCTTTTGTGATGAAGCTATAGAGAAAGCTCTAGGTTTTAATGGTGGTATCAAATCAAATAAATAATCAAATGGTATTCTAGGACTAGTTTGGGGAAAATCTTGCATCACCTAAAAGAGAAAGACAAGTTTTAACGTGGAATTAATTTATAAAATATCATTTTTAATTACTGTACTTGTCTACTCAAAATTATTTTTTCAAAAATTAAATTTTAACTGAAGTAGTTAGGATATGTAATAGACAAGGAAAAACTAGCTTTGGCAATACATATTTTTGGAAAAGGTATACAAAATGTAGCTACATAATATCTCTGTAAATAATGTAGATATCTTCACCAACTTTACAGGGTTTAAAGTAATATCCACCAAAGATTCAACATGTCTAGAATAAAGACAGTTTAACATGTAGGCCTACTCCATTTAAAATAAGTTATATTACATACCTCTAAATATGTTCTCTTGGTTTTATTACAATAGTTATATAGATCTTGCTGAAATTAACAAATAAATTTATTACCATTTATTCAGTTTAGCTTTAACATGTATATAGTACTATATGGACCAGAACCCATGCATGATGTCATCACCTACACATCCATCTGGATTTGCAACCTTATTTCAAAAATTGAAGTCCGTCAATCGATGTACATCTGTCCAAGGAACAATAATGCCAAGTTGAGTAGGCCAAAATAAAGTGTGGAATTGGGTTAATCTGGGGTAATATTTTGATTATGAACGAGATAAGCGCTGAGTGATTACAACTTCATTTTAACAGACAAAGTTGAAGTAATCTGCTTTACTAATGCAAGTTAAATTTTATGTTTAAGCCGCTAGCTATTGATGAATTTTATTAATTTAATTCATCCACAAAATTTTAAACTAATCTAAACTTTAATTTATATTCACCTGTCCCTCTGCTGTAGTAAAATCTTTTAATTTTTCTTGTTCACGTTCATCATTAGAGAAGAAAGACAACATTTCAAAAAAATACCTTCTAGGTACACCGGATATATCTAAATAATGTGTTAATAGGTGACGTATGCTACATGGGTTTGGCAAAGTACTTGGAAGCTGAATATCTGAGGAAAAAAATAGGAGAGAACAAATATTTCATTTTCAGAACTTTATGGCTAAATGATACATTCTAATGAATTCCTTTTTCGTTGATTTTTTTTCTAAATAAAGATATATTCCCATACTTTATATTTAATACATTCACAGTTATATTATTGTTTATTTCTTCAATCACTTACAGTGTTTTAACCACTTGATTACCTCCCCTGATTCAGGCTTTGAATTTACCTCATTTTCACAAATTGAATGGTCTAAGTCAATCTTGTAAACATATAGCTGATCATGACACACACTTACTGTGCTATATTATGTATAAAGCAGCATAACTAAAATAATACCTGCATCATTTTGTGCTAAAGAAAAAACACTTTCCCCATCTAAACCCAGATGGCTAATAAAATGATCTACAGTTTTACTAAGATTCTGCGGCATCACCATGGCAACATCACCAGGACTGTATCTAGATAAAAAAAATACATCAAAGTCGAATCTAACTAAGATTATGTTTATTGCAACATGTATCTGGGCCTATTCCCCCCCCCCCCCAATTGAATTAGCCCCACCAAATTTTATGAGCGGACACACATTTATCCCAGGTAAATTCTAAATGTTTGCCCCATCTCATGTGTATTTCTATTATAAAAATAATGTACAAAAATGATTATACAAAACCTTATTTTGGAATCTTTAATGTTCAGTCGTATATGGCGGACATCTTGAAAATGGTCACTAGCTGTTAGTCTATCATTTGATAAAATATCTGCATAAAACGGATGTTCTTGACAGGGACTGCTTTTTAAGTTAGAGTGGGATGCTGGCAAAAGGTTGTTACTGTAACCATTCTCTTTTAAAAATGTAACCTTGTAACGAGGTGGTGGGCTATAAACGAAAAGTTTAAATAATCTCTATTCAATCACTTCAGAAATTCAAAAAAGATCTAGTTTCAATAACCAAGCGGAGAGAAAGAGATAAATGGGGTTTAACGTCCACCCGACACAAACGTAGGTCATTTTGGGACTAACATATGGTTTAATTTTATTTCAATAATTTGCTTGTACATAGGGGTCTTTGGCAGTGGGAGGAAACCGGAGAAAACCCATGAGGTTGGACAGGCAACCCTACTCCTTGCCACATACAACTGGGGATTCGAAACCACGCCAGTTGACTCAATGACAGGTTTTATGATACAGCGCACGCACGCTAACCATTCAGCCATCCAACCAAACTCAACAAAACTGTGGGTACATATAGGGATTTAAATTCATGACACTTTTCTCGTGATAGCCTTCATCAGAAATGTGTCATGGATTTAACCACTATATTTACAAGAGACTTTTTAAGTTTGTTTGCTCTGGGATTATTTCAATTTTGAATCTACAAGTATTATTTTGCTACACGGCCCTGGCCGTATCACTGAGGCCCAGGCTTACATAAGCACTGTTCTAGGGTTCTTTCACCTCTTCTACTTGCTTTCAGTGAAAGGTAATTTTGTCACTACGCGGAAGTTATAAATTTTCCATTAAATTGGGTAAACAACTTTTAGAATTTCTTTTTTGTCAAAATATTTAATTACATATCAAAATTAGATTATTATACACATCTGTCTGTTGTCATTCTAAAATAACAAGGACTTTTAACAAATTTTTATGTAATGAAATGGGGTTTAACATCCTACTGTTATGCACCTAACCTGGGCTAATGGAAGACAGGCATATGGCATACAGTGTGCTATGAGGGAAATTTTGCCCGGGCAGTGGCGCTACGGCCTACTCTTATATTGAATTTCAACTGCCAATGGATCTTTTATGTGCACACCAATGTGTACACGAGACCTCAGTTTTTCGCCCCGATGAACTTTCTCGGCCAATGCAGGGATCGAACACTGGAACCTACAGGCTAGGGAGCCAGCTTCTTACCAAAATGATCCCCCAATTTTTACGTAAGCTTATTTAGTATTATCTACTAATAAATATTAAAGAAAGACTCACCAGATATCATCACTAATGATAGCTTTACCAGGAGGCAAGGGAAATAACTGTAATATATGGTCCCACAGTACTTTTAACCATGGATCAATTACTACGTCGGCTCTAGGAAATATAGCAAACCATGAAATAATATGCACACTCCGCAAACATGAGAAGCATTGATAGTTAGTGTTGTTTTAAAGGAGAAGATCTATTTCAGTGATTAAAACTAGATAATTTGGGGAATAAAAGACTCTTAGAATTGTTTTTTTTAGTCTGGAGCAACTATCTAAATTCTTTCTGTTTAGTTGTGAGCAACTAGACGGTTCTACTTGATATCCCTCTGCTAACAAGAAACAATAAATCCTACACTATATTTGAACTGAGAACGCTTATAAGGTAAATCAGGTATTAAAATGTCAAAAAGATACTAAGATATACGTTTTCCCTGAAGTCATAGAAAAGTTTCAAAAATTGTGCAAGTAACACACAGAGTAACTGATAGGACTGTTGGCTCAATTCATTTTGTCAAAAGATTCTTAATCAGTGACTGGATGAGAATGTTGAATTACAATCAGTGAATGGATGAGAATGTTGAATTACAATCAGTGACTGGATGAGAATGTTGAATTACAATCAGTGACTGGACGAGAATGCTGAATTACAATCAGTGACTGGAGGGGAATGTTGAATTACAATAAGATGAAAACAGCTCTTGCTTACCCCAATTCATGTTGATCATCAGCTAAACCTACAGGTAATAATGGCTGACCACCTAATTGTAATAATCTTTTATATATCTTCTTACTTATAACATTAAACCTGTAAATAAATGAATACAATAATCTCTAATCTTCTAAATTCACTTACAATGAGCATAATTATTTAAAGTAGAGATTAGTGGTATGCTGTAGTTCATATGTGCGTGCTGTATCATAAAGCCTGTCATTGAGTCAACTAGCGTGGTTTTGAGTCCGAAGTTGTAGCCTACGTGGCAAGAAGTAGGGTCGCCTGTCCAACCTCATGGGTTTTCTCCATGTCCTCCAGTTACCTCCCACTGCTAAAGACCCCTATGTCCAAACGAATTTTTGAAATAAAATTAAAACATATGTTAGTCCCAAAATGGCCTAGTTTGTGTTGAGTGGACGTTAACCCCATTACTACACTCTCTTTTTCAAAAAAAAATAATTTTGGAGTAGAGATTGGTGCTTTGTATACATTATAATGGAATTTGTTGTGTAGCACACATGCAGATCACACTTTTCAGAAATAAATAATTTCCACTGGAGCGACAGTAGCTTGCAGACACGTGCAAATACACTATTTGAAACTACTCCAAAGGACGGTCTGTCATCTGTCCTCATTACATCAACCAATTATCAATTTTATATTCATAATGAGACTTTAAACCTTTATCCTGCTTTCATGCGAATTAGATTGACTGAAATTATATTTATTATTAATTAGGCTGAATAGGGTTAGTCTTGGCTGATGTGAACAACATCAGTACCAGTCTAGTTTGAACTAAATGTGTTTTTTTGAGTTTTGTTTGTGGTTTAAGGGGTATATCACACACATACATTACAAAGTAATGCAATTAAGATAACATTGAACCATATGCTAGTCCCAAAATGACCTAGCTTGTGTGGGGTGAAAGATAAACCCTATTTCTCTGTGTCACGTCATTCACAAACTATGTCCTATGAATAAGTTTTCAGTTAAAAAGATAAAACCAGTTTTACAAACTTTTGATAGGATGAATCTCCAAGTCCTAAAACACCATATGAAAGATGACTTAACGAATTTTCAGGAAGGTTCTTCCTTAAAATAAAACGCCAGAATAACTGAAAATATGAAATTTTAACTTTAAATCAACAAAAATTTGATAAATTATTACGTAACCAGTTATATGCATTTTACAATACACAAGCTGACATTCTAATCTTTTGATTGATTAGTTAGTTGTGGCCATGGGCATGGATTTAGGCCTTAGGGGGGGGATGGGGGACAGGTCTCTGTCCCCCCAATGATTTTGATTGCGTGGAGAGATTTTCAGGTTTATATCCACATGAATGTCCTGTTCTAAGGGCTATCTTACCACATATAAATTATACATATTGTTAAGACAAAACTTTTTATTTTGTAAAAATCATGGTCATTGTGTTTATTTTTACCTTCATGTTATCTGGTGGATCACCTTGTCCTGTCGTAGCACAAACAAACACTACCATCTGTTCCTTCAATAAATCACCCTAAAAAAACAAAATTCCAGCTTTAACAACATTAAAACGTAAACTACGGTAAAAAATGTAAAGAATAATGATTTGCTGCACAAGTTTCATTCATGATTTAATCATGAAATGGAATCATAAAATGGATAATTCAAGACTATGTTATTAATTGTATTAACTTTAGTAATGATGAATGAGGCTATGCCAAATTTTCAATCACTAAAATGTTTTCAGAGTGGATCAATTTGACTGAAATTTAGTGAGAACTGTCAGCTCTTACTTATCTAATCTCCCATAATGTATCTTTTCCTTGTACTGTTTTTAGTAGATAAAAAACTTAACTTAGGATTATTGTTTAAATCAGATGGTGATATTAGTATTGTGCCTTTTTGGGGGTGATAATAATCGCTACAGTAGCTAGCCTATAGCCATAACTACTTAATTTTGGTAGGAATAATTGTGTAGCCTATTTACTCCTATAATAGGCTACACAATTTTGCCTACCAAAATTAAGTAGTTATGGCTAGCCTATAGGCTAGCTACTCTATACTATATAGGGATTATTATAGGTAGGCTATACTAGACCCTATTTTCCGGAAGAGTTCTTAAAAAATGACAGTTTAAAATATCAAAAGAAATTATCATTTTACCACAGGAAAAGAATCTAATGCCATAACTTTGGAGGAAAAATGTCTTCTTTTGGCTTCTCTGTTTACCCTTTCTGCAACATCTTGAGCTGTTCCAGTTTGGCTTCCATACAGAACCAACAACCTTCTTTCATCAGTCATTATAGCCTATTATTTGGAACTATGTTTGGTAAAAAAAATATATATATATTTTTAATTCATAGAGAGGTGAAATGTGTCCTTTAATGTATGGCTAATAAGATCATTATTTGGAAAACTGTTTTGACACTATATATATAAAACCTTGAGTCTATTAATAGTAGGCTATTATTTTTTCAGCAACATGCATGTGATCAACAAACTAAAAGTAGAAGTTCAACCTTGACATTGGTGGTTTTATTACTGATAGTTTCGTAAAATAATTGGTCAAGCAATTTACGCATAGGCGCAAATATCTTATGACATATTTAAATTATATTTAAAACTTTTAATACGTTAAGAAGTTAAAAAGTTAAAAGAATGGTGATTTACGCCGTAGCAAGATACGGAAACATGTTTAAAATGACCTGGAGAAGCAACCGGAAGTAAGATGGCGGACTAACAAAATTATTTTCAGGGAGTTTACTTAATTTAGGTATTTCTTGTAATTCTGTTAATGGTATATTCAAAACAGAAACCATTTTTGGGCAGATAAAAGTGTAATATACTGTCAGTTTTTTGTATCGTTCAGATTTTTTATTGGTTTTAATTGTTATTGTTGATTTGGTCTGAAGAAGAAATGCAACTTTCACGTTGTCGTTGAAATGAGTCTTGATGATTGAACTTCAACTTGCCTTGCACAATTCATTAGACCTATTTGATTGCTTGCCATGTCATGTGTGTGGTCTTTTTGTGTTAATTATTTTTGCATAAAACAAAGCCATGATCATGTATCTCATCATATGTAGGCCTACGGTATTGTTTTTGTTTATGTAGTTGAGATCAGTGCATTCAAAAAAACTGGTTTCCCTATCTTGTTCTTTAGCCTATGTATTCTAATCAATGGTTTTTGCCTTATTAGCGGGTGGATGGCTGAATGGTTAGCGTGTGTGCTATATCATAAAGCCTGTCATTGGCTGTCAATTAAGTCAACTGGCATGGTTTTGATTCCCCGGTTTTACGTGGCTAGGAGTAGGGTCGCCTGTCCAGCCTCTTGGGTTTTTCTCCAGGTCCTCCGGTTTCCTCCCACTGCTAATTCCCCCTACGTGCAAGCAAATTATTGAAATAAAACTAAACCACATTGTGTCGAGTGGACGTTAAACCCTATTTCTCTCTCTCTTTTTGGCTTATTATGTAGTACATGTAAAGTTACTTTTGACCCTAACCCTCTTGTATTGGTATTACGATCTCTACAAATGGTTTGTGCCAATAGCCATATCCTGCCTCCTGGCAGTAACTACAGTATTTAACTTGTGCAAACCAGGTGCATGTGCCATGATGCGGTCATACTTTCATAGCCCTGACAAAATAATGTCTCAGACAGGGCTCTCTAAAAGTTGAGCGTGCCTGCGCACACACTTGAAAATGTGCCTGCAGGGTCATAATCAAAAGGAAAGTATTCATAGTATGATTATTTAGGTACTTTAATAATAAAGATTATGTTTGATGTGCATATTGTTGATGTTTGGGGTTGATATAAACACAGAATAGATGCCTACCAGCTTCAAACAGGTTCATTAAAAATCCCTTTGCGCAGCCAGGTTGTCAGTCGTTAAACTTAACTCTCGGTATAATTAGGATACTAACATTCATGCACCATAACTAATTCTTTATTTTACGTGATTTACGTGACAGTAATAATTTTTTTAAATGTGCTTGCAAATTTTTTTTTAAAGCGAATGTGCCTGCGCAAGCCGTGCACATGTGCACGGAAATATCGATGCCTGGTCTCAGATCTCAAGAAAATTGATACCCTGTTCCATTTTGTTACTTTTTCATAATAATGAGGTACATATTGTTAGGCCAATATATGTAGTTTTGCCTGGTATCGATTGTCCTGCCGCCTTTCAGTATTTGTGCATTACAACAACAAATTATCCAAATAAAAATCCACCTACTGGTACATACGTTTACATACATGTACCGATACATGTTTTGAGAGCAAGTGTTTAATACCAGATTATCTTTTATTTTTCAGATGGACAGTCTATGGCACCTGTTCACTGAAAGTTCAACTACCATGTTATATAATGTCATCACAACCAGTTTATATGTTTGATCAGTACTGGTGTTGTATTGTGTAAACCTTTTAGTCACAGTCATGTTTTTTACATTAAAGGAACTTGTACGATGGCTTCGTATGACTGGATTTGAACTATGGCTTCACATGATGGCTGTGTTCATATTTTCTGTCTTAGCCGTCTTAAAGTATGAAGGTTTGTTAAATCAGTCATGGTGGATTATATTTATTCCTTTATTTGCCTGTGATGGATTAAACGCTTATTTCTGTGTTATAGTATTTATACGAATGTATCATGAAATGGATGTGAGAGTTCGTGGACTTCGACTGTCAACTTCCGTATTGAGCATAATGTTGTTACTTATCTTCAAATTTCTGTTGTGTGAAAAATTAAGTGAAAGTCGATCTCTGGTTTCATCAGAAGTGATGGCTCCTCTGTTTATATTGCTTAACATTATTATGATCCGTGCTTGTAGACTTCATTAAATTGAAGTGACAATAAAAGTGTGTAAAATGTCCAGGAAAGATCAGTTATAACTACATGTACAGTGTTATGAGATCATGTGTAATTAATTTCTAGTACATTGTTTATTATTCATGTGTATCATTAATTTCATTATATGAACACTGCTGAGTCACGCCAACATATCGAGTAGTTGTACATGTAGGTTAGCCATTTTTAAATGAAGAAAACCTACCACTATGTATCAGTACATGTATAAGTAACAGACTGCAATGTACATTTATTTCAACCAACTAAATTTATGTATCTACAACGTATGTACAATCAAAAATAAAAATTACTTGTATAACATGTTCTTTTAATGCTGTTAGGCTTGTGTGCATGTATTTAAGTATTAACATGATTTGATTGTGCTTTCTTGCTTGTTGTAAATGAATTGCACACAAGTGATGTAATTATGTTTGAGAACACTAGATATTGATTGCATTCGTAAAGAAAACAGAATACGCACCATGAAGTACATGTATGACATATACTGTATACCAGCAGCAAGACCAAATGGAATTAGATTTTGAAACTTAAACAAGCATTATGCTGCCTTGTATTTTGGCTTCAAATGTTATATCAACTATTATAATTTTAGACAGTTATTCACATGACAAGCCTTTAATCAATTCTCTAGAGTCTAGACTGTCGGATGGCCAAGATTCAAATGGATGAGAACCGCCATAAGATTAAAAAGATTAACAATAAAATGCATAATCAAAACTAAGACTTGATTGTCAAGTACTACGAAAATGATATCTTAGCAAACCTTCCTGAACTTATTACTTCACTCAAAATAAAGTAATTTAAATGAACTTTTAAATCAAATAAGCTTATTAATTTTTCAATTTGTAATATTGAACTATAGTAAGAATGACCAGCTCTACATGTATATTATTTATATAATCTTAATCTTAAACACTGTACTTATGTGTACATATGTTGATGCTATGTATATAAAGAATATAAATTCCAATTGTTCTTGTATTTATTTGTTGTCTTAAACTTACTTGAAAATTAAATAATCTCAATGATTCACTGAGATGACCAGGCAATGATGACTTCTTTTGATTTTCGAAAAGTTTCTTTTAGTTAAACTTTAAGAAATCTTTGAACGAATTTACTCTTAGAAGTGTAAACTATTGTGTGTTCTAACTGAGTGATTCTTATCTTATTATGCCTGTCACTCTGTCTTTTGGGCACAATTTCTTGTGAACACTCTACAGACTACATTTATCATATGATTGTGATATGAGGTAGCCTTTGATTTTTAATTATTACTTCCAGAGTTACGGCCCTTGAAAAGATCACTTTGACAAATCGTGTGGACACTCTAGAGACTAAGGTTAATATCCGATTGACTTCAAATTTATACACAGTGTTTAAGGTAATGAGATGATTTTCAATGATATCCAATATTTATTGCCAGAGTTATGACCCTTGATCACTTCAAAATATCTTGTGGACCCTCTAAAGTTAATGTCAGTGATTTCCGATTATTATTTCCAGAGTTATGGCCCTTGACAAGATCACTTTGACAAATCGTGTGGACGCTCTAGAGGCTAGAGTTAATATCCGATTGACTTTAAATTTATACACAGTGTTTAAGGTCATGAGATGAAGAATCCTGATGATTTTAAACGATATCCGATATTTATTGCCAGAGTTAAGGTCCTTTATCACTTCGAAATATCTTGTGGACGCTCTAGAGGCTAAAGTTAATATCCGATTGACTTTAGATTTATACACAGTGTCCAATGTCATGTAACGAAGAATCCTATTGGTTTTCAATGATTTCCGATAATTACTGCCAGAGTTGTGGCTCTTGATCACACTGACAGTGGAAGTTCTAGAGGCTGAAGTTAATATCCGATTGACTTGAAATTTATACACAGTGTTTAAGCCCTTGGGACAAAAACGTCAATTGATTGTCAACAATTTCCGATAATTACTGCTAGAGTTATGGCCCTTGATCACTTTGAAATATCTTGTGGGCGCTCTGGAGGCTAAAGTTAATATCTGATTGACTATAAATTTATACACAGTGTTTAAGGTCGTGAGACGAAGAAGTCCAGTGGTTTTCAAATGTTTCTGATAATTACTACCAGAGTTATGACCCCCGATTCCTTGGTGTGTAGTTTCAATACCTTGACTAATAAGAACAAATTGGTTGGTGCTGGCAGATTTGTTATCGTTTGGGGTAAGGCAGTTTTTCTGTTATTTTTGGAGCAAAAGTACACCGTGGTTGCCTTAATATATACCTTGTAAGACAAAATAATTGTGTAGCAATAATATTTTCTGTGAGGTGATAGTGAAAAAAACTTCAATCAGTCAGGAGGTAATTGGTAGTTGACTAGCTAACCGGATGTGGACACTTCGCTTAACACTGCAAATACTGGAAGTGGAAGGGACCTGCCTGTGTATTTGTCCGCCCATAGCGATGGCCATGCTTGTTCTATAAATTGCAAACAAGTATGACGGTTGTTTTGGGCGTTATTTCATCATTTCTGGGTTTTTAGTAATCGGAGTTCAGCTTTAAATTCGGCCAAGGCGAAATAACGTAATTAACATTAGTCAAACGTAATTAACATTAGTGTTGAGAGAATAACTATTTTGTTTTTTTTAATTCTTTAAATAGAAATTAGTTATATAAAATTGAAATGTGCCGAAAAAACGAATTTGAAGGAAAAGAACCCAGAAAATGATTTTTTCGCATGGCTGCCAAATTTTTTAGAAAAAGGCTTTTCCCCATATTAATTATAACCAGCGAGAATGTCGTGAGATCTGACTTTTACTGTATCTTTTATAAGTGTGTGTAGCAAGGCTTCTCACTCACTGTGGCGTATAGGGAGAATCCGGCATTTGTTAGATCAGGCCAGTACTGAGAAATTGGTGCATGGTTTTGTGACATAAAAGCTGGATTACTGCAACAGTCTGTTTTATGGTCTCCCAAAATACAAGTTAAATAAATTACAACATGTTCAGAATTCCGCTGCTCGACTGGTGATCCGAAGGAAGCTGGAGCGTCACGCAGAGATGACGCCAAATACTTCGAGAGTTACACTGGCTCCCAGTTGAGAAGCGGATTCATTTCAAACTGTCGTGTATTATTTTCAATTTAATACGCCTTAGTGAGTCAGCACCTTGCTACCTCACTGATATCATTAGCATTCAAGTTTCATCATATCGGACTAGAAGCAGTGATGAGGTGAAGTTGCGACCATTTTCCCGCAAAACACATGGAAAACAAATCAGTGAGTTGTATGGCGATCGCTCCTTCAGTCGTGCCGCGCCTACTCTCTGGAATGAGCTGCCACTAAGACTCAGATCAATCACCAAATTCAGCCTCTTTAAGTCCAACTTCAAAACATATTTATTCAATTAGGCAATAATACTACTATTTAACTAAAAAAAATTTTATATAGGCATACATTTGTAAATCTTTAATTGAGATTTTTTATGCATTATTGATAGTTTTTTGGGGTTTTTTTTTTATTCATTTATTATTATGCATATATTATGTATTATGTGTAGTACGCCCATGTAAAGACGGTTGAGACAATTTGTGTGTAACGGTCTATAAAATATATATATTATTATTATTATTATTATTATATATTATGGTTTTCGACGTCTCTAAATTTCAAGATAATTTCAAAACCCCACCTTGGTAGCAATTCAACATGGCAGCCAAAATGGAATCCAAAAAGACGGATTTTAAGTTAATCGTCGTTTATTACTGTTTGACTTGTGACATGAATTTAAAGAATCCATGATGGTAGAAATTCCGATTTGTAGCCAAAATGTAATCCAAAATGGCGGAATTTTAATTAATCGCAATAAAATAGTATTTTCTCTATATAACCAGCGAAAATATCGTAAGATATGACCTTTACTACGTCTTTTATATAGATTTCTATATATCTGAAGATAAATATCGAAAATCCAACATGGCAGCAATTAAAATGGCGGATTTTAATATCCTGATGTACAGTATAGGACTTGTAAAATGTCATTTATGCGTTTGTTGACGTTCCTGGGTTTAATTCTGCTCCCAAAAATCAATTAAATTGGACAGAACCCCAACCGAAAATCACGTCAAAGAAGTGACATAATCTCAGAATTGTCCTAAAGAAAAATTTTGCCCCAGAAACAATCTGTCCGCAAACATTGTTTCGATTGTGACACCCAGGGGCGCCGGAACCCGGGTACCAGGGTATACAAATGGTACCCTGCCCTTTTCTGGGGTATACATGTATACCCATGCCCTAATGATGAAAGTTTTCAACCTTTTAACTAGTCTATTCATTTTAAATGATAGATATGTAATTGCTTTCATTATCATATATTTTAAAGGGTTTTATGTTGGAATTTGGAATGCTAGGGGCACTCTAAACAGCGTTCTCAGAATTGACATATTTCAAAATTTCTAGAGGGACCAAGGCCCCCTTATCTTTTGGTACCCTGGCCCTCGCGCCGTTCCGGCGCCCCTGGTGACACCCCTAGCTAAACTTTCACTAAGTTGGTGCCTACCTAGATAACAAATCTCATCTCTCAACCCTCGTGTTTTGAGATAAGGGTTGGTCCTATTAACTTCAACGTAGCACATGCAGTAGTGATTAACATCCGCTATTTTTCAACAGAATTGACAATATTTTTCATCCAAACAACGATTGATTATTGTTATATATAATATTTCTGCCACACCTAACTACAATTAAGCATATAATCATACCTGTAACGGGTACAAATCGTCGTATTTAAAATCGAGTCGTTAAGACTTTACTAAGACCGCCATCTTTTTAGAAGGGATACATTTGTCGCTGCCATGAAGCGGGGCTAAATACAATGCTTTTATAAAAGCCAAACAAAAAGGCAATCGCAAGTGGAGAACATGCAAACGAGACATGTTCTATCCGCGAATCATTTCAGAAATTAAAATCAAAGTACGGCGTTAATGTTGAATTAAAACCCATAGATGAAATTATTTTGGAGTTGATAATAAATGGCAAGAGGGATGTTTTTGCTTTATTACAGGCAGGATTTGGCAAATCATTAAGTTATATTAATTCCATTGATTTTCCATGCGGTAAAGGGGGGTTTAGTGTTGGGGCATGTCTAAAGCTCTGTTACTATGAATAAAAAAATAAAATAAAAACCAAGTACGAACAATTCAAACCATTAGACAAAATTCAAAGTCCTTAAAAAAACGTTAGAGGCAAAATAGTGTAATCTGGCAAGAAAGTGTAATCTGGCAAAATAGTGTAATCAACATTTCACCGTGTACAAAATACACGACAAACAGTGGTAACAGGTGTCCGGAAGAGTTAGCCTACCTTGCTGCCATGCCACATCCGCCATAGCTACATCCAATCTATTAGGCGAAATCTCGGTAAAATAGCGTGATTGGCCAATTAACTATCGGTATGCAAAATGCACGTGATGAACAGTGTTAACGATGTAGTAGACATAATATTAAATATGTCGAGAATAATAGTCGAGAGAGACATGTTATATATACCAATCAATCAATATGCCGGCCATAAAACTTTTTAAAGGTTTTAATAAGTTTAGTTCGCAAGTATCCCTGTAGTTGAAGCTTAGATGACAAATGCCTCGATCTACTTAAAATTGAATTTCGATGGCGGTGAATGTCTGACAAAAACAACGCTTTATTTATTTAACGCGAATATTTGGAGTTAGGCGATAGTTGTGCCACTACATTGGCCTCTGTAAGTTTAATTAGTCATAATAGCACAAACTTATCTTATTTTAAAGATTTAACATGCATTAATAAAGAAATTCAGTTTACCATTTGGGATTAAAGACATCCAATTGAGCTAAAAACAAACACATCAGTTCAGTATATCTCATCGTTTAAGCTACGTTCTCGTAGCTAGTGCCTGCCCTGCGTCGCCGACGTTCATCATTTTAAATTTGACAGTCTACTTAAGACTTTTGTTGAGTTTGCGGCCACCGGAGCCGTACAGGGAGGACCACTGCTGGGTGTATTTATTTATGTCAAATGAATAACTTAAAAAGATCACATACATATTTTTCCTAAATTTTCTCTGAACATAATTTGGCAGTAAACTTATAAAACAAATGTTGCCTTATTCAGAATAATCTGTTGATTTTGAAAATATATGATTCATTGAACAACAAGTATCATAAAGCAGCAGGTCAATCTGTTCATGAGTTATTAAGAATTCTAAGACGTACTCAAGTTCAATAATTAATAACGGTGGATATTTTTAAAGATGGCCGCCAAAATGGAATTTAGCAAAGTGACCCGGAAGTCCATCAACCAAATTTCAAAACTTCAGATACCAGGCAAACTGAAAAGCATGGTTGAATTTATTCATCAAATAGGTAATGATGCTCCAAAATCAGAGATATGTCACATGAACTGTTAAATAAATCTTAACATCTATGATTCTGCATAGAAGTGAAATGAATGGATTAGAAAATTTGTTAAGTATTTTTAATGTATCGATATTATTAGAAAGCTTTTACAGCATGTAACATATAATAGGCAACTGTTACTGAAAATATAATGCAGTACCATTATTAATTCAAGGAAGTTTTTGAAATATTGGATCTTAGATATGCGAAATGTTTTAAAAGATATACCATTGTAAGAAGTAGTGCTTTGAAGGAGAATTTACATTTTCTATCAAAGTTTGGTATTTACACGGTAAACAGAGATGAACTAGAAAAATAACATTTTGATATATTGTTTAACTTCGTGTAGTTACAATGATTAAAATCATCTCGGGGTGTTTAAATGAGACCCAACACTCGAATAGATTTAACATTGAAGTAATTTCGAGAGAGAATTACCAGTCTGATCCCATTTTCGAAAACACGTTAATGTCAATTGCCTCCCTTTACATACAGTTTCTACCTTTTAGAAAATCAAATTAGCCAATAAAAAAAGTTCGACTTGGCCAGATTACAACCACTGACACGGTCTGATCAGTGATTACAACGTATACCAGCGTCTCAGAGCACAAGTCAGAACAGAAGAAGAACTTAACACTTTCTAGTACAACATTCCACCACCCCAATACCTGTACGTTACTTGATTTTGAATTTACATTACAATTGTTCGTTAGCTCAGCACCGACCGGTACGTATTTAGTATAAGGAATAATAAAATCAAAGGTCAACATCATATCAAATCACATCGTTGAAGTGCAAGGTAAAGTGACGCCATCTTGTTGCAAACTAGTCTGAACATATTCATCATATTTTCCAACACAGAATAGTGGCGCTTGGAAAAAGAAGTCCAAAATAGCTCTTGAAATCGTAAACCTGCGTGTTATAATTATCACGTAATAGAAAATTTCGATTTCATCATTTTCTTGTCCACTTAACAAAGTCTTGTTGGTTGTAGTGTATATCCAGGCATCTCTGTGTCAGTTTGTGACTTTGTGATTTCCCATGTGGTGTAGATTACTCTCTAGCTACGTAGTGCCAAATGGTTTATATATTTGCTTTATGTTTTCCAAAGTCATTATCTTTTTAATTTCCATCCAGATTTTATTGTTCAGTATCACCTTAACCACATGCCAAAATTGAGACAAACTAAATCTATTGTGAATGTCTTTTTAAGGATCCCTCCCCCCATTGCAGGTGTTCATCACAATTTTTGTCAATTCACCTCTCCCATAAAGATTCATTAGTTAAAGAGTTAATAAAGAGTTGGCCATTCTTGCTATTATAATTCATAAAATGGATGATAAAAATATAAAGTATTGAAAATGTCAGTCAAAATTGAAGTTTGGACTAGAAATCGGAATCAACCATGTCCACACCGTCTACGAGAATTGCCGATCGTTTGAATGACAGACGATAAATCCACCCATATATTCTCGATCAAGTAACATTCTCAATTGCTATGATAGCCTCGCTTGGCAGGCTTTTTATGAGCGTTAATCGGTAATGACGTCGATGACTAACGGTAATTTTAAATGGATGAATGTTTAAATCCAAGCTGTATCCAAGCCACCCAAGGGTGCACAGAGTTGATTTTCAGCTTGTCATGTAAATACAGGTCTTATTAATAATTTCTATAAGATCTGATTCTGAAGCCTAAATAAAGACCTGCAATGGGCAGATTTAGCTCTTGCATAATGTATGTTTAAATTAAAAAAAGATACGCGTGGTTTACCCTTGTATGGCCGCATATTTAGATTAGATTGAAACTTCTATAGTTGACAGTGTTAACTTTGAAATTATACTCATGTTTTCTGTGCTACTGGTCGACTGATAAACCATGTAGTTTGATGGAACACGCACGAGCTTGTATAATCTATGCCTGGGCGAGCCTTTAAATAATCATGAACATACAGTAAAGACTATCGGGTTTGCTTGTGCAAGAAAAATGCCCGACATGAAGCAATTTTGGTGAAACTTCTGAGCTGCTCAATATTATTTCGTTTTTTGTACCTAATCCCGCTTTGGTTAAACAAAACCAACTGAAATCTAAATGTTCTATTATGGAAATTTGACTTAATATAAACCCTAATATAATCTACAAGTGTTGCTGCTGGCCAGTATATTTGGCAATACCTTTTTAGTTAGTATTACTTTCTATCGTGTTTTATGTACAGATTATATTTATATTGCAGGGTGAACCCCCAGAAATCATGGAAGAGACAATTGAAAAGCTAACTGAACAATTTGTTGAACTTTTTCCAAGGCCATTTTTGGAAGCAGTAAATGGAGTAAAATCTCACTATAAAATGAAGAATTTGAAATGGTTAACTACACAGTCCGTTAAAAACTTCAAAGTAGAGCTAACATGGGATATTTACGAAAATTCATCAATAAAAACAAGAAAACGGGTGAAATTATCGGATCATGATAATAGTAAGTCTAAAAGCATAAAGCTAGAACCCATTGACACAGTTAAGGTTAAGATCGAGCCCGAATCGCCAAAAATAGGCAGGTTTGCTTCCCAGGGTGCAATAAAAAGAAACAGTATTGATACGAATGCAACAGATCAGACTCTAGATGTTCAGAAATCGCCTTCCATAACACCAGAACCTCATGATGGCTTGAACCTAGATAAAATACCAAGCACCCCATCGGCAACTTCAGCAAATAATAAGGTGCCGTCCAGGTTGGCTCCCCAGAGTGAAAGTAAAACAAACAGTATTATTATGGGTGAAACAGAACAGACCCAAGATTTACAGAACTCGCCGTCTATTGCATTACAACCTCAAAATGGCTTGAACCTAGATAATATACCAAGCGTGTCTTCGTCAAATTCAGTAGGTAATACGACCCCGTCCAAATTGGGTCCCCAGAGTGCAAGCGAAACGAACAGTCTTGATGTGGGTCAAAGAGAACAGACCCAAGATGTTCAGAAATCGTCGTCCATTACATCATTGCCCAAAAATGGCTTGAACATAGATCAAAAACAAACCGCACCTTCGTCGACTTCAGGGAAGAATGGCGCATCGTCCAGTTTGGATACCCAGAATGCAAGCAAAACGAACAGTCGTAATATGGGTCCGAGAGAACAGTCCATTACATCATTGCCACAAAATGGCATGAACCTAGATCAAATACAAAGAGCGCCTTCGTCGACTAAAGGGAAGAATGGGGCATCGTCCAGTGTAACTGTTAGTAACTGTGTAAACAATAGAGCACAAACACAAAAAGCAGATGTGCGCAAATATTCGTCCATTCCTTTAAAATCAAGTTTTGCGCCACGTCAAAAAACACCAAAAGGACAGTCGTCAAAGCCAGAAATGAAAATTGCACAGTCCAGTTTAAATAATGGATGGCGGAAGGTTGTACTAGAAAGTGTTATTTATGAAATGTATAACGGTACTGTTGTTATTTATGGCGGTGACTGTCATTCTGGTGAAGGGGTGTATTTCCATTTTCCATCGCTATACTCCTCAGAAGTAACAGTTCTATCATTATTTGAAAACTATGATGACTACATGGCCATGCATGCGAGGACCTGGAAACCCTCTGTTCGCACTATATCGGGATACGATGCTTGTTATATGCCTTGTTTTATTACTGCTGAATCTCTGTGTAAATTTTACAACAACCCTCACGTTTATCAGTGTCGTTACTGATCGATTAGAATGACAGTAAGATCTTGTGCAAAATGAGAATTTAGAACTTAAAGGGGAATTGCCTCTGGCATCAATCAGATGACACCCAACTGATTTTCATTGATTTTATCGTCACTTGCATTTCATGTTATCGCCACTTGCATTTAATTTTATCGCCACTTGCATTTCATTTTATCGTCACTTGCATTTCATGTTATCGCCACTTGCATTCCGTTTAATTTCAACTGATGTTATGTTAGAATAATGTATAGTACGACTTGTGTATGGAAACTCATACTGATCGTAAATAAGTCGCGGAAGAAACTCTGTGAAGTTCAGATTTCTTATTGACCTTTTTAGCATATCGGATTTCATCGCCGTGATCACTACAATGTATGGTTACATCTGTTATTTCATAATTTAATCATGAGTAAAATGCAAATCAAAATACATAGGTAGGTTCATGTTTAAAAATAATGTTGAAATTAAGTGTTCGTCTTGTAATAAAAAGTGCTATGTTTTTAAAGTACGGTAACTGTCTTGTAATAAAAAGTGCTATGTTTTTAAAGTACGGTAACCCCGTACGGTAATAATTTTTTTTATCTATTTTTCATTTGAGTGTCAGTGGTGCAGAAACAGGTGGTATAGCAAGGAACAGCGTCTATTCGATCTATTCTAAAACGTAATGTAACTTGTGTTGTTTATTTTAATGCAGCCACGAAACGTGCTTTACAAATCGATCCTAATAAGAAATTCTTCAAAAACAATTCATAAAACCATACCATTGAAGTGGCTTAGATCCCATTGGTTGAACTCCCATAAGTGAAAATAATCCCATGGTATTAAAAAAAAACCCTCCTTGTATATAACATCCCTATTTTTTCCTAGTATCTGCTTTAGGAAGAGTTTGGGTTATGGAAAAGGCAGAATGACAGAGATTGGCGTGATCTACTGGACAGCTGTAAAATAATTAGATTACAAAGAAAATAGATAAGAATTTGTAAATCCAATATTATGGTTGAAGACGATTACTTAAAGCTAATTGATAAATTGAAAGCATAGAAATGTCCCCAAATGTTCCGGTAATCCTACGTCCGTGAATTCACCCCCAAGGGGGGAATGGCTCGCGTTCAGGGGATGAATGACCACACTCACAGTAAAAATGGTCATGTTGTGGAGTCCTATGAGAGGTGAAGTTGCATTTCAAGGCCGTTCGTCACAGCGACATACCTTTTGTGGAACTGGATTTTCAACGCTGACTTTGATAAAAAGCAAATACTGGAACAGACTGAATGTCCGAAATGACATGAGATTTGCACTCTCAAACACTGACCCGAGAATTAAAAAAATCGTTTGTGACAATCACCAGGAGCAAATTTAGCACTAAACTGGAAATAACGTATTTTCATTAAAATAAATTTGGTCATTTATTGAATCTCAACTTCGATCCGTATTTTTCTATACTCAATGTCAATGTAGTCAGGGGTGCAGGCCCGTGCAAGGATCCGCGGTTCATGTCAGATGGCTTCTATAGAAAAAGGCAATTTTCAAGTTCCTCTGAAACGCCTGGAAGAGTGCCTGAAATGACTGGAAATCACGTTTCACCTATCCACCACTCAACTACCAAAAATGCTATCCATGATATGCGCCAGGGCGGCGCAGCTTATTAGGATGTCCATGGCAATCGCATTTCAGACTATAACTTCCTGAAATATGACCCCGGTTTGTTCAGAATTTGGTTTCACTCACTGGTTTCATTGAGATCCATCTTAGGCCAGACTAATGCTACGTTTGAATTTAGAGTAATTACCAGTTTTCGATTTGTAAATCGCATTCAAATTACGCAAAGTCATGTACAGAAACCCGTAATTATCTTACATGTAGCCAACATAAGACACTAAACGAACTAAGTGAAGTCCCCATTTCTTGTTGACCCTTTAAGCATGTCGGATTTCATCACCGTGTCCATGCATATTTCTCAATAATACGAATCGTGCTCATGTATGATTAGAAAAACAGATTATGCATTACTAGTAATGGTCATCAATTCCTCGCACTCAAAATGACCTAAATAGACTTTTGAAATGCAATGGGGTTTAACCTCCTACCTCCAAAACAGACTGGGATAATGACGACTTGTACAAATTAAGATTTTAATTAAGTAGCCTAGATGATACGTAATCGAAATGAAATAGTGTATATCGAGGTCCGATCTTATGAATGATAATAATACACATCTATTATTTCATACTAATTTTATACATTTTACCAATAATTACATAAAGGTCAGTATAATTATGTATATGGAGTGAGACGTTGGCTCGCTGACCTGAAGGCCCCTTGTTATTCGTGATTTTCCGGCGTGGTTCCCCCTGTTCATTTGTGTAGGATAGTCATTTGGATGGATGGAATGACTGAGTCCCCGTTTCCACAATAGTTTGCAAGTAAAAGACCACTAGCAGTAAAAGAGTCGTGGTACCACTGTACCTACCGTGCAGGCAAAATGTCAATCATAGTAAACTGCATGCCCGTGTTCATTAGCCCAGTCGGACCTTATCTTGTAAACGAACAGTGCTATTTTAAGTACGATAACCCTCTACGGTAATAAAATCTTTATTGACGTTTGGGAAATCGTGTCTTCTACGAATGTAAGTACTGATGACGTATAGCAAAGAACGACGTCTATTCGCTTAGATTGAACGAACAACCCATGTCCCGTGTAGCCCTACAGCTTGTCATGCTAGTAACAAGAATCCCTATATTTTGAATTTGATGAGTAGCTGGAAAGACCGGAGAACACTAGATCGAAGACGGTCCTTGGCATTGCATGATGTCATATGTGGATTAGTGTTCGGATATTCGAACAATAATACTATTCGAATATTCGACAGGTCTTGAATTTAGTATTCGAGTAGTATTCGAATACTATTCGAATATTTTCAAAATATTGAAAGTGGTTTATTTTCAATGTATTATAATTCCTAATCAATTATTAAATACGTGAAATCTCTTATTTTTGCTTTTGCCGGTTGATCTCTCTCGTAAACTGCCAATTTGTACACAAGAACTCAGCCTTCCACGACATCAAAACAAGATTTTCCAAAACCAATGTATAAGAATTCTTCCGCGCTGCATCCGAAATAAAGGGCATCTCGTTCATTCGCGGGTCTAGCACTGCAGCATTTTACGGAAATCATTGTCGTCTAGTCGCTTTTCTATATAAGCAGAAAACAGGCTTTTCATGTTTGGGATGAATTTGGCCCAGTGGGTTCACCCAGCTGTTTCTTCATGACGAATCCAAGAAAATTCATCACAATGGCATACATATGATGTCAGATGTGTTCAGATATAATGTAGATGTCACACACTAATAATTAGCTTTCAACCAGAATCAGAATTCAGCATCGGGGTCCCTGGCTATTACAGAATAACTGTCTCTGAAGCGGTAGTACCCTTACAAGCAGGCAGAGAGAGAGAGAGAGAGAGAGAGGGGGGGGGGAGATGGGGCTCAACGTCCACTCGACACAAACCAGGTCATTTCGGGACTTACAAATAGCAGTGGGATTAAACCAGATGACCCGGAGAAAACCCACGAGCTTGGACAGGCGACCCAACTCCGTGTCACGTATAACCGGCGAATCCAAACAACGACAATTGAACCAATGACAAATCTTATGATACATCGCGCACACGCCAACTCCCCCCCCCCTTTCATACAATCTGCAGTTAGGTAATCTATAAAAAAAATATATACTGTGGGTAATCGAAATAAGCTTTAAATGTAAATGTGCCAAGGAAAGTCGCCTTTAATAATATTTGAACGCAAGTAGAATAAATAATGTAGATATTCGAAATTATTCGAATATGGTGATTGCCATTCGAATATTATATTCGTGCCGAACACCAATGTGGATTATAGGTTAGGCTTGGCCCAGGGCTAGGGTTAGGGCTAGCATAATATTATGTTAGTCTGAAAATTCCCATATTAAAGTATCGATGTTAATCCGCATTCCATTCTTTAGATATGATTTAGAATACCGGCCTTGGCCTAGAATATTTTACAAGTCGGGATACTTATTCCGGTAACATATGCTAAATATAGGGGCTAGCGAAAGCTAAACAAACAAAACGGTGAAAAGAGAACGTACTCGATTCAAATTAACCGAGATAAACAGTCAAGATTGTTTATAAAATATAATCCCTGTTAATATTATTCAAGAGACAACACCTGAACATGCCTGGTGAAATATTTCATACTCGAGTCCCTTTTCTCTCGTTTTTGTAGCCGTTTGGGAAATTATGCACATCATAATTATTGTAAACGTAGGGGGCCTATGTTTTGAAAACTTGCCCTTTTCTCACGATTACCATTCCATTCCAATAAATAGATAGCACTGCAGGATCAATGAATGAACCTCGTGTTATGCAAAACATTAGCATATCCTGACTCATTTTGTATAACTTTGTGACACTATAATAATACGAACTGATAACCCAGTTGATAAACGGCTGCCTATGTTACTTTAGAAAACGAATCCCCCAAAACACCTGTTCCATTGCAATTGAGGCCTGTCAGTCTAAACACCATTTTGTTACCTAAATAAACGAGGTATGGAACCGTTTTAGTATCGTCTGTTCCTATTTAGTGTACGATTCTTACACCATATTCAACTAGGTCATAGCATAACAAGTTTCATTCATATTGTTTATTTTCACAGGAACCGCGCAGCAGACGATAAATTTGTCACGTGACAGTAGCCTAGTTGATACAGAAAACCAATAAAACGCAAAAAAATCATTTGTTTTTCTCTTTTCGTTCAGATTATCCAGTTCCTTCTTTTATTCGTATTAAATGCTTTACTTGACACAACCGTGTGCCAAAAAACGAAAACAGCCTAATTACCTGAAACTACTTTGATGATTTCATCACCAGCTTGCATTCAAGGCCGCAAAGGTCACGGATCTAGGGCGTTTAAATGTCAAGGCCCGTGTCTCCTGGTTGTATTTGAGTTCTAAGGAATATATTTGCGTTTAGTCTTTAACAGCGCAATAATAAGGTTTATATTGATACTTTCATTTCTATTGTTATAAATGAAATGCAATAATTTTGTAATGGGTATACCGTCAGCTCTGATTTTTTTCGAATACCAATTGTCAATGGTTCTTTCTCGTGCATGCCGATATGTACGCTTGTTTTTGTTCCATATTAACGATTGTGTATCTATTCCTTGTCTCCTCCCCAGACGCCACTGCTGGCAATTGATAAACAGGCTTGAGGTCTCCCAATGTATCTTCTCGGTCCATTTCAGGATTTGAAAGCTGGATATTCTAGTCTGTCTACTACTGCCCTACCCCTAGGCTACTATGTCGAATAAACTATAACAATGTTAGTAACAATTTAAAGATACATTTCCACGAAAGTATTTAGAGGCCAGTCATTTCCCTGAATAGCATGATATTTATGGAAAGTAAAAAAACTCAGTCTTACTTGAAAACAATCTGATTAATATACAGATCTATATGTCTTTTCGGTTGTTTTATACTTTCGATGACCTACACTACATGAAGGTCTGACAAGCTATAGTGGGAGTTCAAGTCAGGGGTCAAACGAGCGGCTTTTGACCCTATGACGCCAGACATTGATTAATCAATCAGCGTTGACGTTTCTAGTGTTTTACCCACAGTTCCGTGAATTAAAAGCCAAGAACTCATCGTAACAGACCGTTTCATTGGTTAATCCCTTACATCTTCGAGAACATGCCAATGATAACCATTCTTACAGATCCTAGTTTAGTAAAGACAAGAAAAACAAAATTTTAAACTATACAAACGAAACAAATTAGGATCTGTGCTTTAATCAGATTGATTTGGAATCTACTGGACTTTTTTAAAAAAAAAACCCCACTCAGGTGGAGCTGACAGATTCTCCCTCAATAAAGTCACTTCATGAACAACGTTTCTTCATATTTTTTTTTTGTTTAAAGAGATATATGTCATTTCAAGGTTACATTTTCTCGACAATTGGGCAAGCACGAAATTAGATAAAAAAATGGGTTTTAACGCACAATTTTTCTTTTCCGAGTGGGCTAATGAAGATGGGCATATGTAATACAGTTCGCTATTGTGGAAATTTGGCTCAGATAACGACGCTATGGCATGCTATTGTTTTGAAGTCCATCTGTCAAGTGTTATATTACGTACACGGGACTTTGTTTTTGCGTACGCTCTGGCAATGCATAAACTCTAGTTAGTAGGCAGAACACTGCAGTAGAAAAGTATGATGCCCCTTAAGATTAACAGTTTTGCATAATACTGTTATTTTCGACCATGAAGTTAGTCAAGATGACATTTGGTGGTAGAATATGGAGACGGTCTGGGGTCTATGCATCCCGGTCTGGGGTATATGCATCCCGGTCTAGGGTCCAACAGCGCCGGTGCGGGGCATAGGCGCACGGGCTCGATGACAGGGGGCAGAACCTGAAATGCCCGAAAAAAATTAGGGTTTACAGACAGCGGCGCCGGTCTTCCTCGAGAAGTGAAGGAGCGGAGATTACCTTGTATGACCCCATCCCCTCCCCTCTAAAGAAAATTTTGGAATATTTGACGGCTGCAAACACGTTTTCCTGCTATTTCAGCCGATGAACAAAGCAACTTTAAAGTGGTCTATAGCCTAATTGAGGTGTCTGACTCGAATTCCAATCAATCGATCACAGTCCACGAAGACGGGACTGTTACCGTTGGGAGAAAATTTTGAAAATTTAACTGCCGCAAACGCGTTTTCATGCTATTCCAGCCTGGGTATACAGAGACTTCAATTTGGTCCAATATAGCCTACCTGGGCCTGGATGACCCGAATTCCAAACAACCAATCAATTGTTCGGCCGCGGTACGGGGGCCTCACCCTCCCAGAGAAAATTTTGAAAATTCAATTACCGCAAATGCCCTTTCTGCTATTCTAGCCCGTTTAAGCATCTCCAAAAGTATCCAATGGGTTTTTAACCGAAATCCCACTCTGAATTCCAACCTTCTAATCAGACTGTTGCATCTGCATACACAAATAATAATAGATGTCCGAAAAATGTCCCACAAAGTAGAGTGGCTCTAGACAAAATGTTTTAATCCATAGTCAACTCATTATATTCAATTACAAGAAAAGTACAATTGGTGTTTCATTAGGGCTAGAAATACACGAAAAAGTTCGGGTTTATAGACAGCTGCGCAGGGTTTCTTACTTTGTATGGGCCCCCCAAGAAAAGTTTGGATTATTTGACGGTCGCAACCGCATTTTTACTGCTATTCCAGCCCATAAAGTAAGTGTTTTATTAGATTTCGGGCACTTTATTTTGCTAAGTAGATGAAATAAAAAAAAATTCTCACTTTTCCCGTCTGCCCGAAAAGTCAGCTTGTCCGAAAGTCCGGGGTCAAACTTGAAGCGCCGGGTTTGGTGATTGGCCTCGTCCTTGAGATAAACTATGTGTAGGCTATATTAGTCCCGATTTACTGAATCTAAGCTAATAATCAATTTCGATTCATCATGTCCTGTTTATAATTTCATTTCCTAACCTTGTTTCAAAGCTATAAAATATGTAATATTATAGGCCTATACTAAATTTAACACGCTTTTATTATTATCGATCCGTTTAAACCCATTGTCTGAAATAATAATCCGCGTTTTGCTCTCGACTGTCCACGTCCTTTTTTAAGTAGAACTTAATTTGAATATTTTAATATAGTCCACTTTATAAGTCATGCATGTGAACTTTATGAGTCTGAGCAGCAGTTGTTGTTCATCATACATGTAATATCATAACTCATCAAATTTATCTCAAGCTACTCATATATTTACAACACAAATATTTAACGGCGAACAAACGGTCAACACGGCCCTTGTTCTATATCAATGGTAAATAAACCCTAAACCATTAAACCGTAGGATAAACACTATTATAATACGGGGGTCAACGTTGATTCACGCCCATGGTTTTGTTATTCTTTTTTTTCTCCTGAACAAAATAAAATTTATATATAAGCCCAACAATCTGGTAGAATTTTCGATTCTCAGTAGTCTGGATTATCAAGACACAATTTATATACACCACCCAATTTATATAATGACGTCAAGAATGCGGGAATGTTCTTACTGTGAGCCTGTGAGCCACAGTAAATTTTGTAGTTAGTTAGATCTACCAGCTAAGCGAGTATATAGGTTTATCATAAGTATTATAAGTAACAAAATCAACGATACAAGCGATGGCAGAAGACACAGTGGGTAATACAAGGCTTCATGTTGGAGATATCATAGTTATAACAGTTTATTTTATTTTTGTTCTAATTGTTGGATTATGGGTGAGCGCGTGCTTTTATTATTGTGTTATATTAAGGATAGCGTATACTTATCTACTATCGCGATTCGGTCTCTTCACTGGCATGCCTTTTAATGCATTTGATTGGTAAATGTGTTGACCCGCCAAGCAATGTAAATTCCTTTTTTCTTTTCACTATTATTAATTAGCAGGATATATTTAGAACAGTGGGGTACGTCTGTACCATTCTTTTTTGGTAGTCGTGTTAGAGAAGGCTGCAAGTGAATCAATAAAAGGAATGGGTGTAGGTGTAGGACAGTTATTTTAAAATAACCTTTTAGAATATAATATGTTAGAAAGAGCAGTATAGGTGAAAATACAGAACAGTTTACCTTAACAAAACGTAAATATTTTTCTGAACAGGTGTTTAAAACAGAAAGAGCCAATTGACTCGAGGCAGTCTTCTTTAGAATAGGCTACCAAACGACCCTTAGAACACTATGTCTAGTCTATGTTTCGTCAAAGGTAGTTCTCTATAGAATACTTTTCAATGCAGGTGTAAAGGTTCAATTTACATATTCTTTTTGATCTATGAATATTTATTGACTTTTATGTATGTAGGCCTATATATTACAATGTATTGAAAGTATCAGTTCGATGTTCTCAATTCTTCTGTGTAAAGCTCATGTAGGCCTACAAGTATACTTCGACTTGGACAGCTGTCTAGTCGTTCGGATGGTACTACAAACCGAATTTCCGTGTATGTATACATTGGCGTGCAGGTAACAGATCACTGGCAGTTGTACGTGACAAGAGGTAGGGTCGTCTGTCCCACCTCGTGGTTTTACTCTGCGTCTCCCGGTTTTCTCCCACTGTCAAATACCCCTACGCTCAATCGAATTATGGAAATGAAATTGAACTTTATGTTAGTCCCGAAATGACCTAGTTTGTGTCGAGTGGACGCTTATACCATCTCTCTCTCTCTCTCTCTCTCTCTCTCTCTCTCTCTCTCTCTCTCACTATGAGGGAATTGTGGCCGGGACAGCGGTTTTCAATTCCAACTGTCGGGAGATATATTAGGTGCACGTCAATGTTGTTCGTCCCATCCGAACGACTAGTGACAAGGGGCTTCCACAATTCAGTAAGTCTAGTTGGTAGGTGAGATGATAGGTACGTTCACCTTTTCTGCCGAACGGTCAGTTCAACATCATCACCAAGATCATCATCTGTTAAAGGGACAATAACACTCTTGCTAGCTTTACAGGTCCAGAAAAAAAAATTAACCTTATTCTAACTACAAAATGTTTAAGTGTCCTACCTGTTGTGTAAATTATCCATTAATACCTATCTTACTTGTCCAGAGGGTTCGAAAATATGTTTAAATCCAAGTTGCATTTGAAAGTACTTACGTAAGGCTTTTCAAACCATGTTACGGCATGTAGTTGAATTTTTCCAACTTTTAAAATTAGGTGTGTTAAGATGAAATTTGTATCATTTTTTAATTAAAATATTGTAAAATAGTACAAATTGTTGACCATAATAAAGATTGGAACATATTATTCAGTTACAACAAGAGTGTTATTGGGGCTTTAAAATTCTGTTTTCTCTTCTTACCGTATCTTGGATTTCAACTACATTTATTATGAGCCTTATAATGCAACTTTGGCGGATATCAAATTGAGCCATTGCTCTAATTCCATTTTTGCTATAAAAAGTGTAAATGGGTACATATTTTTTTAATATACAGTATAGAATATACATTATAAGTGTATGGCAAGCACTTAATTAAAGCCACTTATGTTCCCATTCCACACTACTTACCTTTACTAAAGAATTTATTTTACTCTGATATAAATAGAAACAAGATCAGGAAGTACAAATATCTTAGCCAATCAATATTACTAATAATACATGACTAGAACACAATATTATAACTCACAGTTAATTCATAATTTTCTATATAAATGTTTTACATTGCAGAGCTCACGAAGAAATCGAGGAAGTGCTGGTGGTTATTTCCTTGCCGGAAGAAACATGAACTGGATCCCGGTATGTCTTTTTTTACGCTAGGTTCATGTAAAATGGAATCAAATTGTTTAATGTCTTACCTTTCTGCGCGCATATGTGGGTAAGACGCTGGGTCGTTAGCCTGGAGGTCGGGTGTTCGATCCCTGCATAGGCCGAGAAAGTTCATCCAGAAATTTTTGGCGGGCCCCGACCCCCACTTTTCAGGAATTTTGCCCGTGCAAGGACAGTCGTTCAAATGAGACGAAAAACCTGAATCCCGTGTACACCTTATCGTGCACGTTAAAGATTCCTTGACAGCTGTCCGTTGCACGGGCAAAATTCCTCCATAGCACACTGCGTACGTCCGTCTTCATTAGCCCAGCCCGGAGCAGAACAATGGGACGTTAAACCCCCATTTAATTTTTCTAATGGAAAGCTGTATGTTGGACCGATTAATCATGTGAAACGCTGTAAACGTTATAAATATGTTTATTTTACTCCAATATAAAGTAAGGAGTAGGGGCGTGGTCGGTTTATAGATTGAAATGCGATGACGTTTAACATCGTACTTCTCTGTTCCATCTGGGTCAATACCATGCAGTGCACCAGGCGCTGTGGCCTACTCTTATTTCGAATTCCAACTGTCAAGGGTTCCTTTACGTGCAGGCATTTTTTTATACGGACGACCCATCCGAAGGACTATGCGCCAGTGCTTACCAGGAAAAGACCTTTCTTGGCTAACACTGTGATAAAATCTAAGACCTCCAGCTTAACGGACCATCGCCTTACTGACTGAACGACCGCCGTGCAACGTGGCTAAAGATAAAATCCAAATTTAAGTAGATACTTCAATATTGATTGGCTAATATTATCCAGTCAAATCATTAAAATTTGGATTTTATCTTTGTTAAAATTTCGTGAAACAGGCCCCGGGATTTATACATAGACTTACAGTTAAACTTTGTTGTCTAAAACGGGGGGAAAATACAATAAATAACAATACTTTATCTTAATACAGAAAAGAAAGCATAAACGCTTAAGTTCGTATCAAACTCAGTCAAGCGGGAAAACCAACATCGTCATCAGTCAGGCCAGTCAAGCGAAGACCGAAATCGTTGTTATAATATTTCATTATTAGTTATATATTTTATAGATGCATATTCAAAACGCAACTGCTTTGACTTGGTTGCGGCCATCACAACCCGAGACCACATGGTGTTTACAACCCAAGGCCACATAATATAATATAGTGTGTTCAACCCAAGGCCACTTATATAGTGTATATAACCCAGGCCACATAATATAAGGTGTATATAACCCAAATCCACATATTATCTGCTTTAATATATATATATATATATATATATATAGTGTATACAATGTTACACATATTCAATTTACTGTAATCAAAACAAATCTGGGTTCAAAAGTTATTCAAATCGATCAGTCATAACTTTAAAGGCCAAATGACACTCTTGTTGTAACTGAATAATATTTCCCAATCATTATTCTGGTCAACAAATTGTAGGCCTACTTTTTAACAATATTCCAATTAATTGATGATATAAATGTCATCTTAACACATCAAATTTTAAAAAAATGGAAAAATTCAACTACATGGTTTGAAAAGCTTTATGTAAACCTTTTCAAATGTAACTTAGATTTATAAATAATTTCAAACCCTCTAGACAAGTAAAATAGGATGTAATGGATAATTTACACAACAGGTAGCCCGTAATAGACCCGCTAGAACATCGGATGGTCCTGATTTTGAATGGTTTGAAACACGATCGCAATTTAATTATTTAATTTATCACTGGTTAATCGAGGCTGTTTATAATCGTAACAAGTAGTAATTAACATCGAGACTATACGCTATTTTTAAAAAGCCCATAACTTCGCTCAGAATGGAATAATTTGACTTTTTTCATTATCTATTTTTAAACTATTATAACACGCTGTCAGCATTTTTTCATCCAAATCTTACATAATACATCTTTACATTATGGTTATTGGTTGTTATGGGTATCACGTGGCTAAGTGGGTAAGGTGCCGGCTCACAAGCCTGGAGGTCGGGTGTTCGATCCCTGCATTGGCCGAGAAAGTTCATCTTGATTTTACGGCGTGGTTTCCCCTTATCAGTGATGCAGACGGAGGGCCTGACAAGGACAGCTGCCTAGTCGTTCGGATGCGAGGAAAACCGGGGTCCCGTGTACACATTGGCGTGCACGTAAAAGATCCATTGGCCGTTGGAATTCAGTTGCAGCCCGACAAAAAAATTCCCTCATAGCACACTGTATGGCGTTTGCCCGTCTTCAATTAGCCCAGGTTAGGTGCAGAAGCGTAGGACGTTAAACCCCATTTCATTCATTCATTATTCGTTGTTATTGATTTTACACCGCTGTCGTTTATGTCTCCCAGATAAGGTAGTAATAATACAGACTTTGGAACAAGGTCACTGTGCTAGAAAGTTCAAATTTGATGTAGACGTTTATTAACATTTTGAAATACATGTATATAATATGGACAATCTGAATATTGTACCTTTAATTTTAAAAAAATAAAACAAAACATAGGGAAATTTATCCATGTTAGAACAGATATATAGTTGCAGAGAAAATAAAATCAAATAACTGTTATATATGAAATAGTCATTGGTTAAGGTAACATATGTTCGACCCATATATACCATAATTAAAAATAACTGATTGTATGCAAAACAAATTTTTATCTTGGTTAGATTATTATCAGTGATCCGCGCAGACTCAGTGAGTAAGATCCTAGCTCACTGACCTGGAGCTCTGTATTTTACGGTGGGGTGGTGCAAGACAGGGTTCTGACAAGAAACAGGGTCTAGATAGGACAAAAACTACACATTGTCTTGCACGTAAAAGAGCCGTTGACAAATAAGCGTAGGTCTTATGCTCGTCTTCATTAGCACAGTTGTTGTCGAACAGTTGGACGTTAATTAACCCCACCGTGTATTGTATGGAAATGTTGCTTTCCCAACCGATATTCTTTTGATATCAAATCTTTCTTTAACACGATAGGTTGTCTTACTATAAAAATTCCAAATAACACTAAGTAGCCCACTTTTCAGGACAGCCCATCACCTTAGTGCAGCTGGTGGAATTGCTTCCATAAACAAACTGTCATTGTTAAATCAAAAATATGTCTAATTAGCAGATGGCACAGAGATATTTTGGAAGGTTTATGACAAATGCACCGGACGAAAATATGGGACGAACGGAACCCATTTCTCCTTATACCTTCCATAACGTCGCTGCGCGTAAAATATTAACTGCATGCTATGTAGACTTTCGGAGAATGCGAACCTTACCAACCTTAATAATTTCCCTTGGTAATGAAAATTGCTAGATAGGTTTGTTATAAATCAAATTCTACTAATTAATACAAATTCACGGTGGCGAAATATGATTCGCAGACCTGTTTGTAAATATCACATCCTATAAACACACACATGTATATTAAAGTAGATAAAGTACAAGTACTTCTTTGTTTACGGTAGATAAATGCATAAATAAATAAAATATACGTCCAGGTAAGAAAATCTTCCACTTTACTTCATTATGACATACATTAAATTATAAGCTAGCTATCTGCCTTCTAAAGGCGTCTTCAGATATTAATACTGTGTATATATGAACGACCTGACGACAAAAGTAATCATTTACTTTGCTTGAAATTTATGCAAATAATTTAAATTAATTAAATAACGAGACCAATTGAATTTTACAAATTCTAGCGGTATTACCGTTGTCCACTTTGTAAAAGCCAACAGTTACCACCAGACCATCTAGAACTTTGTATGCGTGGTTCAGACCAGTGAAACAAGAATCCTAGTAAAGTTCAGTTATATCTCTTGATTATGTAAGATACCCTTCTGTACGCGGTAATGATATTGTGGATATATTTTTTGTCTGTCAAACATGTAGATTTTCTTTTTAGATCGGTGCCTCTCTGTATGCCAGTAACATTGGAAGTCTGCATTTTGTTGGAATGGCTGGGTCAGCAGCTGCTTCGGGCATAGCTGTAGGAAATTATGAACTAAACGTAGGTATCACATACATGCATATAATTTTACCAGATTGCTATGCAGTTAATATACACCAAGTAATGAGCAATATTGTTGAAATTCATTTTTGCAAGACTAGATTTCTCAGGTACATGATAATAAAATACAAATGTATATAATCAAAAAATGTCCATTGGAAAAGGGTAAACGGTGGATTGTTTGCACATGTTTAGAAACCACGTGAGAGTATTGGGTGACATGAATATGTAATATTGTTATATTACCCTATATATCTAAAGAGTAATCATAATATGCATAATTAACCTAGTTATATTTGTTACAGTTACCAGGCAACAATCTACCAGGTATTTGCACGCGCAAACTTGATGTAGATGTTATACTTGCGCTACAATATAATGGTTCAATTATTTCAGAGGGGGTTTGGGATGGCCTAGTGGTCTAAAATGCCGCGCTTGGAACTTTAGCTGGCCAGCCACCTCTGGCTTGCGGCTGTGGTTTCGAGCGTATGTGGTATGGGGATAGGGGCGCCTTCTCAACTTCGTGGATTTCCTCTGGGCACCCAGGTTTCCTCCCAATGCTAAAGACCCCCACGCGCAATTGAATTATTGAAATAAAATTAAACCATATGTTAGTCCCGAAATCACCTAGTTGTGTTGAGGGGACGTTAAACTCCACCTCTCTCTCTCTCTCTCTCTCTCTCTCTCTCTCAATTATTTCAGTAATTGACGGCTGGGTGGCCGAATGGTTGACGCATGCACATTGGATCAGAAGGTCTGTCATTGTGTCAAGTGGGGGTTTCGATTCCGCACTTGTACGTGACAAGGAGCGAGGTCGCCCGTCAAACCTCGTGTGGTTTTTCCGGATCCTCCGGTTTCCTCCCACTGCTATCTCTATCAGCATACCCATATCACCATTAATATAAAATACGTAAGCCTATAGGTAGCGTTCTTACCAATAAGTTTCATGCAAACCCAGGCCCGAGGCTAGTGGGGGGAGCTGCCCCCCCCCCCATGGCCGTTCCTGTCGGAATTTTTCTGTCTGCGTCGGAAAAAAATCGATGGTTAGCTATACTCGCATTTTCGCCGGAAGAGAGTTTTAGTACGACATATCCTCTAAAATTCGGCCGAGAGATAGTAAATGTCGGCTGGAAACTACTAATTTTCTGACACATTCGCCACCTGCATGTCTTAGAGGCCTAAATTCACTCTCACAGCTTCCAATTTTCGTGCTCTCCCCTCCTCCTGCTTACGGCCGTCGCAGGGCCGGATAAAACATGGGGCACAGGCCCAAGCCCCCCCCCTCACATTAGAGGGCCCCCCACAAAAATCTCTGTTGCGACCAACCCCCTCCTCTAAAAATGCCATCATTTCATAGCACTCGCCTGGATTGGCCCACTGAAATAACGACAGAATGCGCTAATTTTGTGGCAGAATTTTATTTTTTTTCCGAGGAGGTACTTCTATATGGGTCAACACAAGTGCTTGAAATTCCACGAAATCACGTTTCCAGCCTTTAATTTCTAAAAAATTTCCGGGGGCTTTGCGCTTTCGATGGCCGGCTAACCAGGTCTCCCAGATTAGAGGCCCCCACAAAAATGCCGTCATTACATATCACTCGCATGAGTTGGTCCAATGAATTAAATAACGCCAGAATGCGCTAATTATGTGGCAGAATTTTAATTTTTAATGGGGGGGGGGGGGTACTTCTAAATGGCTCCACACAAGTACCTGAAATGCCAAGAAATCACGTTTCCGGCCTTCAAATCCTGAAAATTTCCAGGGAAATATCCACCTTGCAGGGATTCGCGCCTTTGGCGCTCGCGGTTAGTGTTCCCCCCCCCCCCCCACATGTTCCATGCCTAAGGGCCCCAACCATGTTAATCCGGCGTTGGGCAGTCGGCGATGACCTTCGTTCAGTGATTTTTGTTGTCGTAAATTTATCTTCCCCGCCCCCCTATGTCGGCTAAATTTTGGTTTCTGGCTTCGGGCCTGTGCAAACCCTAAAGTAGTATAGAAAAAAAGGGACCATGATTGTTTTAGATATATAAGGCAACCCATTTGAATTCTTTTCATTTAGAATCAACAGTAGTGGAATCTAAGTGGATGTGGTTGTTGACATACCATATGTTATTGTGATTTACCTATATTAAAGACAATATTATGCCAGTATAAGAAACCTACTCCATTTGCATGCTCTTCGCGTTAGTACTTTGGACACGTGTGTTATATGATGTAACAGTACTAACGATATGACCCTTTCTAAATGGTTATAGTGGTAAAATATTTCACGTCCTACTGCTCAATTCGTACGTGTGTGTGTGTGTGGGGGGGGGGGGGGGCTGAATGGTTAGCACGTGCGCTTTGTGTCGTAAAGTTTGTTATTGAGTCAACTTGCGTTGTTTCGATTCCCCGGTTGTACATGACAACTTATATGGTCGCCTGTCTAACCTCGTCGGTTTTCTCGTGGTTCCCCAGTTTCCGCCCACTACTAAAGACCCCTACGCGCAAGCAAACTCTGGAAATAAAATTGAAGCATCGTTCAGTCCCGAAATGACCTAGTTTGTGTCGAGTGGACGTTAAACCCCATTTTCTCTCTCTCTCGCTCTCTCTCTCTCTCTCGCTCTCCCCCTCTCTCTATCTCTCTCTAGTGTTTCCTGTAGTAAACAACACGTCACCAAGATATGTCCGTTAGAGTTTAACGGATCGTTAAAATAACTTAGTTTTGAGCAACCGACCCCAGATCATAAATCTCTAGTTGAAGAGTCCTTTAGAAGACTGCATTGGGTAATAGATTATTATTCTCGAGGTTTGCCACCAAGAATTGTGTGACATAATTTTCTTCATAATACCTCAGCGACAATGTGTCTTGGGCGTGAGTGGGGGGGTGGGGGGGGGCTTGCAGTCGATGAGATATCGTTGATAAATATCCGTTTGCTGGCTTCTTTGAAAGTTGTATTACCCAAATATTATATATTTGTTTTATTATATTTGCAGGCTATATTTGTGTTATTGTTGTTGGGATATGTATTTCTGCCAGTATATATTGCCTCCGGGGTAAGAGGTTATCTATATAGTATAATAATTCTCATTGCTGTATTATAGCACCCGAGCGGCTGTTGCTTTCACTCAATCAATTCTGATATTGTTCATCGTAATTTGAATCCTCTTCGTATTGAATTAATTTAATTCTGTTACATATTTGGAATTAGTGGGGCGGCTATGTGAAATGGGCGTGCACTTCCGGAAAGAAGCATAAAAATTGGGGCATAGGTTTTTTTTGGGTATGCTGATTTCAAAAATCACGGGTACTACAACGTCACTCAAGCTGTTCCCGCCAAAAATGAGGAATTTCAAAATGCCATCCATAAAACACATTCTAGTTCATACAATGTCTGTAAGTGCCCTGATTTCAATGATCGTGATGTTTATACCTATATTATGGGGGTCTGGGAACCCATTAGGATACATATCAAGACTCATAACGTACACCTTAATTTTAAAAATCGTAAAATGGGCCCAAAAATGTCATTACCCCAAAATGTCAAATTGTTGCATAAGGGCAGACTGATTACCATCTTATATTAGTAATCCAGTAAACACACACGAATTAATAGCGTTTTTCTATAAATTATCACCTTCTCTTTTGCTAAACGGATATCAAAAATTCACCATGTTTCATGTCAGTGTAAACTAGCTATTACTCATCGAACAAAAACAGTCCACATTTCATGTCAATCACAATGATATATATGAACACGATACGGTTGTAAAAATATTAAATAAACGTCTGAGCTTTCTTCGTCGATATATTCAGTGAAATAAAATAAAACCAAGTACGAACAATCCAAACCATTAAACAAAATTCGATGAGCTAATAAAACGGTATAGGCAAAATAGTGTAATCTGGCAAAATAGAGTAATCAGCAAATACATTTAACAAGGTATAAGTATCATTCACCTACCATGTCCAAAAGACTTGAACTCGCTCCTAGTTCATGTGCTACAATTAATTACATATGTTCAGTCGACCAACTGCGCCATTTGTGTTATGTGTCAAGAACATGGTGGAACATTCATAAACCCATCAGCAACAGGTAACTCGTCTCTTGCCCCTAATTTATCTGCCTTTCGCGAAATGAACAAAGTGCCCTTACATACCAACATTTCCTGATTAGATGATGGTAATACCATAGAAAAAACAATGTTACGGCATAAAAGTAGATGGCATAAAAGTTGTTACGTCCTGTTTAATGCAGCAAAAGTGGAGAGAGCCATAAAGTTGCAAGAAAAAACTTGTATGAACGCGACCAAATCACCACATAAAAAACACCTTCGCAGTTCAACCACTCCAGGATGTCGCATGGATACAGACGAGCTAAATCAGCCAGCTTGTCTTTTCTGTGATGGAACCACAGGAGATTTTCACAAAGCAGAAACAATGTCCTTTGATGCCCGTGTCAGAAAAATCGCTACAGAACTCCAAGATACAATGGTGCTTGCCAAATTATCAGCAGGAGATGTGAAGAAACTTATTATTTTTATACTTTTCTATCTATCTTATTTTGTGTGTAATAATAGTGTTCTTCCTATATTCTATTTGTACAACGTATATGTTTTGTAGTTTAGGAGTGACTTCCAAATGTCTCAATTTAAAATGCTGTTACATGTACATGTATATATGTCTTTGTAGCTTAGGAGTGACTTATGGAAGATTAGTTTGTTTGCAAACTAAATAAAATGCCTCATTAAAAAAAGTTATTGTTATTATTATAATATTGTTATTATTATTATTGAAGCCCTTTCTAGTTTTAATAGTTGTTCCTCAACAATAATGATACCAAGATGATAATCAGGCTGCCCCTATGCAACAATTTGAGATTGTGGGGTAATGACATTTTTGGGCCTTTTTTACCATTTTTAAAATTAAGGTGTACGTTATGAGTCTTGACATGTATTTAAATAGTTTCTTGGACCTCCAGAACATAGGTATAGACATCAAGATCATTGAAATCGGGGCACTTACAGACATTTTATGGACAAGAATGTGTTAAATTGATGCCATTTTGAATTTCTCTGTTTTTGGCGGGAACGGCTGGAGTGACGTCGTGGTTCCAGCGATTTTTGAAATCAGCATACGCAGAAACGCCCTAGGCAAATTTTCATTCTTCTTTCCGGAAACGCACAACTCGACCAAAACATGTTACATATCCGCCCCACTAAAATAGCACACTTGTAAAGTTGAATAGCCACGTTGGGATACTTTAGAATTGAGTAGGTTTTTTTAAACAAACAATTAGCCCAATTTTAACGAGTTGCTGCGAAATTCAGACATTACTACATTAGTACATAGCATTGATTATGTAAAGCAGGGGACACATGAGCCGAATCATTCGGCCGAATCAATCGGCGCCGAATTGTATTCGGCCGAATGGGTGGACACACCATCCGAATGCTTCGCCCGATTTACCAGTCGATTGCATCACCTTTCATGTCACATGATTAAAAATGGTGGCGTCTATGTCTTCAAACAATCACGTGACTTCTGGATATGATTGGTGATTGGCTAATGAATTCTACATTCGGCCGAATGCTTCGGCGAAGTGGACACACCAGGCGAATATAATTCGTCCGAATATATCAAACCTGTTCGATTCGGGCTAATAATTCGGCCGAATGACAATGGACACACTAGGCGAATTTCGACGCCGATTGATTCGGCCGAATCTTCGGCTAGTGTATCCGCCGCTTAAAATACAGCCATGTCTAAGTTATATTTAATATAACAGACTTATTGCAGTACGAAAACAACATACGTTGTTAAAATAAAATAATATATATCTCGTCATCCGTCTAACATGCATTGGTGTTTGTCAGTTTTCATAATGTTATATTGTAGGTTTTTACCATGCCTGAATATTTACGTCGACGATTTGGTAGAGAAAGAATCTCGGTATCTCTCGCTGTCTTGGCCTTATTAGTTTATATCTTTACTAAGATATCGGTAAGTTTAATACAGCGGGAAATCACCTCCCTATGAAAGTATGTTTTTTTAAGATTACTTCTGAATATTTCTGATCAAAATTAGACTTTACATTATTGTCTAAGCATGTTTAAGTAGATGGGAATGTTACTGCATTAGAATATAAAAATGTACTTATCTAAGTTTTAATAATATTGCTTGCTGCTTATTATTCAAGAACACGTTTTAGCGGTTACTGTGACTCAGTGGACACTTAAAGGGACAATCCCGAATTAAACAGGGGCTCAAAAAATAAAAGTCTAAGAATGTATGAAAATAAAACGCCAAATTATAGGGGAATAGTCAAAATTTCAACTCAAAATATTGAGTCGTTTGGACCTGAACGCCAAAACTGCTTATCCGGACACGTAACCCTTTTAAGATTTCGGGTCAATTGTTTCGTTGGGTGACCTTATTACCGATTACGGTTACGTGAGAGGGTTATGCAGTGAATAACCAATGTGCCGTACTTGATAGAGAAAGGCAAATTTCAACTACACATTATTTTTATAAAAAAAATGTTTGGTTTAATCCAGATACCACAAAATGCACCTTGGGGCACCGGTCTCAAATTCTGAAGTAGTTGTTCGGCCCTTGACTCGAATATTTTAAGGGATTTTAAAACAAAATTAAACAGTTTTTTTCCCAAAACAAATATCGGGATTAGCCCTTTATTACACGTTCCTTAAGTTACATCTGCATGAAATCGGGGTGAAAATTTTTTATTTTCTGTCCAAACATAATATAAAGACAATCTGAAAAAGTAAACATTAGAGAGTTGGTAGATCTTGAGATAAATCTAATGAACGCATGACTATGAATTATTTGTAAATTACTTTCCCGGAAAAAGACGCTTTTAGCAATATTGTGTTTTCAAAGACATGAAGCTATTTCTAAAAAGTTAAAAATTGCTCTATTTTTTTTAATTTTGAAAATCTTTTATAAATTCTAGAAATCTATAGTATACAAATGACAGGCGAGTAGAATGACTATTACTGTAGTTGTCCCCCCTTTAAACCTTTAGTCCTATGGATAGACCATTAAGACCAACACTCGCATTCTAATTACAAGTGTGTCTTATATAACATTTTCTGGAACGTAATTTACGGGTTCATTTTGTTTTCAGAATGTCTTATTCTTTGGCAGAATATAAAAGTATTTTCCGGCAGCTCAGAAACAGATATGGGAAATATCTCAACAGTTGAGATAATATAAGCCTACTGCAGTACATGATATATTTATAGGTTATAATAAAAGTATATCAATATCGGAGTCAACAATTAGCATTTTATGAACGTGACCCAATATTATCTCATACATTAAACCATAAACAAGTTTCTTTGCATTTGCCGGCTTATGTGACGTCTATAACAATTAACATGTAGACCTTTACTCTTGAAGTAAAGTGTATAAAGGGTACGTCTTCATTCGGCAAACATCGACAGGTTCCGGTACCCTCCGTAACCCTACATCTAGACTCGTATGTATGACAGTAAGTGATATGTACCTACGACCATACATTTGCGATACGGCTAGTAGATTACCGATTTACTTTAACAGGAAAACGTGCCGCTTTTACAAAAAAAGTCCCAAAATGGCAGGCATTTTTTAGTTTGTTGACATAATCTCCATGGGGGCAGCCATTTCGTATCCAGGTCCTTTAAAATAGTTCCAAAATGGCGGAATTCGTCATACATCCGAGTCTAGATGTAGGGTACCGGAATCTGTCGAGATTTGCCGCATGGGTACGACTTCTGAAACGTTCCAGTACAATAATCAAAGTTTGATTTCCGTGACAAACCCCCCCCCCCCGATAAGTACTCTTCATGGATTGTGATAAAAACCCGTTTTGAATTTTTAGCTAAATTTGCTACATAACAATTGAAAACAAAAAGTGGGAATTGAAAAGCCTAACTAAAATTGTACAGAACTTCGTTGCGAAACTGTGCGTCCCACACGGTTCACATATTACAAAATGATCCTCATCCATGCGTTATATTTTTTAATCAGCGATTCAAAAGGGATATATATATATAAATGTTTTATAATTTTCGTTGGGGGCATGTGTTACCACTTTATTGGACTTATTACTTTTTTTTTTCCATTGCAGGCTGATCTTTATGCTGGTGTTATATTTATACAACAGTCATTAAGATGGGATATGTATGGATCTTTAATATTATTGTTAGGTATAGCAGCATTATTCACTATCACAGGTATGTTCATCTACTGTTCTGTTTTGTTACCTTTTACAAGAACAATCTTATTTTTATAACCAGGAGAACTCATAACAAAAACTTTCACTCGTGCGTATTCCCGTTTTCATTGGACGTTAAACCCCATTTCATTTTAGCAGACTATCAACATTACAAAAGAAAGTATGGATTATAAATAAATCGGTTTTGGCAATTAATAATACACTTCCTTGCTCAAGTTAATAAAATAATAAATGTAACTGAAACTTGTTTTTTAGTACTAAATCTCAGTCAGACGCTGGCTCGCTAAACAGAAGGTGTGGGGTTCGCTCTTTGTGTTGACCGAGAAAGTTCCTTGGGATTTTACCACACATTTCCCCTTGTCAGTGGCACAGAACAGTGTATAGAAAGGATGAACGAAACCCGGGATCCTAAATAAACATTGACAGTTGGAATTCGACATAAGGGTATAGGACGACGAACATCTGTCCGGGCACTTATCTCATAAGACATTGCGTAGCATATTATGTCGGTCTTCAATAACTCAGTCGGTGCAGAAAAGTAGGACGTCAAATCCTCATATCATTAAATTTCATTCCAATGGATCGATTGAACCTTGGTGATATTCCTGATAATTTCCCTTTGTTCATAGACTAGTCTTTCTGATGGGACGTGCGCATAAAAAAAACCCTTGGTAGATAGAATTTGTTGTAATAAGAATAGGCAGTATCGCCGCTGTCTCTACAAAATTTCCCTTATAGCACATTGTATGGCATATGCCCGTCTTCATTAGCTCGGTCGGGTTCAGTTTAACCTACTTCGTGTATACTTATTTCACCTTGTTGTTATATATTTAGGTGGTTTAACGGCTGTTATATGGACAGATTTTATACAGACAATTATCATGTTAACTGGAGCCTTTGTATTAATGGTAATAAGTAAGTTATTAGAATGTTTATCACAATCATACATCGAGCCCCCCCCCCCCCCCAATGGGCGGCTTCAGGATTTTTTGCAGCCGCAGGTTTGTCAGTTCACGATGTCTGATCCCATACTGTCTCAGAATTAATTACCTACCAGGTGCGTGGTAACCAAGGGTTTTGCATGAGAAACAAGATCCAATCCTTGCCCCGAAAAAAATATTTATATATGTGTGCAGGGAGGGGGTGATCCCTCCCAGTGCCGTCGAGTAATATTGGGCTTTCTGTGTAACATGCTAGAGTCAACTCAAAACCATGACGCAAAGCTCGTCATTACGCCCCTCTAACTTAGCCCCTAATATATACACACTGAACTTTTTAAAAAAGAAATACAACACCCCGTTCGACGACAATTTTTATTATAAATTAATAGGATCACATTGTGATTCAATTTCATTGATGCAAAGAATTGTTATAATTATGTTTGATTCAAGTAACCGTAAACGTTAAAATGCAAGTTATTACAAAATCACCGAATAAAACCTACAGTCTATATACTATGTCTTTTTAAGCGATTTTTTGAGTTAAATCATTAAAATAAAAGTGCATGTACTTGTAAGATGGTGTCACTTAGAAGCTTTAATCTAGAGATTTACTGAATAGTTAACATGATTGCTACCCAGTTAAATTGATACACTATACAGATTTAAATGTCTATAGCAAAGTTTACATCCAATAGTTGCCGTGTTGGCGAAAGACAATGGGGGGCTAACCGGGTGCTTACAACTATGCCATTATAGCTTTGTGTCTAGATGTCTGTTTTGCTGGGCTTAAATTTTAAATACAACTCTGATATTTGGCTTGGGGTTTTATGTCCATATGTGTGTTACATGAGTGATATCTCTGGTAGTTGACTTGGGTTGTATGTCCTTATATGTTTTACTTGGGTGATATATCCGACATTTTGTTTTACTTTGGTGATCTCAAACACAACGGGGATGAGGAACTTATCGGCTTCAATACTTGAAATTTATCTCCTATAAAGTTTATCTCCTATAAAATTCTGATATTGTATTCAGGTTTTATGGCAGTTGGTGGTTTTGAAGGTATGGTGGAAAAATATCCCTTAGCTATAGCTAATTCTACACTAGCTAGTAATTATACCATGAATACTACATGTGGTCGTCCCAGGGATGATTTCCTCGATCTAATGAGAGATCCAGTTGAAGGAGACATACCCTGGCCTGGATTAGTAGGCGTGACCATCAATTCTATATGGTACTGGTGCTCTGACCAGGTTGGTTTTCCACTTTTTCATATTATATCATATTAATTTCATTTTAATGTCAATTAAAGATGGGTGTGATTGCGACTGTAGTCTTGTGACCAGATGGTCCAGGCTCCCTTCTTCTTCTATGGGGTTTAACGTCCACTTTCAGCTAGGGTGATATCGTAGACAAATTTATAGCAATCCAGGTAAAGATCCTTTTTATGGTTGGACAAGCCGAATTCTTTTGTCCGGGAGTTTAGGCATTATTTATATCAGAGACGAAACAAATTTACCTAGAAGCCTAGAGCATTGCGATCTAGCTAGTCTCTATCATCCAAACAAATATTCTACGAATATTAGTCTGGATGGGTCTTCAAAATTTGACGGAAAGTCGGTCATTGTCTGGATTATCCAGTCTTTTAAGTTACCACGTACTGAATCTATCAAAACATCTCGCTTGTCAACAATGACACCCTCTAAAATTTTGTTTGTAAAGGTTTTAATTAATAATTGAAATGGTAATTTTCCCTCCTCATGAATCAGACGTACGGCTTGTCACAATCTTCTTAATTTTTCATCAAGATTCATGCTATTTTCTCGTTTTATTTTATTTCTTCCGAGGCTTTAGCCAATAGAATCTAGCAAAATCGGCCCGGCTTCGCAATATCTATCACTTACCGAGACTTCAGCCAAAAGGTTCCATTGCCCATGCGTAACCGGGAGTTTGTTTTTTTATGGGGTAGACTATCCAGTAAATTTTCGTCAAAAATTGAGAACCGACCCAGACCCTCCGTACGTTGAAGACTAGGGGGTTCTGGTTGACCGAGACTACGATCTAGCTGGCCTTCTGCTAAGGGGTATAATATTTCTGACTCTTGTCATAATCCTTTCTCCCACGCACTGTATAATATAGTCTGACCATCCTCGTGCTTTGCTTGATGCAATTGTGTTTAAATCAAACTTTCATCTTCCTTTGCTTGCGAATGTGCGTAATTGGAAGGGGTCGCTTTCGAACGAATAAAAGTTAAATTTGATGTGGCCCTAGTGGTTAAATATAAACTAGCTCAAATTCAGATGAGAAGATAAACGAAATTTACTTTTCTACAAATACAAAGGGCCGGTAACGATATTAATGCACTTCAATCTCTATTTCTATCAGAGAAAAACAACGGTATAGATACATGTTTGTAGTGATAATAGCATAAAACACATACTACCCGCATCGATCCATCTACGTCATACTTCCAGAATGGGATTATCAGGCGGAGCTGGCTGTAGACAGGCAGCCTAAGTTTGGGATGCATAAAACCATTACATGTTACATGAATAATTTAACCACAAACTGCATTTTAATTTTGTGTATGACTCGTGTTTATATATATATTCTTTATGTTATTTACAGGTTATTGTACAGAGAACTTTAGCCGCTAAAAATTACGATCACGCCAAAGCTGGGACCATTCTCTGTGGCTTCATCAAATCATTTGGATTATTTTTTCTCATATTTCCAGGAATGATTGCTAGAATCTTATACACGGGTAGGTATAATATATGAAACACTGAATAGTATACAATTCGTAGGAAACATAGGGATCCGTGGCGTGGCTGGGAAGAGTGCGTCAATTTAAATAACAATATTGGTGTCAGTCATTATCACATGTGTTATAGAACTAAATAAACGCGTTCTAAATATAATTTTAAGACAGAGATCATTGCTACGATAGCTGAGTAATACAGGTTCCCGGAATCGGAAGTGACGAACACCAAAGGAAAACACGAGTACAACTGGCTGAAGTGACAAGTTGAATAGTAAGACGACCTAGCTGACGCGGGAGATTATTTCTTTGTCCATATTTCATATTTTACAATGGGAAAAAATAACGAAGTATGTAAAATAATGACATCTGTGATATGATTTTGTAGAATCTGTGGCTTGTGCTGATCCGGATGTTTGTATGGAAATTTGTGGAAGTAGTTCAAGTTGTGCTAACATTGCTTATCCATTACTTGTTATAAACTTATTACCAGCAGGTATTATATTTATTATAAACTTACTACCAGCAAGTATTTATACTTATTATAATCTTACTACCAGCGGGTATTTTTACTTGTTATAAACTTACTATACTTATTATAAACTTTTTTGAACATTATAATATTTGGATCACTAACAATTGTCTTTGTATTACTTGTATATTACATGATATTTATTTGGAGCTTAACATTGCAATGTATTAATAAATAACTGACTTTATTGATATTCGCATTAAATGTCGGCAGATATCTTTTTGTCAAATTGCCGCCTTCATAATTTATGCCGCCACCGTAAAAATGATCGAAATAAAGGCTACATCCGACCTTTACCATTATTGTAACTATTAATTATGCAAGAATGTGACGTATTGACAATTTCAGAAAATTAAATGGCAAATATTAATATTAAGAGTACAGGAAGCCAGTTTTGTCATTTTATTTAACTTGCTTTGTTCTTTTGCCAGTCTATATTACTTTTTATCAGGTGTAAGGGGGTTGATGTTAGCGGTCATGCTATCAGCATTAATGACATCATTGACGTCTATATTTAATAGCAGTAGTACTATATTCGCTATGGATATATGGACCAAAATTAGACGGAAAGCATCGGAATTGGAAATCATGATTGTGGGCAGGTATTTTACAGTTGTTTTTAGTGTTCACTTAAAATTTGTATTTCAACTTAATTTGTCAGTATGTTTTAAATACCGTGTTCTAAACCAAAAATGCCCTTTATAATGTGCTTCCGTTGGCTGTATTTGTCAGAGGTCAGGAATGGCCCATAGTTGTATTAAAATTTGTACCGATAATTGCAGACTTTCTTATGACCATTGCTACCACACATGGTACCACCTTATCTGCCTAATACAAATAAATATAACATAGAAAACAGAACTATAATTACTCTCCACAAAAGAAAATAGAGTGTGTGTGTAAGTTTGAATATCTTTGTGAGTCGTAGTTGGAGTTATCTCCTACACATGATGCCACCATAGATGATGCCACTTGCGTGAGGCAGGACAAACTTACTATTGGTGATATCACGTGATATTACATCTGATTTGCTGATTTGAATTAACTAATGAATGATAACAAGCGTGCGAGATGCAGGATAAACGTACTCGTGGTTGAACACATGATATTACTTCCCATTTGATGATTGTACTTACTAGTAAATGACGAGACAGGAAAAGCGTACTCTTTGGAGAGAGAGAGAGAGAGGGGGGGGGGGGGGCGAGAAATGGGGTTTAACGTTGACTCGACACAAACTAGGTCTTTTCGGGACTAACATACGGTTTAATTATATTTCGAAAATTCGCATGCACGTAGGGTTCTTTTAGCAGTGGGGAAAAACCGGAGGACCCGGAGAAACACCCTAGGCCGGAAAGTCGACCCTATTCCTTGTCACGTACAACCGGGGAATACAAGCGTACTCTTTGGAGAGAGAGAGAGAGAGAGAGAGAGGGTGGGGCGAGAAATGGGGTTTAACGTTGACTCGACACAAACTAGGTCTTTTCGGGACTAACATACGGTTTAATTATATTTCGAAAATTCGCATGCACGTAGGGGTCTTTTAGCAGTGGGGAAAAACCGGAGGACCCGGAGAAAACCCCCTAGGCCGGAAAGTCGACCCTACTCCTTGTCACGTATAACCGGGGAATACTCCACGTGAAGAGCTAATATGTAACATTATCTTTTCAGGGTATTTGTATTATTTTTGGTGATTGTGAGTATAGTGTGGATACCAGTACTACAGGCATCACAGGGTAGTGATCTGTATGTATATATACAGGAAGTTTCTAGTTTTCTACAACCACCAATTTGCGCTATCTTTTTACTTGGTATATTTTGGCCCAGGCTTAATGAAAAGGTTAGTTGTTACTACAGATGCATTATTTACGATTTACATAAGAGCAGACCATTTTTGCTATAACTATAATAGTTTTTAAATAGGTAATGAAAAATGAATATATTGAAAATATTCGTCAAATTACTTTATTCTCACCGAAAATATAAATGTTTGAAATATTAACCCAATGTTAGGATAATAAACGGAATCTCGAATTTCAGTCCTTTAATCGGCAGTCTTTAACAATAGCGTCCATATTAATGTTTAAAGAAGATATTGCGGGCAACGTCTAATCTTCGTCATCTGGTGGTCTGGAGGGTTGATTATGGACTTATTCTTTGAATAAATGCTTAAATGATAATTTTATAATATTGAAAGCCAACAAAAGCGGACAACAAAAACAGATTTAGCTCTTACGTAATGAATTTTGAATTCGATAATATTATTTCAGGGAGCATTTTTTGCTCTAGTTATTGGAATGGTAGCTGGATTGGTTAGATTTATTATAGAGTATTCATACGTAGTTCCGACTTGTGGTGGTGGACCAGATCCAACACCTTCAATTGTCAAAGACTTTCATTATCTCTATTTCTCTTGCTTTCTCTTCCTGTTGACCGTTACCGCAGCCATTGTTATCAGTGTCCTTACCAAACCTATAGACAAACGATGTGTAAGTATATCTTCTTTGATTAAATCATTTGCTCTTACCATTTTATTTCATAGTTTATTTTATGCATTGGCCTGTGACCAAGTTCCTCGGCATGTTACATGATGCTTGTTATTGGTGCAGAGCGGGGTAACGTGGCACGAAATAAGGTCAAGTCTTTCGGATAGTACGAAAAAATGAGGCCCCGTTTACACATTGGCGTGCAGGTAGAATGTCCCTCATGGTGAGTGTCCGGTTTCGTTATCCCTGTTGATTCAGAAAATTAGGAAGTAAAACCATATTTCAATTGCACAATATAAGTTGTTAAAGAGCTCTTCATTGCAAACAAAATAATTTAATATAACGATTTTATATTATTTCTATCGACATGGCATTTAGTAAGACCACATTTTACACAGAGTGTCCAACAAGGTATTTCGGTCTGCTCTGTTAACCATGGGGCGTAAGTTCGGTCCTAATTCGTTGAGTTGAAACATGGTTTTCTGTTTCCTTTCTCTGTTAAGCTGTCGCATATCCTGCGATTTTTGTCGGCAACAAAAATTGCGATAAGATAGTCTAATTTCTGACAAAGTGACCAGCTGGGATGTGACGCTCTTTCACTCATTTTCGACATATTCAAACTAAACATAACGATTTGCCCCTTTTGATATTCAGAAAAAAAGAATTTAGATTAAACTTGGTATATTCTCTCCAAAAGTCCTCTAAACATATATTAGGATTCATGCTCGCCGATTAGCGGGGGTTGATGTCGGGAATAGGACGATGTAGCAGCAGCTGTTAGCTTCATTCGTTAGCTGCCTTCATTTTATCAGCACATAATACATGAATTTACTTTCCTTATATAATCTTCTACAGCTATACAGGTTAACATGGGCAACGCGTCACAGTAAAGAAAAATGTTTAGACATAAACAAGTGGCATAAAGAAGAATTAGAAAGTCCTGAAGTAGATAAAGTTCAGGAGGATGGCGATTTCAGGGTTTCAGATACCGATGATGTTTTCCTGGAAGGTGATTCGGAAGCTCCTGCTGTTGAACTCACTCATTTTTCTAACATTAAAGATTTAGCTAACCATTTAATGCACTCCCATGGAGATTCAAATACCAAGTCCGTAAACAATGATGAGGAGAACGGACCGTCGAAAACAATAGATGGTGTCCATCCAGACAACAAAGCAAAGTCAGTCTCCGCCACACCAGACGAATCAAAAGATGAGACTGTCATCAAAGGTAATTTATTATTATAGACTTTTAAAATGTGGGAATGCATACGTCAGTAAATCATGGCGCATTTAAACGTCACATTTTATGTGTCAGTTGAGAAGTTTGTGGTTAATGTCTTGAAGAAAACACATTTTTGAACTATAAAACAACGAAACAGATAAGTCTTCGTTCTAATCATATTGGTTCTGATCGTGAAAAAAAAGATTATGCGAGAGGCCTTTAGTCAGGTCAATATATAGATCCCCCCCCCCCCGAAAAAAAAAGAACAAAAGAAATTGCTACAAAAGGTTTCTCGGCTAATTCTGGTGGGGTTTAGTGTACTTTATAACATCTTAAAAGTTGTTTACCAAAGTTGATAGTTGCATAGGTATGACAATTAAGACGTTTCGGTTGTCACCTTTGACGTGATCTTGACAGCCCCCCCCCCACACACACTCACACCCACACTAACTTTTCCGGGGGTCCTACTTTGGTAAACTTTTAGTATGTTATAAAGTACACTAAACCCTCCCAGAATCAGTCGAGAAACCTTTTGTGGCAATTTGTCACAGGGCCGAATTGTACATTGCCATTTATAGTTTCTGGAATCAAACCAATATACGTCCATTTGATATATGCCATCCATTGACTTAGAAGATAGGGCGTGTATGTTTTCTTTATCCTTCAACGAAAGTACTCGTTTTGATCTGGTTTCTCTTCTATTTTAGACACGTTACCAATTCATAAGAAAATGTTCAACTGGGTATGCGGGATTGATGAAGACTCAAAGGAAGAGTTATCCAGTCATACTGTTATTCAGCACGACATGATATCGATAAAGGAGACACTTAAATGGAAATGGGGAACAAACCTTGCTTCTATATTTTTGATTGGAACTGCTCTATTTTATTACATATACTTTTGGTAAATAACTTATCATGTTGGCAATGTAACAAAATGCAATTGTACTTCTATAGTTTGTACTCAAACTGCCTTATAGTACAACAAAATTATATTTCAAATATACATGTTGTTTTATTTGATCATATAAAAATCTGGGAGAATTTGAGTGGACTGGACATGTTCACAGATAGAATGGGTATAATGTATAAGAGATTGGGGTTGTTTCTTAATGATTTGGCTAATTTTACAGACATTAGTTTGTAATAAGCCTGTATGGCAGCCTGTTGCAACAACCACCGAGATAAATACTGCTTTGTATGGTAAACGCAGTGTCCATTATACTATGCTTAAAATGGTTTTATAATTTATAGAGATTGGTGGAAAGTGACTATATGAAAAGTTAGCTTTGTTTATAAATTTGATTTTAAATGGAATGTAATCTTACTTATATAAAGTGACTATATGAAAAGTAATCGTCCTTTATAATTTATAGCAATTTGATTAAGTAATCTTTGATTGAAAGTAATCATTCTCTATAGAAAATTTGGGGCGTTGGATGGCCGAATGGTTAGCACGGGCGGTCGTGCGTGTTGTACCATAAAGCCTGTCATTTAGTCAACTAGCATGGTTTCGAATCCCCGGTTGTATATGACAAGGAGTAGGGTCGCCTTTCCAACCTCGTGTGTTTTCGCCGGGTCCTCCGGTTATCTCCTATTGCTAAAGACCCCTACGCGCAAGCGAATTATGGAAATAAAATTAAACCATATGTTAGTCTCGAAATGACCTAGTTTGTGTCGATTGGACGTTAAACCCTATTTCTGACTCTCTCTCTCTTGTTTATAGAAAAATTGATTATAGGTGGACAGTAGTGTTACTTATGAAAATAAATCTTTCTTTATAGAAAATTGATTAAGTACATTTATCACCCAATAATACATTCTACAGTAGATATCGCTTGTGTGATAAATGTTATAATCTACTGCGATATCTCCTTTTTTTATTTCCAAAGAACAGTTCATTTCTTTATTAAAAGTAACTTCTTTCTTATTAAAAAGGGACTAATTTTATTTAATTGACCTTGATGGAAACACTAGGTCAATGTAAAGGACTTTGCAATGGTTGAATTTCTGTCAAAAAAGAAAATGATGTATCACTACGCCATAATGTATTCAGGTTCAGTAAAGGTGAAATCTATTGCAAAGAATTATATTTATTTCGGCATGTAAGAAGGGATTGGGTGATACATAAAATTTCCTACTCGTCTTTCTCTGTGTAATCTTTCATGGAAAGGTGACTGTATGAAAATAAATCTTTTTTGGAAAGTAATTTAATGTGTGATAAGTAATCTTACTCAGGATATGATTTGGAATGTATATTTTGATATACATGTACACTGGTATATTGATTTCGTTAGTCAATGTAGAAACAATGTAGTTTCAGTATTAAAATTTAGTGTTAGTGATTTTCATATGATATGATTTACTCTTTTTATGTTTTGTTGATTCAATAAAATAAACAATGCATAATATATTGTGTGAGAGTGAGTGGCCAGACCATTCGGAATCGACTGCATTGGGGTCACCTTCGCGCCCGACGTCCTCGCGTAATCCCTTGTTTGAGAGATCATCACATTCAGGCAAGACGTCGTTGGTATAGGGATCGTCAACACTGGATAATCGACACCGGAGCAATGTGATGTTTTCAGATGAGTCAAGGTTCACTGTTGATTTTTTGGACAGACGTAGGAGGATGTGGCGTCGTCGAAACGGGCGCTTCCGAGACGTTAACGTCATCGGACATGATCGATTTGGGGGTGGTTCTGTTATGGTGTGGGGGAGGCATCACTGTTGCTGGAAGAACGGCTTTACATGTTGTTGCAGGGCGTGTTACAGGCCAGTACTACAGGGACAACATCTTGGCAGTCCATGTTGTGCAGTTCGCACGACGTCATGGCCACCGTTTCATCTTCCAGGATGACAACGCACGATGTCACAGGGCCAGGATCGTTACAGGTTACCTCCAACAACAGAACATCACCACATTACCTTGGCCAGCACTGAGTCCCAACCTCTCCCCCATCGAGCATGTCTTGGACATGCTTGGACAGAGGTTACGTCAACGTCAATACGTCCTGCCAATGTCCAAGAACTTGCTGCTGCGTTGCAACAGGAATGGGACAATCTGGACCAAAATGACCTTAGACGTCTCATTAGGAGTATGCCACGTCGGATCAATGCTTGTTTGGCAAACAGAGGAGGATTTACCCGTTACTGACTTTGTTGTGATGCTGTGGTAACTTTGCTGTTTGACCCCGGGTATCATTTTACCCTAATAATAGTCAGTCTGTGCCTTACTTAGTCTAACGAGCATTTGGAATAAATCGATGAATGTGAACTTCATTTCGTTTTGTCATTTGTTTCTTCGTCAGTTTCATTAGGTGACTTTAATAACATTTAAAAATTAAATATCCCCTACTTTTTTTGAATAGTATATATCATTTCGAAATTTCAATAAAAAATATGGATAACGTTTGAGATTTGATAACTTCTGAGTTTGAGCGAATTAAACTGTTGAATCATATGGGTAATGGGTATTGTCAAGTTACACTGTCTACTCATATACTACTTACATAGTGCAAATTTTGTGCGATATCTTATTAAAATTCTATTTTCATAAACTACATTTTTTGGTTCATATTAAAACCATGTCATCGTCGTTATCTTAAAAAAGCTTGTTGTTACCTTTATACACACCCCTTACTAAGGTATCACACTGAAAGCGTGGGTAGTATAACAAATTTAAAAAAAGTACCTAAACCATGCCAATGCTATATGTACGAGGTCCAAAAACTAGTGTGGCACTATTTTGGTAGTCAAAATGGCGAAGTGCAGTACAGTTCTAAAACATTTTTGATTTGTTCCGCTCGGCGTACTTGAAATTTTTGCTAGTTCTAGTTCAAATAAGGGAAGCCATGGGAAAGAATATTTGTTTTGCCTGCAAGGGTGTCTCTATAGAAAGCTTATCAATCAGAGCATCTTGCGGTGTAAAGAGGCAATCGATTGTTATCAAATATCTTGTTTACAAAGGTTCGATTATCAATTATTAATTAACACCGGTAATCAATCCGTTAGATCACATCAGAAACAATTTGAACAATCGGAGCTGTAATATGCACTGACTAACCTTTTAATTAAGTGTACCGATACTTTGTGTGTAACAACTGTAATTTTTTTTACAAATCTCTGCAAAAACATAAAGACATTACTGTAAAAGTAGGTGCACGGAGACTGCACCACACATAATTTACACAAAAACAAATATATTGACAAGACATCATACTCAGAAACCACAAACAAACACACAATTCAAAAATATGAAGATATGACATGCTATAAAGGAGCTAAATCCGCAACTCAATATCATCCAACATCTTCGACAATACAAACACGAATTACTTGTAAATTCAAAATAGCATTGATGTTGTTATCTTACCGGGAAAAGAGTGACTTCTGGTATCCAATATTTAAGATAAAATAAAATAATTACCATTGGTACACGAATCGTGTACCATAATGCGTTTCAGGCCCATTTTTTAACGACGGACTTGAAGAATGAGGCTAGCTGGTTTGAAATTAGATTAAAGACAGAAATGATTGAATGGGAATCAGTTTATATATTCATATTACATTATTATATGCGCTGTAACCATTTGTGTGAATTGCTATGTCCGATCACGGTGGCTAAGTGGATAAGGCGCTGGTTTGCTAGCCTGGAGGTCGGGTGTTCGATCCCTGCATTGGCCGAGAAAGTTCATCTCGATTATCCGGCGTGATTTCCCCTTGTCAGTGATGCAGAAGGAGAGCTTGACAAGGACAGCTGCCTACTCGTTCGGATGGGACAAAAACCGAAGTCCTGTGTACACATTGGAGTGCACGTAAAAGATCCATTGGCAGTTGGAATTCGATATAAGAGTAGGCCGTAGCGCCGCTGCCCGGGCAAGAGTGATTTACCTCACAGCACACTGTATGGCGTATGCCCGTCTTCCATTAGCCCAGGTTAGGTGTATAATAGTAGGAAGTTAAACCCCATTTCATTCATTCCCTAATATTAGCGATTTAGCTCCTTTAACGAGCGTTACAATCATTATGTGTATTTTTTTCTCATCTAACAAACATTGTACTGCTTTGCTTTTGGAAAACTGCATCCCTGAACTCACCCTGACCCCCCGCATCGCAACCTAATTATTGAAAAAAATAACTATGTAAGATTTCGATATTTAACTGTCCATGTTTGCTACACATAGCCCCCCCCCCCCAAAAAAAAAAAATAAAAAAAATAAATAGAAGATGAATATATTTTTTTTAATTTTAAAATAACTTTATTCCGAGTGAGTTGAGAATGTTTGAAGTTTTGATAAGATATAGCCCATAATCGCGATTGCCAAGGCCTTGCCCAACCCAGTCAATAGCTCAGCCATTGGCCTATTATTTATGGGCTTGACGTGTCATTAAATGTCTAAATAATAATTATGAAACATCTAATGCTGTGTTCACACTAGCCTTTTAATGCGCATCGAATGCACATTAAAGCCTTAAGTCGCTAAAACGCGTCACACTCAATGCGCATTAAACCAAAACTAAGCCCCTTTAGCGAAACCGCATTTCTAATGCGCATTGGCTGAAGCGATATAACTGACGCGCATCCCAATTACCCCATCTGATAGTTCCATTGATATAGATGTCGCACGCTGTTAATGCGCATTGAGTGTGACGTGTTTTAATGCGAATCAAAAGCGGTTTAATTTGTAGTGTGACGCCACCCGTGGTAACGAAAGCGCCTTCCGTAGGGCGTTTTACGGAAAGCGGTTTGAAAGCGCATTAGGTGTGAACATAGCATTAAGCTCGAAAAACGCCCTGCAATATTTAGCTCTTACCTAATTCATGTTTAAACATTAGTCTGAAAATGAATGAAGCATTCCGTTGACGAGGCGTGGTTTAGAATACCCGGTTGTACGTGACAAGGTTTTCTTATAGGTTTTCTCCGATTCCTCTGGTTTCCTCCCACTGCTAAAGACCCCTATACGCGAGCGAATTATTGAAAGAATATTAAACCATATGTTAATCCCGAGATGACCTTGTATGTGTCGAGTGGACGTTAAACCCCATCTCTCTCTCTCTCTCTCTCTCTCTCTCTCTCTCTCTCTCCCGTTGACGAGACGTAAAAACTATTCTGTCCCTGTTCCCATACTAAAGAGATCACACGACTCGAATAGATTATTAAAAAGAACAAGAACGCACTGTAGCCTTATCTTAGTCTTCAATCCAACTATTACCAGAAGACACGCAAGATAAGAAAGTATTAAGGTAGCTAGGATTCTATGGGAACTGTTTCTGTTTTCCTCACGCAAAGAGTAACAGTCACGTGACGCTCAGACAGAGCCTGAGCCTCGTTCCCCGAGGGAGCAAAGTGTTTGTTGCTGTATCTTCCGCCTCATAAATTATCAATGAATATTTTGTAAGCCAATTAATTTCATATGATATGATTTACTCTTTTTATGTTTTGTTGATTCAATAAAATAAACAATGCATAATATATTGTTTACAGAAATAATGTTTTTCGTGTACATGATATTTAAAGAAAAAATTTTGGTATTCAAATGAAACAGTAGTAGGCCTAGGTGTTAGTCCCGCAATAACCCTATAGTTTGGGTTGAGTTAACATAAACAAAACCATAGTTCTCACTATAACACATGTAAGTAAACTTGCGGTTAAGGTAGATACACATACGTGCGGATGTTGTTTTCGTCCATTTTTCGAATGCGTTCGCCGCATGCATCGCTTAACCGGACAGAACTCAACAATGTGTGCCGGGATGAAATGTGCCGAAACCGCTTGGCAGCGTAACCGTCTCAATCTCACTGACCATATTGTTGAGTTAACCCCTTTGATAGCCTTAGGACTGAAACTGAAAAGAACATGGTGGTGTTCCGTATATCTCCTTCGAGTTAACACGACTGATTTTTTTTTCTCAAAATTCTTGGGGCCACTTAATTGGCTGTGTTGATAGCCTGCCATGACAGTGCGCCTGCGAATTTCGGTTAACACTAGGTTGGCGCAAGCATCACATCATCACATTAATTTCATTCAACTGCCCAAGCGCTTGTAAGTTTATCTTGCTTTACAGGGGCGGATTGGGTCCGGGAAGCGGTCCGGGCTCCCGTGTCGGATCCGGAACGGCCCCTTTTACTGACCGAGGTGTTCTTCCTCATTGCAATCCCCATTGCAGCATTCCGAATTCCGGTCTACACCCAGCCCAGAAAGTCTATTATACGAGCCCATTCCAGACTCCAGTGATGGCGTGGCAGCCCGTTAAACTTAAAGACACCAGCCACATACATGTACATCACACGATCATCACTCCATGGCCAGTTCAATATCCCCCCCTCCCGCCATTATGTTCAGCAGAATAAGTTTTTTTAAAGACAAATTGGACATAATTATTTTTTTTATTTTTTGTCCGACCGGCCCTTCGATGTCCGAAGGCCCAGTCCGCCCCTGGTGCTTTATCAAACGTGAAATTGCTTAAATCTATATTATCATTTTGAGATTAATTGGTATGGTTTGGATCCAACGGGTACGTGACAAGGAGAAGGACCCACTGGTCAATTGATTTACCCTAAACAACTTTTTGTCATATATGTTTAACATTGAAGTCACTAGCCTAATACCATGACAATAGAGTTGCCTTTCTTGCGTATCTCTTTCATTTATTTGCCTTTTTTCTGAGAAATATTAAAAAATATTGTAAGTTTTAGGGAATATTAATCTTTCTATGCATATAAAAAAGAAAAAAAAAAAACAACAAGTTAATTAAAGTTGTTTTGGGTAAATCTATCTATTACAACAAAATCAAATGAATACCGGCATCTATATGCTTTCAATTTCAACACATTTATTTTTTTCTTACTTTACAAATCAGAATTTGATTTGCAGAGTAAAAAATTATTGAGAACTAATTAAATACCCCTCTGGTGTTATCTCTTTTCAGTGACAGTAGCTATAGCAGCCCTATTATATTATTCTCTGAATGTGGGCATATTGGCGTCAGTCCATGTATTATAAGGTCCGTGATATTATTATGTCTCCTATAAATACGTGGCTGTTGACAGCTATTTCGCACCAAAAACAACAATTTTACACATTTCGTAGTATAGCCATGCCTAATATGGAAGGCGGCGAATCGACTATGACTCAATCGTGACAACCCAATTCCCAAGCTACCATACTCAAAAATGTTGATATAAACCTTCACACAGACATGATTTTGCATACTTTTAGTCATATTCCGTATAGCTCTAATCAAACGGAACACTGCGAGGAGGATGACTTTTAGTGTACTTCAGTGATACAGCAAGCATTCACTATTTCTATTCTTTATTGATACGAAGGTACGAAACAGCTCATGTGAGGACGCTTAAGTTTAAACACATGTACAAGTTGAAATTTTCAAAGGTACGAAACAGCTTACGTGAGGTACGAATGAACTAAGTACGAAACAGCCAGGTTACGAAACAGCTGACATTCTACATTAGCAACTCTTCATTCTTTAAAGTGCAGAAATATCCCAGTTTCCGGTGCCGCTTTTTGTAAACAAAACAAACATGTGAGATTTATTTTTTCAAGTCTTTTTCTTTCTTTTAAGAAAATGCTAGTAAAGTTCAAGTGCTGTAGGCTAATTTGGTTCTTTTCATAATGCTAGTCTTGCGAACCAGAGACAAGACTGCCGTACTGGCCGGAAAGGGTAGACCGTTTCATCCAAAAACAGTTTCACCCACCCGCCATTCCGATATTGACATTGATGATTGACTTATGTTTATGCCCGTAGCGCCTATTCTCATCTAGAGAAACTTCCAGCTAGTTTGAGAAAAAAACAACACTTTTTTATATTTTTGGAATTTTTATAATTTTACTCTCAAAGCATCCAATTGACAGAATTGATCGAAGTAGTGGCTCTTTTATCCAAAAGAGAGCTTTAAATATTAGTTCTATTTTATCAAGCACATAACACACTCACTCCCCCTTGTGTGTACATGCTCATGCTGTAACACTAACAGGCCCTGCAACGTACAGATTCAGATACCAGTGTGTTGCGTAGCACATACTCAGCAGGCTCTCCTTCTAGCGCATAAACAAGGCAAGGTCTTATTCACTCACTGAAGAAATGGTCCTTTGCATTGCTTGTACGGGTTTTCTCAGGAACCGATAGTGATACTATACACAACTGCATTGCCATAAAAATGTTGCCAGTGAAATTAACAGAGAAGTTTAAAACTCGCTATTAGTATCATTTGATTTAATGATTTATTAAATCCTTTAATATTTGACAGGTCTAAGACTAAAGATAAGAATATTTATACATTTAATGATGAAAAGACTGTTGCTGATCCAATCTTAGAATATTCACCAACAATTGCAGAAAATAAAGTTCCTCTTGTTATTGATAATGGTAAGTAAATCAGGTGATTTATATCCACTCCTACCTCTCTCTTTTGTCCTTCAGCATTGATTAAGCTGTTAGAAGAAAGATATTTTAGAGAAATAAGATAATTTAGAGAAAAATGCAAGTGATGAATCGTTACTTTAAACTGAATTTGCTATTTTTTGCTCAATGTAGCCTATGTATCAAGTTTTAAATATTTTTTATTTAATAAATATGTTGTCTTTAAAAAGCATGGTCAAGTAATTTATTGATTTCAACACACATGTTCAGTTGATCTTGACGATTGCTTTATTATACAGGGGGCTATCAATGTAGAGTTGGATGGGCTACAGAAGAAAACCCCCAGTTTATATTTAAAAATATCACAGCTAAACAAAGAGGGAAAAAGGTGAATTGATTTTCCTTTTTATTTTCATCATTACTGAGGATTTATGTTGGGACATCAATATTGTCACTGATGTCCCGACCAAGCACTGTCTTTTTAAGATGACTACTTTTACAACAGTTTGTATCAAATTTCCATTTAATAAATATGTGCTTGTGATGCCATCTTATTAATGTTATATCCTGATCATCCCCTATTAGCGATGTAGAAATCCCTAATTACACACTAATCATTGTACACATTATATACATATTTTTTTTTTTTTCTCTCAGGAAAATGAGATTCAAATCGGAAATGATATAAGTAATATAGAAGTAGTAAGATGGAATATAAGAACACAGTTTGATAGAAATGCTGTTACCATGTTTGATGTACAGGTAACTTTACAACATCTATTTTTAGCTGCATATTAGTAAAAATGCATTATATTAGAGCTAAATCTGCCTAATGGCCAAAGGAATTAAGTACATCACCATTACTCCTATGTGTCAGACTTTGTCATCTACCAAAGTTTCTTACTTTATTTTGTGCATCTGAAAAAATAGTATTGTATCGTATCTGATGAAAACCATACAGAATATGATGAAAGACACATAAAGAAATTCAATTACCTTTGTAAAAATTAAGCAGAACAGTAGGACATTAAACTCTGTTTCAAATATATATTTCCAATTGTTAGATTATGGCAGAATAGCTTAAAATATAACTCGCTCCAGAAAAAATATCTCCCTTGCATTGTACACCTATATAGCCATTTGATTACCAAATACTGAAGTAGTATGTTCAACTACTATGTTGCCAAATTCTGTGTAGCTTTATTCATAAATAATATTTTATTCAGCACCTCTTAATTGGAATTGGTAACAGACTTTAAATATGTTAAACAACTCTACTTGAATGATACGATTGTACATGTATATAATAGGGTTCTATTATAGTCATGGATGTATGTGGTCTTACCTCATAATTTGAAGTTGGTTATTCGGTTGATTTTTTGTCCATTTCTTAACAAGCCCGGAAATAAGGCACAAAACCTCTGATGCCTGTCATTTTGTCTGGCACTGATTTGTCTTTTTTAATGATATTAATACATGTCCGGCACAAAGTTGAAAATGTCTAATACTATTTCATTAGTGTCTGAGGTACAACTAAAACTGTTATTTCCAGGCCTGAGTATACAGTGTAACATTTTATATTGTATATTTGTTTTACTAGGAGCAGATATTTGATTATGTGTTTACACATCTTGGTATAACTACAGAAGGAAAGGTTGACCATCCTATAGTTCTTACTGAACCTCCATGTAACCCTAATATATCTAGACAACGTAAGTTTATTATATGTCCATGTTTGATACATTGTTTTGCCTCTCTTGATTTGAATGAATGGGGATACACAATTGAAAAACATTCCGGAATTGAATTGAATCCTGAAATAGTGACAATACTGTTAAAATGAGAATTTCGGGCTACAAAGCAAGCACCGACTGCATAAGGAAATATCTCAACCAACCAAGTCAGCTGAAACATAATCGTCGTGTTTATGGATGTCTTGATTCTAATCACACCACATCTGCTGTTTGGACTGACGTAACTGTGACAGGACAGGAATTCTGAGTCATTCAAACGTTCTCTCTGACAATCATATATAAAATGGCAGAGGATGATAAAGGGATCAAAAATGTGAAGCTTATGTGAATTACCAATCTGATTGAAACACAGATCCTATTTCGTTTCATTTTTAAAGTTCAAAATTTTTTTAATAGTCTTTACTACTATAGGATCTGGGGGATCACGGTGGCTAAGTGGATAAGGCGCTGGTCCGCTAGCCTGGAGGTTGAGTGTTCGATCCCTGCATTGGCCGAGAAAGTTCATCTCGATTTTCCGGCGTGATTTCCCCTTGTCAGTGATGAAGAATGAGGGCCTGACAACGACAGCTGCCTAGTCGTTCGGATGGGACAAAATAACGAGGTCCTGTGTACAAATTGGAGTGCACGTAAAAGATCCCTTGGCAGTTGGAATTTGATATAAGAGTAGGCCATAGCGCCGCTGCCCGGGCAAAATTTCCCTTATAGCACACTGTATGGCGTATGCCCGTCTTCAATTAGCCCAGGTTAGATGCTTAAGCGTAGGACGTTAAACCCCATTTCATTCATTCATTCTATAGGATCTGGTAGAGTTGTAATATAGCCGCATTCTGGTTGATGTGAGGGATTAGCGAATGAAATGCTCTGTTGCACCGTTTTCTTTGAACTGTTGGTATCTTACCAGAAACATCAATACTGATTGGTTAAACAAATGTAGTGCGTCATAGGGTCAACAGCTGCTCCTGACACTACTTCCCACCACATCTTCATGTAGTGGAGGCAATAGAAAGTATAAAAAAAAAATAAAACGAAATATAGATCTGTATTTTATTCAGATTGGTAAATTACTTTCCAGCAGTGTTCTATTAACCAATTTTATTAAATTTTGCTTTTATTTTTGGACTATCGTACTCATATGGTCTAAATTGTAATTTATGATTGTAAAATTTGGTGAAGATGCGGTGTGTCACAAATTCTGAATTTATTGAAATATAGTTTTTACAGACTTTGCTTAAAACTTTATCAAATGTCTAACAGGTATTGTATATTATTGAATTACTAAATGCCATTGGAACAATTTAATTATTAAATAGAAAGTTTTGAATCTATTTGTAATTTATTATAGAAATGTCTGAGTTGTTATTTGAATGTTACCATATACCAGAAGTTACGTATGGAGTGGATGCTATGTTCAGCTTTTACCAAAATAAACCACTTAAGGGTAAAATTTTTTATACTCTTTATACCTCTCAAGTGTTTTGATGCAGGTATAGACAAAGACTCCTGATTGTGCCACAAGAGATGTTGCATGTTAAATGAGAGAAACATAACCGATTAGCCACATGGTAGCTTGGTCTTTAACCACATGCATGGCAGCTTGGTCTTTAACCACATGGCAGCTTGGTCTTTAACCACATGGCAGCTTGGTCTGACTTCACTGATACTATGTATGGATTCCTTGTTTCTCTGTTATTTCCGTGTACTTTGCGGATAGGATGGTGCAAGGTAAACTGACTGTATGAAAAACATTGACAAGAAATGACCACCAAGGGGAGGTAATAAGAACACCACTGTATATTTATGGTTCCACTAGACAAGAGTATTTGGAATGTACTAATATGGAGATATGTGTTACTGAAGTGTGGGCTGTTCTATTGATTTGATCGAAGGGCTTGAACAGTTCTGTATTTGCAGAGTTATTTTCATTGAAATGTTGGAATCGCTTAATAAAATGAGAGTTCTTTAAGATTTTGAACTCTAAGATTTCAATTCTGAACTCGCTGGTTATGTTTGATTAGTCATAATTAAGGATAGGCTATACCCTATAATGATTGGGAACTTTTTATGATTCCTTGACCTACTAGATTTCAGACCTTCAAATTGTAATTGTGTATGTTATAAAAAATAAGGGGGGTTGGATGGCCGAATGGTTAGCATGTGCTTGCTGTGTCATAAAGCCTGTCATTGAGTCAACTGGTGTGGTTGGTTTTGAATCCCCGGTTGTACGTGACAAGGAGTTAAGTAGCCTGTCCAATCTTGTGGGGTTTTTTCCAGGTCCTTTGGCTTCCTCCCACTGCTAAAGACACTTACGCACAAGCGAATTATTCATATAAAATTAAACCATATGTTAGTCCCGAAATGACCTAGTTTGTGTTGACTGAACGTTTTACCCCACTTCTCTCTCACTCTCTCTATCAAATAATAAGTGTTCTTTTCTGGTGGCCCGTTTGTAGATAGGCATCACAAATCAAAGAGATGTTAGAGTGACAGAATCGCTGAACTCTTAACCCCTGAACAATAATAATTTTAGGAAGGTATAGGTATTTTAATTTAATATCTTAAAATATGAATTTCAGAAATAAACAATGCTATTATTGTTGATTGTGGTTACCAAGCAACACATATACTTCCTGTTTACAACAAACATCTACATGGTGTCAACTCCCGTAGAATTAATTTTGGTGGAATTCATCTTGATACGTTCATGCAGAGATTACTTCAGTTGAAATATCCAGGTCATTTTGCCGCCATTACACTCAGTCGTTGTGAGGTAAAATTCATTCAGATATTATACCCTTTGATCTTCTAGTCGGAACAGAACTTTAGGATGTTAAAACCACATTTTATTTCACCTTTGATCTTGAATCTCTTTGGTAGGTCGAGACCTCTGATTTCCTCCCAAAGCTAAAGACCTACATCTCAAGTGAATTAATAAAATTAACTTGTCCCATATGTTAGTCTTGAAATGCCCAAGTGAATGATAAACCCCATTTCTCTCCCTCTCTCTTGTGTAGGGAATGTTCCATCCTCTAACCCTACTAAAGAAGGAAATGAAAAAAATGTGGTTTAACATCCTACTACTATTTCGCTCAGACTGGGTTATTGGAGACAAGTGTGCTGTGAGGGAAATTTTGCATACTCTTAAATAGAATTACAACTGCCAAGGAATCTTTTACATGCATGATAATGTGTACATAGGACCTCTGCTTTTCGTTCTACCTAAACACCCTCATCCTGTCCCACTGACATGGCGAAAACCATGCCGGAAAATTCCCAATGAACATTCTTGACTAACAACTAAAGTGAACCTGCGACTTTCAGGCTAGCAAGCCAGCATCTTACTTACTAAGCCATAGTGGCTCATACTAAAGAAGGAAGATACAACATGACATGATAGAAAGTGGTATGAGGTGTTTAAGAAAGATTAAGCATACACTGCCTCACAATATTTTGGACATTTTTGCCAATCTTTAGCAATATTTTTTTCTAGAGTATAAAAAAAATGTTATAGTGTAATATTTGGTTTGTGTCTTCACAGGGTTTACTACGTGATCATTGTTACCTAGCAACAGATTATTTAAACGAGTTAGATCGATGGACATCCACTGAGTATTATACAGAAAATGTACATAAAATACAATTACCATACAATACAGTGAGTATATATATTTTTTTACCTATATCCAGAAAATAGTATTTCAAAACATTTTTATTTATATAATTTTAAATAGAATAATAACATTTAAGATATTTTTGCCACCTGTATTTTGATATTCTAGACAGCATAATGTTTACTTGGTGATTATAGCAATTCATTTACATAATTACTTGGCAAGGAGTATGGTCGCCTGTCCAACCTCATGGGTTTTCTCCGAGTCCGCCGGTTTCCTCCAACTGCTAAAGACCCCTACGCGCAAGCGAATTATTAAAATTAAATTAATTCATATGTTAGTCCCAAAATTACCTAGTTTGTGTCGAGTGGACGTTAAACACAATTTCTCTCTTTGTGTTTTACAAAGCATATTCTCTTTCTGTACACCAAGCTGAATACAATTTAATGTTCTAATATTAACTAATCATTGTATCCTAGGGCTGCAAGCATAGATTTTGTAGATCTAGCGTCACTGATTCAACTATACAGTATAATTTCATTTATTTCTTTCTCATTTAATGACTCATATAAGCGGCTGATACTGTATATATATATATATACTAAGAGAGTTCTCAATTATGAATTGTCATCGCATGACAAATCTACACTCAACACTGTTGTATCAATAAATTAATTTTGTCCCTAACTTGTATATGTTACTAGTATGTCTATGGACTATTAGTGAGGCATGTTAATTGTAACATGCCATTCTTTTACCTTTGTGTATAAATTTGAGTTTTTGCAAGCCATATATATATATATATATATATTATATATGTAGTGTAGGCTACTAGAAACCATATATTTTCAGTCTTCAGGAAGTCAATTAACTGCTGAACAACAGAAAGAAAGAAGATTACAACAAATAAAACGACTTAAAGAGGTTAATCAAAAGAGACGACTCGAGAAGGTGAATATTAATTATTTTCTATTATAAGACTGTCCAATCACTAATATATACACAATATATGAGTATGTAAACTTACCTCAGTTTCATTTACTATTGGAGGACATTATCACATAGGTATTTCATTTCTAGTAGGTTCACTAATCTCCATGTATATGGTTTAAACTTTGCTGGTCATTGGTCATCAAGTTTATCTAAAAATGAGCACTGATGCAGGTGATCTTTCAGACTTTACAATATTATGAATAACATCACTATATAAAATATAGGGCTATACTATATACCAGAAAAACAACGGAAAAACACAATTTTATACTTTATAACAGAAAACACATTCAATACTTTAAAACACACTAAATACCGGAAAACACCCTAAATAGGTTACCCGGAGCCTGGTCTTCTTGAAAACACTGGAAAAACCTAATCCTAGTCCTAAGGCCTAACCCCAATCCATCGCTGGTCCTCTGGAAAACATTAGAAAAACCTAACCAGGGTCCGGTGTGTTTTCCAGTATTTAGTGTTTTCCAGTGTTTTCCTGTATTCAGTATAAAATGGTGTTTTCCAGTGTTTTCCGGTATATAGTGTTGCCATGAAATATCCAGTAGAATTTTAGTTAACTGAGCAGTGAGCATGATGTCAATGTGGACATCACATATTAGGAAGTTTAAAAATAATAAAATTATTGGATAAATCAGTGAATTGATTCAGCTTTAATTGTGTTCTTTATACACTGCTCAGCCAAATCTCTTTGATAATGATAGTTGTATATAGTGAAATTATTTATTATCTATAGTTGAAGAGTGATGAAGATCAATTAAAAGAATTAATGGCTGTTCAAGAATTAATGTTGGATGGAGACAAGCAAACTTTTACTGTAAGTACCTGTATATGTAATATTCAATTTAATTGCTTAAAGAATAATAAGCATGCATAAAAATTTTGGTTAAAAACTTGTTGTGTTGAAAACTTGTGTTGAAAACTTCTTGTGTTGTAAACTTCTTGTGTTGTAAACTTCTTGTGTTGAAAACTTCTTGTGTTGAAAAGTTGTAAACTTCTTGTATTGTAAACTTCTTGTATTGTAAACTTCTTGTGTTGAAAACTTCTTGTGTTGCCAAACTTCTTGTGTTGTCAAACTTCTTGTGTTGTGCATTTCTTGTGTTGTAAAACTTCTTGTGTTGTAAACTTTATGTGTTGAAAACTTCTTGTGTTGTATATATGTCTAATTGAAATTAAGAAGATAAATACAGTAACTGTTATATAAACCTTCAGTCTATGCAATGTTATTGGTACAACATTAGCTGGAATTTATGTGATTTTATTGTAAACTTTAGAAAGCCCTGTATACAGTAGGATTAAAGACATCAGAAGAACTACAACAAGATATTAATAAATTAACAATAGGTATACAACGGGCTCAAGCTAAAATACTCGGAGTTGAACCACCTCCTGAAGAACCGGAGGTAATAAAACTTTCTCTCTTAAAAATATATAAATCTAAAACTGTTTATAAGTCAGTTATATATCAATTGTTTCTCAAGATCCAGCATGTGAGTTCAAAATGTTAAAGGGCAGTTCAGTCATACATGTCATTGTGCACAATAAAGAACCCTGTTTATTGACCGGTCTTAGTTGGATATGTTTGTGATAAATGTGTTATTTAAACATGTGTTTATACAGGTAAAGAAGCCAATCTTTAATCTACTCAATATACCTGATGATCAACTTACACAGGAACAGTTAGAAACAAAAAAACGTCAACGTATCTTAAAAAGTGCTCAAGATGGTAGAGCTAAGGCACAAGCTGTGCAAAGAGCTAAGAGGCAAAAGGTAAAAATAGTTGAGCTTTATGCTTGCAATGAAGTATTTCTAATCTCAAAGCTGTTTATCGTCATTTGAGGGATATTTTGCAGTATTTAGCGCCACATATAATGAATGAAGGGCCTCTTTTCATTCCAATTGTATCCAAAGTGGACATTATTGACTATCGATATTTTGGTTTAGTTTACATGATAAAATGTTAAAAGACAATCAGGGAGTATTTTAGCATGAATTAGATATTGTCCAATTATTGGTTTTAATAATGTAACAGCATTGGAATAATACTTATCTCTTAACTGAAATTGGTGACGATCTGAAATCACATTAATTTGCACAGCAAAAAGTTAACTCCATAAACCCCATATTGTTTTAATAACCTTGGTTTAATTTTTTTTTTAACCTTGGGTTGATTTTTCTCCAAACGTTTAAGCAAGGCAAAGTTAACTCTCTGATAAACAAAATGACTCTCGGAAAATTTTGAAGGCAGATCCATATTCCTAATACTTTAAACAAATTTTACAACAACAGGAATTAGAAGAAGAGAAGGTTCTAGAAGACAGACGTAAGAATGATTTCCTTGGATGGTTGACAGAGGTTCGTAACAAACGACAGAAAATATTAGAGTCACGGAATGTAAGGAGAAAGAAAAAGGGTGACATGGCTAAACGTCGTACATATGCCTCACAACAACGAATGAAAATAATCACACAGTTGGCTCAAAGTAAGTGAAACTTTCTTCTGAAAAAAAATGATTCCCCCAAATCTCTTTATTACTTCATTATACTGCAAAGATCTCTCTTTTTGTGGATATGAAATAAATGTGGTTTAACATCTTACTTTTCTAAACAAACTGAACTAATGAATACAGGAAAATGTCGTATATTGTGGTTTTAGAGTGGCTTCATTCGGCAAACCTCGAAAGATTCTACGCATCTAATCTCGGCAGTATGGCCATTTCCGCCATATTTCAAAGTTTTCGAATGAAAAATGGCTGCCCCCATGGAAATTTCTGTGGAGAGTGTATAATATCAACAAACATCCCTTTGGCATTGGGTTTTGGGAATTACCAGTGAATTGTATCAAACCAGCAGCCTTGAGACAATATCTCTACCTGGTAGAAGTAGAAGTACAAAAGACGCAATTTGGGTCTTTTTTGTAAAAGCGACATGTTTACCTGTTTAAAGTAAACCAGTAGTCGCATCGCAAATGTATGGCGTAGGTACATATCAATTACTGTCATACAGCCGAGATTTGATGTAGGGTACCGGAATCTGTTGAAGATTTGCCGAGTGATAGTGGCTACTGCCTACTCTTGTTAAGATCTCTAACTGTAAGGGTTATTTATTGTGTTGCCAGCAATGTACACTGAATCTCAGTTTTTACGCTCCATCCATCTTCTGACCTGCTCTATTGACAAGTTGATGCAATAATTGATGTCAGTATTCAATTATTTGGCACTCTGACTTCCAAATTTGTAAGTAATAATCCTGAGTAAAGGAGAAACACAACAGATAACAAATCCACAACCATTACAAACATATCACACAGACAATAGTAATTAATAAAAGTAATATCAAATTAAATGAATGGATCCAGAAGGTGACTGAGTTTTCACTGTGCCGTACAATCCTGGGCCTGCAGTCACACAAGTTTAAGAGGTCGATCAAGAGATGTGATTTAACGTCCACTTGACACAAACTAGGTTATTTCAGCACTAATGACACAAGTTTAAACAAACTCACAAAAAGGGAGGTAACCGCAAAACACAAAAAAGGAATGTTGTTCGAAGCATAATTAGATCATCTATTTGACTCACTAACGAGGAAATTTTGATTAAATGTAGTGTCTAATACTGATGTCTTACATGTTTCTAGAATCATCAAAGAAAGAAGATACATTTGGTCAGAATGATGCAGATTGGGAAGTTTATAAAGAAATTGTAAGTAATAGATTTATTATAGTATATATACAATCCTGGAATTGTATGCATTCTTCAAATATATTGAAATTTATCATTTGCATTCTACTACACCTAGATTGTAAATTTTTCTATTATCTTGAAGAATCCTGAAATGGGAACAAGTGATTCTGAAGCAGAAGATGAAAAACTTGAGGAATTAGAGAATATGTTACGAGAACATGATCCAGAATTCCAGAGGTATAATATCATCAGCGACACTCTTGTTATTTCTCTTGTTAATTTGGCTCTATTTTTTAAGACGATTTTTTAGGTTGTGGTGACTCAGTGAGTAAGACAATAGCTTGCTAAAAAGGTGGTCTTGGGTTTAATTGCTCCCAGTGTTGGCCAAGAAAGTTCCTCCGGATTTTCAAGCATGGTTCCCCTTGTCAGTGATGCGGAATAGAGGGCCTAAGAAGGAAAAGTGTCTAGTTATTCAGATGTGACAATAAACCAAGTGTCTAGTTATTAAGATGTGACAATAAACCAAGGTCCCGTTTACATATTGGCGCACACACGTACAGAAACCTTGAGAGTTGAAATTTGAAATAAGAGTAGGCTGAAGTGCCACTGTTCAGGCAAAATTTCTCTCATAGAATAATTGCCCCTGTTCTGCAGAAAAGTGGGACGTTAAATCTAAATCTCAATTTATATTTTTATAGGGAATTAGATTTTGGTGGGTTACCAGGAGGAGAGTTTAATTTAGCTGAATATTATCAACTACATTTAGCAGTAGAGAAAATCAGGTAAGTAAATATAAGTTTGTTAGATACAGAGTCAATAGTTGTACCCAATGTTTTGTCAAATTGTTCAGGGTAGAAAAATTTGTACCAGGGTTTAGATAGTATCTCAGATTTAAATCATTTATAGATTTACACACCAATAGTATATTACAGAATTAGATTAAACTACATCTACTTGATTTTAAACAAATTCAAATATTTCACATAATTTATTTTCTGGTTCAGCATTTAGACATTTTTTATATTAAGAGTACCAGAGATATTATTTCAACCATCAATGGTTGGTATAGAACAAGCTGGTATAGCAGAAACTATGGACTATGTCCTTAAAAAATATCAACCTGAAGATCAAAATAAACTTGTAAAGGTTAGTAAGAGATTGAATTTCTTATCTAGTATACATGTATATTAATAATAATAATAATGAGGTTTTATATAGCGTCTACTCCATGTTGACACATGCTCAAAACGCTTTTAGTAATGGCTCTACTGGTAAAACTGTCGAAACAGGAAAGTCTTTACTGCGGATTTAAATTGATTAAAAGTTTGTTGATTCTTGACTTTATATTATATCTTGGAACAACTAGTGACTGTTTATTTTGAGAGCGAAGTTATCTAATAGTGTTGTAGTCATATAAGAGTTCAGATAAGTATTGAGGAGCTGCATTATTGCAACATTTATACACTAATGTTAATATTTTGTATTTGACTCGCGTCTCAGCAGGTAACCAGTGTAATGAAGCTAGCACATTCCTTTGAAATAGACTTTCAATAGTAAAGAGGTTTCATACCATGGGTTCCATGAAATTCATACGTTCACTTAAAAATTTTATGCTGCTGCCAATAATGGTAAATCATTTCTTGTTGGAATATGGAAGTTCGGATGTCACAAGATAGAATGGAATCTCTTATATTCAGTGAACATAATATCTTTTTACTTTATAATGAATGTGTTCATTTTTTCATATTATTTTTCAGTGTGTATTTTTGACTGGTGGTAATTCTAATATTCCCAATTTTAAAGAAAGAATGGAGAAAGAATTACTAGAAATGAGACCTTTTCAGTCAACTTTTACAATTTACAATGCTGGTCAGATTTATTTCTTTTTTTAGTAAAATTCAATACTAGCACTTCATGAGTAATATTGTAAGATTCCTAGAAATAAATCAAATATGTTTAAAAGAGTAAATATCTTTTAAATATAGACTCTCTTCTTCTTAAGGTATCCACATCAACATTTAAAATCATCTTTGACAAAGTAGAAGTTCTCATAGACCCAGTTCTCACAGGTTTCCTCCCCCCCCCCCTATTTTGATATCCTAGTATCATAATATACATGTTAATAAACTTCAAACCACAATAATTGAATAGTCCCAAATTAGGGCTGTGGTAGCAGTATTTTGTGATCCACCCTTATAGTACTGTGTATTATTCTTTCCCAGTTTGGTGTTCCTCTCTTGACTAAAACCCCACCCCAATTCCTGCCCTTGATAAAATTCCTAGCTGGAAGCCAAGTGCCCGCTGCTCTACTTCTAAATATTAATTTTAACAATGCCAACTGTTGTATATTATGTAAGTTTATTTGAAATCTCTCATCTCATGTAAAGCGCATTTGAGCACTATGTGAATTGTGCGCTATATAAATGTTCTAAATAATCAATAATAATAATAATACTTGTGTTTGTCTATTACAGCTAATCCAAGTCTAGATGCATGGCTAGGAGCTAGAAAATGGTCGCTATCACCGTATTTGAAATCATCATGTATAAGAAGAGAAGATTATAATGAGATGGGAGAAGGTTACATTAAAGAACATTTACTCTCTAATCAATTCTTTCCTACACCTGTACTTGTACCAAAACCTACACCAACAACAGTCACTTCTGTATCTTGATTGACAGATATATATATTTTGATTGACAGATTGATATATCTTGATTGACAGATTGATATATCTTGATTGACATTGGTATATTTCGATTAACAGATTGATACATCTCGTATGACAGATTGGTGTATCTTGATTGACAGATTGGTGTATCTTGATTGACACATAAGTGTAACTTGATTGACACATTAGTGTATCTTGATTGACACATTAGTGTATCTTGATTGACACATTAGTGTATCTTGATAATAAATCTAAATCTTTATTGAATTGAGATTTAGTGTATCTTGATAAATCAGGAATCATGTATATTGATTGACAGATAAGTGCATATTGATAAATCGTTTCGATTCACTGATAGGTGTATCTTGATAAACCGATGACAGACGTATTGGCCTATCTTGTTTAGACTATAGTATATTGATTTACAGATTAATAGATTATTGTATCTTGTATTATTTGACATAATACACCAATAAGAAATACATATTATTTTCTTATCAGACAACTGTTAGTTTTATTAGTTGGTTGGGTGAAAAAAGTAGCACCAGCACTGAAGTTAAACTTCATTTCATTTATCAGACAGTCAAATTCATAGTTGTTACACATCAATGTGTTTTACTATAGATTTAGGTGTAATTGTTATATATTATGCATACTGTGTATAATTGTTACAAATCTATGTGTAAATATTTAACTGACCTGTGTAATTGTTATATATCTGTGTGTAATGGAACAGATCTAGATGTACTTGGTATACATCTATGTTTAATTGTTACATTTTTGTGAACAATTATTATAATGTGTACAATTTATTTTACAAATATATTTGAATTTTTGAAGATCTGTGTATAAGTGTTTAACAATTAAATGACCATACATGTTAAAAGGAAACAAGATATTCTGCATAGATGTGTCATTATACGCAATGTACATGTTTCATATCACTTTCATTGAGATTAGATAAAAATAAATAAAAGCCCAGCGGGCTAGAAAATACATCAGTGTTTGTAAATTTACTGATAAATTGCTAAATATTGGTTTGAGATTGGTTCATATCATACAATCTGTGAGATTTTATTGTTGACCAATGTCGGTGTCTTGTTGGTGTGTTTGTCTTGTGTGTTACCAGATAATTGGTACCGGTAATGGGGACCTGTCCGACGTATAGGGCCTACTATTTGATAATAATAGTAGGACTGCACTTCATTGCCCTTAACAAAAGAAACAGAAAATGAAAAAAACAAAATACAGTTGGGCAAAAAGAGATAGTCAAGGCAAGGTCGAGGAAATTCGTTCCAGAGAATTTTTATATAATGCTTGAGAAAGGCAGATTTTTGAAGACCACAAAATACATGACACATCATTTATGTTCAACAATCTACTATTTGATAATAATAGTAGGACTGCACTTCATTGCCCTTAACAAAAGAAACAGAAAATGAAAAAAACAAAATACAGCTGGGCATAAAGAGATAGTCAAGGCAAGGTCGAGGAAATTCGTTCCAGAGAATTTTTATATATGCTTGAGAAAGGCAGATTTTTGAAGACCACAAAATACATGACACATCATTTATGTTCAACAATCTTGATTTCTTAAAAGTTGAACTATAATATATTTCAAATCGGAGTAATTCTGACCATGTTGATTTGAAACAAATTGTGTGTGGTCGTTCTCTCGTTTTCTTCCATTACTCCAGAACCCAGAGGGTCTGACAAGGAACACAGTCTACATGTAGTTTGGCCTTGACTTACACATAGCAGAACCTAGACATAATTTAAAATAAAAGGAGGCGGTCGTATCCGGGTAAAAATTCCCAGTCAGCACACAGCACTTCGTACTTGTGGGTGATAATTCGAGAGAGAGAGAGAAATAGGGTTTAACGTCCACTCAACACAACTAGGTAATTTCGGGACTAACATATAGTTTAATTTTATTTCAATAATTCGCTTGTGCGTAGGGGTCTTTAGCAGTGGGTGGAAACCGTCGTGCCGGAGGAAACCCACGAGGTTGAGAAGGCGCCCCTATCTCCATGACACATACGCTCACACCAGGGCTCGAAACCACAGCCACAAGCCAGAGGTGGCCGGTCAGCTAGAGGTCGAAGCGCGGCACTCTAGACCACTAGGCCATCCAACCCCCACCCCCAATATTATGAAATAAAGATGCACAGCATGATAGTCCCGTAATACTAATAACCTAGCAGGTTGAAAGTATAGCCCACACTATCATTGATTACCAAAGCAGTTCATTAGGGTTAGTAACTCTTCACGCCACGGTCACACAATTTTATCATATTAAAAATGTTTTATTAATATTTTGTTTCACCACACTAGGAACGGGTTTGAGTGATTTTAAGTTAGGCCCAAAAAATACACCTCGCTCTGTTCGGCTGGACAGTTTATTGAGCTTTAAAGAATTTAAAATGTCTTTTAAATACTGAATTTTCTCCACCTACAAGAAATATACAATGATCGTAAGGTAGCCTACTTATATTTGTCGATATTTATTCTTTAAAATGAGACATACAATCAGCATGGCTGTCTATCCTTTTCTTAAAACCCTTTGTCGTAAATATTTTTAGTTGTCATTATGCCACTGAATCCAACCCAACTCCAATGCGCGGAAACACGGAAACGAAATGAAATAGGGGTTTAACGGCCTGCTGTTCGGCACCGATTAGGCTAATGTAGCATGTAATATATTACACTTTATTATCGATCCTAGCCTGCATGTCACACTGGGGTGTTAAAATTTTCAACTGTTTTCGGTAATCAAATCTAGATATGTAGGCCTATCATACGTTTTCGTTATTGTATATGGTTTAAATACCTTTGCATTATGTATACTATACTATTCAAAAAAAGTAGGGGATATTCGATTTTGGGGGCATAATACTAAAATATGCAAATGACTACGAAAAAAGTCACTATAGAACCAAACAGAAGAAACATTTCCAGTTTGACTTTGAATGTTACAGTCTTTGTGGCATTGAATTCCAAACATCAGTTTAATTGTTTTAGTGACCAGAAAACAAATTTTGATATGCGTCGGCTTACCCAAAATGAAAAGTTACGTGCCCATGGCATGCTACAGATCGGCACAACACAGGCGGTTGTGGCGCGGACGATGAATGTTTCTCAGTCTGTCATAAGCAGGCTATGGTCCAAATACCGTGATACACAATCTGTACAGGACAGACCACGATCACGTCGACCAAGGGCGACAACTCAAGCCAAGGATCGATTTATCCTTGGCCTTGAGAAATCGTGTCATCACAGCAAATCAGAATAGCGTTCGTCTTCAAATAGACACTGGTGTGGGAGTGAGTGGCCAGACCATTCGAAATCGACTGCATTGGGGTCACCTTCGCGCCCGACGTCCTCGCGTAATCCCTTGTTTGAGAGATCATCACATTCAGACAAGACGTCGTTGGTATAGGGATCGTCAACACTGGATAATCGACACCGGAGCAATGTGATGTTTTCAGATGAGTCAAGGTTCACTGTTGATTTTTTTGACAGACGTAGGAGGATGTGGCGTCGTCGAAACGGGCGCTTCCGAGACGTTAACGTCATCGGACATGATCGATTTGGGGGTGGTTCTGTTATGGTGTGGGGAGGCATCACTGTTGCTGGAAGAACGGCTTTACATGTTGTGTTACAGGGTGTGTTACAGGCCAGTACTACAGGGACAACATCTTGGCAGTCCATGTTGTGCAGTTCGCACGACGTCATGGCCACCGTTTCATCTTCCAGGATGACAACGCACGATGTCACAGGGCCAGGATCGTTACAGGTAACCTCCAACAACAGAACATCACCACATTACCTTGGCCAGCACTGAGTCCCAACCTCTCCCCCATCGAGCATGTCTTGGACATGCTTGGACAGAGGTTACGTCAACGTCAATACGTCCTGCCAATGTCCAAGAACTTGCTGCTGCGTTGCAACAGGAATGGGACAATCTGGACCAAAATGACCTTAGACGTCTCATTAGGAGTATGCCACGTCGGATCAATGCTTGTTTGGCAAACAGAGGAGGATTTACCCGTTACTGACTTTGTTGTGATGCTGTGGTAACTTTGCTGTTTGACCCCGGGTATCATTTTACCCTTATAATGGTCAGTCTGTGCCTTACTTAGTCTAACGATCATTTGGAATAAATCGATGAATGTGAACTTCATTTCGTTTTGTCATTTGTTTCTTCGTCAGTTTCATTAGGTGACTTTAATAACATTTAAAAATTAAATATCCCCTACTTTTTTTGAATAGTATATATCATTTCGAAATTCAACAAAAAATATGGATAACGTTTGAGATTTGATAACTTCTGAGTTTGAGCGAATTAAACTGTTGAATCATATGGGTAATGGGTATTGTCAAGTTACACTGTCTACTCATATACTACTTACATAGTGCAAATTTTGTGCGATATCTTATTAAAATTCTATTTTCATAAACTACATTTTTTGGTTATATTAAAACCATGTCATCGTCGTTATCTTAAAAAAGCTTGTTGTTACCTTTATACACACCCGCTTACTTAGGTATCACACTGAAAGCGTGGGTAGTATAACAAATTAAAAAAAAGTACCTAAACCATGCCAATGCTATATGTACGAGGTCCAAAAACTAGTGTGGCACTATTTTGGTAGTCAAAATGGCGAAGTGCAGTACAGTTCTAAAACATTTTTGATTTGTTCCGCTCGGCGTACTTGAAATTTTTGCTCATTCTAGTTCAAATAAGGGAAGCCATGGGAAAGAATATTTGTTTTGCCTGCAAGGGTGTCTCTATAGAAAACTTATCAATCAGAGCATCTTGCGGTGTAAAGAGGCAATCGATTGTTATCAAATATCTTGTTTAGAAAGGTTCGATTATCAATTATTAATTAACACCGGTAATCAATCCGCTAGATCACATCAGAAACAATTTGAACAATCGAAGTGCGGAGCTGTAATATGCACTGACTAACCTTTTAATTAAGTGTACCGATACTTTGTGTGTACAACTGTATTTTTTTTAACAAATCTCTGCAAAAACATAAAGACATTACTGTAATAGTAAGTGCACGGAGACTGCACCACACATAATTTACACAAAAACAAATATATTGACAAGACATCATACTCAGAAACCACAAACCAACACACAATTCAAAAATATGAAGATATGACATGCTATAAAGGAGCTAAATCCGCAACTCAATATCATCCAACATCTTCGACAATACAAACACGAATTACTTGTAAATTCAAAATAGCATTGATGTTGTTATCTTACCGGGAAAAGAGTGACTTCTGGTATCCAACATTTAAGATAAAATAAAATAATTACCATTGGTACACGAATCGTGTACCATAATGCGTTTCAGGCCCATTTTTTAACGACGGACTTGAAGAATGAGGCTAGCTGGTTTGAAATTAGATTAAAGACAGAAATGATTGAATGGGAATCAGTTTATATATTCATTATTATATGCGCTGTGACCCATATGTGTGAATTGCTATGTCCGATCACGGTGGCTAAGTGGATAAGGCGCTGGTTTGCTAGCCTGGAGGTCGGGTGTTCGATCCCTGCATTAGCCGAGAAAGTTCATCTCGATTATCCGGCGTGATTTCCCCTTGTCAGTGATGCAGAAGGAGAGCTTGACAAGGACAGCTCGTTCGGATGGGACAAAAGACCGAAGTCCTGTGTACACATTGGAGTGCACGTAAAAGATCCATTGGCAGTTGGAATTCGATATAAGAGTAGGCCGTAGCGCCGCTGCCCGGGCAAAATTTACCTCACAGCACACTGTATGGCGTATGCCCGTCTTCCATTAGCCCAGGTTAGGTGCATAATAGTAGGAAGTTAAACCCCATTTCATTCATTCCCTAATATTAGCGATTTAGCTCCTTTAACGAGCGTTACAATCATTATGTGTATTTTTTTCTCATCTAACAAACATTGTACTGCTTTGCTTTTGGAAAACTTCATCCCTGAACTCACCCTGACCCCCCGCATCGCAACCTAATTATTGAAAAAAATAACTATGTAAGATTTCGATATTTAACTGTCCATGTTTGCTATACATAGCCCCCCCCCCCAAAAAAAAATAGAAGATGAATATATTTTTTTTAATTTTAAAATAACTTTATTCCGAGTGAGTTGTGAATGTTTGAAGTTTTGATAAGATATAGCCCATAATCGCGATTGCCAAGGCCTTGCCCAACCCAGTCAATAGCTCAGCCATTGGCCTATTATTTATGGGCTTGACGTGTCATTAAATGTCTAAATAATAATTATGAAACATCTAATGCTGTGTTCACACTAGCCTTTTAATGCGCATCGAATGCACATTAAAGCCTTAAGTCGCTAAAACGCGTCACACTCAATGCGCATTAAACCAAAACTAATGCTGTGTTCACACTAGCCTTTTAATGCGCATCGAATGCGCAATAAAGCCGTAAGTCGCTAAAACGCGTCACACTCAATGCGCATTAAACCAAAACTAAGCCGCTTTAGCGAAACCGCATTTCTAATGCGCATTGGCTGAAGCGATATAACTGACGCGCATCACAATTACAAGAGTGATCCACTTTAATTCGCGTTAAGCGTTGAGATCGAACAGCGCTTGCACAGTAAAGTACTTCCGTTTTATCGCATGGGGAAAGCTGTTAATGCGCATTAAGTGTGACGTGTTTTAATGCGAATCGAAAGCGGTTTAATTTGTAGTGTGACGCCACCCGTGGTAACGAAAGCGCCTTCCGTAGGGCGTTTTACGGAAAGCGGTTTGAAAGCGCATTAGGTGTGAACATAGCATATGCCCCTTTAGCGAAACCGCATTTCTAATGCGCATTGGCTGAAGCGATATAACTGACGCGCATCACAATTACCCCATCTGATAGTTCCATTGATATAGATGTCGCACGCTGTTAATGCGCATTGAGTGTGACGTGTTTTAATGCGAATCAAAAACGGTTTAATTTGTAGTGGTAACGAAAGCGCCTTCCGTAGGGCGTTTTACGGAAAGCGGTTTGAAAGCGCATTAGGTGTGAACATAGCATTAAGCTCGAAAAACGCCCTGCAATATTTAGCTCTAACCTAATTCATGTTTAAACATTAGTCTGAAAATGAATGAAGCATTCCGTTGACGAGGCGTGGTTTAGAATACCCGGTTGTACGTGACAAGGTTTTCTTATAGGTTTTCTCTGATTCCTCTGGTTTCCTCCCACTGCTAAAGACCCCTATACGCGAGCGAATTATTGAAATAATATTAAACCATATGTTAATCCCGAGATGACCTTGTATGTGTCGAGTGGACGTTAAACCCCATCTCTCTCTCTCTCTCTCTCTCCCCCGTTGACGAGACGTAAAAACTATTCTGTCCCTGTTCCCATACTAAACAGATCACACGACTCGAATAGATTATTAAAAAGAACAAGAACGCACTGTAGCCTTATCTTAGTCTTCAATCCAACTATTACCAGAAGACACGCAAGATAAGAAAGTATTAAGGTAGCTAGGATTCTATGGGAACTGTTTCTGTTTTCCTCACGCAAAGAGTTACAGTCACGTGACGCTCAGACAGAGCCTGAGCCTCGTTCCCCGAGGGAGCAAAGTGTTTGTTGCTGTATCTTCCGCCTCATAAATTATCAATGAATATTTTGTAAGCCAATTAATTTCTTTCATTTCACCCCGCTTTGATTTTCCGTTGATACCCCGACACGCAAAGTAATCAACTGGCGGGAACTATTTTCACTGGGAAACTCTCTTTTCTCTCACGAGAGGAAAAGTGTCTACTTATCAAATGTCGACAGTGAAATATCCTTACACGCAAGATATCTTATAAAAAGTACACGAAAATATTCATTAATTACATATCTAACACATAACGTGCCATCACCAACACGTGCTCAACGCGTGTTCCATGCACGAATTTTCTTCACTTAAAGTAATTTTCCTGTCCCTAATTTGTCTGTCATATTATAGAAAAGACTCTCTATTGAATTCAGTACATTAATATTTTGCCATTCTCACTGCCCTTGGCTACAGTAATCAAAATCGTATAACCGAGCACCAGTTAACACAATGGATTACTCCGTATAACCACTAAAAAAATGATAATACATGGCTAATTTTTAAATAATTCTTTCTCTATAAAACGAGAATCTGACATATATCGGAAGTGAACATCAGACAATATGTTATTTTCCCCGTTAAATTACCATGTAAAAGATATAAATGAACATATTAATATTATCACCCGTGTCCAATTTTTCTATCAAAATACCTACCCATGTCTACGTGCACGTGTCATGATTGGAGAAAATTTGCATTGCCGTGTTATCAATTTACCTGTTTCCAGAGTAAGGCTGTAAACTTTCCTAAAATCAAAAACAAAACTGGACAATGCAATGAATGAATGAAATGGGGTTTAACGTCCCTCGCTTCCGCACCTAACCTGTGCTCATTGAAGACGGGGATGTAACTGGACAAAGTCATCCAGAGAAATTATCATTAATATAGAATACATTAACAGTGATACATTTTAGAAAAAGTAAGAGTATAGGCCTACGAACTCCCCGTTTAATGAAACCTTTTTAGTAGTGTGTGTGTGTTTTAGGGCGTTGAAGGGTGGTGGGGGTGGGGGTGGTCATGGTTTACAGATAACCATGCAATCTGTTTAACAGAGTTAAAGACAGTCGTCTTTTATCTCTGTCCAAGATGACTGACCTATGAAAGGTCAGACCGCTATAATTCAATTGGTGACGTCACCACATTCTAATGTTTCCAAACATATTAAGATGGCGTACATAACGTCAAAAAAGATTACTTCTGTACCTAATAAAGCTAAATGTTGAATATTTGTTATCCAGATATACTTCAAACTCATTTATTTATTTTTCTTGTACTTCAAAAAAATGTTTTAGAATTTAATTTTTCGCAGGAAGAAAGTTAACATTTTTGCTCATTATAAGACGCATAGATGGGGGGGGGGGCTAGTGGTCTAGAGTGTCGCGCTTCGACCTTTTGCGGCTGTGGTTTCGAGCCCTAGTGTGAGCGTTTGTGGCATGGAGATGGGGGCGCCTTCTCAACCTCGTGGGTTTCCTCCGGGCACTCCGGTTTCGTCCCACTGCTAGTGACATCTACGCGCAAGCGAATATTGAAATAAAAAATCAAATCACATGTTAGTCCCGAAACGTCCTAGTTGTGCTGAGTGGACGACAAACCCCATTTCTCTCTCTCTCTTTATCAGTCATACTAGCGGCCAAGAGAATATTTACTGCAGGGTCAGTGTGATAACCCTGGTCAACAAGTAGTTTGTTTAAGATGGAACTGTCCTGGCCTTTTATTTTATCCAGCCAATAAAGATAGACTTTTGATGTAGCGAAAATTGGTTTTTACCAACCACAATGCCCAAAATTAAAGAATTTAGATAGTAGACCAATCGTCATTAGAATCGACAAGAATAAGGATCAATTTTAATTAGATTGGAACAAACTATTCCTCATGGTTACGAATAATCCATTTTGGGAAAAAATTAAAGGGGCTTAATCCTTCATATTTGGGATCTAGAAATTAACACGAATAGGTTGCAACGCATATAATAATGTTTTTACGTCTAATTTCAAATCAGTTATGTTTAGCGGAATACCCCTAGAAGCCTCAATCGAATGGCAATCTCTAGCGCCTGGTTATTCTAGTCTACAACGATAGTCTTTATTGTACATGCTCTCCAGATAAAGATTTGTCGTCACCGTTTGACAAGACTTGTGGAATATGTAAAACCTCGTTCTTTGGGTCCCTTGATACAAATGGCGCTGAAACGTATAATGGTAAATCAATGGTAATTTTTTTTTATCGATTGCAGAAGCACACCTGTTCCCGGTACGATCACAACATCAGTGCTGATTTGAATTGACAAATAATTCGTGATGATATTGAATTAGAGACTAAACTACTTTAAGTTTCGAATGACTTACATTACCAGTATGTACAAAAATATGACATAATAGAAAAAAATAAACTAAAAAGTATAATAGCTTTTGGTTTGCACCTCTTCAACAATATCAAGGTACTCGTAAGATATTAAATCATCACGCAACTATCTTCGCTATATAAGTGTCAAAAAATTATAAACATTAAATGCTTTAAATAATTCCGAACAATTTGGATAACACCCATTTAAACGATTTCCCGGCACCTAAAACATGAACCCTAGACGTCATAATTGTGTAAACTGATCTGCTGCTTTTAAAATCGTCAAATTAAATGTTATGTCAGTGTGGAATTTTGAAGAAATGCAATAAAACTCGGCCATAACCTCGCCTTTAATACGGTGCACACACAGTGAATCTATTACTATAAAATGGCTTTAAAATATAAAACTAATAGTTGATTATCGAGCGGACGATTATTGACGCGTGACGAGAGTAATCGATACTGTTCTCTCTCGCGCCGATCAACTTTTATTGATCGAAATTATTTTTTCTTTAAAGGTGATTTAATTGTATTACGTTTAATAAAGCCTTCCCTTCTAATTATATACACTATTTATATTTTTATATTTATTTCTACTCAGTTTAGAAGCCACCATGTTTTGTTATATTTATTATGTTTTTAGATACACATAGCCATATATTATGCTCGAGAGAGCATTATTTTCGGATAAAGTAAAATTTTATAAAATAAACATGCAGATTATTATTTTAGTGTATATATATAGGCCTATAAACTAAACATATTGTAATTAGCTTTGTCAAGGATTATTAAAAAAAAAAAACCCGTAATAATCAGCATTCAACAAGGATACTGCCTGGGAAGAAGTCTGACGTGAACACAATACTTAGGTCATTTTGAGTCTCACATGCGGTTATTTTATTTGTATGGTCAAATTTTGTCTACTATACATGTATATGAAGGATTTAAGATCTCGCATAATTGAATTGAATGGAATGGAATGGGATTTAACGTCAACGTCAACAAACTACTTCGGTCATACACACGTTACCCCGGACCCGGACAGATGATAACCCGGTTTAAAATCGACAAGATAATCATATGAATGACAAAGATAATGTAAGAATAGATAAAGAGGCCTTTCTTGCTTTAATCGTTTAAATTACTTTATTTTGAGCCAAGTTATCACTGTTTCTACTTTTGAAAAGATGTGTGCATTAATTGTACCGGTATATTCGACTTTGTGCCTAGTTTTTCCATTTTAAATCAAATTATTAAATGGCCGAACCGTTTTATTCTAGTTAAACTCTCGAGGTAATGTCATGTTAATAAATGTCTAATTATTTATTTATAATACCATTTAAGACATAAAGAAAGGTTTGCAATAGGAAGATTTAGCAGATTAAGAACAATCTTTGATGTTTAAAAAAATAGCAGTATTCTGGGCCTGGACAACTCTCCATTTCCATATGTACTGCACTAGGATGGGTATGCTTATTTTTCCTTGAATGCCTGATACAACTTTTTCATTTTAGAAAGTTACATAGCTATACAACATTTTGTACTTTGTCCAGACCTGTTTGAAAAAATGTGAAAGTTCTTTTGAGCCCGAAGATTCACACCAGGATCATATCTGTCAAATTAAATGTCCAATCCACCACAGTCTGAAGTTCGATTTGAGCTGAAATAAAATACGACTTATTTTAATAATTTTATAATATTCATGATATGCTTTCAACATAATCCCCCGGAAAACACAACATACGATTTAGTATGGCACTGATTTAAAATATTAGTAAAAAATAGAATATAGGTAATATTTATTGTGAGAAGAAGTTTACTTATTGATGGGAATGTTGGTATATAAAGATGTCACAATGGTCAATTGACCACCCAGTATTGGTCATTTTTATTGACAGTAAGTATGTTGATGTCTAGACGGCTCAAGTCGTATATTAGTACAGCTCAGTAGAAGTCCATTTTATGGTAATCACTCTATTTATAACAGACCCCGAGTTAAATATATAAAACTTAACATTAAATATTTCTAATTCTATGCAATAAAAATAAATGAATTAGCATATTTGAGTTATTTATAGTGACAGTTATTGTGGTCATATATAGAGGTATCGTATTACCAATAACGACCAGGAATAGCTCTTAGGAAAATTAAGAATAAAATCACCCCAAATGCATAGTGATTTGAGGGCTATTTATATACCACAACATTTTGGATTTAGGTTAGAGAGAAAAAAAGAGAGAAAAAAAATCGCAATAATTACAGCTGCCTTGACTGGAGGCTCGTCGGTGAGATGTGTTTTCTAATACAAGATTTAAATTTTTGAACTTTATGCGGTATATTTATAAATGAGGTTTTGTATAGTGTATTGGGGAGGTCGCAAATTAGTATATATTATACATGTATCTCGAGTTTTAATCACTTGCTAGCCCGTATAGGTTGTAACGGCTGGAATGGTATAGTTTTATCTCTAGAATGCATAGTGATTTGAGGGCTATTTATATACCACAACATTTTGGATTTAGGTTAGAGAGAAAAAAAGAGAGAAAAAAAATCCCAATAATTACAGCTGCCTCGACTTAAGGCTTGTCGGTGAGATGTGTTTTCTAATACAAGATTTAAAATTTTGAACTTTATGCGGTATATTTATAAATGACGTTTGGTATAGTGTGTTGAGGATGTCGTAAATTAGTATATATCTCGAGTTTTAATCACTTTCTAGCTCGTATTGGTTTGTGTCAGTTGGAATGGTATAGTTTTATCTCTAGAATCGTTTGAAACGTTCATAATTAAAAGATAATATTAAGGGGTTTGAATAATGAAATGAAATGGGGTTTAACGTCCTACTGTTCTGCTCCGAACTGGGTTAATGCAGACAGCGGCCCTACGGTCTACTCTTATAGGCGGAACCACGACGGGAAATCTGGATGAACTTTCCCGGCCATTGCAGGGATCGAACACCCAACATCCAGGCTATCGAGCCAGCGTCTTACCCACGCAGCCACCATGACCCCCTACTATTACTTAGCCGCCTGGAGCGTTATCCCCTGCATTATACCTTTCTGCATATCTGTTATATATATTAGAATGTCCTCATCAATATACATGTATTTACAAATTCATTCTTAGATTTCTGCATTGTAAACATTCGATATCATCATCCTTCTATAATTATATATCCACATATAGGGTTCTCAAAATTATTTTCGAAACATTTTGTGCGTCAAGCGTTTTCAGAATGTTGGATGTGTTGCAAGGCTGGGCAATTAAAAAAGAACTTAGCGGTCTGTCACGACGTCGGACTGTTTGGTTGAAGATGATTAAAATGTGTTTAAAGAAAACAAAATATTTTACTTATTATTTGTGACTGGTGGGTCACACTTTTTTACACTTTATTTAATTACAATGTAATAAAATACAACTATACCAAACTTCAAAGAATTGTTTTACTATATATGTCTTTAATTGACCTATAAGCACAAGATGTATTCAATTTGTCTTTCTTGTCCATGAGAAACTAAACTACAAAATTCAGAAAACATATTATGCAATCAACCTGGAACAACCAGAGAAATATTATTTTATCGAACATCATCGAATATTACTTATACCCAGTTACTGGGGTTACATTCTATATATATTAGTGTTGTTTGTAGAACGGCGAAGCTTACAATAAAGAATGGTGATTCAAAAGCAGTCCTACATAGGTTTAATACGACAATTTTAAGGGTGGCTTTGATGTATCACCCAGAATCTCTTTAACAAGGAATCATTCCGTTTCTTCTGGGATCACCAAATGCACAGTGTCTTAACCTAATTACTAACTGAAGATTTCTGTTTGTTTTCATCATCAATAACTACCAATTGGATTGAGCTAGCGATTTGTTTTACACTACAGTAATTAGATTAAACTTCCTCTGGTATTAACAACAACGAGTAATGAATACCCCACTGTTTGTTCTAATAACCAATCAAGAGTGATGATGTTTTTCTCTGAAGATTAATCGCCGGAATATAATATGATCAAATGATTCTCCAACCTTCAGATTTGTCAGTTTCATTTAAAAAGTCTCAAAAGACGCAATGTTACACGGAGCTGAACAGGACTTTCTTTTAAAAAACAGCCCAAAAAGGTAAGATACCACATAGACCCCAATGTAGGCTACATGGATACAATTATAGTTCAGCTCAATATTCTGAAAGACTGTATTGCGCCTTTAATAATAATAAATATGTGTACATTATGTATATTGCGGCTAGACATTAAACTGAATTTCTGGATGGAGATTCACCACATAAAATGAAATCATAAAGCCTGTCATTGAGTCAAATGGCGTGGTTTCGAATCCCCGGCTGTACGTGACAAGTAGTAGGATCACCCAACTATCCATCCTCGGTTACCCAGTGTACACATTCCGTTCTACTCCACTATACCCTGGGTTAATCCATAGGGATTCCACGATTTCAAAATATCAGAATGTAGTTAAACTGTACGAGCCAATCAAAGAACAGTTTACAAATAAGTCTTCCGAAGACCCTTTAGCGACGTTTTTTACGTCATACAACTTGTTTACATAATTATTTGCAAAGTGTGCAAGAACGGCAGCCATGTTGGGGTATTCTTTGTTGAAAAAAAGATGAGAGTTACTTCCCTTCGTTTATTTCCCTTCCAAGTAACGCTTTCTGGGATTGGACGATAAAAATATCACAATCAGCCAGAGCAGATAATTTGAAATCGTGGAATCCCTATGGATTAACCCAGGGTATAGTGGAGTAGAACGGAATGTGTACACTGGGTAACCGAGGATGCCAACTATCCAACCTCGTGGGTTTTATCCGGGTCCTCCGGTTTCCTCCCATTTCTAAAGAACCCTACGCACAAGCGAATTATTGAAATAAAATAAAACCATATGTTAGTCCTGAAATGACCAACATGTGGTTTGTGTCGAGTGGACGTTAAAGCCCCTCTATTTCTCTCTCTTTCTCTCTCTCTCGCTTACATTGTAAACGATGTTTTTTTCTGGTACTATTATTACCGCTTTCCTTCTTTATATCAATAACGATACACAGCTCTATGCTACATGGATTACAGACCGTAATATCTTTCAAGCTAAACAATCATTTGTAAAATGCACCCCCCCCCCCCAAAAAAAAAAGAACAAAAAACCCCCACCAAGAATAATTTACAAATTTAAGAAAAGATCCCTTTAAGTGTTTAAATTCAAATATAGAAGAACAAAGTAACTTGATAAAATTGTTTAATATATTCATTTTTCATTTTCTACTTTTAAACTATTATAGCGATAATTTTTCAATATACATGTATTTATTTTTCATTTTCTACTTTTAAACTACTATAGCGAGAACGGAAAGCTAATTATCTAAATCTTACATAATGCATATTTAAATGACCAAAACCTATACCTTGAAGAGTAAAACAATAAAAACAAAGGCTGGTACTTAAAAAAATCCCATGTAATACAATAGAAGGAAACAGATGTATGCAATAAACAATGAAACTGATAAACTGATTGTATTAAACAATAACCAGATAATAAATCTACTTTATAATGATCAGGATTTTAAACAAAAATTCTTTGTCAAAAATGCTAAAATTTTGTAAATTGAAACTTTGTATTCCACAGATAGGAGCACTGCTGTGGGTTTAAAAGTGCATAATTTTATACATGTATATCAAAAAAATTGTTTTGCTGCTGCATGTGCGTTTTAATCTTTAGTCGTATTTAACGTCTCAAATCTCAAAAATGAGAGATAAAATTTAGGAAGCGATTTTCCTTTATCCAGGTAAACTATTAAATGGTGTATAGAGACGATGGATGTTCTACTCGGAAGTGCTATTTGATATATCCTGATTCAATTTGGCAAAAAACGATCAAATGGAAATTAATGTTATAGTTTTTCCCGAGTGAAAATGTTCGTCTTGACAGGAGATCGCGTGCGTCGTACAAGATGAGCACGTGACATCAGAATTAAATCTGCGATTGATTTGCATGATGCACGTGTCAATATTCTATAACGCTGGTAAATCACGTGACACAGATACGTAATCAGGTAGATTTGATATTGTGATGGTGAATATTTGACTAGGTTGTCTCAATCAGATTAAACTGATATCAAATAACAAACTCTAAATATACCTACTCCTCTCTCTCAGTCGTGTGGTTGGAAAATTCAATTTCGAATTGTTGTCTGTCATCTACGTATTCTGCTCTTTATTTCAAATATTGAAGCCCTTGTCAAACTTACGTGTTCTACACTAAAACGAGAGAGAGAGAGGGAAATGGGGTTTAACATCCACTTGACACAAACTAGGTAATTTTGGGACTAACATATGGTTTAATTTTATTTCAATAATTCGCTTGCGCGTAGGGGTCTTTGGCAGTGGGAAGAAACCGTAGGACCCAGAGAAAAGCCACGAGGTTGTACGTGGCAAGGCAACCATACTCCTTGTCACGTACAACCAAGGATTCGAAACAACACCTGTTGACTCAATGACGGTCTTTATGATACAGCGCGCTCACGCTAACCATTCAGCCATCTAACCCTCCAAAACGGAGAGTAGTTGCACACCCAGCATTATGTATAGTCAAAACTAACTCTTCGTTATAACATCCTCTGTCGATATGACTTTTGTAAATAAATTATATTATTTTGGAAACACGATGTAATGTTTTCTTGTTGATAATTTTATTTATTTGCCACCTCCATTGTCACGGGTGCGGGACGGAGGGTTTAGGCTAGAAAGAATTTCTACTCGTTCAGATGGAACAAAAACGAAGTCCTTACCTGGCTGCACGGGAGATTCTAAGTCCCTTATACTAGACAAAGTTATCTATCTACCCCACCCCACTCCCACCCATTCCACACAAAACAATTTAAAATTACCACCCCATTCTCAAAATAGTGTGTTCATGAGACATTCATCCAAACAGTATTTCTAAGTAAGCAAGATAAATATACCAGCGGAGAATTCAATATCTATATAAAAATAGAAATTTATTTCAATTTAAAGATTTATTAATGGAATAACATTACTACTGGCATATTATAATTTATGATTAAGTGATTTTTGATATAATTATTATTAGCTAATCGTCTTATGCCCTTTCGCATCGATGAGCAGTGAGAATTGACGTATGTCGTACATCCTGCAGGTTGTGCGTACATTTCTAGAACACCGGATGCCACTTTTAATTTGTTAGTTAAGCGATAGACCATGTCCACGAATAGCACAATTCAACATAGGTCACCATTATATGTTACTGAGCGACGTTTCAACAAAGTTTCAACTTTGGGGCTGACTTTGCTTGTTTTGTCAAGCAGCTTGACGGCGAGAGAGAGGGAGAAATGGGGTTTAACGTTCACTCGTCACAAACTAGTTCATTTCGAGACTAACATGTGGTGTAATTGTATTTCAATAATGCACTTGCGCGTGTGGGGTCTTTAACAGTGGCAGGAAACCGGAGGACCCGGAGAAAACCCACGAGGTTGATAAGACAAGCATAGCCTCAATGTTTCTCAGCAAGTACTAAGTAATCATACTCTATATAATTGTGCAATGTATATTCCCACTTTAGTTAATAAATTTATTAGACACAATTCAATAGTGTATTGCGATTAAAAATATCTGTAAATTATTGCATAAATATATCATGTCTGTGTGACCAAGTTTCTCGATTAAGTAACATTTTTTAATAACCAGATTTTTACTATTATTAAAAAAAAGATCATAAGTTAAGAAAAACATTCCTGCTCCATCAGTTTCCAATCACTCGTTAATTTATTAAAGATGGGATATGTTTGTAAATCGCTTTTAATGTGATGTTTTTAAATACTAACAAGATTATCTATGTATTAATGGTAAGTAAAATGTCTTAATGATGTAACAGCAAACAGGGTAACAAGAAGATAAATTACTCATTTTATTATCGCCAAATCATCGCTTTCTAAAACAAAATAAATTGACCAATTTCATCCCACTCATTAACAAACCGATAAAAATTCTCCCCGTTTTAAAGTTGGGTGTCTGATTTCGAATTAGTCGCTAACACCATTGAATTAAAATTCTTGACATTGAAATATGGTTTGTCGGCCCTTCTGTCATGGTGACAATTATCTCTCTCCCCAGGGGCTGGCAGCGAGAAATTGAGGGCGGGCTTCTCTAACTAAATTTGAAAACATTTATCGCTCTAAGAAGAAAGATTAGTGAATAAGGTAGCTGGACCCGAGACTCTTTTTGGTTTAAGGCCCCACGGGGCTGATTCTCCTCTCGATATTCAATACTCCTGTGTTACCGATAACCCTATTTATGTGCCATATGATACCGGACCTCCTGAGGCTAGAACTCTATTGGTCTTCTCTCTACTTTAACCGGGAGTGTAATTTTCACCCCAGGATAGAAACGGATATAATTTGGAACGTCCAAAAGTCGAAAAATAAAAATCCGAAACGAAATCTGTGGTTTAAATAATGACAACCACAGATCGGGTTTTGGGGCCGGTTTTGATAGTTAATATTACCCTTGCTGAGATCTAAACAATTCATTTTGAGCCTATCTGCGACTTTTTATTATTACTCCTACAGTTTCAAATCCCTACTATAACAAGACTCGCCACAACTTCAATAGCCACTACAGATATTATTTATCCCCATAAAGCTATTAAAATCTATCATAAACTAAGGGGCTCTATAGAAGTTATAAGCACTAATAATTATTACTATATAATAATACACACGCCACAGGTAACATCAAACACACCTCACAGATCCTCTCCTGAACACCAATCATTGCTCGTCTACTCATCACGTGATCACAGTGGGACGTCCCCGTGGCTGCGTTTACGTTAAAGGTATGATACGGTGATTAAACTCTCATTTTCTCTCAAAATTTATTCAAGAAACATAACTTTCGCTTTCAAGCATCACCAACCAACGTTGAATATTTTTGATTGATGAAATACTTGGTTTTATATGTATTGCTTTGAAATATTTTAACGAATATTCTCTGACGGCGTCATGTTTCCGGCACTTCATCTCAGGTATGTCAAAATTTTTATTCTTTTTCTTTTTTGAAATACACATTTTAAAAATATTTGATTAGAAATACATAATAAGTGTTGGCTTTAATATTATTTTCTCTGAAATTCGTGGTTTATGCTTCATTTGAAATCTTCTTCCAATCAGGCGATACGTGTAGTTCTCTTTTTGTATTCATTTCAAAATATGTTAATAATTGATTTGGGTTATACAGACAGGGATATTCACTAAAAATTAATTCAAAAATTGCGAATAATACGAACAAACAATTTCGGGCTAATTTATTTTTCCTGTTTTACTCCAAACTTCGCCACCGAGAACAAAGCCGCATTAAAATAATTTGTTCAATTCAAACAAGAAAAAAAAAACAGAGACAAGAAAGTATATGTTTTACTTTTCAAAAAAGATAATCTCTGATCCTTTCCTTTCTCAAAAACTTTTCACGGTTTGTTTCTAGGGTGCTTTTTTGTGGCCATCGCGCTTTAAAAGCAGAACTACCGCCAACAATTTCCACAAAACATTACAAGATTTTCACAATAAAAATATTTAAAAAGTATATTTATTTCATTTTAGTATGAATAATGTCCGTTTGCTGATTTCATAAGATTATTCCACAATTTTTCTTAGATTATGGGTGAAAATGAAGGATTGGTGCTAATCAATTTCATTTGTTTTGTAATTGGTTTCATTGTATTATTATTTTATTTAAACTCATTCAAATAAATAATCTCGAATTTTTTAAATCATTATTGTTCTTATTAAGATTATGCCTCGAATAAAATTTTATAACTAAACCCAGTAATACCATAATCCATAATAACTATGTTTAAAGATTGTTAACTTACAACAGAGGTGTATATCTAGACACGAAGAATAATATAATAATAAACTATAACGCATATTAAAATTGACGAATAATTACTAATTTATTTGGCGACGTTTCGAAGAATGTTACACTATCAGTATTTCTCTTTCAAAAATATTTTTATTCCGGATATCTAAATCTAAAAGGGATTGGAACCAGACTTACTCAATGGAAATCCCCCGCCACCGTCCCTAAGTATTTTTTACAGATTATTTCTCTAGTTTGTACTTGGTTCAAATGAGCTAAAGCAAAGAATATAATTTTAGGACCATCATATTTTTTTTTTTCACTGACCAAATTGATCAATGAAAAAAAAATGTGTAAATTAACAAGTCATGGGATGTCTTTAAATATCAATTATTCATATTTTAAATAATTAGGTTTTTCAAGGACTTATTTATAAATGTTTATTTCTGTTAAACTAAATATAACCAAAATTTATAATCCGGTGAAGTCTTGAAATATAATTTTTGGATTAAACCCAATCTTATTTTATTGAGACCGGTAACTAACCACAAATGGACTATATTTATGTTATATTTTATGTAGTATTGTGTGGTGTTATCTAAGATGGGGTTGTCTATGTAAACTATGCTATTATCGTAAAATTAAATGTCCATTCTTCCTATCTGTCCGTCTGTCTGTCCTACTGTGTAATGACCGCTTACTTAGTTTTATACAACTATTAAAAATGTCATCGTTGAACCAACTCTCTTAAACTTAATATTCTTTTTTTGAAAAAAATATCAATGCTTCGATAGAGAGTACGTTGTACATGCATCTATTTAGATAATCGTAATTTTACTGACAACAATGAAGACGTTATAGAAACCAGGACTATTTTACATATTAAATATTGTACAATTACGGTCTTTCTTTAAGTGAATTACTTGTGTTGAACTACTAAAACGGCGCCTTCAAACAATAATTTAAATGAAAAGAAATCTTAAAAGTTTACAAGGAATGACTAATTTAATATTAGAACAGGAAAATGGTGTCCCAAGTAACAATATATTATCATACCGTGTGATATTAAATCCCCCGCATGTCAGAAATAATGGTGAATCATGATGCACAACTAAGATTATTCATTAAACATCCTTTGAATCCAAAATTGATTCAGATCAAGTAGTTTTAACGCAAGTTTTGACCATTTAATGATTACGTTAGTTTTGTGCAATTTCACACGGTCATTTTTATTTGTATGAGACAAATGCAGTAATAATAATTCGGCAATATATATTTTTTTTCCAAGCCATCCCATTTAATACTTTATATTGTTGCCTAAAACAATTTTGTACGTTTGAGATATGATATTATGTCGACGATGTACCATAACAAGTTGGTTATGAGAACCCTCAGATTCTGTAGTGTTATGAGGTGGTGTTATAAGCATACCCTATAAACTGCACACGTTGATGTCGTGTACGATACAGGGTATGTGTTTTCTTCTAGTTAAAGGATTTTTCATGGCTAACAAAATATTTGTCATGCTTTTGTTTTCCGACGCAATATAGAGGACATGCTTATAATCAGATAAAACTTAATTAATGTGGTCCGAATATTTTGAAGAAAAATGATAAATTTAATGTAAAAAATGATAAACGTGAAAATGAGTTTTTTCTGTCATAAAATTGACACAGGTATTATTGAGACCGGTAACTAACCATATTATGGGATACATTTTTTTTAAGTGTATAATTAAAAACTCGTCCGAAAAGATGATATTTTTAAGATGCGTGATTGAAGCGGGGCGAGAACAAGTTTATTCAGTGGCTTCCTGTGAAATATTTTTCTAGAACATATTTTTGTGATAGCTAAAACAATTATGGGATGAGTTGTTTTCTCCATAACTTTACAAGCATTGACAACATTATAAAACATTGAAATGCTCATGACACCATAAAACTTCTAGTGTAACAGGTTGCCATGTAATCTAGTATGCGTGATTTTTTAATTTTAATTTTGTGCTAATGGGACCCTACACTGCAACAAAATCCCCAAATCCGCCTGAACTGCAAACAACCTTTTTGGATTTGTCTCACATTAAGTAAATAGGCGGTCATTTCTATCCTAAAGCAATAGTTACGAGCATTATGAACCCATCGACTATTTCAAATGGGCTTTCTTGCTAGTTAGTTTGGTTCATAATTCGACATAAATATAAGTGTAAATATGTACTTTTTCGAGAAATTGTTCCAGTGGTATAGCTCAGAAACTGTGTATCGACATGGGGATTCCTGTTCATATTGTGGTTATATATTTTAACATAATGGTTTCTATAATAAACTCTTGTTTAAAATGAGTATTGTTTCGTGTTTTAAACCTGTTTTTGACTGACCAACAATTCATCTCTTAGCAAGTCCAATACGGTCAAATTAGGCGTCATTAACTCTTTAGCTGTCGCTACTCCATGATTAACCCTCTCTCGCCTACAGTAAACAATCAAATCTAATTTAGTCGACTTATTGTTCATCTTCCAATTGTCAACGAAACGGATACTAACTCGAAATTACCTTCTCTAACGAAAACAATTGCCAACGACGTGAAAACAAAATGTTCCTAAAAAAAGAAGAGCATTTATCTTCCTCACAATGACGTCAATAACAAGACGCGTGCTGTTAGACATCATCAGGTGTCTTCCCGCAGTGCGACGAATGGTTTGATTTAAATTAACCAATAGAATTAGTTAAAATTCATTAGCGCTGAATAATCAATGGCTGTCACTATTTGTTGTGCGAAAGTTACTAAGGTGTATCTCCCCCGTGTGTTAATCGAGTTAGCTAATTCATCGTAAAGGCTTTTTTCTCCCCTATCCGGGCTTTATTCAATTAATGCAACACGAATAAATCTATTAAAATTTATTTTACCGTTAAGTTTATTTAACTTAAATTAACGAAGCTAAAATTTAATGCGATTATGCTTATGTTTTTATAATAGTTCTGCACAGGGTTTTCTAAAGTCAACTAACAGAGAAACAATTTTAAACAGAACGCCCAAATAATGATGTTTTTCTGATCAAGTAGACATTTATTATGAAGCCAGAAAGAAACATACACTTAATATGATAACAGATTGTTTTGTTTTACGATATACATATTAAAAATAGTGTGATGCCATTTCAAAAACTTAACTTAACTTAAATTTTGTTACAGACTTTCTTTCTTTTAAAAGTTAATAATTCCCTTAAAAAAGATCATGTATTATTTCTATTTATTGGGACTTTGTGTAAAAAAGAATACATTTTGAAATTTGAAATCTGCTCGATATTGTAAGTTTATTTGCTGTGACCACCAATATCATCATAATTATTATTTGATTATTTTGATTCAATTAAAAGGAATGATAAACACGGGAAAATAGTTGTTAACACATTATCTTAACCACGCAACAGTCATCGAATTTTATCTTTTAAATCTGATATCCAACAGGATGGAAAAAATCAACTATCATGAAAGGAAATCCTATAAATTGAGTGTATTGCTGCGATAACTACCGTCTCTGTTTTTGCTAAATAATAAAACTATGAGATAAAAATATAGATTGTGAAATGTCCAGACTCAAAATCTGAAAATGATCGAAATTTCCTGTCGTTACGTTTATGATTGAAAAAAGAAATCACTTTATTAATAAAACTGGGAACAAATTGGCGGAAGGAAATATTCCTTTACTTCATTCTTATATTATTTATACATTGATTAATCTACACAAAATACAGGCGGGCGCCATTTTACCTGATATTATTTCATCTATAATCGAGGCTATTATATCATCTTTTTGAAACACCGTCCGTAGATGGGTTTTTAATTTATAGCGCGAAAGGACCGCACGTTCAGCGCGTGTACTATGCATATCACGTGCTCATGCGCGTGAAACGTCTCGCTGTATGACGTCTAATTTTCGTAGGAATTACCGTTTAACCATCATGGGTAATTAAGTTTCGTGAAAATTATTAGCCAATTCTAGGTTTTATGGTGCATCAGCTATTTTTTTTACCTGAGAGAAATATGTCAAGATGGAACCAATCAATGAATCTGTCTGATTGTTTTCGCGCGTAAAGCTCCATACGCGCAACACTATCTCGTTAATTGAGACCATTAAGGCAATTATCGTCATCAGCAGTAAGTGAGACGGATTAGGAAGCGGTTCTTAGGCTAGGTGTGAGGATATTAATCCCGATGTTGTCGACAGTTTCTCGTCCCTCGATAGAAATAATTACACTCGAGATGTAACCACTACTGACAACCGATTGATAACACAATAAAAAATCTTTATCATAGCATTTAGCAATCAAATTGTTTGGTTGTCTGCAGATAAAGAAAGACCACACCAAGCGAGAATCGACGTTGCTAATTTTAGAGTTTTAATACAGACATTTTTCAGTCAAGTGCCAGATTGTAACCAAGTTCTTGTTACCGCGTTTATGTTTATATAAAAAAAGCACTTGTAATCAAATCATAATTGTGAGCACAAGGGGATAAATATGATGGTAATATTCCAAATATATAAGAAGATGTATCTAGGGCCTGTTTCACGAAATTTTAACTAAGATAAAATCCAAATATTATAAATTTGATTGAACAATATTCGATTGATTTTACTGCTTAGCCAATCAGAATTGAATTATCTACTAAAATTTGGATTTATCTTTAATTATGATTTCGAGAAACAGGGCCCAGGTGTTAATTAAACGTATGGGGCACATCGATTTACCACTTTTCCTCGGTGCTCTTGTGGTTTCGATAGATTTGATATTCATGATTCAAGTACTCCTAACCAATAAAGTTCTAGGGTTAGGATTAGGGGAAGGTGTATTTGTTGTACAGTGCATGTTTAGGACAGTTTGGAGCATTTTACCGATTTCCAACTCAACCAATAAAGTTATGGGGTTAAGTTTAGGATGATTAATCTTTTTTTTCAAAACTAAGATGGTCAAAGTCCCAAGAGAACATCTCAAACACAACATCCCAGAAGTAATTCCAAAGAAACCGTTACCGAAATATACTAGTTCAAACGCAAAATATATTTTCGAAAAATCCTGAAGTATAATGACCGTGAAGCAAGCAGCCTGAAATCGAAATACAAATTATCTCTCAAACAACGTATGGTTAACAACAGGTACAAATGCCTTGTGTTACTGTTAATAAGTTCAATTACTAAAGGCATATCAAAGTTAAACGTATGATTACTTTCTCTAAAACACTATATACCACTTTTGAGTTATGACTTCACTTTCGCAATTTCTTTTGTACCTTTGAACGATTAACATGAAAAGTTGTGTAACAGCTTCTGTTCAAATTTGAAAAAAAAAGATCAGACTAATTTTGTCGAAAGCTGCTCTTTTTTTTAAAAATGTTCGTCTTTTCTCTTTGTTTAAAAATGTCAGACATTTCACGGACCGTTGGTAAAATAAGATGACAATATGAAAGTTAATGAGAAAACCTAAAAGAAAAATATTTTCCCAGGTTTATAATATGACAAGTTACAAGGAGAAAGTAAAACGAGTGACTTCAGTAATTAAGAGTTTTAAGGCAGTGTGTTGTTATAACTATGATTAAGCAGCTAACCTATTACCAATATCACAAAACAAGATTGACACATAGCAACTTGTTCTTTTCTGGAAGGGCCAACTTCTCCTTCCTTGTATTGAAGATTTTGACAGTAGCCGCATTCTTGTGATATTAATCTTGGTATCGGTTGACGCAGATTTTGAACGACTTCAAGCTTACAACAATAAACATCCTTTAAAGTCCTATATCTCATCTTTCTTTTCCCCAATTTTACTGATAAAATTACCCCCGAAATCCACGACTAGCTGCCTGTCACTCACTGCGCGAGAGCAACACGAAACATTTAAGTGCCTATTGAAAGGGACAATAGATTGGGTACAATAACGGCTGATTTTGCCATTTAGAATGAATCGTCAAGCTGTAATAGGATAGTGTTGGGAGGTTAAGTGAGAAATTGAGCATTAAGAAATGATTAGGGTGTTAGTTAAAGACATTACAATAGTATGTTTACTGTCGGCATTCACCCCTCTATTGCATCCTTCCACTAGATTAAGTTTGATGGACTTCCTACAAGGCAAATAAAATTCGGACCCCTTTATCTTATACCGCGAACCTAACTTTTTTACACCGCTGTACATTTAAATCTATCCCATTTATATTGTTGTTTTTCTTTTCTTTCTTCAGTGCTACCGGCTTGTGTGATCGTAACACCTCGAGGCTTTCAGTTGAATCGGATAGAAGTTTTTCCCAAACAGCTCTTCAATCGTCACCCCCTAGTCACCCATCACGAGAAATGAGAGCCACAATGACCAGCGTTTCATTTGGAGCAATCGGTGCCAATCCCATGCACCCATTTCCTGGTATTCCATTCTGTGCTCCGAATTTAGGTGGGTCAAATGGGTTAAACCTGACGTCTCCATTGTTTCAGTATCCAGCCAGTCTTTATGCTAGCCAAGCTTCCGATTTGAAGCAGATCAGCCTCACTCAGTACCAAGCTATGAATCAAGCTACAATTGCGGCTGAAATATCAAAGATGAAGTCTCCTTTTATCAACAGAAATTATCTTGAACTAGCCATGTTGGTCTGCAATACATTCCGCGGCAAACTTTTCCCGTGTTCCCATTGCCGATACGTCACAGACAGGCGTAACAATTTAAAAAGACATATTTCCACGATGCACCAAGCATGTGATAAGGTATTGGAATGTTGCGGGGTTAAATTCAGTACCAAAGCATCATTGAGAGAGCATATCATGATTTTTCACCATAATGGTTATTCCTGTCCATTCTGTGGCAGACGATTCTGTCGCAAGGCTCTTCTGAAGCGCCACCTGTCAGTTCATAGTGGTCAGAAGGATTATACCTGCCCACACTGTGACTACGCTACAAGCCATAAAAGTAATTTGGAGCGACACAAGAGAATCCACGAAAGAATAAGATTAGGAGAAGATCTGGACATTCCGGAAGGATCGTACGAAGGACTGCGGAAATCGCCAATATCTGTTGATACAATGCCTGACACGACCATGACAAGCGGAAATGACGACAAAGATGACTTTATTGACATGGATGAAAACGATTCTGATGATGATATTGATGATGACGCTTTCATTGCTAAGCACCACCCTACAGCCTTAGCACAACCAAAAAACACACCAAAGGAACACACCAGAGTAGAGACAATTACATCAAGCACGGTAATCAGCGAGGATGAGAGCTCAGAGGTCAAATGTTGTGAAAAATGAATTCAACAAACATAAACTAGAAAACAATAATATATTAAAATCAAAATCTCAAATCAAAACATAAAGAATACGCTTTTGTTTCTACAAATAACTTAATCAAAACTAAAACCATCTTTAATCTTACAGAATGTAAAGAAAATATTTAAATGAAAATTATAGAGTTATAAATTTTAATATATAAATTTCAATTTCTTTCCAGATGTTCTTTTTGGAAAGCATGTATATCCCATAAGCAGTTCTTAGTATCATGTAATTCAGTTCCACAACTACATGTGTCATTTCTGTATCTCCCATTGAAATGTTACATTCCAATTTCATTTTCCTTATAATAAGAGTGCCATTCCACAATTTAAATACTCGGTGATGCATTCCTCAATGGTATTACATGTAGTTGTTGATATTTTTTAGTCCCAGAATTTTATCAATCGGTGTTTGGTTACCTACACAAATTAGTTTAGTTACCAAATGTTACAAAAAAGATAATAGACTATATCAATAATCTAATAAATATTAAAAGTTTAAATTAATGTCACAAATATAGTTTGAAATTTATTAAATCGAGAAAGTCTATGCCCAGATTGGAATACAAAAGTTTTACTGAGATGGATATAGTACTTCTGAATTTTATTAACATGCTACGTTTCAATACACATACAGGTATCGTTATCAAGCAAAATTAAATAATGTGTTTATAAAATTCAGAAGTAGTATATCCATACAAGTGTGTTTATTTTTAGTGAAATCTATTTATATATGTCTTATAAGGATTATTTAACTGAGATGTAAATTCTTACGCAAATGTCTTTAAATTTTAGCTTATGTTAAGTCAATAAAGGATGCTTTATGTAAGATTTAGATAAAGGGCTGGTCTTTCTTGTTGTAATAGTTCAAATATGGATAATGTAAAATGTATGTTATCGCTGTTTAAAGTTTTCAGTAAATATACATTGTATCCACTTTTTAAACTTTTATCGGATTAATTAATGAAATATACTCACTCTGTAACTGTTATGTTAAATATGTTAAAACATAATGTTTTCAGAACCCAAGCAACGATTTGAAATGTATTTTATAAATATGCATTTCATCCAGATTTTAAATTGATATTGGGTTATTGAAATAGTCTATAATTAGTGTAAATATTTGTATATAAATATATAAAATAAAGATATTTAAGGTTATATATTATGAGCTAGTAAATTAATCATTGAAAATGATATGCACTTGTCTCTTTAATAGTTATTTATTGAATATATCCATATTTGTAATTATAAATTAATAGTACGGATTACAAATTGTGAATAAATTATTACAACTTTATTGGATTAATTTTTGTTAATACCGCGTGTTATTCTCACAATAGTCCGGCCATTCCAAAGCCAAAGAGTTTGGGCTGTACATACATATACTTCTGTTTTATATGTGGCTTTATACTGGAGTTTGAGCAGCAGCTGACATAAATACAGATCATGGAAAACAAGTAAGCAATATGTGGGGAAAGGTATAAACACCGAATGTAATACCACGCGGGAAAAGATATATGTTAGTTCACCTCGGGCCCGCAGCCAGCTTATAAATTATTATTTTTTTGGGGGGGGGGGGCTGATGATGTGGATAGCTAAGAACACTCTTAAGAAATAATAATCGGGGGGGGGGGGGCTTATTCGATTTTTTGGAGGGGCTGAGGATGTGGTCAGCTAAGAACACTTTTAAGAAATAAATATTTGTTGTTTTTTTTTTTTGGGGGGGGGGGGATTCAACCTGTTCTCCACCCCGAACACCCCCACCCCCTCCAACTATTAGGAATTGTCGGCAAGTGATGTAAGCCAGAAAACTCCATCCAGTCTAATTATATCATTATGTGCACCCGTTCGTATTGTTAATCATAGTAATTTGTTAGATGGGTTTTTTGTCTTAACGAATATGATAACAATTAACTATTTTGTGCTCCTTTTGGTGGTGCAGACATTTTGTAAGCACCAATCATACAAAATACTAATAGTTTGTTATGATGCGTGTGTAGTTTAAGACTGAGCGACGCCATGATACACCACACATTAACATCTACGACAATAGCAAAATAAATAAGAAAACATTGGAACGAAGACTGTATTTTCACATATGATTAATGAGTTATTAACCCTCTGTAGTCGACCATGTATAAATCACAAGAACCATTGATATTTTCTGGTACAACGTGTCACCTTGCCAGCGTTCAACTCTACAAGATGTCACGAGTATCGTATCACGGGTAGACTTTTTGTACCTTAAGTTGTAAAGATTTCCCGGTGATCAGTCAATCAGTTCCAGGTCACAGCGCGCCCCCTGTTGACTGTCATCCATTTAGAAGTCCGAATCGCTGTCTGAAACCAGTCGGTGATAAAGCTCTGACATGTTATAGATATATAGATCAATTTAATGGTATTTAAAGTCACAACTGAGATTAAACCACTCACCGATTATGACTATATTTCCTTCGGGACTATATATGAGAGTTAACGCTCCCTATCCCATATTGTGAGACGTTCTTTGTTGACACTGAAACCAATGGGGGATATTTTATTTGTATGAAATTAACGCTTGTCTAATTCATTAGTTTAGGGGAGATATTTTGAGAACAGCGGCGTGTGCGATATAAATTTATATCAGGCAATTTAATTTGGGGTTTGCATATTTCAATACACTTAGCCGGCAATGTTTGAATTCAGTCCAAACAATTATCGAAACGCCAAACTGCCATTCTCTCTTTAAAATTTTAATGATTTAATTTTGTCTTCATATATTCTGTTTTATGTTAGATGATGTCGCCAGATGGGGAAAACAAAAAGTTTATCGATTCGGTAACCCGTTTGAAACTGTTGATTTTAAAAACATCACGTGATACAGGGAATCCTTGCCCTCCAGCTTCCAATAATTTAGTAATCTCTGAACTTGAGATAATCCCGTGATTTGTTATGAAAATGATCCCATGCTGCTTAGCGACAGATTGGCCGACATGTTTAAATGGCAGGGATTACTGGGATTTGATTTTTATATTTAATATGGCGCACTTCCGTCTAATCCCCCCAGCGTGAGGTAGGTTGGATAAAAAGTTGTAGACATGTGGCAAAACTCGCACCAAGGTCTATAACTGCTTATACTCAATCAACCACTAAAAATTATTTGAATTTCATTGTTAAAATCTAACTTATAAATTTCCCGTTATAGAGCTTACCAAAAACGTAATCAACATTAAAAATCCAACTATGCTGGTATCAAGAATTGTTACACGGAGTTTATTATTTATTTTTTTGGCCCAAACGAGTACACTGCATTGCCCCGCCCCTACACGCCCTACTCCATTATTTAAAATACGAAAATGTAAAAATAACACGGAATCATTGGTTTAAAAAGAGCAGAAAAATAGTTAAGTCGATCATCGATGTCAATAACAGATGTATGGGGACTTTTACATAATAATAATTTTATCGTTTTTTTGGCAGATATTATCGCATTTATTTCATTCATGGCAATTAAATGATTCAATTCCAGAATACACACATTAGTATCTCACAGGAGATCATTCACATCCAGGCATCCAGCATTTTCATCAGCGATTTGATGAAATTGGATTTAAACGACCAAAGTCAGCGTTGAAGCTTTAACATATACAGGTCAAAATATTTTTTAATGCCACAGATGCAAACTATAATATATGCTTAAGGTTAAAAAAAAGAACAATTTAAGAGTGACGCGATCGGGTCTCCCCTCGCTGTTAACGGCTCGTAAATCAATCTCGATCACACCAGGTATTCAATTGTCCACGTATATAGTAATTGTGGGTAAAGTCGTTAAAAAGTGTGGATGTTAAAATGGCGTCTATATAATCACAGAGAGGGTTATAAATAGTGTAGCAGTACTTGTTATTGCCTTATACCATAATCTATAATTACAAGTGGGTAATTAATGCTTCTGCACTCTGGTTCCAATGGATAATGTCATCACTTATGGAATGGGTAATTTTGTCGGGGCATTGTTAAATCTGAAGAACTAAGGCATAGGGACCTATTACTTACCGTAAATACTGAAATAGTACCAAAAGCGTGTTGTGATTGTGCACTTGACAATTATACCATTCGTATTGCAGCACAGCTTCTTTATTATTTTCGCGGGGGGGGGGGGGTAGGATGGCCGTGCCAAGGAGTAGGGTCACCTGTTCAACCTCTTTGGTTTTCTCCGGATCCTCCGGTTTCCTCTCACTGCTAAAGACCACTACGCGCAAGCGAATTATTGGAATAAATTAATTAAACCATAATATGTTAGTCCCTAAATGATCTAGCTGTGCCAAGTGGACGTTAAACCCCACTCTCACTTTATTATTTTCGTCAGCAATGGGACATTTGCCGGACTACTTAATTACTACACTAATGCCCTGGATTCAGACCTCCACATAGCATAGATAATTGCAACTTAGAGAATGAGAAAACTGTGTATATTATAAATGCAAGAAATTGTGTATTGCGAACTATGAACAGTAACAGGACGGGTACCCTATTTGATTTATAAGTCCTTGAAATTTGTAAAAAAAAAACACGTGGGACAAAGAGCTCATGAAAAATCTAAAAATAAAATACAGATCAATATTTCGTTTCATTTTTTATACTTTCGATGAGACACTACATGTAGATCTAACAAGGTATAGTGGGAGTTCGCGTCAGGTGTCAAGTATGCCACATGGCCCTATAACGCCAGTCATTCGGTTAATCAATCAGAATCGTTGTTGCAAGTGGCTATACTTTGCTTTGTTTTGATCTCTATCGCTGTTAATGTTTACCCACAGTTCCGCGCAAAAAAGGTCAAGCACAATATTCGACAAACCATTCGATTGGCTGACCCCAAGCAGAACACAAGTTAAATAACAACTCTTTCGAGTCCTAGTGTAGTAAAGACAAGTAAAACAAAATTTTGAACTATAAAAAAACGAAACGAAATAGGATCTGTGTTTTAATCAGATTGGCCCATGAAAAGAGCAAACACGTATTTCCCCTCAATGGGTGATATCGGAGAACTAAACTTCAAAATAGTGAGGTCTTGATGCTGGTGATTTTTCTTCGCCAACACGTATGAATATACATCGACAGATTCTACGCATCTAATCTCAGCTGTATGACCATTTCCGCCATATTTTAAAGGTTCCGAATGAAAAACAGCTGTCCCAATGGAGATTTCTACGGAGAGTGTATTATATCAACAAACGTCAGTCACGTTTTCAGCAAGGTATTGCCACATGTCGCTCCATCTGTTTTAGAAAGTGTTCAACCTCACGAAAATTTGGGAAAAGGTTAGAGCCGGCCACAGAGCAGGGCCGGATTAACCTTGTGGGGGGGGGGGGACATACCAACTGTGCGGGGCCCCAGTGTGGTTTGTTCAAATTGTTCGTTACTGACCGCGGATCGTACTAGTATGTACATTGTTCCTTGAGTGTTTTCCTCCAGGATTTTTTTTAAAATTAAGATTAATTTCAGTGCATCTGAGACAATTTAAACAGCGATTTCATTGACGTTTAGATTAAATTGACAACTTGAGTATTTTAAACAGACCCTTTCTCTCGTGATGTTTTCATTTACTTTATTTGAGTGAAATTATTTTAGGTGGCATAAAACATTAAACTCCATTGTCTGAACTACTATAATATGATTACGTTAGTTTCTCGGGGTTAGTTGGGCCCCAGCAATCACATCGCAGAATGGGGGCCCCGGAACTGGTTAGTAGGAGCTCTAAGTTATGTAATTTAGCCTAATTTGTAGGCCTAACCGATCTCTGACCCCCCGAAAATATGTTGGTACCTACCATTCCCGGGGCCCCAATATCGCCCCGGGCCCCAATCCTCGCCCACTCAGCCCAGGTACTGAATATCTCCGTCCGGGATAAAATATTAGTATGACCCATAATTGTGGAGGACCCCTAAATGTGGGGGGGCCGGGACATTTGTCCCACTTTGCCTCCCCTAGATCCGGCACTGCCACAGAGACCAGAATTAACATAAAGTCAATGGGAAAACTGGAGGTCACTTTGCTAAAACATAGAAACTAAGATTTAACACAACAACATATGACATACACAATACGTACTACTATTTAGTTTTATTGGTGTAATAATTAGATGTAGGCTACACGATTTAGACAGGAAATTTTAAGCGAGCAAACAAATGGAAAGACAAGAACCGTGACCACCAGACGCCAAAATATCAAAATGAAAAATTTCATCACATAAACGATTGGTTTATTTATTTCAATACTCAAAATCATGTTGAACTTGATTTAAACCAAAGAGGTTCCGGATACCCTGACGGTGACAAGAGTCTCGTTTTGATCGAGAACTTTCCCATGCCCCAAAGCGTAAAGGTACGGGTGGCTTATCGTTTTTATTTCACCAAAAAGGTAGTATGGCAGAATCCGATTATAATCCCACATAATCAAATAGGTATCCACATTCAGAAAAATCACCGGTATATTGCCTTTATAAATTGATACCAACACTTGATTTTAAGCATTACTCTTCCTACCTCCGGGTCCCTCTGGGCTCCGGGTGCCTGGTCAAGTGCCCTAGCTGTCCCGCTTCCCACGGGTCCTGTGTGTACTGTGTCAAACTCGGTACGATTTGCTGTTCGTCTATATAAAGCAATCCTCTATCTCTCTTCCTGCCTTTTCTTTCATTTTTGTTGAAACCAGAATTAACCGCGAAGTCAATGGTGTTTGCAATGGTGGTCTGCATCCATCTGTAGAGTTAAAGGAGCTAAATCGCTAACATTTCGGACCTAAAAATTGACCTTAATGGGTCGCAACGCATATAATAATATAATCTGGTTGTATATAAACTGATTTACATTAAATGGTTTCCGTTTTGACTCTAATTTTAAATCAGTTATGTCTAGCGAAATACGGCAGGAGTCTTAACCAAAGAGGAAATTATAGTGTCTGGTTATTCCAGTCTACTGCGCATGTCCACCAGATAAGATATGGCCTCATAGTTTAACAGGAGTTGTTGAATATGTCTAGCCTCGTTCTTTCTTGTCACTTGTTACAAGTGACGCTGAAACGCTCTGTGGTACACGATTCGTGTACCAATGGTAAACTGTTTATCTTGTTTTAAATATTGGATATCAGAGGCCTACCGTTTCCAGGCAAGACCACAACATCAATGTTGATTTAAATTGACCAATAATTCGTGTTTTCAATGTCGAAGATTTTCGAGGATTTTGAGTTACGGACTTAGGTCCTTTAAGATATTGAAGCAGGTAAGACTTAAGAGGCCAACAGTTATTTCAGCCATTTTGTTAGCCATGTAAACTTCTTAAATGGGATTGTGTGCTTTTCTGTTTACGTGGTGTAATTTGTGTTTAGCCTATAATGGATGGCGTATCTAAACAGAGTGTTACGGAGTCTTGTCAATGCTATTTTACGCGACAAGTGAAGGGAGATAACTACTATTGTTTAACACGGCGGCAGACCACCATAATTTCCCCTTTGATTTCAATGTTAATTCTGGCCTCTTTGCCCACCTCGAACTTTTCCCCAAATTTTCGTTGGACTGAATGTTTTTCACAACAGACAGAGATACAAATGGCCATATCTTTGCACTAAAATTTGTATGAGGTTGACGATCAAAATTTCAAAATACACAGTCTTCAAGAAGCATAGAAAATCACTGTAGCCAACCTTATAACTCCATTATCCGCCCGCCTCAAAATCATATATATTTACCAAAACCTTGCAGAAAATGTTAATTCAAACCCCCTTCGTCCATTTTTGACCAAAATGGGCATGCAAAAGGGGGGGGGGAAAGAGAGAATTGTTATAAATAGACGAACTACAATTTGTTGGGTACCGAGATGGCGAATTTTAATGGTGGTCTGCCTCCACACAAAATACACCCAGTGTTGGCTGAGTAATAATCGTCGGTCAAGCGTGATCAATTCAAAAAGTCGTACATTTTGATCACGAACTCTAAGGATTCTCCAAATTGCTGTAAAAAAATATTACACCAGAGTGAACACAATGAAACCAAGGCTGTGGGATATTATCTTCAATATTCATCTCAAAACAACATGTTTCTCGGCATATAACTCAATCTCTCTTTCGTAGTCCGGAGTCTTGATAAATCAAAGACACACGTTCGGTTGCTGTTAATCTTGGTTGACTGGTTTATTGCCACGTACAACCAGGGATTCCATACCACGCCCACACACACATAATAAAAACAGTCTTCACAATAAAATAGTACAATCATGCTTGTCAATTAAAGCATGTTGTACGATCGGGTGCAAGATCTCTGCATTGGCCGAGAAAGTTCATCTCGATTTTCCGGCGTGGTTTCCCCTTGTCAGGGATGCAGACGGAGGGCCTGACGACGGCGACTGCTAAGTCGTTCGGGTGGGACGAAAAACCGAGGTCCCATGTACTCATTAGCGTGCAAGTAAAAGATCCCTTGGCAGTTGGAATTCAGTTGCTGCAAGGGCAAAATGTCCCACATAGCACACTGTTTGGCGTATGCCCATCTTCAATTAGCCCAGGTTAGGTGCAGAAGCGTAGGACGCCATTTCATTCATTCATTCATTATATTCAATGCATTTCTGAACAGGATAATCGTCAGGCCAAACCCCATCTCACCCACTCTGTTTCACAGAACTTCTTACGCCCAATTAAAAAATAAATAAAAGCAGTATAATGATTTTTGTGAGACATGGAATGGATATTTATTATGCTTCACAAGCATCATCACAATACAGATCCAGTACAAAGTATTATAACTGTTGCTTTAAGAATAAACGAAACAATTTGACATGTACAAAATATGGAATGGCCAATACAACTATACGAAATGTAGGTATAACAAACAACTCTACTAGGGTTACTGGGAGATTAACGTCGATATTCCCATAATTAAGCCTATTTCGTAGACAGCTTAAATAGCGTAAGGTAAAATCATATGGAGAAACAGACCCACCAAAATGGGGTCGGTTACGGCATTAAAATATAATTTTTTGTTAATTTTTTCGCTCCATACACCACAATTATAGCTTTTAGTTTTATAGACAAACGCCCTTTTGTTCCCATCAAATGTTTTAACGTGCCTTAAAAAAACTTAATTGGAATGTAAATGAATTTACAATATAATATAAAATATTCTAATACATTAAAGCATTTGACATAAAATATAGTAAATAGGCTTAATGTATAAATAAAAAACGTTTTTTAAACATAATAATTCAGCCATAATTACAGGAAGAGCGAATTATGGCAAGATATAAAATTGTCCTTAAAATATAGGGGAAAACAAAAGATATTTTCTAGAAATGAATAATGAAATATAGTCAGCAGTTTTAAAGTAATAAAATTTATAAACTTAATAAAATAGTTGGATATATTACACTATCCTACGAGAAATAAGATCTATCTCCTAAATATATTATTCTGTGTTATGGCGCCGGTCATGACTTTTTATAAATAAGGCATATCAAAGCAACTACTGTTTGCAATTGATGCAAGGGGGAAAAATCCCATTCTTAGATCGTTTGTTACGAAAATTGAGCCATGTATGATATTGAGTCTGTGTTTCAAAACAACAGCAAAGTAAGAGTTGTGTCCCTTTTTACATAGTCTTTCCTTTCATGGAAGACATACTCGTTCCAAATCTTCCCTATATATTTAAAACCGAGAATCGTTTTCGGTTTTTAATGCCCCATGCTCTCTACAGGGACCCAGCCCTTCAAAACGCAATGCTTTCTCTTCCTGTGTGAATGCTGCCATGATGACAAAATAACAAACGAGTCACTAGATGAAAAAAAGATGTACAATATGGAAATATAGAAAGTTGTATTTAAATGAAAGCATAATAAGTCATTTTAATACATCTTGAAAACACAAAGTCAAAGAACAATTTCGTATTCTGTGATTCTGTTGTTGGCTTCCTACCCAGACGAGTGACTTTCAATAGTAACAAAAGTTTATATTAATCTAACATACACTGAACAATAAGCATGATACATCTATAGCAAATGACAGAGCTATCAGTGATATTAATTAATAATATATTCATAGTATTTCGGTAGATATAACACATGAGTAGTCTCCCCTTTCTGACAATGGTAGGACTAAAAATGCATACAAAGTCACAGATTTAGTTTTGCTTCCTGATAAAATTTATTTACTTTAAGTATATGATTATTTTTAATTGTTACATGGAATTGAAAATATGTTTTGTCAAAAATACTAACGGGTATAATTCGTTGATTCGTTTAAAACAAGATGTTAGAATTTTAATCTACATTGATAGTCCTCCATAGCTTTTGCTTAACATATGCAGTCCTTCACAACCATCGCAATTATTGAACGATTATAAGTAAATACTACACGGCGTGTTAATACGTGTAACTATTTACTGTAGCACCAACTGAAATAAGAATCATTCGCCGATAATTCCTTAGAGTAAACTGACTCATTATTGGCACATTGGGCTGTATCTGGTTGATTCTTCCCTGCTATGAAAGCTCATTGGGACAAAAAGAAAAATCAGTTTGCCAACGCTTACAGAATGTGTTGTTCACTAATTTCTGTCTACTAAAAGGAATAGACGATGTACGTATAAATAAATGTGTTAACTAAAATGTCGCCTACGAGTTACTAAATAACGTTATCTATTGTTATATCAATTATGTCTGCCGTTTACAAAAGCTGCCGAACTATAGGCGTGCCCACAGTTAGGCATGGTATGGCATTGGTGAACTTATGTGTAGAGAGTTTTCTGGTTGTGACAAGCCTTCTCCTAAAATAGAAAAAAATAAAATGAAATATACATTTAGGATTGAAATTTGAGCAAAATCCCCATATCATAAAACACGATACCCCTTTTAATTACGATCTTTATCTAGGGTGAATAAACAACATATATCACATATTTACATAAATTTCCACTCTACTATTTATTACATCTTAAATTAATATAAATGTATGTCATTAAATTAACACAGTCTAGAGATTACAAAGGTGACTGATTTACGAAATACGGATAAAGCAAGTATAATAAACAATGTTTTCTCAATTGTACAGGGATGTCAGCCAATGATACAAATAAACTTACGTCATTGTTCTCATTAAGAAGTTGAGTTCTAACTTGAGCTCCTTGTCTCCATACATCGGTATCTCTACATACAAGATCAAATTGGCTAGCTTCACCAGCAGCAGAACGAGCGAAAATCTACAATCAAATCAAATATAAAAATTATAAACGCCAGTTCTTTGGTTAACACCATTGCTGTTGGTGTTCTAGGTGAAAACATAACTTTTATATTTCTGTGAAAGGAAATGGTTTTAACGACTTGTTTTCTGCACCAATCTGGCTGATTTCACCCGGACAAACCTCTTTTACGTGCACGCTTCGGGAAACGGGACCTTGGTTTTTCGTCCCATCCGAACGACCCGCCGCTTTCCTATGCCAGAACCCCCTGTGTGCACCCCAAACAAGGCGATGCCTATACCTGAATCGAACCTGGTCCACTGTGGCTCCTAGTAGATAAGAGTATCTTATTTTCAACAGTTTAAGCAAGCTCACCATCGTCCAATGTATCCAACAATTATACCACTGCATATTGCTTGCCGTCATTACAAAGTTAACCGGATTTTAATTACTAATATATAAGGCTGTATTAGAGAGCGTGGAAGTTTGTAAGATTACATAATAAGCTGGGGCCTGTTTCACGAAATTTTAACTAAGATAAAATCCGATTTTAGTAATTCGATTGGATAGTTTTAGATTGATTGTAGCGCTTAGCCAATCAGATTTAAGTATGTACTAAAATTTGGATTTTATCTTAAGTTAAAATTTCGTGAAACAGGCCCCTGGTCGATAAGCCTGGGAATGTATTGCGTATTTATAAGATCAAGGGAGATAAAAAAAAATATTTAAAGGTCGCCATGGATTACGACTATATGTAGGCCCCAGTTGGTCTTTTCGCCTTTTTTAACTTTGCAAGGAAAACATTGTTGACGTTTTAGTTAAACTCACAGGGAAATATTTGTAGTTTAATATTCAGGACTTTGAAGTGAAGTGATCAGGAAGTAATAAGATATGAAGTACGGAAATCACCGACGAAAATGCTGTAACAACCAAAAGACCCCTTTAACAATAATTGTTAAAATAGAAAAATAACCGAGGCGCGCAGCCCCACTGATTGTGATTGTGATATGCTAGGCCTTGAGTGGTTATAAAGTTTAAGGCTTGGGAGTGTTAAAACACGGTTCTAGGCCAAAATATTTCATGAATATAACATTGAGTTATTCAGTCACTCATCAAAAAAAAAAAAAATATTTACCTTAACCGCAATGCCTGGTTTTAGGACTTTATTCCTAAAGTTGAAACTTTGAACGTTGAGGCTATCATTGTCAACAGTTCTTTTCAGTGTAAAACCATCTAGATTTACATCCTGAAATACAGAGGTTACATTATATTTCGTATAAAACTTGTATTTTTCGGTCGAAATGTACAGACGGGAACATTTTTATAATATAATGTTGTACACGGTCTTTTAAAAAGCCGTTTATCAACTGAATTCATGTTTGTTCACTGGTTAGGATCGACTGTGTTTGAAATTATATCTTACAATCACTAAGTCTACCAAAAATTGCATAACCATCAAGTGAAAGACAAGGTACCTTAAATTGTTAAAAACACTACTAAGCATTTGAATGCATTTCAATTGTATATGTGATTGAGAGCATACAGCTTTATCAAGTTGCGATCTGAGCAAAGAAGGGAATCGATAGACAGTTTATTTTAGTTTCAACATCAAGTATACTCTGCTTTCGATCGATTTGATGGAATTGGTTCGTGTTCTTGGCATCAGATTGCCAGCTCTATATTGACGATGCTTGTAGACAAATATTTATTCTTTTCTATCCATTACATTGTCTGTTTGCTTAACCATTGGTGGCTATTGACCTTCGGTGGATATATGTCACTTTGTACTGAACATGTTTTTAACCAAGCTCAATGAAGATAATATGTATCGTCAGTGAATCAACTAGCTGACAAGTGTTTGACACTATTGGCAGCATAATCATATCTACATTTAGATATAAAGAACGAGCTGGGGAAGCTTTAGCTAAGAGGTCACCCTGAACCGTCTGGTTGCATGAAACCATATGGATGTATACACAAATACGTCTTCGGATATTATTTCATTAATAGTTCATGCATGAATACAAACGCAATTATACATATTCAGGAATCAGACCACATAAAAAAAACAATATGGGTACTCAAATCCAGTTCAAACAATGTAACTATTTGATATATATATATAGAGAGAAATGGGGTTTAACGTCCACTCAACACAACTAGGTCATTTCAGGACTAATATATGGTTTAATTTTATTTCAATAATTCGCTTGCGCGTAGGGGTCTTTAGCAGTGGGAGGAAACCGGAGTGCCCGGAGAAAACCCACAAGGTTGAGAAGGCGACCCTATCTCCATGCCACATACGCTCAGACCTGGGCTCGAAACCACAGCCACAAGCCAGAGGTGGCCGGCCAGCAAGAGGTCGAGGCGGCACTCTAGACCACTAGGCCATCCCAACCCCTTATTTGATATATAAATATCATTGATATAATATATTCTCTTCGATTAACCACATTTAGAAACATATGACTCACCCTTCGATTGGAACCAGTAGATGTATTTTCTAACATAATGTACTTCCCTTCAGGATTTACATCGGCAATGGCGATTGGTCCATTCTGGGTTCTCTGGTAGGTAGTTTTAGCGGAGACTTCACCTCGCATCATCTTCATACCCAGGTTAGAGTCTTTAGGTAAGATAAAATACTACTTCAGTACTGTAGGGATTTTTGGGGGTGGGGAGGGGAGGTGTGATGAAAAGGGGCTGGAAATCTTAATTCGAGTATTACCGATTACTGACCTGTACTGCTTATTGTACCACCAGAAGAATGTATTCCTACTCAGTTGGTGCAGATTTATTTACATTAAATGATTGTGTGTGCACTTGACACGTCCATGACCATGCTATGCTAGTAAAAACAAAGATCGGGGTGATAGGGGGGGGGGGGCACACCGATGGCTTCTGTTGATTTTTGTTAACCAAAACATATAATACCTAGTCAGCAACACTTCCCGAAACGGAAGTTTCTCTAATGAAAAACCTTTGGGATCAGATCATATTTGTGGATATTGACTATTACATTTAACAAGGTTTAAATAACATTAATTTTAAGTTTTTAAAATCTTGTTAGTGTTTTTTTTTTACAGTATCAAAACTTCTATCTTCGTAAAAAGTGGCTTCAACTGAAGAAATGTTCATAATAATCCAAAATTAAATAAGAAATTTAATTGTTCAGAAATATTTAACCATTAAACTAAATTTTTAAAAACGAATTTATGGAGAGGGCATGCATATTCAACCACGTGTATCTCATCCATCACTATCCAAGTTAACAAATGTCAATATCTTGAATTTTGGAGTTCAGAACCCGAAGGTGCTGCCACTTGCTACCTAGATATGGGTTAATTTATGTTGCTAATACAAAGAAGAGATAGAGACGAGATAGAGGAAGGAAGCGTTCATTTTATTCATCATTAAAAGCTTTACAAAATAGAACCCTGGTGGCAGCAGAACCAATAAAGGGGAGGCAATTCATTGCAACGGGTAAAAATATATCGTAAAATCCATAGTAAAATGTGACATGTTAAAAATACTATCTAACTTAAAGCTGGTAACACTCGACTACATGTAGTTAGATAAAGCACAATCTATCAGTCTATCAGTATAAAATATGACACATTTTATTTTAGAACCCAATACCGTTCATTTAAACAGGTAGCTTTAGTTAATCTTTACCAAGCAATGCAAATTCGTAGTAAAACCCACTATAGAAATGCTTATTAAAAGAAAAACTTTACTGTAGTAGATTCATCATAATTCTTATTCTTAGTGGATTTTGATTAATGATATGTGATGTTTATATCTATGATGGGTCTCAGCTACAGGCTAGAGAGACCACGGCAGTGATCAACTAAACTAATCTAAAGTGAAATCATGCTAATCATGCAATTATAAGATAAAAAGCACAAAATAATAATACAATATCACAGAATATGTATTGGGCTGGTTAGTTTAAATTTAAATCGCATTTGTTCGTTGGTATAGGGACTTATATAGTTGGGTTCAAGCAAATCGTTGTTTTCCTGTTTAAAAATTCAATTACTACTCCGATTCTACACTTATCGTCGAAACCCAGAACATACACTGTCAAGATATATTCACATGTAGCACCCACTTGGAATTAATAGTTAATACAAAAAGTTAGTTATACATAAATTCCTTTCCTTTTTCTTTCAAGAATGGCGAATGGAATTAAAGAAGGTTAGTTGAAAATCTATGGTGTTATTTTCGTATTAAGTCGTCATGCGACGTAAGATCTATACGCACCGGAACTCTCATATTGGCTTGATGATACGTTGACAATATCGGACAATCTGGCGCTACCGCGGTTCTGGACGTTTACAACTTGTTCAACTACTTGACGTAAACCAACTCTGGAAGGGGTCAAAGGTGATAGTAGTGATAGGTCAAATAAAATTAACAACATAAAGTAAGATGCAAATAAATTATAATGGAGCTGCAAAAAGAAACAAAAAATTAAAGTTTTGAATTAGGTAAAAAGTGAATTTTAGGAACATAAAACTTCAATTGATACCTTGGTAGAAGCTACAGCCGTACATTTGTTAATTTCATGTTGAGAAACGACATTCCAAATTAAAATTTCCCGCCATATCCGAAAAAGAATTCCATCCCAAAACAATATTCAATGTCAAACACACCGCATAAATGTTGTAAATGGGCATACCCTGCGATTCGGGTGCGCTGTGTGCACGAGTGAGAAATCCCCTAAATCGGACGTTATCATTTCTCCTGGATAAATTGAAATGTAATTGACGTTTACAAAGAACAATAGCAATCAACAACATCAAGAATGTAAAATAATAGTCTGTAAATAACAGCTCCATTTCGCCAGTTGGGTGAGTTTGCTGAAACCTAATCGATGATGATAGCGATCAATCGATCACACCCGTATATTTAGTGTGCATCAACTGGCAAGGTCCTTAAACAGCAATATTTTCATTGTCCATCATCAAGTTAATACTTGGTGGTATGCTTTGTGGCATTTAAAAGATAATTAGGGCCAATATATCCGCTCTGGATACACAGTGCGTTACACCTTTTACTTTTAATGCGACTATAATTTGCCACAACGTAATAACGCAGCATTAAGCTGATCACGCTTTCATGATTTAATAAATTCCTACACGCACTTTGAAGCAATGTTCTCTTTAAACTCATCAAGGATATGTCGGGTTTCATGATGCGGATGCTAAAGAGACTAAAGAGGTCGTTATAATTAAAATCCGCCATTTTTCAAATAGGTTAGATAACCCAAATCATTGTAGTTTTATTGTTTTGTATTGTTTTGCCTCCCGTTGGCTAAACCTAAGATTGAGTAATGTGGTTTAGTGATAGGGATACACGAAAATAATGAAATAGACCCCTATTGATAAAACAGAAGCAAACATGTCCAAGAAGAAGTATTGATGATAAACAAGAAAATGGTAATCCACATGCTACAAAAGAAAATGGATATTCTAAAGTGTAAAACAAAACATCCAAGGCACATAGAAACGGGAACATGAACTTAAAACGTTGACAATAAGCCACAGCCATGACCTGAAACTTCAAAAAAAAATGTTACATCAAATATTTACGGAAAGATCACTGCGGTGCAAACGTGTTACTTTACATGGACAAATTTCTTAACACCGACAGAGAAATGCCGCTGAAACAAACTAGAAACAATGTACTAGTAATAAAATTGAATCTTTGATTCAAAGCCGCGTGTAGTTTCCCACAGTGCAATCACCATTTATAACCACGGCGCTCACCATCATCGTCGCCACTTTTAGTGCTTCTATCATCATCATGACCACCTCGGCTTCTATCATCATCATGACCACCACGGCTGCTGCTGTGATGTTCTTCGTAGCTTCCACCGCCTCCACGCCCGGAACTACTACTGCTTCTTTCTTCGTAATGGCTACTTCCTCCTCCACGCCCACCCCGCTCATCATAGAACTCATTGAGCTTGCCTCGAACACTATATCGGGAAGTTTCTGTTCCGCTTACCTCTTTCGATTGAGTTGGCCCTTCAACGGTGTTCCAGGTTTCATCCCTAAGGGACAAAAATGCGTTCTGTTGACATTTTGTTAATCTAATTTCATATAAATATTAAAAATAAAGAGGATTGGGTAAGAAATGGGTTCTTTTAAAACAAAAACCAACAAAACATATAGAAAGCGAAAATAATAACAGTGCTTTTAAAACAACACAAAAAGCCAGTTGTGCTGCCAGTGACCGAAAAATATCACCGGCGAGGTATTCTTTGAATCTCACCGTCACCATTGCCGTTTTTACCGTGTCCTCCACTACCCCGCCTGTCTCTTGTATCTCGAAAATCCATGTCATCTTTTCTCTCCCGGCGGTCCTTCACATCGTCATCATAGTAACTGCGTGCAGTTTCTCGCAAAACCTGCGAGTCACCTCCCGGTCCAGGTTCCAATCGCCGGACGACAGTGACTCCCTCGTGACTGTGGGACACATCCAACCTGTGGGATTGATTTGGTAAACCAAGTCGTTTGATCTATGAGCATTGTGGTCAAGATTAATGGTATACAACTTAAATTAATAAAACTAAATGACAAAAAAAGTACAAAATAATATAAAAAAAATAAATATATTTTGACATTAACAAAATCATGTAACTCAAGGACATCGACACAAAAATCTAAAAAAAAAAAATCAACAAATTTACGTGACATGTCTGGATCTGAGGTGAGAAAAGAAAACATAATTAATAAACTCAAATACATAACACATAAAATAAATAAATGTGCGACAATGTACAACGAGAAAAAAAAATCTTTAAACATCAAAGGGCAACAAAAGTAATATATATACCAATAGAATAGTAATAAAATGTATAGATAAACAATAATCACGGTTAATATAACACACAATGCACACAAATTTAAATAAGGTAGGTCATTAAATACTGTGTCAATTAAAGATATTTTTACGTCTTGACTCTTATTAATTAAATGCTAAGGATATATATATCCCGATTATGTTATTAAATCTGATCTTTCAATAAAGGATAATATTTTCATATCATTTTGATTCTCATATTGAAATCCAATGTTTCAAGTATGGATATATTCATATCCTGGATCTTTATATTAAATTGCTCAATATAATTTATAAAAAGGATCTTTACCTATTCTCTTCACCCTCCAGCAGCTTTCTGTAGGCAGCGATTTCCAATTCCAAGGATAGTTTGGCATCCATAAGAGTCTGCAATTCCTGTAGGATACCTTCCATCTCAGATCTTAGTGTTGTCAATTCATTCTTGAGTTCACTAACCTCTAGTGTGTGTGATTGTTCACTTTGGTCGAACTGATTCATAATATCTTGATATTGTTTTTCCAATTGAGCATTCTGAAAGCAAAAGACCGGACTATGAAAATGAACACATACCATAACATCTAGCATGCGCACACACCAAAAAATGTTGCTTCTCTAATATAATTATCTTTTAACGGATACTTGGCTACTCATCTTTGCTGCCCATCATGCAGAGCGAACAACAGGGGGACATAACCCCACAAGGCTTTGATGTATTACCGGGTTTACATTTCCAAACTAAGCATCAGCGTATATCTTTGGATACATTTAACATCAACTGATATTCATTGTAATTTTACCAAGGTTATCTTTTGAGGTATAGTAGTATAAGTAAACACTTACTCGGGCTTCGAGATCAGCCAATCGACTTCTGGAATCAGATAATTGTTTGCTGTATTTCTTGACCTCCTCTCTTGATGTTGACACTTCCATATTCTGTTTAGCGGCTCCAGTTCGATATTCTTGAACCTAAAGCAGAAGAAGCGACGCACATTACATATCTGCGATAACTAATCTTTAGCCTTTTCCTATAAGTATAGCGTACATTAGTAACTTCGGGGTGAAAGTACGCCTCTAAAGATTAATTTCAGTAACACAAAGCTATTTTTTAAGTTTGGGAATAAACATTTAAACTTTGTTTTAGATTAACAATCCTTCCATCTAGCACAAAGTTTAGGACCATTACCTTGAGGTTGTAGTAAGCTTCCATGTCGCCTCGGATAGAGTCAACCTTGGAATCATACTCATTTTGAATATCTCGGATAGCTTGCGATAATTCATTCTTCCAGAATTCTCGGTTTTCAGCTGTGGTATCCCTGTAAGCAAGGGCAGCAAGCTCTTTCAATTCCTGGAAATACAAACATACGTATTAAGCAAAATACACTTCTAAACACCAAATATGTATAAAATTCTTTTTAAAGCATTTAGTTGATTCAGTTAGGAGTACCTTAGAATGAAATTTGTCAATGATTATTGATATGTTTATAATTGTTTGTATGATTTAGTTACACTTACCTGTTCGTGGACACTCTTCATAAACTCAATCTCTTCCTCGAGAGTTTGACGTCGATTCTCAGCCTCAAGACGTCCGAGAGTTTCTTCATTCAAGTTCTGTAGAAAAGAATAAATATTTACAACAGAAAATATCGATGTAAGAAAACAGTTAAACATTTTTTTTTTATGTAGATGGCATATCAATTCGGGTGCTTGCGAGGAAGAATAAAATAAATCAATGTATTGAAACATATATAAACATTAATCGCATAAAGATTTGTCAAGCCTTCTGTAAACATAGTAATGCAATCTTGTCCTTTAATATTTTATTTTTCAAAGAACGACGTTTGTTTGTTTAAGCCATATCTTTACGTTGCGGATTTCTTAAATAAATTGTTCTTCTCAATTAGACTGCTACGGTCACAGTAAAGAAGTAAAATGACGCAATTCGAAATCAAACCTCCCGGTTATTTATAGACAACGTAATGAAGACTGGCTTAAATGCCACCCCTTGGTGAAACACAGTGTTGAATCATTCTAGAGACTATTTAGTATTCTGTCAATGATCAGATATTTAATTCACTTAAAAGGTGTAAGGACTCTTTACTTGACTTGTTAATATATGTAAACAAAGAATTTAGTTCTCTTCCCTTTGTAACACCTGTTTATTTAGACATGGATAAAAAAACGTATCCCAAGTTGCATTTCACGTTGACTGCATTTAGGCTTAAAACTTTTAAAACTGTGTACACAGCAGTGTTTAAAATAGTGATATCATAGTAATTGTTTATTTTATTATTTATTCATAGTGACTACCCATGAATTCGTGAATAAGGCACTGGCTTACCAACCAGGAGGTCCCGAAACCAATCCCGGTGTTGGCTGGTAAAGGTCCATGGGATTTCTAGAAAGGTGTATCTTGGCCAATGGTAAGGATATCGCGGGGACCAAAGAAAATCGTCCACTTGTGCGCATGGGACGAAAAACCTATACCCAGTGGCTTACACATTAAAAACCCAATAACAGTTGGAATTTGATGAAGAGTGAGAGACATTTCGCTGTCAAGACAAAATTCCCCTCACATCAAACGGCATAGTGTATTTACTTAGCCCAGTTGGTGAAGAAAAAGTGGAAAGTTGAACCTCATTTCATTTGTTTTCCTATCCACAGATTTTAAAACGACTGTAACCTTTTCATTATTAATACAGGTATGTAGCTAAATATTAAAACAGGTCAGCATTTGCTAAATACACATTGTTATTTCCAACAATAGGATATCACAATCTGAGATAAATTCCAACTCTAGAAGCTGTTACTATTAACACGTGAGTATATTGGGGAGATATTCGTAAATAATGTTTTCATGTCTTGACAGTTTATTGACACTGTTAGTGTAATATCTTATCTTTCAGGATGATCGATGAGTACTCAAAAACGATAAAGATTACCCAAACTTTAACATCATATCAATCACGCCGAAATCTACCATCTAGGGGTATATGTAATATGGTTTTCAGTTTTTAAAACTGTTTCTGCTGTTCAAGAACGTATACAATATACTATGCATAATGCTTATATGATATTTATCCAGCGTTCAAGATCAATACAAACACGCAAGTGTTTGATTTAATGACTTTAACTATTCGACGGGTGTGATCTAAATACTGCGAAAAAATCCTAATATAATAGACAACCCAATTTTAAATTACCGGGCTCATTTCTATTCAGGCTAATGTTCTGAGAGAGTAGGTTGTAAAAGCGAAGAATGTTATTGTTAGAGCTTTTCAAATAATAACTCTTTCGTGTACGGTAGGTTTACCTCATTTATGGCACAAGAAACACGTCAGCGATTTATCAACTAATGATTCGTTATTATGAAAAGAAATTTGGGTGAATAGATATTGTATTTGATACTGAAGGAATAATAGTCTCGTTCGCTACAACACTATTGCCATTACCTCCATTAATAAAACTTAAACTATGCATCTGATTATTACAATTTTTTTTCGGGTAAACGAAAACTATAAAGGATAATGGCAAGGGTGTGCGATATCACTTCTTTGGAAGCAGACGTTAAAGCACCAGATAGTAGGTACGAAAGGTACCATTTCCGTTTTTAATTTGCTCAATACCAATGGTATTTCAATTCAATATTATAAAATTATGTCCAACAAGGTTCCCCATCAATGCTATTATGTTTCAGTTCAGACAGTGATAAACTTGATGTTGAATCACGTTCAGCGTAAGGCTACAATATAGCTGATACAACTACTTACAATTCTAAGTTTTTCAAGTTCGTCATTTAATCTCTGGATAATGCTCTTATCACGTGCTCGTTCTGTCTCCAATGATTCGTTAGATCTTCTAAGCATACGAACTTCCGCTTCTAATTCTGAGATTTGTTGGTTGAGTTTGTTGATAAGGTCACGGTCCTGAGATCTCCATTTCTTGGCTTCTTCAAGTCTGAAATAGACAGGTATCAATTAGTGTGAAGTAGGTTCCACAAATTGGTATTTTATTAAGAATGAAAATAATGCAATGAGTGAATCAGTTTTTGACTTCCTACATGTACAGTTACTCATACAGTCAAATTGTCCGTTTTAGGATATGTACTATGGCCGGTGAGAAAATACATTTTTATAATACCAATGTGAAAAATTTCTAATGGTATTTTCATATCCTCGACATAATATTTGTACAGTCATAGTGTCACTATGAAAACAGAATTACAATGCATGATTCATCTGTATTCATAGGTATTTGAACTACATATTGTTATAGAACATTTGATGATATACTACCACATTGTGGTCACATTGAAGACGTATTGTACTAAAGAATTGATAACCTAGTTGAAGGATATTTTAGGACTGAAATATTTCCATATGTATCAAAGTAATCTCCTCTATACAGAACAGAGGTCTTTGTCTTGAATCAGATTAAGTTCAAAGTGTCGTTATTAACCAAATTCTCGATCCAGCGGTTGAAGCTGTCTTATTATAACAGATCATTATTTATCGTGTTCTGATGTTTTTTCTACACAATAAGTAATGCGTTCAGTACAGGGCTATATAATATGGTTGTTTTACCTCAATAAGATACAGTCTAGGTCAGGCTTGTAACCTAGACAGAAAACGTGAGGGCGTTTATACAAATATAATGACTTTTTTCAACCAAGATCAACCTTGATATCAATTACATCAATGATATGCATAGACAAGGGTTACTGTATGTTTTGTAGTGGTAATTTCATACTTACAAACGATATAATGTACAAACAATTAATGTAATAGGTAATTATTGTACATAAAAAAGATGCTATGTTGTCATATGTTCTAGAGGTACTTGTTGGATATAGATTTCAAAGGTCGGAGCTACTGTATGGAAGGACGTCTAGAAGCGAAAGAGCCCGAGTACAGTCAATAACTTTACAGGTTCCTAATTTCTATTGCTGAAAACTGTATTGGGTATTCTGTAATTTGACAGATCACGTTACTCTGAAAGTTTCGGTTTTAACACACTATGACAAGGTTATAGATATGATTCACAAGAAACTATTCAAGATTGTAGTTCAAACCTTTTGGACGAAAACTGACCATGTGTGTCTTATATCTTATCGAATAAGTATCAAAGATTTTCAAGGAAGTTCTTGAAGAGTATTTAACCAGAATAGACCCGTTTTATTCACTGCCATATCTGACTCGGACCTTTTGAGAATAAATGTACACAGTTAAGTACATGTGCTTAATATCTCACACACATTATATCGTAAAATATCAACATTTTAAAGCATACGTTTAAAGCAGTTATGCAGAGGTTTTCTATGAGCAAAGTTAGGAAATTTAAAATATTTTCAAGTGTTATTTGTCAAGTTGAAGAATGTGTAGGGTTTGTCAATAATCTTGTTTGTTGTCTGATTACTAGAAGTTAAGCCAGTGAATTATGTTAGTGAAACATGGTATTTAACATGAATTACTCGGGTCTCTAGCTCATGTTCACCCTCTTGGGCTATCATTGTGGGATATTCAGTTATCTCTTAAATAATTTTAGAAATCCAATGTAGCAATCTTCTAACCCGATCCTGCTTTTATCAAGTGCCAAAAGAGCTTTGCCTAAGCTGATATTTTCCTAGAGCTGTGTATTTTGTAATGGCGCTGATATTTCAAACAACAGGCACCCCGTGGGTGTTATTTTCATTCATTTGCTACATTCTTGGTTCGTGACATAATTAATCCGTAACTTTGATCGTCTTCCTATTCTACAGACGCGCTATGCACCAAACAGTTATCAGTCCCTGTTAGGTGTGAAATTAATTTGTCTGTTACATTCATGGTTCATGGTATACTTAATGTCGTGTTGCCTTTTATAGTCTATACACAAAACTGATTTAACGATCTTATTCTTTGAAGATTAAATATTTATAATCACGTCTTCTCGCAGGCGACAATACTTCAGATGCGCTTCACGACTTCTTAATAATTGCACACACAGTTTCTTCTATGTTCAGTCCTCGGATAAGTCTACAAAACTACGGTACAAATATTGTGATAGGTTAAAGAGGTCACCACGGTTGTAACTATTTGGCTATCCAGGTTGACTAACGATGAAGAAAACCCGACTTGATCCTTGCTGTGGATTAGCGACAGCATCTTAGAGATCTTAACCACATATCGATAACTTGTCTAATCTCATGAAACGGACTTTAAAAGCTAGATGGTTTAAAATGGAATGGAATGAAAGGAAATGGGGTTTGACATCCTTCTGTTCCTCTCGGGCTGGGCTAATGACAACGGATAAACGCCATACAGTGTGATATGGGGGTATTTCGCCGGGACAAGTGGCTCTACGGTCTACTCTTATATCAAATTCCAACTGCCAGGGGATCTTCTGTGTGCACGGACCCCGCTTTTCGCCCCTGTGAATGTCAAGGGGTTCTACACTAGAGATAACCACGCGGGGAATCCCTATAAACTTTCTCAGCCAAAACCGAGATCTCCAGATAAACGAGCCAATGTCTTTCTCACTGAGCCGTCGCGAGTCCCAGATTGTTTAAAATATGGTATAATAATGTCATACAAATTAGATAAAGTCCACAGTGTATTTAAACGTACTGCTTATCTTTTAAGAATTAATTGGGAAGATGTGTTCCGACGTTTTGGCTTCAGTGCTTAAAATCGTATTCTACGTCCCATATTGTATGCTACCGTGCCGAGTTTAAATGCACCAATTCCAACTTGAAAGCCGAACATCTTTTATAACATATACTTTATTCCTGATCTTATTGTACAAAATATTGTGCTAAACTATAGCACAAAGAATCATGTTCCAAGAATGCGCACTAATGAAAGTTCTAGGTTTGAATTAGAACCATAATTCCTTTTTCCCAAAAGTTTATTCTTCACAACGTATCAGTTAGGATCATTTAATACCAATACTTAATCTTCATCCATGTCGCCACATCGTTATTAACATGTCAATCTTTATTCATCGAGGTCACGAGGTTACTAAAATGGAACCATAATTATTCAGTAAATTTTGACACAACTGACGTAATTTTAGTAAAAGATCAATTTGTATCCGTTCAAATATCAATTTATTTCTAAAGTGGATGCTGCGAGGAACAGTGGTAAATTATGGTTGGAGAATCCTGGTTTACTGTCAGTGTCGAAGCGACATATATTATACGGAGACTACATGATGGAAATACCTCTAAAAATTAAAATTAACCGTGGGCTTGCTTGTATATCTTAGATTTAAGAGAATAGTGAAAACTCAGATCATGATTAATGGTGTGTATAGTCTTTATAAGTGATCAGAATCTAGCTGGTATTGGAATGTCAGGGTAAAATTATGTCTGGGTCAGAATAACTTATTATTATGGTTACAGCAAGAACGTTAGCTACGAACTGGATTGAATGGTCAAGTCAGCATTAGTTTACTCCGGGACTAGCATCGTATTTCTGACTACAAGCTTGTGGACAATAATTAATTCATCAATACCTTGTGCGATATAGAATATATATATTTAATCTTCAGTCCAATCAATGTATAAGAAACACTTATCATAAACATAAATCTTCTTTGCAGATATCAAAATAAGCATGAATCAATATCATGCTTAAGGATACATACAAAGGATTATAAATATAGTACAAGTCCAAGACCTCGAAATTTTGCGTATTGTTTTCATTCATAATTATCATTAATTTAAGAATAGAGGTCGTTAATTCTGCTTGTTTCCGGTTACGGAAAATTTAGTTAATTGAATTTAGCAAATAAAAATTATGTCTGCATTCCCGATGAGTGAACTCGAACATCAATTATGTATTTAAAGGAGCTAAGTCTCTAACTCAATATCATCCAAAATCTTCAACATTGAAAACACGATTTATTTGTCAATTTCAATCAACATTGATGCTGTGATCTTACCGGATAAAGATTGGCTTCTGATATACAATATGTAAGACAAAATAAACATTTTACAATTGGTAAACGAATCGTGTACCATAATTCGCTTCAGCCCCAGTTGTAATATCATTAACGAGTCCTTGGATGATAATTTTAACAAGTTCTACGAGAGTCACGTTTTGTTGTATTTCAGATTGTATGTTTAGTCCTTAGAATCTAAGCCTTAGCTATGAGGACGCAATGTCCAGTTTAAGAATACCAAATTAATGCATTCGGCACGTCAGTTCAGAAGTTCCAAGTCCATGATTTGCAGTATAATCGCTGGAAGTCTAAAATATGTTTTAGTTTGCAACACAATTAGTGCAAATAATGTATATGTACAATGGTACCCCAGAAAGAGAGCGAAGATGTTTTTTCAGTTCAATGTATTGAGGCTTCACATGATTTACAGTGAAGGTGATCTCAGTTCAAATTAGAGACAGTACTAATTAAACCCCTTACAAGACTTTTATACATCAATGCGTAAATTGCATCAATAAATTAATAATAACCATATCGATCCTCCATAGACAAAAATATCCAGACTCTAACTTGTTTAAAGACAAACTAAAAAAAACCCAAACCTGGTTATCTCTGACTACATTCCATAAGACTAAATCGATTTAGAATTTATGTAAGCTTGGTAAATGCATTGAGGCCCAACACTAATTGTTATGTTCAATATATATATTCGTCTTGTATACTAGTATCGAGTTTTATGTCTGTACATGTTATGTTATGGGCTTACGTTATCTCGAAGCTGTAAATTGAATAACATATTACCATAAAAGCATCGTATGTCATGAATGATTGATGTCCACCGTGAGACAGTGTAACTCCGTGTGTTTGAAATGGGGGATATTAAGGTTCGACTTGTGAAATGACAAAACAAGATAGACATTCTTTGTATTTTGTATCAAATTAAACATGGGAAGAAATCAATTCATTATTTATAGAGTTTCGTTGTGTGGCGCCACGAAGATCTACAGATAGCTGAAGCGTGCAAAAAGCTTCTTTAAGGCGTTGAATCATCCATTATGGGATGACTCGATAAAGACAAAGAGTCTGACAATGGGAAGTTGCCATTACATTATCACATGCATGAATACGTTCAAGAAAAAAAGGGAGTTATTGAAGGGAAAAAAGTCATTATTGATTGCCCGAAACCAGACTTCGAGCAACATCTTTCACGAATAAGGGTGATATGCATATCTTTGATCATGCCAGTTTAAATAATATATCAAACCATATGAAACATAGAACTTATATCCCGAATAAATACTAAGGGAGTTGTTATTCCAATATTCCGAAGTTCAAACTTTGATCCTACTGTACGTTAACTTAGACAATAACAGCACGCAATGTAATTAACAATGTAACCCTTGGGCACCACCACAACAGACGAGTTGAAAGCGTGTGCTAGTATTTATGAAGATTAAGAACCTCATAAAAGATGCCCTGTGTGAAATGCTCCTGCACAAAGGTAATCAGACCAATAATAAAAGTCAGACCAACGAATCGATTTAGCAATCGCGATACTTGTTTAGTATTTTTTATGATCGATCAATAATGCATGGATATCGGTATGTATTGATTTAATGAACAGAAGGCAGTGAACCTTGGGGCAGCACTTTCACGACACTTTGGTTTTAAAATTGCCATTGGCTCAGATGAGAATACGGGAGCATCGGGTACCATTCGTTGAGTTATCCATCAATGTAGCAGGTGGATAAACTCAGTTCTGCCAAAATTAATGCCACGGGGCAACTGTAACCAGACCACAGTAAAGTTGTATAGTCTTTCATCAAGATAAACTCTGAGTATAACAGAAAAAACAACTTGCAGGGTCCACAATATCGATTTTGAATGCAAGCACATGAATGTATGATCCTGTGTTTTTAGTTGAATCTCCCCAGTGTTTGATGAAAGTTAAAGCCAATACAGTTTACATCATCGATTCTCTGAGAAAATTCTAAGCTACCATAACTTTTAAAGGCATATACATAATAAAATAAAGACCCCAATATTGATGATAAAAATATGCCTGGGAATTAATTATCTGGATTTTGTACTTGGTTATAAATACCAAACCACTCTCTTCTGATTAAACAGGCCGAGTACAAAAGCTAGAGCGGAATGGTCAATGGTCATTCTTCAATAACATTACTGACCACATGATATATTGATATATCAGCCTACCACCGCTACCAAGAACACATCTACAAGATATTTATGGCTCAATCGATAACTGGAGGAGATGCTGTGGAGCAGATAATTTCACGTGTCAGGATGGCTTCCAACATGAAAGACAGCCGATCTGCAATTTCCGCATGGATATGGGCGCTTATTACATGAAATTGAACACATTACATTTTATTGATGCACTAAATTGTCAGTTGTAAGATTTAGGTTGACAAGAAGACGATCTATCAACTTTATGGGATGTTTGATCTGATCAGTAGTTTCATCGGGTTACGTTTCAAACGCGGGGTTTTGTTAAAAGCATATTTTTGTCCTTGCGTTTCTATTTTATCTAATTTATTGGACCCATGGTTTTGAACTGCAGCATTCCCGATGCACATGCAATTGTAAATGCAACAAATTTTCTAAATATCATCACCTATTAACATAAGACTTGTCAAAGCTGTGCATGAATAAATTAATGGAAATGGGATTTAACGTACTTTGTTTTGCTCCAACCGGGACAGTGAGAAGGTACATATGTCATACCGTCTGCAATGAGGTAATTGAATTCCAAATGCCAAAGGGAAACCTTGGTTCCCGTGGTTAGTAAACCAGCGCCTAAACCATTGAGCCAACATGACGTCGCCAGAGCTTTGCACCATAGACATGTACTTGTTGCTTGTGTATTTGTAATAACACTAAAGGTCCTCAGTAATTTTTTTATTGAACCTGAATGGCATGCTTCCTAAGTTAGTATTTTAGTCTATATAGGTCATACATGCTTTATATAGTCTAGAAAAGTAATTGACAAAATAATTAAATAGCGGAAAAGTAAAAATAGAATATGGTCTTGATCTGAGTTTGACAATGGTGGTGTGATACATATAATTACAGGAAATAGTGGGTTCAACCCTACTTATATTTTATTAATGATCTCTGAAGAAGTGAAATGATGAATGTCTAATGTCATTATACATGTTTAAAGGGACAATAACACTCTTTGGGCCTTTAAAACTTATAACTAGATTAGTTTCTACAGTGATTATCTACAGTAAACAGGAATACACTGGGTGTTTACAATCCCTATCTAATGTCACATTATTTGGTTTAAAGATATCACATATTCACATTCTATATCTTGAATATTAATTTAGTTTCCGATGGAAGGGGGTGGGCTCAGTTGATCAGGGAGTAAAATCACTCACTAGCTCACTAACAAGTTAGTCAGCAGCGGTTCAATCCCGGTGTCAGTTGAGAACGTTCCCAGTATTATGTCCCCTTGTCAGCCATGTAGGGCGGAGGGCCTAAAGGAACAGGGTTAACCATACAGGGGGCTACGAAAACTCTAGGTGCCGTGTACACATAGCCGTACACGTAAAATAACCCTTGCCCGTCTTCATTAGCCCAGTCGCTGCAGAACAGTACGACGTTAAACCAAAAACATCGAAAGATATGACAGTGGATTACTTAAAAGTGATACAAATATACCCTGACGTTTGCCTTTAAATCTTGCTAGTAACTGCTTGAGTAATTGTGTATAAATTTCGTTAATAAAATAAGCGACGCAAAAATTGTTGACAAGGCAAATTGTTTATACTACACAGCTATATAGTAATATATATAGAGAGATAGTTGTTTACGGCCAAGTATAGGGCTATTCAAGCGAGGTCTCCAGTTTTATTCACCGAGGATAGAACTTGTCTTAACAAGTTATCCGATAAAGTTATTATGAATGGCCATCAAGAACCACACAACCCGTTGACTTGTAATGACTTTTATTGCGGAGGGTTAATGTAAGACTAATACGTTATTCTTGTATTCTGTATATAATGGGATTAACTCAAGTTAAACCCCACTTCAATTCTTTGTTCAACAGTATTTTAGGATCGCTCAGATTGATGGCGTGTATATACAATCTACAGATAATCCTCACATGGTTAGCTCACTACATTTATTTTTTTTAGCGTTTTCCGAGTTTCTGTCCGGATTATCGCCCTTATTGTTAAAATTATTTGGCGTTCTAACACCTGACGTCGATTGGCTGACTATCGCCATTGAAGAGACGACCACTTACAAGATCGGTCGCATTTTTTTGTTACGTCTTTTATGTAAATCATTTTAGTGAAGCCTGTACCAAGACAGGCCCGGGACTGTACAGCGCAGTGGACGCTTACGGCTGGCCCCCGGATCCATTCACTTGATTTGATAATTGTTTAGTTTTTGCAATGTCTTTTTTCTGTCTTGTCCGCGGGTTTATTTTGTAGATTTTTTGTTTTGTGTGTAGTGCAGTCCTCTTGCATTAACTATTAGAGTAGAGTTTTAGCCCTTCGTACTGCAGAATGTTCTCGTTGTCGGGCTTTGCTCCTGTTAGCTCACTACATTTATTTTTTTTTAGCGTTTTCCGAGTTTCTGTCCGGATTATCGCCCTTATTGTTAAAATTATTTGGCGTTCTAACACCTGACGTCGATTGACTGACTATCGCCATTGAAGAGACGACCACTTACAAGATCGGTCGCATTTTTTTGTTACGTCTTTTATGTAAATCATTTTAGTGAAGCCTGTACCAAGACAGGCCCGGGACTGTACAGCGCAGTGGACGCTTACGGCTGGCCCCCGGATCCATTCACTTGATTTGATAATTGTTTAGTTTTTGCAATGTCTTTTTTCTGTCTTGTCCGCGGGTTTATTTTGTAGATTTTTTGTTTTGTGTGTAGTGCAGTCCTCCTGCATTAACTATTAGAGTAGAGTTTTAGCCCTTCGTACTGCAGAATGTTCTCGTTGTCGGGCTTTGCTCCTGTTAGCTCACTACATTTATTTTTTTTAGCGTTTTCCGAGTTTCTGTCCGGATTATCGCCCTTATTTTTAAAATTATTTGGCGTTCTAACACCTGACGTCGATTGGCTGACTATCGCCATTGAAGAGACGACCACTTACAAGATCGGTCGCATTTTTTTGTTACGTCTTTTATGTAAATCATTTTAGTGAAGCCTGTACCAAGACAGGCCCGGGACTGTACAGCGCAGTGGACGCTTACGGCTGGCCCCCGGATCCATTCACTTGATTTGATAATTGTTTAGTTTTTGCAATGTCTTTTTTTCTGTCTTGTCCGCGGGTTTATTTTGTAGATTTTTTGTTTTGTGTGTAGTGCAGTCCTCCTGCATTAACTATTAGATATTTCGGACTCAAATTTAAATGCGAATGGTTCTTCGTTTGGTTTAATGCTATATTTCTCACCAATAATTTGACCAATGTTACATGCTTGTGCGGTACTTATATGATAAACTGTAATACATGTAATATGTTACAGATAGTTTTTTTACAGTCCCGCCATCCACCAAGAACCCCCTTTTATCTATTGTGCACAATATTGGGTAAAAAATGAATTAATGAAACCGTATCCATGAGATATGTGATAAGCCGGAAAGCAATTTTTTTGTCATCGATATTCATTTCGCGATTCCCTTAAAAGCTGTTGGTTGTATATCCCGGTAGCGGAAGTTAACAGATTCCGCAGAAATAAACTCGGAGAAGTACACTTATGAATACAATTTCCGCTCTGTGGTGCCATGTTTTTCTTTTCAATAATATTGATTAATTACAATCGATCGGTATGTACCACTATACTATTGAAGGAAATAAATTTTCAGGAATGTTAATTCTGGCTTTGTGTCTGTTTATTGGAATAATGATTAAAAACCTGATAATATTACTTATATAATGGTCCGTTTCTTCTTAGAGACTCTTACTAATACTATGTTTTATATAACTAGGTGGAACATAATCCATCGGATTTTAATCAGAAAGAAAAGTTGTTTTTATTATGTTGATCAAATCATAATATAACCATAAGTTATCACGTTCATGAATTAAGTCAAACTTAAGGTATAACCGATTTGTATTCAATTCGTCGACATTCAACCGAGCATCGTCTTACTCTGAACATTACAGTTTGGGTACTTCTTATATACTTAAAATATTACATGCAAAGATCACAACAAACATAACATTAATTTGACCTACATTGAGGGGGTCAACCCCTTTCGTCGGTTTTGTCAATGTTAATGTTAAGGCGTTGCTCATAGGTACACGAGAAAGGGGATATTAATACGATATGATCAAAGATTAAGGTGACATTTTCGCTAGGGTTAAGTATTTTAATAAAGTAGGCTACGCTTGACATACCAGTGTTGTTACAGACCACGCCCACATATATATTGTCATTTTTGTACCGACGCTGTTTGTGTCTATAGTGTTTAAATGTACGAAACTCTACACTAAGCTTAGTGTTAAAATTGTCCTGCTATTGTCAACCGTATAAAATTATTTCGTGTCATCTAAGATGATGTCAGCTCGTTGAATACCATTAGGTCATCGGCAACAATAATTTGACTGCTCATTGCCATAGAATAAAATGAATCCGTAATACTAATAGTGACCGATTGTGATTCCGCTGATACTAATTGAGATTATGGTTCATAGTCAAGTTACCGCATTTTGAAGTTCAAATACTCATGATTCATCGATACTTTCTGTACCGAAAGACAACTAACCATCAATCACTTCAAAATTGCCGAACTCGCGACAGTAATCAGTGCCACCATATGGCCTTCAGTTATTGTCAATAATATAACGAATACAACGAATATAACTCTAAGCTAAGTCAAGAAAACACAGGAACATAATTATTAGAAATAATATCGCAAACAGATAGCTCTCACTGTGGTATTAAATATAAAGCACAGATCCAGAATCTTATCCTTCTAACTGACAGATCAATGTGTATATAATTGTCTTCTCCATGATTGTACTTATAATAGTGTGCATACTTATATCTGTAAAAGTGACAAATTATTGTTGACATAACGTTACGAGTGCGCACTAAACTATAGCACGTCATACTATATAGTTTAGTGCTCTATCCAGTTACAAGATGACCCTAAAAGATTATTAAATAGTTATGACTGAGGTTATTTCTGGAATTTTCTATTTTTATAAACTGAACAATTTCGATATAAGGCATATGCAGGTAGAAAGTGTCTCGTTTACGATAAGTACATTCCAGGAAGAAGGGTACAGTCTTAATGCCTTGTCGTGTGGATGGTCCATATATACGAATAGCAGAACGTTAAAAATGTCCCGACAGTTTAAAATGAGAAACGAGTAAGCTGTGGCGTGGTTATCGGGACAACATTCCGCTCCTCAATGATGGTTTATACCCGTCTCTATTAGCTCACTTGGCGCATAAACCTTCGACGTTAATTAACCCCACCTCATCTCATTTCATTTCAGTAATACGCAATTAACTCCAGAGATATTTTGAATGACCAATATCTTGCTGATTAATTTAGAGCGTAAAATATTCAGTAGTATCAATTGTATGCAAAGCATGTTAATATTATAATGAAGTCTTTCTGTGATGACTGACAAGTCCATCAAGTAACCTGTCAATCACTTTTTGGTTCAGGGGTCATATATAATCATGAAAGGTAAACAATCTTAGAGATCTTGTAATAGTGATAATACGATTTATTATTGTCTGACTACGGTGACATGTGCATAACAAATAATCTATCATGCTCAGCTGTCCATTACACCACCACTCTTAAAGGGACACGATGTATTGGTCACCATTAAAGGACGATTACTTAAGTAAATATTAAACACTTTAATCTATATGAAAATCTCAAGTTTGAAAATAAAAGTGAAGAATACACCTTTAATGCGTCGGCACGTAATAATAACAATTGACGCAACAATATCATCTGATATCCTGGTCAGAAACCGTCGCGGCGATCCTCATCTTGAACGAAGAAAGAACTTGAATGGTATACACGAACCAAGCGCGAATATTTAATCGCCATTTGCAGAACATTGATCCTCATGCATTGTGTATGTCCCTTTAAACTACACGTATTTGCACCAAACGACACCATTGCAGTGTAGAATGGTGATCTAATGGTCAAACTGACCAGACTAGATCAGTTATCGCCATCGGCTATTTATGTAACAGCCCACTTACAACTTTTATACAATGATAGTTGGCGATGATACAAGGTCTACATCTGTCCTACTAATATTTCAATCTACGATAGACAAAATTCAGATCAAGTCTATCCTACTAATATTCCACACCACAATAGACAACTTTGAGATCAAGCATTTGGTTTAATATACTATACCCATTGAAGTTTATATCTGAATATCGTTTCACACTATACCCCCCCCCCCTCGTGTACTTTTCATGTCTATTGCAATCTAGCTACTCCCGTTGTATTAAGAAAAGGGGAATATTTTGCGGAGAGTGAAATTAGCAGCTGATTTTGACTGCCTGGCTACAGTTGATGATCGATTGTACCTTTGTTATACAGACAGTTACACATTCAATCCATCAGATTAATTTGATAGATTAGGTGTTAATTTTACAATAATTCTCATCTGATACCATTTTGGCCACAATGATTTTGTATAAAACATCTGATTTTATCTAAAGTTTAAATGATTTGTGTCATTAACGTTTCACTAACTTTTGTCATTACTGACTTTTGTCTTTAATGTTTTACTGATATTACAAACTAGTGTACACGTAATTGTTTCAGAGACTATGTACACAATATCCCAGTAGGAATTGATATGAATGTCGGTAAATAGGAGAACGATGATGATATAAATAAAAGTTCAATAACATACATTTATTCCCGTCTCCCTAATCATCAATACTGAGTAATATTATATATCCTTTAAAATTGTCCCAAGAGTTCCCGATAACCGATTACAAATTTATGCTATTATAACTATCGACTGTTTTGGTATTATCAAAAACGAATCTAAAATACTCATTTAAACTTTTCCCAATGGCAATATCAAACGCCGTTCAATAGAAAAATATAATTGGCAGTTTCACTCCCAATAAAGTAAATAAATTGACATTTTGCTAATCTCTATCCTTCAGTGGTTTGGGTATAACTGAAGGCTTGTCTAACCATTTCATTTCGCAAATCGAATTATTCCGACAGTTCCTGCTATCAGACACCAGGAATGGTGCGGATGTAAACATAGCTCAAATTTAAGAACAATTCGATTGTCACCGTCACCGTGACATTTTCACCAAAAATCGATAATGTCAGCTTCAATTCCACTTTACACCATTATCAGATACGCTTTATACAAATTCCCTAACACAAATTCCATACAGTAATCAAATTTTACAAAACGGATTTCAGAAAACCCCTATAAGATTAACCACGTTTTTTTTATATTCTGGAAGGAAAAATTGAATTTCTTTGTCAACAAGCACATTTTGAAGACAAATCCGATCTTGAGTAATGCAACGGTCATAATCAGTAACCCCGTTTTATCATAGAACGTGACCAAATCCTTGCAAATAAGAAATCAGATCCATGTATGCATTTGTGACTGTGATAACCGAAGATGTAATTACGTGTAATGTACATGTATGTACACAGCGTATTTGCCTTATAAATAGGAATATATGGTTTTATTCGGGCGTATTCTCAATAAATGTGAATGGTCTAAATAGACTTTCGGCAGATCTTTGTAAGGATTAAGAATTAAATCCTATCAAATCAAATGAAAATGTTCAACAACGTAAGTTTATATGTTTGAATTGTAAATTTAGCTTTGGGGTAATAACAATGGCGCCGTTCAGACAGCTAAATGTATTAAATCGATTCGAGCGAGATCAACCGAAGACTATTAGATTCACAGTAAAACATCGACAAATTTATCTTGGTAATTCTAGCTGATGTCTAATGAGAACACGACATGCAATTCTATATACCAATCAAATGGATTTTTTTTGCGCTGATTCAGCAATTTGCATTGGAAGCCGTGACTCAGAAAGACCGAGCATTATTCAATAGGACTTGTTGCCTAGTAATAGCGTGTCGACCACAAGTACTTCGATCTGTGGTAAATCCCTTCGTGCGTTCAACTTATTAACATTGTAGAGTGTGCGAGGTTCAAACAATTGACTTTGCTATTGGGCTTTTATTAAGTGTCTTCATTTTTATGCATCTTGCTGTGTATGGAATTGGGGGAAAGCTCAAAGACGCCGTTTTGAAAATGTACAAACCAAAGTTTTAGACCAGATGCTGTCCGGAAAACGTGTGCCGTGCTCCAGTGCAAAACTCTTCCGGCACACATTTAATTTAAAATTTAGTACCGCCACTTTGATCATCCCCCTCTGTGTTATAAAGAACTGCAATTATGAATTGTATATTCTGTCTATATGCGCCGTGGTGCACTGTGTGGCATATGCCCGTCTTCATTAGTCCAGTGCAGAGCAGAACAGCAGGACGTTTTATTTCTGTATGCTACTGAACAGCCTGGCGACGAAGCTTGGGGACTCAGTGGCTAAGTTGATAAGGTACTGACTTATTACCGAAACTATCTGGGCAAAGAACATGTAGCCTACACTGTATATATGACCGCCATTAGCCCAGATGGAGAAGTCAAGTAGGGCTTTAAACCCCATTTCATTACCGATTAGGCTTTTTGTTACATCGCCAAGTAAACTATGGGGATATTGTGGAAGCGATTAGCGATTTACAAACATAATGTCATGTCTCATAACTTGGTCAAAGCAAAGCAAGTTGGCATGCATATTCGTGTATTAACTAATTATTAAAGGGGAATTTGGTAAGATGAGATCAAGAGCTGACAGTTCTCGTTATAATAGTATTAAAGAAACAAGTAATGTAAACTAAGAGAATATACTGAAACATTTAGTCAAATTACCTCTGAGCCGAGGAAGCCGAATTTAAAAAATAAAGTCTCGATAAACAGTCTCGAATATCCATTTTACGGTTAATAAATTGTAAACAGCCGTTGAATCGAGGTTTGATTATGGTCTTGTCATGTTAATAAATGTTTAATTATAGTTTATATAACCTGCAAAAGGAAAATTTAGCTCTGGCATAATGTATGTTTAATATTAATGATCACTGACGATGATTCGGTTAGTTTCTATTTAACCATTCAGTCGTCTAAAAAATGTAAAAAGTTACACAGTACAGCTGATTTCATATCTGACCTTATTCTATTTTATTGTATACTCAGCGATGCGTGTCATACTATTATTCCCAGATCAGTGAACCGTTAAATACATTCACTCATATTTAAATCTAGTATTATAGTAAATACAGTCGACAGGGAGAGGTTGTCGTTAAATATGCTAATGCATAAAAAATACGTTTGGACCAAGCCATTAATACCTTTAAATAAAAACACTATTCATTTAACCACACGTTTAAGATTTAGTTTTGGCTTCTGCATCCGCCGTAATATGCTCAAGATTCAAATCAATTTGACTTTTAGTCACACACGTTATAGATTTATCAAAATGTGTATGCAACCGCCGACATATGTCATATAAATTATTAATAGAATAGGCTGTACTGCCATATTAAATATATATAAATACATGTTCTTATAGATGTATTATATATTTCTATATGAATTATTATTAAGATATTTGTTCATATTGCAAGCCCATAATCAACCCTCTAGACATCGAATGGCTGGGATATTTAATCGTTTATACCATCCGCTCCACATAGTCGTTTATCGTTAAAATTAAGGTCATTCAATAAAATGTCTGGCAATCGAGACTTCGTTTAGTATCACGGTCATGGAAATTAACAATCGGCTATATTTTTTGTCAAAACTTCAAGCACTCATAACTTCGCTCAAAAACAAACATTTTACTGATATATTATTCAATATACAGTATCCATTTTTCATTAACTTTTATTGAACTATTAAATCATTTTTATAGTATACCAAGAGTGGCCAGCTCCTTAACATAATAAGCTTGCTATTGTAACATGTATATAGCTCCTGTCATAAAGTTGGTTATGAATTAAATGCAATTATTAAAGTGTAGGCCTACTCATAATGTATTGAAATAATTGTGTACGTTTATGTTACAATAAATGCGGCATGATATCATTGTTGCTGCTTATCAAAGACTTTTTTAGTATGATAATAGTAGTACTTCACAAACCAATTATTATATTAATGTCCGTTACCTTACATGTAGGTAAAATATTTTATAAAACAGATGTGTCAATATCAACAATGAATATATGTCAAACTCTACCAGTCATTCAACTATTATGTTAAATATAATATTATAATTCTCACGCTATTTAACAATAACAGATAATATATATTGGACTGCTGTCGGTATACACACCAACATACATTAGTGTAATTAATATGTTTTTAAGTAAAGTTTATAACTAAGAAGTTCAGAATTTAAAGACAGAAAAAGCTAGGTAGTTCACATTAATACCAAAAATATAGCATACTTATTATTACTTTCTTATAATATATCTCAGACACATAACTTAATTTTTGGCATGTTGGGGCTCTATGAAACTATCTGACCCATGTTAATAATAGTGTACAATCCTGGGATCGAAATGCTCAACAAAATGATGCGAGACAAAGAGATCACAACGGTTTAGACCACTAGTATCAGTATACCAACATTGTCAAATAAATGTAGATGCCATCAAGGGATGGGCTGTTATTTTATAAATAATATAGCTGCGAGAGTGTCACCTTAAACCCTGACATGTCATTGAACATAGAGTTAACACTCTCTATATACGCTATATATATACATAATATCGCCATATATGTACTCTATCCAACTTATCACATGATTGTACTAGGATTTCATCTCCCTTTCAAAACATCTGAGGTATGTGGACGGACAAGGGCCTTTGAGATTTGAGCAGGAAAAACTAGATTATATCTTAATCAGATCAACTATATACATAGCTTAGATATACATGAAAGGTGTACGAGTTATCAAAGCTATATATGCTTGTAATATACATATCTTAAGATCTAATCTTATGTAGCCATGTCAGCAAGCACTGGATAATCAACTTTGTTAAAAGGTAGGAGTGGGGGCGGAGCATTTTTATGTAGGTGTTATATTTACCTACTAAAATATTATTATGCTGCACACCCTCGAACTAGAATATTATAATGGGATGAAATTTATAATAATATGATACATTTTACAGAAAAAAAATGAAATGAACCGGGAGTTAACAGGATACCTCATGGTTAGCGAGCCGGCAACTTACTGACTGAGGCTCCATTACAGCAAGGGATTTTCAATCGTCTAACGAAGTTAAAACAATCGTTGCCTTAAGAGATAAGTTAAAGACATAAAATCGTCTATTTTATTCATTTAAAGAATCCCAGGGGTGGGAATATGCTTCAATACAGATTACAAATATGAACAAAGCAATACTGCTTTACGTAATAAGAATATCTCAATTCAAGTCTTAACAGTATGATTTCTTCTTACTAATAATATCCAGTAGACCATAAAACACTTTAACACCAAGATATTAATCATATGCATAAATAGACATTGTTTATGAGATATTATAAGACATTCGTTACTATAAACTACGTATACTTTATATAAGTAACAAAACGGTTTTGTCAAGAGAAATATTCATACCAAGCCCGTATTTACCGTACCATCAATGACTAGGTCTAAAAATATGTACATTATCTTTTCAAAAGCGGACGAATTTGCATAACAGTTACACAAAGGGAACTTTTGTTGTCGCACCTATATCTAACAACTACAAGTAATTGGTCCTCATAGCATATAAATGAATTGTATTTTGCATACTAAGGTTTTTATGTGAATTGCTATATATATAGATAATTAGGTGAGTGTGAACTTGGCAAAGAGATTAACACATGGCAAAGGGATTAATATATAATTATATGAATTTGTGAAATATTTTTTAAACATTATCTAATTTGTCTAACAAATTGGTGAACATTATTTAGTATTGGGAAAATGGAATCATCTGCACCAATTGGCTTTATAAAAACGGACATACACCCTGCAATATGCTTTGAGGAAAAGTTTGCTCTGGCAGGGGAACTATGCATTTGGGAATATTCATAATATTTATTGCATATATGGCGTTTTCCAAGATCATATATGTTATATGATTCAATTGACCCCTGTTCTATAGAGAATTTCAATACTAGCTATCGCAAATTTAAAGAGAGAAACAACTATATTTCAATAACGAAAGCTCCTCTTGATGGGCATATTGATGCGATAAAATCTTATCTTATCTTATGTTATGGATATATTATAGGTTTCAAAGGGTTGAAAAGTAATACCGAAACATTACTGAAACTTCAGGTTTCAATTTCAACTTCCAGTAAGTCTTATAAAAAAACAGACCATACTTTCGTTATTTTTGAGGTTTATGTTGTGACAATAAGGTCTAAAGTCATTTTTTAACAGAGCAAACCCGATTTGGAGTCCTTCTATCGTCAGTGAAAAGTTGAATTCATGTTTGCAGTAATAATCTTAACTTATCTTAGTATATAGTACAAAAAAGACCTCAAAGATATCTGGTAAAAAAGGCGATATATCTAAGTCGGGAGGAAATTAAATATCTAATTAATTTAAACAGATTGTCTCCCAGAGAATGACACTGAGTAAAAATACAAGCAGTTTGCAAAACGGACAATAACTTCTTTATTCTTGCCGTGTTTAATGGCTTATAAGTCTACCATGAGCAAATGTAAGAGATTCAAGCATCCATATTTTATAGTCTCGTTGGCCTTTAATAATTCGCGCTGGAAATAAAATAGCGCTGTTCAAGAGAATATGAAATGAGTCATAGACAAAAGAAGATGCGTTCGTTATTGATTGTATTTTATGATACACGTAGGTAAAGCACGTGTCGTGTTGCATATATAATTTAGTATGGAGTCATCAGATACATATTATAAATTTTAAAGTGCAAATAAAGGTTCTGCTTTATGGCGTACTGTAGTTGACAAAGGGGAGTGTTATATGTCGAATATTCAAGGTTTTAATATTATAATTTGAAAATATCGCCCAGTTAGCTATAGTGACGAGTATTGTGTATGAGACAGTGCATAACAACACTTGGTTGGAGCCAGCAAAACGATAACTGAAGATTCGAATAGTAATTAGATTGCAAATATATACCAGACAAAGTTGACACTATTAACAGTAAATTCAGTTATTTCGTAACCTGGTCAATTTTGTTGAAGAAATTATGCTCAAGTGAAAACTATAGATTGTTATTCACATCCATATGTTGAATGTAGAGCTCGTACCACATTATTACTATAAATAGACTTAAATATGTAATGAATTTATTCATATCCTCCAATATTTAAAACACATCTGTTACATACTGATTGAATAATAACAATACATTGTCTACTAAGTCTATTGAGAAGGTGGGTTGGTGTACTGCTCCCAGTGAAACGCTATAAACCAACTCGCATATTTTAGTTTTACGAGGTCAAGTCGTTTCAAAGGGAATCATATAGTCTCTTTTGTAAAGCCCGTTTAACAATACAGGTATCCTCTATGTCTCCTGCTCACGGGTACTATATTGTAAATAATTTGTGACTAGTTTATCCAGAAGGGTGTGTTTCTGAACTAGAAGTATATCTGATGATAAACATAGGTTTAATGTAGGTCAAGACGTAGGCTATTGAATGAACGTACCGTATGCAAATAATTAAATATATACCATATACCATGTCTGACGCCATTTATAGCAATACGGCAAACCCAGTATGTATTTGAATACGTCGTAAGGAATTTGCTAGAATATACTGTCTGAATATTACGTATAGTAAATAACTCAGGTGTGTGTATATAGATATATATACAGTCAATTGTGTATTTCTATTTGACAAATACTAACGATATTTAGTACAGTAACACGGGTGTGTATACTAATATGGAGACATGATGACATCATAAATAGGTCACAACAGGTATTAATAAACTATATGGCCATCTTGAATACAGAAAGTTGCAATATTCGCACGAACAAGCAAAATTAGCTTAGGTCAAGTAGCTACTATACTACAGAAAGATAATGTCTTCACTTCAAAGTTCAAGGTCACTTTCTAGAAACCAGTAGGCCTACACATCTTTTTTTAGGATAACAATAAATTCTTGGATAGGCAATATCTTGATAGTTTTCTATGGCATAAGACACGATACGTAATGTCCACTGGCATTATTTCCATCTTCATATAGTTTTATATTTTAATTAACAACAATGTCTCTATCAATACTGCCGTAGGTTATATGGTACTTTCACATGACTTGACTAGAAGAGTGACTATATTTTTTGTCCTAACCTGCTTGCCCGGGGGGTCCTTTCAAAGACGTCATAGATGTTTTCTTTATAACTCATTCTGTTGCTATGCTATAACATACCTCACACGCTTATACTGTCCATATCGTTTGGGGTTAAATGGCTATGACAGTTCTTTTGTTAATGCAATTTTTCGAGATTGGAAATAGTAAATTGGCCAGTTCACAATGTTGTGCTTCGACACGGATGAACAATTTAGCACTGTTCGCAAAGAGTTGAACTAATTATCAATATGCAGTTCATTAGTTTTGAAAGAAATTGAACCCCATACTGTATCAGGTTCAGAAAGTATTATCCTTTGTTTTAAGTTGTATTCCATGCAGGATTCTACATTGGTCTATGGCGTCAAATGTGACTGACATTTCCAATAATATTAATAATGAATAGGGTGGTTTATTACTTGTCGGTGATATGAATAATGTTATTGTGAACCCTTGTTGTAACTTTCTCTGAAGAGTGCAAATGTCTGTAAGAAGACCGGTGCGTTCATAGATGACGTAGTCTTTTAGTTGATCCGCGATGCTTACTTTAATAGTATAATTTATGGAATATAGTGTCAACTATAGTAGTAACCCTCGATGCTTAATTCGAAACCATAAGCTTGTTTATTAGGTATCAAATGGATTTTACACTGTGTATACAACCTAAAGCTAATGTAAATTCTATCTGTATGAAATGTTAATCATTGAACTCTTATAATTTATTACATGATATGATATATTAATTAGTTATGTAATAATACAACATAAACGTTCTAAATTGTTATTTATCACCCCCATATAATATAGCGCATACTAAATCTCATTACGGTCCTTTGTTACAATAAACGGTTTAATTACAACATATCAATATCATACAGAAATATATACGAATACAGGTGTTGATACCGTTATTTATCACAGCTATACGTGCACTGAATTGTAATAAATTTTTATCCGTATACAGCGCGTTAACATTAGTTAAATACAGATAATGATATTATTATGTTACAACGTTTAATGTTTCCGCATTCAAACAAACATGTATACTCATTAGTCATACAGGAATAGTTCAATAAAAATATAACTGTAACGCACACGTATCATCCTTCACCTACATTTCCTTCAAAGCAAACCAGTAGGACGTTAAACCCCATTTCCTTTCATTTCATTTCAAACACATCCTAGGTGCGAAGGACTGCTGTAAATCGTTGGGCTTGTTAAGGTACAGTTTTTAAAATAGTTACCATTTTTCGGCCAGTCTGAGACACTCATCTTCGCGTGGTGTTTGTGATGCACTAGATAGAGATTGCTTGGACTTACAGGAACGCCATTTGTCCCTAGGTGCATCGATGATTGTTTTTGTGTCAAACCATTGTAGCTAAATGGTTTGTTTTCATCTTGAGAATTTGGTTTATTGTGACAGTGTGTGCATATTTATGTTTTCGCCGATGTAAAGGACTTTGTCATCAACTTTGAATCGTTTTATAATATATTGTACAGCTAGGATACAGACAGTGGAGGGAGAGAGAGAGAGAGTGAGAGAGATATATGGTTTAACGTCCACTCGACAGACAGACAGCGATAATAAATCTAGCATCTGAATTAATTGTAAAACTAGCAATAACATAAAGTAACTTCAGTCTCGCAGACTATTACTGGTAGTCTAGTACCGCGAGTTCTAATTCAACATGACATTGTTATTTCGATTAGAACTATGAAATGGTTCAATACATGCAGAGCTAAACTAATAATCCAAAAATGAGTTCCATTCTGACGCACAAAAGATGCAATATAGCCAAATAAAGAGATGAATGTCTAATATAATGGTTATAGCTTGTATTGATGTCAAGTTTATGAGTATTATTAATCTGAACAGGTGGTGAGTGAATATGTAGAAACTCAATCAATATTCTAATTGTGAATATTCTGTCGAGATTAATAGAACTGCACATATTATGTCGTCATATAAGCAATTTAAAACTCCCTGAGTTTTTAAAGGTCATGACGAGTTGCCCATACCACCTAATATATTATTTATATTTTTTTTCTATCTATATTTTCATCGATTGCTACAAGATTATCAGTTCGCTATCAGTCATGATCCAGACTTGTTTTAGTGTTATTGTGACTTACTACCAGGAATAGATCATCCATGGAATTTGCGACCAGAACAGGAGTCTACCTAATCAGGAAAGTCATTTATTTCTTTTTAAGAGGTCACGGAGTTCTTGCCAAGGTAATTGACCAACACGTACTTACAGGCATTCTTATAGACTAATCAATTCCTTTTCCCAGGGTCTCAAAAATCGATAAGTCTCGAGGTCTGTGAAGTATAGTTTTTGCAATGTATGTATATGTTCCGACTCGTTAATTTTGTTATCATGGCAGTGTTGATCAAATCGAAAGTAGACAACCGACACAATCTTCTCTTAAATTTTAGCAAGACGTTTGGTGTCTGTTATCAACAATGACCGCGAGGTACCTGTCGTGTACGAGTCAGGGTATGCTGGCTTTCTAGATATCACTTGTCATGTGAGGAGTTAACAGAGGTAGACAGTTTTGTGTTGAAGGTAATGATTAACATGTTATTTCATTCACACACATCCATTTATAGTGGTACTGTTAAAGAAGATTTAAAATTCTGTAATTAATGTTTTAAATTCGCTTGGTTTGTATAATTATGTGATGTTGAAACATTTTTAATTGATATAGCTGTATTAATCCAATTCTAAGTACATACATATAACTTACATTTCATAACATGCTAAATATCATTTGATCGATTTCTGATGTCTGATGTATGGTTGACCTTATACACTATTAGTGTAATTCGCCGGGTCACCGAACTTCAGTTTTAACATTAAACGTCTGGCTGTTGTGTGACAGAATGATGAGCATACGTGACATAGTGTAGTTTGTCTGAATGAATATATTATGTATACCATATAAGTAATATAAATAGCAGGTATATCTGTGTAATTAAAGGTGTACTCACTGTCTTATTAGGTCATCCAGTTGCTCAGTTATAGTACTGACTCTTAATTCCAAACGGGACTTCTCTTTATTTGTATCATCAATCAACTTCCGTGCTTCTTCCAGTTCGGCACCGTACATTTGTTTGATGGCGCTTGTTTCTTTTCCCCATTTTGATTTTAGTTCTTCTAATTCGGAGGCTAGTTTCTTGTTTTGAGCTTCCAAAAATCTCACCTTTTCAATGTAATTAGCAAACCTCTCGTTCAAATCTCGCATATCCTTCTTTTCTCGCTGGCGGTTAGTTTGTACACTCTTCACCCCAGTTGACGAAATGTTGGCGTATCCACCGGGGCCGGCAGAGGGCATGAACCCCGAGGACATCTCAACGGTACGGGTATATCCAGATCTGGCTGGGGAGTAAGATGAACGGTGAATTGTGGTGGAACGGGGTTTAATATCCGACTTGTAGTAAGCAGTCGACGGTACATCATCGTTATAATTACTGGATGACGAAGTTATCGTCGTTCTCTTCTCTGTAACCGAAGAATGCGACATTTTGAAGAAGCAGAAGGAGCAACTTTTCCCTGAATGAAGTTGAAATCCACCACTTGCTTGACAGACTGTTATCGGCTTCACACAACCGGCAAGAGTAGATACCTGCAGTCAGCGAATATATTATACCGCTGGACCCGCCCGCCCGACTGCTTGCAGCTTAATGATTGGGCAACTGATGACCACGTGACAATCTCTCTTGACAATATCTGGTCGACTCGAGTTATTCAGAAGACTGGTTAAACGACCTACTGCCCACGGTGCATTATAAACTTTATGTAGGTATATTGTCTATATATGGCCGACGTATTGAATTCAAAAACGACACATTCGTCGCGTAACTGGTTTAACTGGACGGGCCTCATACAGCGCGTGTTATTATCAGACGACAAATTACTATGAACATTTTTCTAGCAGACGACATGCGCTGTCATGGAGGCCATTCTATTGATGTTGAAAGTCAATCGGACTAAACGTGTTGGATACAACAAGGGCTAGATGAAATATGTTTGTGTTGTTTACTTCAGATTTAACAAATGCGTAAACAAATAAAATAGACATTTCTCGAAACTGCTTGTCAACTATTTGGGGAATGGCAATTAAACCACACGACAAACAATTAAAGTTTAAAAACGAAATTTCCCGGTGGAAAACAGTTACGTAATTACTGTTTGTAGAAATATTTCATATATAAAATATAATCCAAATAAACGGAGACGTAACGTAACACTATGACACGCGTCGATTAGGGTTTATCAAGAATTGACATATGATTTGTAACTGAACGGTTGTATGATAGGTTTATAACACATAAGAGTAGAATCCCACTTGTCTGCACCAATCGCAGGGCCGGTGGAAGCAATTCTTGATTGGTGGGGGGGGGGCTTCCATCCTAAGTGCCTATAGGCGAGGGACAAGGGGCCGCAATGGCCTGGAAAAAAAAGTACTTGCGACCACATTATTGGGGGGGGGGGGCACATACAGTGTGGTATAAGAGAAATTGTGCCCGGACAACAATTGCACTCAATCAGTCAAGAGTTCTTTTACGTACGCCTCGACGTGTACGTGGGACCTCGGTTTTTCGTAGCAGGACTATAAACGTTGTCCATTGTTAGATCAACCTCCTTGTCCAAATTCAGCCACTTTAGTTCCCATCCAAAATTAGCATTATGGTTGATGTCCTCTACACATATAGTTTTACCGACCCATTAGTCTTTCTGTTAATAGAGGAAAAAACATTATTTGAATTGAAATGATTGATCTTAAAATGTTATGGGTTAAGGAAATTAATATTTAATACCATGCATCTCTTAGGTGTTGGGCTTACCAGATGAGAACCAACCGTCTTTTTATATCTCGTCCATTACGAAAAAAAAACAAGGACATTTTTATTATAGTAATCAGTGTCCACTGCTCAAAGAAATTGGCCCACTGCTTTGATTAAGATTTAGTGGGACACCGCTCCGAATCCCCTTTTGCACCAGTGTCTCCGATTCCGAAATAAAGTGTGCCGTAATAATTATTGGCTGATCATGATTAGATTATTATACAGGGTGCCAATTGGGTTAAATTCCCAACAAACCGCGTCCTGTTTTAACAATATAAGGTTAGAAAGATCACAGCTAATGTATTATTATAATGATTGTCAGCCGATTATAATATCAAGCAAACTGAGCCTTGATTAACACTTTAGGGTTATATCTTATACTAATCCACATCATATTAAGTGGTCTTATGGGGAACATTAATCAGGTATTGAAGAGTATTATTATCACCGAATGAGCGAATCTATGATGTAATATTTACTAACAACCAATCAATCCTATAAGATTTATTTGCTGCTGACCTATTACCAGGTCAGACATAATGGGATTATGGCAGGAAACAATCGATATTGTGTTGGTAGATTCGCTCAGGTCACCGGAACCTTGGCCATTGTGCTTACAAACTATCGAATAGATAGAAAATCCTTAAATATTGGAACTAACGCAACTGATGACTACCCATTCGGATTTTAAAACAATTAGACATGAGACTTCTGCAACGTTGTCTTTCAAAATCATGCCAGCCCTTTGGATTGGATAGTTGCGACCGTCGTTTACGGTACGTGTGTATTTGATTGTCTGAATCACCTGGCATTTTGGAATATACCCACAGCCTCTTATTTCTTCTGCAATGTGTACTTACAGTACCAAATAACTGACCTGTCCCTGTCCAGACCAAAAGACATACAGTCCGTGCTGAGAGCAAACATGTTTGGATATTCCTATTTCCTATAAGTATTGTTGCGGCTACCCTTTCAAGTGATGTAGGGTGGGGTGGGGGCATTATGTTTTTAGGGAGAACGAATACTACCAATATAATTTATATTAGGCGACATCTTTTGTTCTTGAACTCCTAGTCATTAAATATCGTTCAATACAAAACATACAGACACAGACATGAATCAGTGACATGACCTTGGCATTGAATAAGTAAATATGCCTTAAGAGTCCGAAATAGTAATATATAAGTAAATATAATAATTCGTAAAACAGTGGATAATAATATAAGATATTGTGATAATTAGGGGGAACATGGAAAATGCAAATATTCATACTGATTAAAGCATTAAAAAAAGATAACACGATATCTACATTATGTTTTATGACTGAAATACATCGTAAAATCGGCAAGACTCTTACGACAATCCATCTTACGACAATCCATCTTACGACAATCTATCTTACGACAATCTATACATTTTGTAAAATGTAAAATTTTTCGCTAGAACTAAATTCCAATCTGGTAATCGTAAAAAGTTTGAAATACACTGACAATAAATTATAATATCTGTGTTCTATAGTTTTATCCTTCATTCGGTCTAACAAATTTTTTTTGTATTTACACCACTGTGGTTATTCTACTGCAGCTTTACACCCAGTGACTATTTTCTACTCTTTGTCTTCTTAAATCCAGCCACAAACAGCCATTTTGTCTCGATTATGTCGTGAGAAATGGCATGCAAAGAGTGGGATTAATCTTTCTACAACAGACCACCTTAGTGTCATTTGAATAGTTCATTCTAACAAGCATTCGTTGTATTGTTGTGGGGGGTTGGATGGCCGAATGCATTATCATATGGGAGTTAACTGGCGTCGTTTCGAATCCCCGGTTGTACGTGACAAGGAGAAGGGTCGCCTGTCCAATCTCGTGTGTTTCTCCGGGTCCTCCGGTTTCCCCCCACCGCTAAAGACCCCTACACAAGCGAATTTTTGAAATAAAATTGAACCATATGTTTGTCCCGAAATGACCATGTTTGTGTCGAGTGGACGTTAAATCCCACCTACCTACCTCGCTCTCTCTCTCTTTTTCTCTCTCTCTACCTCTCTCTCTCTGTGATATTGTGTCAAGTGAACGTTAAATTTTAATCACATCTCTCTCTCTCTTTTCTCCCCCCCCCTCTCTCTCTCTCTCTCTCTCTGATATTGTTGTAGCCCAGAGGTAATGTTTAAATCAGCAGTTTGGGTTTGTGCAAATCGGGCATCATTTAGCTGTAGATATTATGTCACACGGGGCAGTGTATGCATGCTCTTAAGAGAACCCCTGACCTGGCTGAAAATGTACACATACCGTTAATTGTATTTGTTCATACAATGCCTGGAAGAACATTTTACTGGTATTGCGTGCTGAAGTTTCATGATTTATTGATATAGACACAACAAAACAATATACAGAAATGCATAATTAATGTTTCTCGCCCTTTTATCAACGTTGATAAAACTGATTTATTTGTTGTTTCATAAAAAACCTTCACAATATTTATTTTCACCATTAATTAAACTGTCAATGGAATTGATTGATTTTAGTAGATGCAGTGTGTCAGCTTGACTTCCCAGCAAACAACATTAAAGGAAACACCAATGTTAAAGAGTTAAACGAAACAAAATGTGGAAAGCAGAGCAAAATACGATGGTCATTTGGAGACTAATTTATTGTCATGTGTATTTGCTAGCGTTGCTAATTGAATTCGGAAGTCGGCGTTTATATGTGATTTTTCTATAATCTATTACATGCATAACCAAACCACCCCAATGTACCTGAAGCAACGACTGGATTATCACAGGTAGACATTTTAGCTCGAAAGCGCGAGACTTGGTATTGGCGATGACCAAGGAATCTGATTGGATCACAAGCTGGGCTTATACCCAATCAAACTTAGTGCCAAAATATGCAGAGTATTACGTGAAAGGGCTTGATAAGATGTACGTATAGTAAAAGCGAGATCAAGCCTTCTACTGAAGATGAACCACCCTTGCTTTGTTTAGCAACGACTGGGTACACCACATATGAATTCTTCACATAACACTCGGTAGCAATTGTCCTAGAAGAAGTACATATACCAAGATTAGTGCACCGTCGTGACTAACAGTTAGATGTAACGACTGTTTCAGATGACGCAGAAACTGATAGCAGATACCCTCAGCCATCAACAGAGTCAATCATTTATACACAATACAAAAACATGTGTAAGTTTGTTAGCTAGGTCAGTGGTTCTCCTAATAGCATGCATGCACTGCCCCGTGTCTGACACAATTACTAAAGCTTTACTTATTGCTGCAATAGGCAACTACTGGCAGCTCCGAGCAATTGGCAACTGATCATTCCAAATGGCGCCGTACATCTCCACGGACCATGTTAATGTTGTAAGCTGTTCCATCTTGAAGTATCGCACGACAGTATAGAGCGCTCGCTGATTGGACAGTTAACCAGTTGTTTGTAGCCTGTTGTCGCCTACCGCCGCAGACGAGCAATTTCGGAGCAACACGTGATCAATTTCTCGGCGACGAGCGATTTTCTGTTGTCGAATATCAAACATGTTAGATATTTGGCGACGAGAAGCAACTCAGAGCAACAACAAGCAACGATTGTTGTCCGTTGGCGCAGACGAGCGATTTTTTCTTTCAACGACCAGCGATTTCACTGTTGCCTGAAAGTTGCTCGACAAAATTGCCCGTCTGCGCCTGGCTTAAAGCTAAATGATGCCTGAATTTCAAAAGCCCCAACTGCTGATTAAAACGTTACCTCTGGGCCACAACAACACAACGAATGCTTTTTAGAATGAACTATTCAAATGCCACTTAGGTGTTCTGTTGTAGAATTAATCCCGCTATTTGCATGTTATTCGTCACGACATAATAGAGACGAAATGGTTGTTTGTGCCTGGATTTAAGAAGACATGGTTTAAAGCTGCAGTAGTAGAACCACAGTAGTGTAAATACAATAAAAGTTTGTTAGATTGAGTGAAATGATAAAACTATAGAACACAGATATTATAATTTATTGTCAGTGTATTTCAAACTATTTAAGATTACCAGATTGGAATTTATGTCTAGCGAAACTATATCATTTACAACATCGATTTTACGATCCAGTTGAGTCATAAACATGATGAAATGTCCATAGTTTAGATAACATTGGTGTTCACTAAATTGAATATGGTGTACAAATTATCATGGTCTAGTCATTTGCATACATGTCTGTCTGCTTTGCTCACCTCCTATCATTATTAATGAATTTAGTCTTTCTACGAAGAAATGTTCTCAGTCTCAATTTTACAAATATCCTATTTCTGCATGCTAACTTGTCATGTACATGTACTGATATTTTTTGACGTTTATATTACATGTACTGATTTTTTTTGTTTATATGAACATCTACTGATATTTTTGGGTATTAAATATATACACGTGTACATGTATTTTACTGATATTTATAAGTGTTTATTTGTTTATGTACATGTACGGATATTTATTGCTGTTTATAGTTGTACATGTACTGATAGGGTTGATCACATTATCGCCAACGAGTTAGGAATGCTAAATGTTTCTGCAAGTTGGTTGTCAAAGCTCTTTACGGAGGATCAGAAACGTGAAAGATTCTCAACGTGACAAGCAGATTTTGATAATTATTTGGCATGATTTGTAAACAGAGGTTTGTTTGCAAAAATGAAATAGGAAGAAGGTTGTCCTTTTCGTAATAATGATGACGTCCATTCAATTGTGAACAGCATTTTTGGGGTGTCTGAAGAAAATGGCTTCCTGGTCAAAAGCAACATCGTTGGCAAAAGTGGTTGCAAATCGATGGGGACTTTATGGGAAAATTTAAACCATCGACATTGTACTGGGCCCGATTCCTAGAAAATTCTTAAGCACGTTCTTATGCTTAGATTTTAGTCGACTTTGCATTTAAGTAAACTTACCTTATTTTGTGTTCCCCGAAAATTCTTAAGAACGGCCTTGTGCTTCGATTTTAAGTAGACTTCATTGTATGCACAAGAACGTTATTATGCGTTCCAAGAAAAAACTTAAGCACAACTTCGTTCTTAAACATAGCCAGTCTAAGCACAAGTCCCAAGCAAGGTATAGGGCTTGCTTACCAACCTTAAGTCTGTTTCTGCTTCAAAAAGATGGCTGACCGTAGAGTTATTCGACGGCATTTCCGACACCTTTTGATACCAAAGAGACAATTACAAGACAGGGAAAATTCTTCTCAAAAAGAAATTAAAGTGCTATAGAAAATTTTGCATCTAGGGCCTTATAGGCCTACCCTGAAACCAATTTATGTATTTGCCAATTAGTAAACAATAGGCTACAAACACACAGGCTGATCAGGCGCTCTCACAATTATTCAGTTAGTTTGTAGGCCTATGTGTCCGCGTTTTTTAAAAATATATTTTGGCACATTTTATAATTATGTAGGCCTATACAGGGGACATGTCAATCAAAATCAACCACAATGAAGCAGACGACAAATTTATGACGTAATTCGCATACCAAAGTTATTTTATGATGTTAAAGAGCATCGTAGTCTCAGTGTATGGTAAACTTTACCAGTCACAATGTGCTTAGACTTGTACTTGACTTGTGCTTACGTAAGAATGGTCTTAAGAATTTTCTAGGGACGGTATTTTTATAAGATTCTTACGTAAGTAAAAGTGAAGTATGACTTTGTGCTTACTTTAAGAATTTTCTAGGAACCGGGCCCAGGTCTTTCACAGAGTGGTTTAGAAATTTTAAGCCAGCCCTAATATGTACATGTACTGATATTTATTAGTGTTGATATATATAATAATACATGTACTGTAATTAATTGGTGTATACATCTATTGCACATGTACTGATATTTATTGACGTTCACGTATCTATATGTACTAATATATATTTAATAGTTTCTAAATTCAACTCCCAGTTTATATACCAAAATTACTAAGATTTGGATGGACAAATCTATATTTTAATTACATTTACATGTACATATTTGCCAATTTCTTTCGGTCTTTGGGGCTATGAACAAAAGACAATTATATACATGTACTGATATTTATTGATGTTTGAGTGGATATCAACCGTAATAATACATTTGGCTTTATTAATGAATAACATTTATATGGTAGGTCTATACAGAATCGCATGTTATTTTCAGCATGCTTTAACAAAACAAACTGTATTGTGTTTCAAATACTTCAATAAAAATCAATTCTCCATATAAATATTAATATTTTATAACAAAGCTTTCCCCACGGATGTAATATTATGAGAAATGTGATAGTATTTTTTATTTTTGTCGATGGGAAACAGCGATAACTTGTAACCATAGAGATACACACTGAAACAATATTATACACATTTTTAAAAAAAAGTATTATAGATTAGAAATGCAGTTTACGTCCTATTGTTCTGCTCCGACTGGGCTAATGAAGATTGGTAAACGCCATACACTTCGCTATAATATAAATTTTGCCCAGGCAGCCCACTCTGTCAAGGGCCCTATTACGTACCCGCCAACGTGTATACGGGACCTCGGTTTTTCGTCCCATCCGATCGACTATATGTTGTCTTGCCAGGCCCTCCGCCCTGCACCACTGACCAAGCCGGATAATCCCAACGAACTTTCTCGGGGTTTAACGACCTACTGCTCTGCGCTTAACCTGGGCTATTATAGACGGGCATACGCCACACAATGTGCTACGAGGGAAATTTTGCCCGGGCAGCGGCGCTACGGTCTACTCTTATATCGAATTCCAACTGCCAAGGGATCTTTTACATACACGCCAATGTGTAAACGGGACTTTCGTCCCATCCGAACAACTAGACAGCTGACTGTCCTTGTCAGACCCTCCGGCCTGCATCACTGCCAAGAGGAAACCCTCTAATAAGATACCACGGCCTTCACACATAGATTAAGAGATCATTACACATTACCGAAAATTGCTTATATCTCTACCACTCATTGGACATGTAAACATGGGCTATTATAGACGGGCATACGCCATACAATGTGCTACGAGGGAAATTTTGCCCGGGCAGCGGCGCTACGGTCTACTCTTATATCGAATTCCTACTGCCAAGGGATCTTTTACATACACGCCAATGTGTAAACGGGACTTCGGTTTTTCGTCCCATCCGACAAACTAGACAGCTGACTGTCCTTGTCAGGCCCTCCGTCCTGCATCACTGCCAAGAGGAAACCCTCTAATAAGATACCACGGCCCTCACACATAGATTAAGAGATCATTACACATTACCGAAAATTGCTTATATCTCTACCACTCATTGGACATGTTTAAACCTTTTGAATTTTATTGTTAATATTACGGCTACACAACACCTCCACAGCCAACTCTGCTGTCGCAGCCTAAATGTCAATCGGTGCGCATCATCATGTCTACACCAGACAACGCGACCCTTTAAAATTGATTCTCATTTCCAATTCCATCTGTGCCTGGCATTAACCTACAGCTCTCATTAATTATAAATACTTGTTATATTATCTGTTCAAGCATCGAGTTTTATGTTTCAGTTGAATATAAAAACTACTGAAATGGAACTGATGTCACTGATGTTCCCTGCAATGTGATTTGTTTTTATTACATCATATTATTGTAAAGATAATTCAATGCTTGTATATAGATTTTAAAGTAAGAGGGGGGGGGGGGGGGTGAATCGTTAGCACGTTCGCACTGTATGCCTGTATCATAAAGCCTGTCATTGAGTCAACTGGCGTGGTTTCGAATTCCCGGATATACGAGACAAGGAGCATGGTCGCCTGTCCAACCTCCTGGGGTTCTCCGGTTCCTCCCATTGCTTAAGACCCCTACGCACAAGCGAATTATTGAAATAAAATCAAAAACCTTATGTTAGTCCCGAAATGACCTAGTTTGTGTTGAGTGGACGCTAAACCCCATTCTCTCTCTCTCTTTCTCTCTCTCTCTCTTTCTCTTCTCTATCTCTCTCTCTCTCTCTTTAAAGTAAGGGTACAAGTAGACAGTTCTTGATTTGTTTATTTGCTGTTCCTATGCATTAAAATAAAAAAAAAAACACGTATATAATCGTGTTCACTAATTATTAATGAAGTTACAGATTAAGTGAATAATATCAAATTGTTTTGTTACAATGTAATTTCCGAAGGGTCAAAATATAGATGATTCAATCTTTTTTCTTTCACAGTAGGGCGTTAAACCCCTATGTCATTTCAATTCTTTCAAATCTAAAATCCCCAGTGTTTTTTTTAAGAATAACATGTTTTACGCATGCCATCTAGTACATGTTTATATGTAGTGTGCAAATGAAATTGTATATTTCAAATCCATCTTCATAAATTTTAGATCTTTTTGTCTGCTTTTGTAGATCTCAATGTTGATGATGCTGATGATTACATATAAACTTATAGTTAAACAGAGGCGGAAACAAAGTTCATACATGACAATAAAATGTTATGTAGAGCTTAATGGGGATGCCATGGACGATAACATATAAGCTTTTAGTCAAACCGAGGCAGTATAGGCATACTTGGTATTTTATATTATGGGATGGAGAAATATTGTGGTTATTGGAAACTAACCTATTTCATAATGTTCTATAGTTCACCTATTCTTCGTATTTTAAATTCGAAGAATCTTTAACGTTAATGCCAATTTGTCTGGTGTATGTCCCATCTTAAAGACTAGACGGCACATAACGCCTAGCCATCGAACCGTTGTACCCCTCTTTGAGCACAATATGAGAACACTTATTTTGTGCATTGTTATGTAATGATACCTTAGTTACCGTATATTGTTGTGTTCGAGTAGACGAGGGAGCAGCAGTTGTGGGCGGTTTTAAAAATGAGGCACAAAACTCAATCTGGGATGATCAATATGCCCTTGTATTAGATGCTAAAATATGTTTATAAAACTACATCTGAGAGAAGAGAACAGAAGTCAGATGATATGATCATAGTTTACATGTGTCAACTATTTATTAATGTAGACCAGTGTGGATCAACTAGTTACTATGATGAGTTGACTAGCCTGTTTGACCAGAGGGTGTGGTACTACGTATGAAAACTCTACTCTTGTCATACAGCCTTTTAAATAAATTAACCTCGCTGTTCGTCAAAGCTTTATTAAATAGTACTCCTCTTAGGGTGTAACGCAAAGGACAATGACTTCTATGCACTATAGTATTCAGGCATCAGTATTGCCAACAACAATATCAGAGTTTAAAGGAAGTTCAAGTTTAACTCATAACAATATAATACAGTTCATTAAGTCATTTATTCCACAATTATTGATACTTACAACACGCCATAATATATCAAAGACAAGGTCAAGACATCACAAGAATATAGACAGAACAGCTAATCATCCATTGAGAGAGAGAAATAGGGTTTAACGTCCACTAATCATCCATTGAGAGAGAGAAATAGGGTTTGACGTCCACTCGACACAAACTAGATCATTTGGGGACTAACATATGGTTTTAATTTTATTTCAATAATTCGCTTGCGGATAGGGGTCTTTAGCAGTGGGAGGAGGAAACCGGAGAAAACCCACGATGTTGGACAGGCGACCCTTCTCCTTGCCATGTACAACCGTTGACTCCAAACCACGTCAGTTGACTCAAAAACAGGCTTCCACTATTTTTTTACCCTACTTCTAGTTGACCTCATCTTGCTATAAATCAATATCTCTGGCATTTCTGTACTCAGTGTTTACATCTATCTGTAGTGGCACTGACATGAAGAGAATGTAAAACAGTCAATCATTTATTGGATTCAAATCATATTGATCCGATATGATTCATCTTCGGAACATTTTCAAATCTTATAAATACGTAACGTTTATCCCTATAGAATGTTTTACTATCAAGGGGGTGGGTGTGTTATTAGTCTCTTGCTCACTAGCACCCCCTACCACCCCACCCCCCCTGGCGCAATAATCAGGAGCCATGACAGTAACAGTTGATCAATGTAGTCGCAGGATTTATAGACGGAACGACCATGCCCATTCATGTACAAAGTGCATCAGAGCATTTTACACCAACGATTCCAACTGGAATTAAGTATAATTCCTTTTAGAAATCTTACCGAAAACAGCTAACGAATAATTTGGGGGAGGGGGAACAATTATCAGTCGTGTATACGTAATCAATAGTTAAACTTAGCGGTTGTATATTTTTAAATGGTGTCTCTTATCGAGCAGACAACAATGCGACAATTTGTATTCCATTATTCCAACAATGTATAATAGAATCAATCCTGTATAGAAAATCAAAGGCTTCCTTCATTCTGTCGCTAAGCAACCAGATGTAAAAATACCGCTATTAGCATTCGTGGTATATGGGATAATTCCTACTTTAGGGGGTTTCCCGGGTTTGCACATATTTTTTGGGTTTCGTAACAATATATATGGACAACTTTCGGGTAATGGCCATTAATAGTGGTCACATAACAGTTATGTTTTAATTAAGTTATTTTGTGGCGTAACCCACGAGTTGTCTCTTCACAAAACAATCACCTGATTAACAAGAAATAGGTCCTTTCGAAATCCTATAAATATGATCTACCTTTATATATATTAGTTTGAAATAAAACATTGTGGGGTGAGGGGGGGGGCGTTTTAATAATATAAAGAACGGGCATGTAGCCAGCCCCCCTCCGAAAATCGGATTAGCCACCCAAAATATTTCGCCAAAAATAATGATTTCTTAGGAGTGTTCTTAGCCGGTCACATCCTCAGCCCCTCCAAAAAATTCCGTAGCCCCACCAAATTTTATGAGATGGCCACGGGCCCGTAAAGAACACAAACGTTGACTGTTGTCTGTGATGTAGGGAGCTGACCCCCATTAGCCTGGCTGCTCTACTTTAACTACGACATTTCATCTGAGTCATTATTACATGATCACCAGAGATCTTCATTATAATATCGATGGTTAACAATAGGTCTTAGTGACATTCCTTGCTTCTAAGCATATAGGTAGGCAATGGAGCGTAACAAACCTATAGTAACACAGCCTGCAATGATTCCAGGTAATAGCTCATTAAATTTTAATATACTCGTTAAATGAGATAAAACGTATCAAATGTAGGTCCATAAAATAATCTAGGATACAGGTTTGAATATAATGACAAGTGAATGTCACATTGTTGTCCCATTTGAGGAATGCATGACAATTTTTCCCCGTTGTTTAATATATGTTTTTTGTACGGGTATCTAAGATACTGCTTGATATTCATTTGTGCAGACAAGAAAAATCTCAGGTGCAGTTGTTCTAACGAGGGAATAAAAAAAATCTCAGGTGCAGTTGTTCTAACGAGATTCATAAGATGCCCTATAATATAAATACTGAATTTACAGAGCGAACATCTGATCTGCAACATTGGTGTGCTGGTCCTTATTTTATTATTTCTATTTAGTAGCATGTTGCAGGGCATGTAGGAAATAAACTGACTGTGTGAAAACACTATCTTCAGGTTGTATAATATTAGAGAAAAGCCTTTCGAAACGGGGATCGTGGCTCAGTGTGTTGGACACTAGCTCAATTACCAGGGGGTCTGGGTTCGATAACGGTCGTGAAGGGTCTCCAGGATTCTATATGGTGCGGACGAAGGGCCTGATAAACGGGTGACAAGATACAGTGTCTAGTTCTTCGGATGTTATGCAAACAGATTCTATCGGGACAAAATTTACGTCACACTGCATAGCCCGGTTGATGCGGCAAAATAGGACGTTAAACCTCATTTCATTTCCTTTCGAAACCATGTATAATTGACAGGGGTGCTCGAATTAACGTTCTGCAATTGATTCTGTCAATATCAAAATTAGTGACAATCGAGTGAAAAAGGGGGTATTTCGGGCTACAATTGGTTAAGTAGATATCTCAACCAACCATGCAGCTGAAACATATTCGTTATCTTTAATAACGTCACGATTCTACTCACACCACCTCCGTTGTCGGGACTGACAGAACTGAATTACTCGTCACTCGATTGCAATTCTGTCAATTCGGTACGTACTGACCCGTGAATCGATCACCCCCTTCGAGTTCATGTTTTCCTCCTGTACAAGTTGTTTACAATACAATATGGGGAACTGTTCTGTTCTTCTTAGTTACTTAAAAAAAGTGGGTCGATAGTCGAACCATTAACGAATTGGACACCTGACTACAATGTGCGTAGCTCGTATTACTATTACGGCGTTGCCGAGGAAATGGTCAAAGATTTCCCTCGGTCTGTCAAGGAAAATGCTACCTAATTGTTCGGAGGAAACATAATTCGAGGTTTATCCGTGTACACATCGATGAATGTAAAATAATAATTGAAAAATATCCTCACTCCTTGCATTTGTAAACTTAACAGAATGTTATTCTGAAAATCTAACCCTTTCTTTAGACCAATTACAGGAAGCCAATACCAAACAATTTCTGAGCGCTGTAATGATATTATGACTTTTATTCAGCTGTGAATTACATTTCCTTGGCCAATATCCCGACTTACATTTGTGTGATAAACGCCATAATGCCATTATTCCCCGTAATCCGATCCAATCACTGAGAACGCGAAAGGTTCTGATCTAATACATGGCCACGAAGGAGTCATTTTGTTAAGTAGAAAGATGAAAGGGGCACGTCTTAAGACTTCAGACAATACGTCATATCGTTTGTAGAGTTAAATCATGTCAGAATAGTCTGGATTGTAACCAAACTGGTTTCTTGAACCCGACTTCATCGCTATAATTAATGCTTAAAGATTAATACAGTTTTGGAAGGACGTTATAAATCAAAATACCAATTTAGTACCCCCACCAACCCCACACCCTATAGTCTCAGTTATATTTAGTGTCCCATTCAAGAAAATACAAACGCTCAGTTTGCACGTGTTAGGCATGGCCACAATATTGATGTTTTGATGGGAGAGGGAAAGAGAAATGGGGATTAAACAAGGTCATTTCGGGACATGGTTCAATTTTATTACAATTATTTGGTTGCGCGTAGGGGTCATTATGAGTGATAGGAAACGGGGGGAACTCGAAGAATACCAACGAGATTGGACAGGCGACCCCACTCCTTGTGATGTACAAGCGGGGAATTGAACCACGCCATCCGTCTCCATGACCGACCTGATCCAACGCGAACGCGTTAATCATTCGTCCCCCTCCCCCTGTGTATCTATGGAAAAACAACAAGCGCTCACGATGTGACCATATACATGAAAGAGGGAGAGAGAAATGGGGTTTAACGTCCACTCATCACAACTAGGTCATTTCGGGACTTACATATGGTTTAATTTTATTTCAATAATTCGCTTGCGCGTAGGGGTCTTTAGCAGTGGGAAGAAATCAGAGTGCCTGGAGGAAACCCACGGGTTGAGAAGGCGACCCCTATCTCCATGCCAAAAACGCTTACACCAGGGCTCGAAACCACAGCCGCTAGCCAGAGGTGGCCGGCCAGCTAGAGGTCGAACGCGTAACTCTAGACCACTAGGCCATCCCAACCCCTCTGACCATATACGTACTCTCTCTGTTGAAAGCAAAGTGTCCAGAAGGCCGAAATATTCTCAGGACTATCCTAGTCCCCCAGTATTTTCGAGACATATTTTATTCACTCACACCTGTCCTCAAATAGTTCATTGACACAATCATTGATTTGAGAACATTTTGTTATCTTCAAATTCCATGGGCAAATTATTTCGCCTGTAAGCTTGTATCTTGTCATAACCTAAGATTTCCATTTTCTCCAATTTGCCTGCCCCGATGCTAGCGAATAACAGGTGGATGCCTCAATCAGGTTTGACGACTTCTATGATATTTTTAATCTCCATTGATCAAAGATAATTTTGTCTTGTACCTTTCATTCAAATAACCTATCATGACTTTCATCCTTGTCAAAGGGCGTTAACAAGTTCATATGAAACGTTCAGAAACTGGATAATCGACTTTTTAATAAAAGTTGGACTGACTTCAAAAGAAGGCACGTTGGACGAAATTGTAATAATAAAAACCATAACTAGATAATTTGTAAAGTATTCTTTGGCTATTATGTTTTCTCAATCCTTTGTGCTAACTTCTTGTGGGTTAATTATGCCGTCCGTGTATTATGCCGTCCGTCAGTCCGTCAACAACCGGCTTGCGATGTCGATGCAGCTATATATAGTGTGCCGCATTGGAGTCCTGAGAGGACAACCCTGTCCACATTCAGCGGCAGTTACCAAACCATATGAATGCTCAGGAGGCTACTGTTTTAACGAATTTCTTTTTCCAATTACGTGTGAACCATTTGGGGCCATGAGAACAGCAACCCTCGTTTCCGAAAGCATTGGGGCTACAGTTGTTAACGCTCCAGAGTTACTCTGCTTTTCTGAAATACCATAGAGGCTACATTTATTAACGGAGTGTGTGTAAACCTCCCATTCGCATTTATCTCAACTTTGCCTAAAATATTGTTTATGTGATAGTAGCTAATGATTTTTGTTTTGTTTTATTTTTGTCTTTTTTTTTTAATTGGCGCGAACAATAGAACTTTCAGAGAACAAATCCTATTATTTTTGTGTGCGGCATTTAGGTTCGAGGGGATGAACCCTGTTGATTTTCAGCATTCTAGGACTCCATGTACCAGAGAAAAATTGGGTGCCTGGAAAAGCTTGTGAACACAATAGAGATCAGATTTTTGATGGTATATAGGATACTTATTGCATTTGGTTATCCTTAAATTACGGTTATCTTCCCCCCCCCCCGAGTTCTGCTTTGTGGCTATATTTTAAATAATACCAAGCACGACCGGAAAAAAATCTTAACAAAACCAGTCAATTATCACGTTAGAAAAATTACCGATTAACAAATTGTGCATGCTATGGTTTTGCCCAATCCGTAAGAACACCAATTTATTGAATATGTTTTCAAATGATTGGGCAGGCGATGATTATCCATGTTCTATATTCTATCTCTGTGGAGTTAACCCTATTATTTTCCAAGTTCCCCGTTTAGCCCCCCTCGTTATCTCATAGTAGCGTTAATCCAAAATATCCCTCGACAGCACCACGTCTACTTTGATAATCTCAAGCAAACATTAGCATTGGATGTCAGGGGGATGAATACAGTGTACAGAATATCCATTGTTGTATAGATACGAGGAATGGGCAGGTTTTTCAATTATAAATAGGTGTTAACAGGTACTAATAGTAGATAGAAACCTCTTTGGTCGGAATCTACAAGTTCGTTCGGACTAACCAATAACATTCGTCAGACCTCAGCAGATTTTAGTACCCAAATCTGCCGAGGTTTGCCGATGGTAACTAATAAAACATTTTACAATAATAATATTATGTGGTTACGGTAATTTGCCGGATTGATACAGTGAGTTTATTCTCCGAACTCCCGATGAATCCGGCTTTTTTTCAAAAAAATTTACACAGATTATGATTAAGTTCCGACATTCTCCTAGATGTCAAACCGCGAATTAAATTATGTTATTTATGACCGGCTTTCTAAGTCATACTAAGGTAGATAACTCTTGGTTTTAAAAGGAGGCAGACCACCAGTAATTTCCCCATTGACTTCAATGTTAATTTTGGTCTCTTTGCCCACCTCCAACTTTTCCCCAACTTTTCGTTGGGCTGAATGCTTTTCACTGTAGACTGAGGAACAAATGAGCATGTCTTTGCACCAAAATTTGTATGAGGTTGACCACCAAAACTTTGAGATACACCAACTTGAAATATCATACCCAAAATATGTTACTAGTTGTCGTACATATCACCGTAGCAAACTTGATAACTCAGTTATACTTCCGCCTCAAAATCATCAATATATACCAAAACCTGGCAGAAAATATTAATTCAAACCCTCTTCTTCCATTCTAGACCAAAATATCAACAAAAATGTCCATGCAAAGGGGAAGAAAAGAGAAGGAGAGGGAATTGCTATAAATAGACGAACTACAATTTGTGGAGAGTGGGAAATTTAATGGTGGTCTGCCTCCAAAAGCAAGCGTTTGCAGATTATTATTCTTTTACCATTAGTACTAGCCTGTCCAATTTCGAACTCACTCGACATACACGGGGGTAGCAGGTACGTGCTGTATTATTGAAATAAAATTAAACCATTTGCTAGTCCCGAAATGACCTACAGTAGTTTGTGTCGAGTGGACATTAAATCTCATCTCTCTCTCTCTCTCTCTCTCTTGGGAGACCCTTGGTCGATCCCTGCGTACCTCCTTGTCAGAAGTGCAGAACCCAAGACCCGGCAAGAAGCAACGTATATAGTCGTTCGAAAGGGAAAAAAATCAAGGTCTCATGTATACATTGGCGTGCACGTAAAAGACCCCCTTCGTAGTTGGAATTCAATATAAGAGTCAGGCCCGAGGCTAGTGGGGAGGCTGTGGGGGCGACCCCCCCCCATGGCCGTTCCTGTCGGGATATTTATGTCTGCGTCGGAAAAAATTCGCTGGTTAGCTATCTCGCATTTTCGCCGGGAGAGAGTTTTAGTAGGCCCTACGACATATCCACTCAAATTCGGCCGAGAGATAGTTAATGTCGGCTGGAAACTCTTAATTTTCCGACACATTCGCCACCTGCATGTCATAGAGGCCTAAATTCACTCTCAGCTTCTAATTTTCGTGCTCTCCCCTCCTACTGCTTACGGCAGTCGGCGATGACCTTCGTTCATTGATTTTTTGTCGTCGGAAATTTATCTTCCTCGCCCCCCTATGTCGGCTAAATTTTGGTTTCTGGCTTCGGGCCTGATAAGAGTAGGCCGTAGCGCCGCTGTCGGGTAACATTTTTCTCATCGCACACTGTAAGGTGTATATCCGTATCTTCATCAGCCCAGTCGGAGCAGAACAGTAGGGCGTTAACCCCCATTTTGTTTCATTTCATTTTAGTGAGGAACGTAGTGGACGCGTTATTCATATTAAGGGTGGTAACTCTTGAATATAGGCGTGGTTGCAGACCACTATTGATTGACCAATGCTAACCAAATATAGCGATCTTCCCAAACTAGTCATGAATCAGGGGATAAGTCTCCCCAAAACTATGTCTTCGTAGAACCCCCCCCCCCCCCCCAACAACAACAGACCCAGTTGGCAGTAAATAGATAGGATGGGGTTTAAATATTATGTTACTTTAAGCCATGGCAACTCATATTCCTGAAACAATGGCCCGAGAAACCCCTCTCTGGGATTAGCACTATTATTAATCGAAACACTATGAGGAGTATATTATGTATGTGGTAACTCTGCAAAGTTTAAATATAAAAGTTTTATTTGGCTATTCTTAGCGGACTTGTAATTTTTTCAACCAGATATTTTGTAGCTCTGCTGCAACAATTGGTTGGTTGTCGTTCTGTCCGCTTCTGTGGTATTTTTATAGGTCATTGGTTATTAGCATTACTAAGAAACTAATATATACCGGTCAGGTGGCAAGAAAAACGATGCAGTTGGAATTGGATGGAGAGTAGACCAAGACGAAACTGTCGGGGCAAAATTTTCCTCATAGCACAGAATACAGTATGGTTTATATCCCTCTCCATTATCCCGGTTATGAGAGAAAGGCCGAGTTATTATTTCTCAAAAATCTCTAACCTGTAGTAGTTGTTTGGTTGGGACGAAACACAGGGGCCCATTGTACACATTGGCGTGTAAGTAAAAAAAAACCAGAGAGAGTTTGAATTCGAAATACATAAGAGTAGACATAGTGCCGCTGTCCGGGCAAGGTTTTACACATATCACACTATATGGCGTATATCCGTTGGTGCAGAAAAGTAGGACGTTAAATCCCATTTCAATTCATTTCTAACCTTTAAACGTTTCCATGTGATCATACAAACGCATAAAAACTGTATCCTGCGATTATAATGTATAATAACTTACAAATTAAATAGCTACTATTTATTTAGGAGAGGTGGGCAATAACAATGTGTGTCTTGGATATTTTGACCATGCGTAGGTCTGTGGTTATCGGGGCGAAAATCGTGTTGTCTCCCTTTAACTATACTACTGGTTTAACATTGACAAAGAATCGCATCTGGATTGGTGATTGGGTCTGACTACAAACGGCAAATTGGGATGCCCTGTGAGTTTTCTTTATAATTTACTGATATGGAAACTAAGTTTTCATTTATTTATTTTGTACTGCTCAACACATTTTAATAAATTTACCATTATATCACGAACAGTTGATTTGTGATGTGCCGAGTTGCTTATCATCCCGCTCAATGTACTCTGAACAAAGATTGCTCTGTATCTTCTAAATATTTATAGATACATTTACAAAATTTAATTTAACTTATAGATAACCGGGCTTCATGAATGGCGGTCGTTTGTGCTGATAGAATCAATCAGTTCAATATTACAAAATTAGAAACTAAAAAGGTCGCGTTTCAGAATATTTTAACCCTCCAAGGATACACTGGCGTTTATAATATTTTAAACAAGATGTTATGGAGGTCTGGGTAGATGAATACAAATTCACGGGATACGACAACTTGTGCCCGGAATATCGCATGCCATAGAGACAAATTAAATAGTGTTTAACGCCCTACTGTTCTGCACAAACGGGGCTAATGGAGGCAGGCACACGTCATTTAGTGTGCTATGAGGGACATTTTGACCCGACAGCGGCGCTATGGCCTACTCTTATATGGTATTTCATTTGGTTCTTTTACGTGCACGCGTGCTCTCCTGGCTAATGAGTCAGAATATTACGCATTAAGCCACCGTGGTTCTGTCATGGAGACAATGCTGGCGTTGTTAGCTTCAAATGCCGAAATAACGTGGCATTTGTGTTGACTGTAGCCCCTCCTGACTAACAGCGAGCATATTTCATGCAAGTGGCTTTAATACAGATTGCATTATCAATTCTTTCTCATTTCATAAACAAATTGGGTCTACAGGAAGTCAATAAATTAGTCTATAATAACAAGGCAATATTTATAGTTTCAAGTTTGAACTAAAATATCAACTAAATAGATACTATATTTTAATCATCGTTGAACCACAAGGCCTGAAATCACCCGAGAAATACCCCACGGTTATTAAGCATATTACAATATCGTAAAACAAACTTAAATTTTTAATAAAATGCAAAAAATATGAATAACATATTACAAGACACATGGTAGTCATAAACACAATCTGTCTCTTTAATATCTGTTTTTATTTCTCTTATTAAACAGTAAACACCCGTATTATGTAATCAACACTTGAATAAATTGAAATAATTTCTTAAAATAATTTTAGATGTTCTCCCGCTGCTAAGCCGGCTGACACTTTCAACTTTTGTTTTCTGTTGCCTGGTAGTCCAGATTATCAAATTAAGTCGCATGAGCTGTAACTTTTAAGGCCACTTAATCTAGTCTAATCTGATAAACAGCATGATATCTCGTCTTTTCACGCTGTCAGATGTGACACTACGGGATTTTTTCAAATCCTGTTGATTGTGTTTGTTATAAAGCTTTAATCAATTTTAGGTGCAAAGAGGTCACTGGGGAATTTATTTGAAGAATAATAAGAATAATTTGTTTCCAAAATTGAGTATTAAATATAATCACTTTAAAACTAATAGCCAATTAAACAGATGAGGATAAAATTGTTAACTCAAACAACCAAATACGTGACGTCAGGTTTTAAAAAAATATAGGCCACTCTTTTCCATATACGGTTTGACGGGTTTGTTAAAGACTACCGGGAAAAAATAAAAATAAAAGTATGATATACCAATTGAAAAAGGATGTGTTTAACCATTTTAATATACCCACGAAGTATTTAGAACATTTTGAGTACATAACTTTCTTCGAGCTATTCGTGTTTTCAATAGTAGCATTGTTTTCGGCTATGCAGATTGTGATTCCGAATTCAGAGCAAGCAATATCCACAAATCTTAAAACACACCTTACTCAAACTTCAAGCACACAGAAGAAAATATTGCCAATTTTTCAAAAGATTTTATACTAGCAGTAGTAGTTTTCTCGATATGCAAAATATCGTTCAAAACATATTTTACGAAACTATTAAAGCATATTTTGCGAATCGACGAACCTACAACTGCTGGGAAACGAACAATCTCAAATCATCATCTGATATTTTAATAGTCCAAGTATTGAAACAATGGAACCTCTGCTGATGACATTTCAATTTAAATATTGCAAATGATTGCATTGGTTCATTAACTAAAGCGTGCTTGAAGGAACCAATATTGAGATGCTAACGTGTTGGAACAATTAATGGGACTATCGTTGCCTGCATCAATAGCGTAGAGTTCACATTAAACAAAAGATCCAATTGAAAATCTGTCCAAAACACTGCAATTGAATAGATAGAGGCATGTTATGTTCATGATGGTAGTATTTTCTCTGACAACTTTAGATTGGTGTTGACTGATGACGGTGAAAAAGGAAGAAATGGGGTTTAACGTCCACTCGACACAAACTAGGTCATTTCGGGACTAACATATGGTTTAATTTTATTTCAATAATTCGCGTAGGGGCCTTAGCAGTGGGAGGAAACCGGAGGACCCGGGTAAAACCCACGAGACTGAACAGACGACACTTCTCCTTGACACGTACAACCGGGGATTCGAAACCACGCCAGTTGACTCAATGGCAGGCTTTAATGATACAGCACGCACGTGCTCCCCCCCCCCCCCCCCCTCCTTTATGACGGTGAAAGAGTTTTGAGGGATTAAGAATAAAACAATGCAATATGAAGCTAATATGAAAAAATGAATGTATGGGGTTTAACTTCCAACTGTTCTGCTCAGAAAGTGGGCTAAGACGGGTGTGTTTGAGACATATCACATTATAACATGGTGTGTCTATACTACATTTCGTTAAACGATTATTGCACACACCCCACCCACCCCACCCCTGTGCCTCGATTTGGTCATAGGGCTTCAAGTTGAGACGGGTGGCGTAGGATATACATTGGTGTATACATTGGCCCATTAACTATCCAAAACGATAAATTCTAACATACAGTATCCAATATTCTAAATGGTGTATATTGACCGTATAATTAAGAGTATTAACTATTCGAAACGATAAATTGTAACATACAGTATAAAATATTCTAAAATGTGTATATTGACCGTATAATTAAGAGTAAAAAATAAAACACAATGAAGAGATTGCAAAGGATAGTTCAATAAAGTCAAATATTTGAGAAACAAACGAAGACAGATGTATCGCAATTATATAAAACGAGATAATCAAAAGAACAAACAGTTTCAACAATGGATTTCTATAATTGAAAATAAAAGAAACAATGATTACAAGTTGTTATTGTGGTTTTTACCAGCTCTCAAGAATTGACGGAGATTTCCGGCATATAATCTTAATTTACACTTGAACACAGCGTGTAACTCTTGCACGGTCTCTACGTGTTTAGTGTAATTTTCTCCGGAGGAGGTGTTAACAAACCAGGATCTCGGAACTTCAAGACATAATTCGCTAGTTAAATAAAGAATAACTTGTCAATCTTGCGTGTACACAAATAGTTTGGTGTGCGTGAGTTGGTGTTCAACCCCGAGATCCCGCAATTCATTAAGTTGACAGAAGATGATTATAGGAAGTAGAAATGTCAAATCTTCTTGACTTTGGTTTCACCAGGAAAAAATTGTCGAAATGTTAATTTGTGGCATTAACCACACTTCCACATTGTTGACAGGTCTTGGTGTAAATTGTAGTTCCAAGACGGCGGTTCCTGTCTTCATTCTGATTATTAAGTGGTCCATTTATGCGTCTGTGATGGGTGACTAATAGTTCCGTCATGATACTAACTTCTTTAATTCTATCGAAATGCGTAATGGTTATTATTATATCTTATCGTACTATCTCCGCCATATTAATCCGAAGGACTGATTGCATGTCAAGGTTTCTTTAACGTGTCCTACCCGAACGACACTGGCGCTGTCCTACAAGGTCCTCTATCTTGCACCACTGACATAGGAAAACCATGCTGGAAAGTTCCGGGGTTAGCGAGACAGTGACTCCCTAATTGAGCCACCATGGCTCCCATATGAATTACACTTCTCAAAGTTTATTAGGCTATGAAATTACCAACAGGATTTATTTGAACCTGCAATTTTCATTCAACACCACTTTTGTTTTGTCTTTAGTTCTGGCTTAGTATTTTTCGGCGAAAAAACTTTGCAGTGTTTCAGGGTATTCTTAGTATTGAATGATACATAAATCAATAGAATTGCGTTAAATGATCTGATATATAGTTGTGTGCAAGCGAAATTACATTTTAGGTTTAGAAGCAGAGGACGAACTAAGGTAATACCACTTCTTCAGACCACAATAGTTAACTTCAAGCAAACTCTAAGCCAGCCCGACCATTTCCACCTGCTAGAAATATTCAGCATTTCATTTGAGCCATCTTTCACGGTAAACTGAGTCGACCCGGAATTTGATTACCTTGATCCAAAAGTCATCTATTATAAACCATTAATCAGGGTAATCAAGACAGTAGGTCAGCACATTTCCCCTGGCACTATGGCGTCCGCCATATATATAAAATGAAATGGGAGTTTAACCCTCCATTTCAAACCGGGCTAATGAAGCCGGGTATATACATGCAGTGTGCCACGAGGGAATCATTTTTTTCCATTCTGTCAAGGGTTCTTTTAAGTACACACCTGGTTCTGCTGTTCCCACCCTAGGACTAGACACTGTTCCTTGCCACCCGTCCTGCACCTCTGACTTTAACATACATCGAACCCATAAACCCCTGTTTTTCGAGCCTGAGCCACATCGGCTCCGTACTGAATAAAAAAGCTGCTACACTCAAATCAAAAGTACATTAATTAATATTAAAACTCAAATTTAAGTACCGGTATATGATTTAGAAGCAGAATGAAAATAACTGATAAATAATTGCTGAACGTGAAATAATATTACCACATTGATAAAAGCTAGGAAGACTTTAAATTGATAAATGCCAAACAGCCGAAGTATGACTTCAAGCAACAACCCAAGGAATATGGACTGACATAACATTTTGTCCTCTTCCATGCATGGTTTTTACACCATTGTATTTAAAGTTTGCTAATTAAGTAAGGATATATGTAATTTTATTTACGTATATTATTATATTCTCATAATGAGTATTATCAGATGAGAGAAAGGGTTAGGGTGACGTTTATATGGGGGATGTATTATACCATAATCAAAATAAATTGAGAATTAATACGAAGGCTATCTATGATATTATGTTAGTCGATGTGTTGGTTTAGCTGGTGTCGATCATGACACTTTCCTATCAGTCAGTTAAAATCTCATTACAACATCTTATGTTTATTCTTCTCGTAATACGAGACATTAAATCAGAAAATCAAACTGCCAAATAGTGGCAAGAGAAAACCGGCCGAAACGAAGGGGCGGAGTGGTATTCAAAATGGTCACAACCTTGCTATGCAGTCACGCGCTTGGCGCTTTTCCACCTTGTAACAACATTGCACGTGCCGAGAGCGGTAGCCTAGCAATGTCGAGAGAATGGTCAGTTAAGGATGGTCGAGTAAAAGTCCGATCTCCTGCCAAGAAAAATGATTTTCAGTATTTTTGGAACCGGGGTATAATGTCAATACAAAAGGAAACCACGTGTCAGCCGCCATGCCACATTCCCCACCATTACAACCAGACGTATAGGTATTCGCCTCACGTGATTTAAACTAATATCCTAACGGAAGTGTCTTCTATGCATATTACGTCAAAAGTGTTTTATTTAATTCAAAAATACAACTTGGTAGAACAGACAGTAAGATTGGGTTAGATTACTTGAGGCTTTATTGTGCAGTTTGGTTCAAATTGCTGAATACCAAAAATTGCTGAATACCAAAAATTAAATGAAATGTGGTTTAACGTCTTACTGTTCTGCTCCAACTGGGATAATGCAGTTGTGATTTTTAACGAATATGTATTCAAAAGGAACCAGTATACACATCATATTATTATACAACCACATGATATCCCCTGACGAATTACACACAAAGGCTGTAAAATGTTAGAAATTATCAGAATTATTGACAGGAGATCGACTTCGAAAAAAAAAGAAGATTTTAACCTATTACGTTTCTGCATCTAAAGACTACGGGTTAATGACGATATAGGCCATGTGTGTTATATGGGTAAACTTGCCATGAAAATTTCTAACTGCCAGGGATTCTTTGACGTGATGCTACTGGTAAACACGTGCCTCATCTCTGTCCCATCCGAACGACTATGTCAGGACATCCCTCTTTTACCACCGGCAACGGGAAAATCAGACTGAAGAATCCCGATGAACCTTCTCGGCCAATACTGTGACGGAACCCATGATCTGGTTGGTAAATATGCGCCCTTATCACCGGCTTGGAAATTATGATACATTATAGATTTTACAGTTTTTAAAAGTCTCAAAATATCGCTTTTTTTAAAAAAAAAAAGACGGGGGTGTAAGTCACAAATTCCATGATTTGAAAGTCGGGGATATATTTTAACCCCATCAGAACAAGAGACGTCACTGTCCTGGCAACCAGCCACCACCTGCCGTGGTCAAAGTGACCCTCATGTAGTAAAGGCTGTATTAATAAACTGGACAATAAGTGACCACTTGCAGTGACCGGGAGACTAGTCCACATTTAGAATGAGTTGTTTGTAATTTAGAAAGGTGTGGAGTAATTTACAAGATAATTAACTGACGAACAATAGACCACCATTTTGTCAGAGATACAGAATTATAAATAGTTTGCTATTATGACTGGATGAGTGGAGGAGGCCCATCCCTGATAATATCTGCCATTTACTCGTTAATAATAGATTGATAACTTGAATTTTATAATCACGCGGATATTTGTTCCACGGAAATACGGCGACGTTTTGGGAGATGAAAAGTTGGCAAAGGCAAATTTCAGAACTAATCAGGCCGCCCTTCTGTTATTAAAGCCGCTGATTGCAATCTACAATGTTGCAACAGTTGAATCCGTAAAAAGAATAACAATTCCAAAAATGTCCCAATTCATATCAATATTAACATATATATGACAAATTGGGTAGAAGACACGAACCAGCTGTAAGGGTTTGGTCGAGTTTTTGATGGGGCTCTTTTTGACCCGATTTGATGCAAGCCAGTAGATATTTTACCGTCGATACTATGGTTTTGAACACATTTCTAGCGTGGATTAAACTGTGATACTGTCCAAACATTATGGACCGTAATATGACAATAATAAGTTTTTTAATGCATGATAGAACGATGTTTTCTATACTTATGCTTAAATTGTTACTTCGGAAGTTTGCTCATAGTTTCAATTATTCAATAAATGTTTTACTAAAAAATATTTACTTTATATGCCTGTATTTTTATGCAATAATTAGTTATATCAGGACGGTGCTTTCTATACTTATGCTTAAATTGTTGCTTCGAAAGTTTGCTCACAGTTTCAATGTTTTACTAAAAAAAAAATCTTTATATGCCTGTTTAAGCGTTTTAAATGTCCAGAGAGAAAGGCCTACCAGTTAAGAAAATGTTCTAAATTCGATAAATGTGTGTTTTGTCCCCTGTATGCAATATATATTATACACATCCAATAATACGACCAAATCAAATCTTTATATGCCTGTTTAAGCGTTTTAAATGTCCAGAGAGAAAGGCCTACCAGTTAAGAAAATGTTCTAAATTCGATAAATGTGTGTTTTGTCCCCTGTATGCAATATATATTATACACATCCAATAATACGACCAATCATAACGCCTGGTTAACTAATCATCGCTACATCTCTAGCCAGATGTCATGTATAATAATACTAATTCCCGCCATATTATACCATACATTACAGCTTTAATACAACTGACCAACAAGTTTATCTGTAGGGCGTTAGTGCGAGGCTCGTCTTACGTCACTTCCTTTCAGATGCCATGTTAGCATAAGCTGATTGAGATTTTAATGAAGTGACGGTGAGGACAATCCGCACAGTAGGGGGTATACTTCGTAACAATGAGCGCTCCCCAATAATCACGGGGATTCACTGAGAGCTTTTATCGTTAGCATGGGGAGAATTTAGTATTTCCCGTCGTGTTCGCACCAGTACTCGTTTTGAGAAGCAACTGATTACAAGTGTATTAGCTCAGCAATAATTCAGTTTTTCTCGCCTATACTCTTGATCAGAAACCAAGCAGAAAATGTTTTACACGCCTGAATTTGTTTGAAAAACACGGAAGATGAGATTCATTAAGCCTATAATTAGCTGTGACCAAGGACAAAATAGAGTTCTGTTTAAGAACTGAAGTTACAGCCCACCTCTCACGGAAAGTCGCGAGACGAAGGGTTAATAACTTAACAGCCTGAATTTAATCTCATATTGAATGGGGATGAAACTGACTTGTACGCCAGACCGATTTCATAATTATTAAACCGTCTTTGGGCATACTTTTATAACGTTCTTTTTCGGGGGTCGACCTCACTCCATGATTTGTTTGAGCGCAAAATTGCATTGGGGGGGGGGGAGTATTAACGATATATTTTTTTATATATCAGTAATAAGGGATGAGGCGTGTTTGTTCATTTTTTCAATATTTAATCTACGTCAAATGTTTCACCTTTAGATGTTTAGTCTGCCTTGGCCGTCTCCATTTGAAATCTGAAAGTTTGAACATTTTAGCTCAATAAGAAGTGGGGTTATTGTGTTCCAAAGTCTCGGGCAAAATCATATTGATTATCACTCTGCTTACCCCGAGCTCATTATCAAACTTAGTCGAGGTATTGATGTAATGAAACTATACACCAAGTTTCATCACTCTCACTCATTTAGAACTAAAGTTATCGTGTCCCAAAGCACCAACCAATTAATTTGCTTATCTCTGCTTACCCTAAGCAGAAAATGCTCACCTTCGAACTCCATCAAGGTCTTAACCCAATAAACACCTTCACCAAATTTGAACATTCTAGCTTAATTGGGAAGAAAGTTATTGTGTCCCAAAATTGTGACGGACAGACAGACGGACGGACGGACAACCCCATTTTAATAGTCCCTGCTATCTTTGAAAGGCGGGGGACAAAGAAGAAATGCGGAAAGAGCTCCGTCTAAAGAATAGAAATAGTCTGAAGTGCTAGATACTCGATAGTGTATGTACGTTATCGTTTATGTGCTTCGATGCGATGCGATTGAGTGGGCTTTAGGCATTCTCATCAAAATATCATTAAGATATCAGTCAAAGGTACGTGTAACGCAATGAAAGTCTACCTTATCTTTCCAAATGTCTTCAATTTTGAAATTTCAAATAGTAAACGGAGCTGAATGCAACTTTCTAGATCTATGTAAATAGATTAATAATTTAAACAACATGAGAAAAATGGGGAACTAAAAGATATGTTTCATTTATATGATCTTAGTGATTTTGTAGTTTTATCTTCTTTCGTGTTTATGTTTGTCGTTAACCTATGGGTTACCTCCCTTTATCGATTAATAAACTCATTTATTTCCCGCCTTCAAAGATGTCCAACTGTGCAAACAGGGGAGGTAATTCCTTAAAGATCACTCTCCTACCGACAAGGTCAGCATTAAGGAGACAGGTCGGTTAAAACGTAAAGTAAGAAGTAAACTAGAGCTATCTTTAAGCTCGTTCCAGATTAGATTTGTTTACTAAACTTAAACGATAAACTTCAGTTAAACACTTAAAGAAAACTCAATGCTTTTGATGTTTTTGAAATGCTTTTTTAAATCTACATCTTGGCGTGACGAATGTTAAACCCTTTATCATGAACTACCAGCTTTTGGATATGAAATAAAATGTTAATATGGGCTTTACTTATTCGATCTTAGTTTTCAGTTCCACCCAACAAAAAAAAACCAAACAAAAAACAAATAAAAAACGCGAGCTCGTAAACGCGAGCTCGTTCACCATCATCGTGATTTTATGGATAGGGGTTACACATAGGCATAGAATGTTCCCTAATTTAAATTTAGATTTTTACTGAATAAAAATTTTGTTTATAGAAAATACAATATTATGGAAATTAATTGATGAAAATTTTGAACTAAAAAAGAAATAATTGCATATACTTTATACAGCAATTTGTAACTTTTCTTTATGCCAAATTTGCAAATATTTAAAAGATATCGTTTAATATATAATCAAATACATGAAGTTATACTATATTATATTATTTGTGTTAATCCAATGGGGGAGGAAAATGAATTATATATGTTTGTTTGTCTTTTTAACAAATAGTATGATACATATGGACGTATTTTCATTTACAGGCAATGAAACGCAGCTATTTTGGGTCCAGTGCGAGTAGGTTCAATTTGGTACATTTAAATGGCAAACATGTCTGTAGGACCGAGGGCCTGCCAAGGACTAGTCGTTCGGATGGCACGAAAACCCAAGTTCCCGCATACAGATCCCTTGGCGGTAGGAATTCGATATTAGTAGACCATAGCACCGCTGTCCGGACAAAACTTCCCTCATGGCACACTGTATGGCGTTGTCCATATTTATTCGCCCAGTCGGAGCAAAAACGTAGGGCGTTAGACCCCATTTCATTTTTTTTTCAAACAGGTCTTTGTCATATAAATTCGTGTCTTGTTGTAAGAGTACCCATTGATGCAATTAATTCCGAAGGTGGGGTTACCAGCTAAGTTTCTTGAAACATTTCCTTTATTCATAAAATTTTAACACAATACTTTCTCTGGGGTGGCTGTTTATTTTCAAAGAGAAAAATAATAAGTTTAAGCTAAGCGTTAATAATTTAATACTCGCCCTTCTTCCTTTTGTAGTTTTTATCATATTACTTATATCGCTGTACAAATTGTCACCATTTATTAGATTTTGATATTTCGCCAACAGGGGGCGTACTTCAGCTATTGTCTACGTTTGTAAATAACATGATTTTTGCGGGATTAGTGGCGCCAATTTTATGACAATAGTTATGAATATATTATCTAAAATTGTTATTTACTTTAACAAATGAAAAATTCACAGCCACAAGTCGCTAAAAAGAAAAGCTTAAAAATTGTAAAATAAAAAGAAATTTGAAATTAATAAGAAACATTTTAATCGTCTATTCTTGTTTCCTATCGTTAGGTGCATAACAGTAGGACGTTAAACCCCATTTCATTTGTTTCCTATCTCTTTTATTATTGTCATTTCTATGATTAATGGGAGTAATATTTTTCACAATGTTTAATATAAAAAATGACTACAGAACTCGTAAATTTCAACTAAAATTCGTAAATGATTTTATATTCAAACTACAGCTTTATGCATAGGATATTAATTTCGCATTTAATTGAAACTTCTGTCTGTTAAGGGGGCCAAAAAGGTAAAAGGTATTTGTGGTTTTTGTTTTACGTTTTAAAATGCATTTAATCACAATTGCATGTCAAATTTCATTTTAAAAGGCTGTCAATCAAACATTAAACATTTCTAGACTACTTTTAAGTAGCACCGTGACGGATTGTTTAAAAACTTGATATCAATTTATTTTAAAGTAATTGCAGTTGTTAATACTACCGGTATTATAGGGATCACCCATTGGGTCTTTTCTTACTAAAACAATACGTCTAATTATTATCATGTCGACATAATAACCGCTCCCTACTGGTAATTTTCTCACGGCATCGAATCCTGCTAGCAGAAAAGCTTTGAGAAAGTGAAAAGAAATGAAAACTCAATTTAAACTTTAAAGTTGGAATAACTCTCAAATTACCGAAAAATGTCACTGAGTACAAGAAGCCTAATGTAAACCGCATAGTTATAACATACAAAGAAAACCATTCTACCGTTTTAAAACATGTACTCTTAATTATAATTTTTTTCTGAAATATCTGATAATGCTCTCAGTTGTCTTTTGTCTAGTGTCATTTCTGAAAACTGTTTAGTTATGTCCCTTTTTAATTTGTTAGACGAATGTTTATAGCTGACATATTTTAATGTATACTTTATTTTAGATTCTTCATTGCTTGCGAATGTTTCTGAAATGTTCTGTATAAAACAATTAAACCAAATTTGAAAATTTTCAAATATTAATAGATTTATTGGTGAAAACCCCAAATATCCATCTAAGATCTAAAATGTATTTTTCTGTCATGTTGAAATCAGTTTGAATTATTACAATTCAATTTAATCAATTATTTCGGGATTAAGGTATGGTATTTTGTTATTTCAATAATTCGGGTACATGATCAGTGAAGGACCAAACTCATTACTTGTACATGCAGCTAGCATGACTTAAGATCCATAAACTACGAGACTCGAAGTTGTCAAGTGGAACCCAACTACCGGTAGTGTCTAACAGCCAACGGCTATGTTATGGTAGAGTTGTATAGAGTTTAGGTAGCAGTTATAAATTGAAGATGTTTCAAGTATCGGGTTATCCACCCTGGGAAGTTGTTGATATAGGATAATCCATGTTAAGTTGCTAACTAAGAACAACTGTTACAAACCATAAACATCTTCAACGTTGAACTATGGGGTCTTGATTCTGTTAAAGGGGTTTTGTCAGCTTAATCAAAGTCTTACATGGGAATATTTCTTCACATCTTCTTTTGGAGTTATTGTGGAAACAAAAATTACTTCCTCTCTGAAATGTGTAACAAGTGACTTTGAATGAGATGGTGACACAGTCAAGCAGGGTAAAAGGGCTTGTAAAAAGAACAGATTATGGATGTTGTGACAGTAACATTTCAAATCTTAGTCAGTAAATGTTACTGTCACACTGTTACTTAATTTGAACTAAAAGTCCTTTGCTTTTAAGACTCCGCTTATTGTTAATCTGGTCTTGGTTATAACCAGGAAATACATGTGTCATTTTCAGATCATAGCTGCACCATGGACTTTGAACAATATGGCAGTGCCCCTTGAAAATTGAACTCTACTGCCGTGGTGTCTCGGAGGGGATATAAACACGGTGATAATTACAACGCCATTACAGTAAATCACTTCCCCCACTTGAGTCGAGGTAGAGATCACTCTCAAATAACTAGATAATATGACGACGTAAGATGCGGGACGTGGGAACAAGTGGCTATTACAGAAAGTTTACAAGAAAAACAATTCCAGGAGAGATATGTCACCAAATTCACAGCTCCTGTTCTATTATAAACATCCACTTCCTACCATGGTTTCCTTCAACAAATTATCCCTAACCATAATCACATCTCCCACATACTAAATGATAAAAAAAATACCAAAAGAAAATCAAATAATTTTCATTTATTGATGCAAACTGTGGAGATTCAAAATGTTAAAACTTTAAATAAAGTTAAATAAAGCACCATGTACATTAGCCTACACATTACTTCTGAATGGCTCACACAATTTAGTTTGCTGACTGGCATACATTGATTTTAACCTGTGTATGAAAAGGATTAACATCAGTATTACGTCATTGTTAAAATAATCAAAGACGTCTGGAAACCAAAACAACCAAGTTCTTTCATAATAAGAAGCCAGAAACGTTACAAAATACATTCATCATCGGCGAAACATGATACAAAAATTTCATTATTTTAATCTAAGACAGGCTTATCATTGTCAAATATATGTTAAAATATATTACTTTGACTTCTGATAGTGCTGTGGAAACGAGGCTCGGTGCCGCCATCTTAACTTGGTTATCTGTAAATTGTGAATTATGGCTTAAAAAGCGGAACGTCAAAAGCATTTCGTCTCTCTGCCCCATTTAGATGATAAATTTTAAACATCAAACTTAAGGTTGGGCTATTAAAGTTGTTATAGGGCTGTTTAACATAGTGATTAATATGTCAGAGAATAAGATAAGATAAAAGATGGCTTCCACAACTCCTAAATAAAGATATCATGGTGATTTTATTTAGTGTTTGTTGCACTGTTTCTGTTATTAAAGAATGCCGTAGAGAGTGGAGTATATTGTAACAGACAAGTTATCCCCCCGTTTGTTTATTTATGTATATCAGTGGGGTTTCTGTGCAACATACCGTACCGGTGATATACATGTGTATACAACGATTCTTCACGCTGTTGAAAGTGCATGTAGCATTTAAAGAATGGTACGGCCATGCGCTATACAGTAAAATTATACATGTTAGATTTCAATCAGAACAAGTATGTTGGATTAATAACCCAAAGTAAAATAGCAAAGAGAGTACGTCGAAAAGAGTATTTTTTATTTTTTTTATAATACTTCGGCCATTTTGTGTCTGATATGGTTATGGATTTTTAATTTTGTAAAGTATTCGCATTTCGGGTGTGTAATAATAGGACGGGGAATACTGTCGGCACAGTGGAGTTTTAGTTACATATATCTATTTCTTTGTATATTACTATTACAATACGTACATGGTTTTTGTTACCACCCGAACGACAAGGTCCGTCTTCTTTACCTCAGCTAAACGTTTGTTTGATTCAAAGGCAGCACCTTCAATTTCAGCCGAACCGTTGTGTGATGTTCGAATTGTCCGTAAAAATAGACCGATTATTTAAGTTTGAGGTATACAGTTAGAAGTCTATAACAAATATATCATATACACTAAAATTCATCATAAATGATTCAACGAATGTAATTAAACAACAGAATAGATACACTAGCCTTGAAAGACTCACATAAATACAGTAACAATCTTGCTTCTAGTTTATGACAGGAGTTTTATTAAGACCTCGTTAAGGGTGATGATAGGTCACAGTAAGGATAAATAAACACTGGAAACACGAGACTAAAATAAACATGGCCGTCCATTTGAAAGAATTAAAATGTCACTTGTTGAGAATTTAGAGGAAAAAGTTGAAAAATAAACAGAGTTGTAGTTTGATAGTGTGTCTGACATAACGCCAATAGATTACATCTGGGTATAAACCTGCTACTGTTCTTCAACAACGTTCACATTTCAATCCAACCCCGTCAAGATTTACAAGCCAGTTTAATTCAAAATTCATCCAACAAACGATTTAATTTTACAATCTATTTATTCAATTCATTATACCCCCCTCCCCGCTCTTTAGATTAAAAGAATGAATGAAATGGGGTTTAACGACCAACGCTTCTGCACCTAACCTGGGCTAATTGAAGACGGGCATACGCCATAAGGTGTGCTATGATGGAAGTTTTTCCCGGGCAGCAACTTAATTCCAACTGCCAAGGGATCTTTTACGTGCACGCCAATGTGTACACGGGGCCTCGGGTTTTCGTCCCATCCGAACGACTAGGCAGCTTCCCTTGTCAGGCCCTCGATCTGCATCACTGACAAGGGGAAACCACGCCGAAAGAATCGAGATGAACTTACTCGACCAATGCAGGGATCGAACACCCGACCTCAAGGCTAGCGAGCCAGCACCTTAACCACTTGGCCAAAAAAAAAAAAAATCCAAAATAGTAATTTAACTTGTGCCTGAAATTTTTACTCCAACGCATTTTATATAATGACAACATTGGTACTACTTACCAGTATATTTACCCAATGTGATAAAAAAAAGAACTTAAACTTTATGTAAACGCAGTTTGAGAAAATACCTTTAATGACCCAGATCAGGATTGTCTCTCCCTTCCCCCCCCCCCCCAAAAAAAACTATCACAGGTGATATATTGTCAATTTGGAAACGCCGCTGTCCGGGCTTTTTCGCCCTCTCACATTGTACATCGAATGATATAAATCCGGTCCGTCGGAGTGAGAGGGGGGGGGGGTAGGAATAATTTGGCCGCAAGTATGTAACCTTGCCTATAAGCACCTACATGATGGAAGCCCACCCCCATCAAGAATTGCCTTTGCCGGCCCTGTAAATGGAAATTAAATGTTATTTCAGAATAACCGAGTGTTGGCGAGACGCAAAACAGGATTCCACTAAACCATAGTAATCTATACGTAAATGGTTTATAAAAGCCTGATATTTCCAGTATTTCCCAATGGTTCCGCAATCTTGTATTTATCTATAAACTCGTAAGTTTGCAATAAATGTCGTTAATTGGGAGCATTAACCACTGCTAGTAGTTTTATTGGCTTACGAATGTTACTTATGATGTCTTTATTACCACATAAATATCTCAAACTATCCTACGCCAAATTACTAACAATCAGCCCAGAGTATAATAATCTAACACTAAAACAAACCTACTGAATGTACATGGTCATTAGGGTGCAATAGTGATAAGGACTATCACTTTTAATCCACCCAATGTAAGTCCTGTTTTTGAACCAGGTACTAGACACAAGCGCTACTCACCATGTTGTTGTTGCATAATTTCGCGTTGACGGACATTGATTTTTGACATGACATCACAATTCCGGCGATGACGCCATACTTGGTTTCTAGTCTATAATACCCCCGGACGTGTATATTTTGACTTGCACAAAATATTTACTTTTCAGATTTTGGAACGCGTTCACCATTCCTTTAGAGTTCCAATTTCCAATTTTCAAGCTATTAAAATAAAGCCTTAAAATAGATGGTAGCCATAAACAGTCCTACCTTCACTATTGCCAGCCAAGAAATTGGCAAATATATCATTTTCAACTTCAAATTCCAACGTTTGGAGTTTGCTAACATAGACCATAGAAATAATTATGATTTGACTTTCTTAGAAAATATGTAACTCTCGCTTTAAAGCATATATTTTTGGTACAAGATAATCCGTCTACTAATTTTCAAATACTATAAAAGACTAGCATTAGCATTCTACAACTAAATTTATACTTTCCAAAATAGTTTCACATTGATATTTTCATATCCTGTCTTCATTAGCCCTGTCGGAGCAGAACAGTTTGACGTTTATCCCCATTTCATTTCGTTTCATTTCGATATCATACAAAACCTACCTCTGTTATTCATTTAAGCTACCAATATAAAGTATGGTATTATTAAAATGTATTTTATCCCACCCAAAGAAGCTGTACCCGAATGAATTCAGCGTTATTCGTGATAGATAATATAGGAAATTAATAAATGTCTTTTTTATAAAATAACACAGATGTATTTAGTTTTAGATGATTTAATTGGTCACTAGAAATTCTGAATCGTAATCTATATTTAACACAAGTACCCTACTGTTCGCCTAGGATGCCATGCGGTCTGTTGATTTCTTATCAAACTCGGACATCTGTTTTCTTGTAGACGATATCACAACGTTACCATACGTCACCATCAAAGTGTCAACTGACCACTTCCGTGATTAAAGTCTGAAATAAAGATTTAAAACGTCATTGATTGTCTAAGTATCACGGTTGATTGGTGACATTTGGTGGCACTGATCTATAACATTATACAACATGTAATGGTATATATTTTATATCTATCATTGTATATATGGACGCCCAACTTACGTTAGTTTAAACAATATTTTTATTCCATGAACACAAGAAGATTTGGATGCAAATGAATTTATTGTCATGCTACACAAGTCTTTCCATATAAATATAATAGTGCGATTATTCAATATCGTAAAAGGTTTCATATTGGCCATACAGTGGCATAACGTATTTGACTATATTTGTCACATTTAAATTCGTGCTACTTGGAGATTGTTGGCCGAGTGGTTTGATACACGCGAATTGGAACATAACATATATTTCGGGATCATGTGGTCTCGATCCCTGAATGTCGGATCGGTCGTTGTCTTTCTTAATAACCCTTACGAGCCATATTTTAGTCCCGAAATAACCTAGATTGGGTTGAATAAATCTTTCTGAAATTTTATCCCCGAAGTGCAAGTGTTGGCCGAATGTATGTCACCGCCAAATACTCATTGATCTATGGACATCACCACCACGAAAATTTAGAACCAAAGTTAAAACATACTATGAAACCTTTATACACAGCTGATTGCATTTCGTTGTAACTTCCACCCAAAGTGGCACGTATTGATAAAGGTGTGATTGACAACGTATATCGAAATATCTATATCGATTCTCAAATAGAGAAATAATATGTACATGTATATGCCAAAGGGAGTAGGGGTAGAGAAAGAATTGTCTAAAAATAGCTGGACATAAATTTCTCGACACCGACATGAGAGGGAATAAATAGATTTCCGCAAACATTTGGCTTGTTAAATCTTGCCTTACACAACAGCGTTAACAATCGTTGGGGTGGCAATACCCAAAGAAATCATCTCGTTAAAATCGACAACTGTTATTTCACTCTAGTGTAACACAACAGGAAGTCGATGTCACACTTTAATCAAGCCCACCTCCGCCATATTGTCTTCATATTTAAATTAGATAAGGTCATAACCTTGGTAATATAATATTGCGGAATAAAAAAAAGAAGTGGAACCTGTAGGCGGACAACGAAACGACATTAAGAAAGAATTATAGTGTCAGAGAGCGAGCAATGTTTGACAAGTATGTATATAATATACAGTAGTTTTAATACAAAGATTAAATAATCATTAAACAAGATAGTTCACCATGTGGGGTAACAGATACGGCAGAAATAAAATAGTTTTAAAGGAAAATACTCAGCTATTCAAAAGAATGCGAGAAAACACAGTTTTTTACGAGGATCATTATGAAAACTGCATGACTAGCCGAACAATCCTACATTTTTCAATTCTCAAAAACTCTAAAACTGTAAAACGTTTTCAATGATTGACAAACCGACGTGATGTTGACAATATAATCCAACGTATCTAAAAAATTAAACTACACCCGATCGAGTTATGATTTGGCAACCCCTTCACTTTTGATTCGTATTTAATAAAGCTTCTTCATATTTTGCTGATATTTAGAATTTAAAAGCAAGCAATCATACACTTATACGATTAAAAATCCATCTGATTACAGGCCTATGCTTCGTTTCGTAGTTTTATACTTTCGATGGCCTACACTATATGAAGATTTTACCGGTTATAACTACGGTCGCGTCAGGGGTCACACAAACGTTTTCGACCCTATGACGTCAGACATTGATTAATCAATCACCGTTGATGTTTCGTGCTTCGAGCGCCCAGGGCTCACCGTAACGAATCTAGGAAAAAAAGTCACAGGAAAAAAAGTCACAGTAAAAAAGTCACAGAAAAAAAGTCACAGGAAAAAAAGTCACAAGTAAAAAAGTCACAGGTAAAAAAGTCACAATTTATATTGTTGATAAGGGTGAAGAACTTGGCCATGAGATGTTTGTAGAAACGATCGTGACTGATTTTATAGACAGTATTTTGCGCTCTTTGCTTGTCGTGTTTGGTAGAGACGTGGCAGCCAAAGGATTCTTCTACCACCTGACACAGTCAGCCTGGCGACATGTCCAGACACTAGGACTAGTACACCACTACAAGGCCTAACCCTCTCCATGAGAAGCCCCCCCCCCCCAATGTTCCCTCCTCAAGTTTGGATCGTAGATGACGCAACCATGAACAGTGCCCCCTGTACCAACAACATCTGCAGGGGATGGAACAACAAGTTCTACAATCTTGTCGGCCAACACCATCCATCCATCTGGAGAGTGGTGGAGTGGTTCCAGAAGGAATCAGCCACAGTCCAGACTGTCGTCGCCCAGGATGCCATCGGCAATCGACCCGTCAGAAAGGTCAAAAAGAAATTTGTAAAGATGCAGACACAGCTACGAAATCTGTGCACGGATTGTGTCAGCGGTGCCAAATCCATCCCATTTTGCCTGTGTTTTTTTTACCTAAGCAAATTTGTGACTTTTTTACTGTGACTTTTTTTCCTGTGACTTTTTTACCTAGGCAAATTTGTGACTTTTTTACTGTGACTTTTTTTCCTGTGACTTTTTTTCCGCGCACCCACCGTAACAGATCGTGGCATTGGCTAATCCCTCACTTCAACCAACACGCCAGCTCACAGAGTAGTAAAGGCAAGTAAAACGAAATTTTGAGCTATAAAAAACGAAACGAAATAGGATATGTGTTTTAATTAGATTGATTAAAAATCGCATTTCATCAAATAAATTTAAAGGCAAAATATGTAAGTTTAGCCTACTCTAAATTGTTTTAATTTCTTTATTGGCTCATTTACGATTTTCAATTAATATATATATTTTTTCATTTATGTAATATAAATGTATTAATTAAAATGGAATCATGTTCAAACTGGTGCTATCAATAAAACAAATCACAAAAAACGTCTTCAAATAACTTGTTTTTTCCCGCAAGATCTGGCTTAAAATCTGTGTCAAATTAAAGTCATTATTTTCACGGAAATATTCACTTAATGAAGAAATTCTTGTCAGCGTAAAAATTCCTTCTGGGTAGGAACACACATACAGAATGTACACAATCTCATCCTCAAATAAACGAAGGTTGTGAAACTTAATACGCCCCAACTATGTTAGACATGAAAACATCGCTTTCTGTTGAAGATCGTGTGAAACCCGATATTAGACTTATTCCAAAGTAAAAGATAGTATAGGCGTATATAAACGAACCGAAATTTTAATATTGTTTAGATATTCTGGTATAAATGAGAAGCCTTTCCCGGCATGCCTAGACAACTATTTGGAAAGAGAATACGGTTGTATGTAAAATTTGGATGTTTTGGTCTCAATGTTTTTATCTTATGAAAGAATTCCTTTATATAACTTTGATTAAAACGATCTGAAAGATACCAACCAAGTTAGTGAAATCGTAGGTTAGTCTTTGATATTATCAGAACACTCCCATATGGTAGCGGCACCAAGCTGTATATTTCTTTCTGATTTATATATTAATCCACGACTTAAGACGTGATTCACGTGGTGTAAGCAACTTAAAAGGTCCCCCTCCCCCCGTGTTCTTGATTAACTCACCTTTCGAATTCGAAAAGTTTATAATCCGGTGAATAGAAACATGACAAAAATAAATTATAATATTCCTGCGAGCAAAGAAATGCATTTCAATATTAAGGATGAATTCATAAAATACGAACCGGTAAAAATAAAATTTAATATTGATGCGCCGATTCTATTGTGTAAAATAATATTATATTTATAATATAAAGGATGAAAAAAATAAGAAAACAATGATAGACATGGCCGGCTTCCGAACTTTAATTGGTTAACATAACGCCGTCGTCTCTATGCATTACCTTGGTCGGGTTGCATTATTTGTCAAGTGTTGAAGTGTTCTGCCGTTTAAAACTCTTTGTTCTATCTTCCCTTTCTCTTTGATTTTTATTATTTATTTTAAGAACAATTATTTTTTAAGTTCGTGCTTAATTAAATTACATCTTTTAATTTTCCTCTTAGGTTTAAAGGATAAACACCCGATTAGAGTTTCTTTAGAACTTTCTTAAAATGCTTATGTTTTGTCTTAAGCTCTGCAAATCACGTGGGCCCCATGCTGCACGAGAGGTCACACGGGAGGTCAAACGACCTGACAGTTTTTGATAACAGCAAACAGCGCCCCCGTGCGTTAATTTTGTTATGAAATTAGAATATCCTGTAGATTTCGTGCCCACCAACGACCTCAGAAACAAACCAGAATGCCTCGTCTACAACACAGAATTACTTTAAAGTAAGACCGGACAATTGTATTTTTAGTTTGGTAGGAGACACTCTGATCTTGGGCAATTTTTTTGTGGACGATCTAATTTCGGCATCCGACCTCAAAATGAATGATTCTCGTAAAACCGCCGTATTTCAGTCATCGCCAAATTGCAAATAGCCATAAACACATTCAACACGGTGATTGTTTGTTTAAATATTATAAGCGCAACGATTTATATTCACCATACTCGTCTGATTTGGTAGGATGAACTGTCATTGAATTTTATGCCGATGGCTCAGTTTTGTTGTCATATATTATTGTAAAGATGATGCAGTGGGACTTGGATTTCAAATTTGACCAGCCGAAAAGATTCAAATTCTACAAAACCTTGTTTAATTCAATAATGCCATTTGTTGTGAATGTGATTGGATAACGATTTAGAATCTTATCATGTGTACCTCAAATAAACTTTGAACAGAAAATGAGATAAAATACCACCACTCGGGATTTCTTGGTAGGCCCCCGATCATTAAGCGTAGAAATATATATGTATCAATTTGATCGGTGTGGAAGTGGTTCAGACTACATGGTTAAAGCTGTTCACTTAGTGAAATTGTTCCTTAGACCTTTCACAGTCAATATTTGATCATCGAGACTACAATCTCTTATTGTAACGATCAGGTAATAGCCAAAGAACAAACGTAAAATAGCTATAGCTGTAGCATATGATTTACAAAACTAAAGTCCCACTTTTCGGCACCGACCGGGATAATGGAGACGTCGTGCAGTTTGTCAAGGTCACTTTTACGTGCACTCTAATGTATATACAGGACCTCCGGACTTCGTCCCACCCGTACGATTAGGCACTGTCCTTGTCAGTCTCCCCACCCTGCATCCCTAACAAAGGGAAACCACGACGTTAAATCCCGAGAAATTTGTGCGACCAACACCGGTATCGAACACGGGAACACAAGCCTAAAGGGCCAGAATCTTACTCATGTGAGCTCAGTGATCAGATATTATGGCGTTTTTTAGTGCCGAATAGAAATGTTACATTTCCTTTTGAATTGAATCCCCCCACCTTACACAAGACATGCATATCTTGCCATTATATTTCTAGACGCTTTATTGTCCCCCCGCCTTTGGAAGAAAGCAGGGAACTATTAAAATTGGTCAGTCCGTTACTCCTTATAAAATAACTATCCTAATTGAACTAGAACGCTCAAACTTGGTATAGGTGTTTATTAGGTGAATTTCTTGATGGAGTTCGAAGATAAACATTAATTTTGGCTAAGCAGGGCGATAAGCACTTTGATTGGTCCAAAATAAATCTCTTTCGAATAGAGACAGAATGTTCAAACTTGGTGTAGGTGTTTATTAGGTTAATTCGAAGATGAACATTTTCTGCTCGGGCTAAGCAAAATTATTTATTTATTCTTTGGTCTGATTGGTCAAGACTTTTAAACACAATAATTCTCCTTCTTATTTAGGTAGAATATTTAAACTTGGTGTAAGTGTATATTAGGTGAATGCCTTGACAGTGTGTTGATCAGATGTAAGCAATTTGATTGGTTGTGACTGTCCCACACGATGACTTTGGTTTTAATTTGGTGAGAGTGGCGAAACTTTGAGAATATATTCGTTCAATCAGATCTTTGACAAAGTTCAATAATAAAATTTTCTGCTTAGGCTAAACAGCGATAAGCAATTTGGTTGATCAAGACTTTAGACTTTATGTGGCTATATTTGATTATTTCGCACTGTGACTTTTTACTAAGAACTAATATAATGCCGGAAAGTAGATTACTTATTTACATTTAAAGACTTGAATGTCCTAATCTAGCTATTAATCACCAAAAGATGGTCTTGAAATGTTAACTTTATATTTTAATAGCTGTTACAAGACAACAAAAAACTATTATTAAGCAGACTAAAATGATTAGATATGTAGAAATTGAAGTCGGTGTCTTATTGCTGATGGCTCAGACACTATACTAACTAAATATCTAATAGCAACACTGGTATTTATTCAACAAATTACCAGTAATAGTACTCGTCAAGGCCATTTTAGCCCCGAATTTCTTGTTTTGTTTTGCGACGGAGTGGGAGGAGAAGTCATGTTTACGTATGTCACTCAAATTTGCTTCAGCCGTATTAACAACCCATATCTCTTCTCATGTTGCCAATTAAATACCCGAAGACCGGAAAACGAACCGAAACCAGAATCAAAATTATAAACTACGGCGATCTGACACGAAACGTAATAAAGATGACGATGTTTTGTTAGTAGACTGAGATGATAAAGAATCGAGGCTATCATTAACAACTATCTTAAACTAGCAACACGACCAGTCATTGACAGGCTCGATATGTTCATATTAAATTCACAGATAGTGGTGGCCATGATATGTTGCGTCAGACTGCCGTGTTGTACAAAACAAGGGATATAAATTTGATAAAATTACAAAAAAAAAGCAGTTCTCGTGTAATCCTAAAGAATAAGTGTAGTAGCAATATTCTTCACACATAATAAAAAATAAAGTTTCTATGAACGGGACTGGGTCAAAAAATCCCAGTATTACTATTAAGCCCATCGGCGACAATATTAAACAGATTTTTCAAAAATTATTAATAGTCCAGCTGTTTTATTAGATATCCCTAGTATACTATGAAGTCTTGTCAAATTGACATTCGTTGTTCTAAACTACATTTTGTCTACCATTTCATGGGTCTTCCAGAAGAGGTGGGGGTTCTATGTATTTGTTATTCCTGGACTATACTGTAGTCGAGTATACCTCTTGTATTTCATATATTTAAACCACAAATAGCCAAACTCTAAAAGATTTAAAAGTTGTTATCGGTATAGTTTCCTTTGGACATCGCGCACTACTTATTACCACCCAAAGTGATGTGTTCAGTTTGACTTGTCCCGAGTCGGTCGTTTCCACTTTGGCCTAACGATCCTCGGAGGCGAATGGTCACGTAACCTTTAAAGTAGCTATTTTGTAGATGGTATGGAGTTTTGAGGCCCTAACAATAGACATTCACACATCTTAGATTTAAAATTACATCATTTGAATCATTCCGCCATCTTTCTTATTTTTCGCAATGGCGATAATGACGCAACATTGAGTGTACGTTGGTAGATTATTTTTCAACACAATCATCACTACGAAAGTAAGACCAATACCTACAATCATCGACTCTCTGGAAACAACGGCTAGCCAAATAAGGACTGGTCAGCATAATAATACATTAGACTTAATTTGTGTCAGTTTGTTATTTTGTACAACACCTACTCGCTTATCCAGTACCCGTGTAGGACAAATATCTTATTGATAAATGACCAGTCAACCGCGGCTTAATCCATTGTGGTGTGAAAAATCTAAAGACGATTTAAGTAAATCTGTGAATTGAGCGGATTTTAATGGTTTTTCAATCGGCCATTCTTTTTCTTTTTCCCGTCATTTAACATACATCAACAGCCAAACTCTCAAAATGGCCGCCATTTCGACTGGCTCTCGTCTTTTTATTATGTGTCTCGTGAGGTTTGGCGCCATGTAATCAGTTCCAAGTGGTGAGTTTGAATACGCAGCAGACGACACCGTGTAACGTCCAATAGAAATCCGATTCAGCCAGCCAAGCACTTTTCTACTTTTTTCAAGTTTTTACAACCATATGACAATAAATCGCACGCGCTCCATCGATTTTATTCAGTGTGCTTAAATTAGCGAGGAGTTGGATGAAGATATGACACCAGCGTCTATTAAAGCCACGGAGTTTATTATATTTATTGTCAACAATTTGTAATTACTTTATACACCAATTTAGATTTTAACCATCGTCCTTTACCATTTTATACTGAGTTAGTTACTTTTCCTTAAAATAATTAAATGTTCAGTGTATGGTTTTTGTCATGGAATATTAAAGTCGCTTCAAAGTTAAAATACAAATAATTGTGCATAACGGCATTTGATATTGCTCCCCAAAGAAGCATATTGTTGCGTATAAATAGGTGTTGCAAGTAACGGAACAAGATGTGATATAAATATACAACGATTTAGTCTGCATACTAAACGAAATAATCAGATAATTCAATCAATAACTAACTATATACCTTAACGTCGGACCAGATAATTTAGAATGACAACTTTACGTAAGACAAAGTTTGGCAAAAACGACAAGAGACCGAACGTCATATCCCTCACAATCTCACATAAGATACCTGGAAACCATCTTAGTACTTTAAATTGTGCGCATTCCCTTTAACCAGAAAGCTAAATGGCGCGAGGGATCGGGTGTTTTCAAACCGCGAAATTTGTCCCGGAGCGTTACCTGGCAAGTACAGTCCTGTAATTCCAGCAACAACAAAACTACCACCAGGTAATAGCAGTAATATCTGTTCTTGTTATCTACAGCAATGTCTATAAGTAAAATAATGTTTCACACATCTCTCGAATCGGGGGGTGGGGAGGGGGCGTGTGGTTAAGTCGCTGCGAACAATCGTTTCGAGAAGACTAAATATTATTCTGAGAGCAGCGTGGGCGTATACAGCAATCTGCAAAACCCGACAAAAACATGTTACGACACAGATGAATTATAAATCCAGGTAGAGTTCGATATAACTTTCAATATTGTTTCAAACCGAGACAAACTATTGTTTGGAAAGGGATAGGTATAGAGTTTATTAAGTATCTTAGACGTGCTGTTTCCATCAGTTAGAAACATCAATCTTGCGGAGTTCCATCATTTTCTACTTATTACCATTTTTAAAGATCTACCTACTGTTTGTAGAGTTTTCGCCATTCTGTTTATCAATTCTAAGTCTAGGCCCGCAGCTGCGAAACGCACGTGCAGCTCCTTTAAAAGTTACCGCGTTAAACTTAAAAACCCCAGGAACGCAGCTTGTAAGCAACTCAACAAGTTAAGATCTAAATTCTGTTGAACCAAAATCAGCAGGAATCGACTTACAATACATCAGTTTAAATAATAATTTCGTCCCAGAAATATAACATTACTAATTTTCTATGAAACCATCCAAATTCTTGACAGGTCTTTTTAAAAAGAGAAACGGAACGAAATAAAGAGAGTAACAACACGACGTCCGTAATCACGTTTGCCATATAAAACATTTTCTTAGTTTGGGTTAATTTTTACCAGCATGGGCTTCCACAAAATTATATCAAAGAAATTTGGAAAGCAGGGAAGGGGACGTTCACGTGGAGAGCGCGTGCAGGTAATTTAGATTTGGACAATAAGAACAGTTCGCGAATCCCTGATCTTCGAGTATAAAATAATTCACATTATATTTAAGTCAAATAATATATAATACGAATGAATAAAAACAGCGAATTAAAAGCCAAAAGAATACTGTTCGTTTCGTTTACATCCCGCTGGTTGAAGTTTTTTTTTACAAGAACGCGGCACGTGGCCAATATTCTTTCTTTTTGGTTTTTTGATTTGATTTGAATTTTGGTCCCCTGTAGTAATAATTCTAACTTCATGCTGGTTATTCCTTTATTTGTCAACATCAAATGTTTCTATTTAACTGACATCTGCTTATTTGACGTTTGTAAATTTAAAATATGTAGATTCTTTTATTTAGTCTGGGCGTTTATTTTATGTGAATATAAGTTTAATAGTCATTGTTGTAAACCATAAACAGTGTTGAATATAGATCGAGAGTATACATGTATTATAAAGAATCTTCCCTCCATCTGACATATGTTCCCATATACCTATTGGATACATCAAATGCCCACTCATTGGAAAAACCTACCATAAGCTCTGTGAATACCTTATATTTTATGTATGATTTTATCAGATTTTGCTCAAATGTTTATCGTTTCTATCTTTATTTTATACATTACGATTAAAGAAAAAAAGGAAACGAAACAGAATTAAAAGCAGAGATATTGTTTTGCTTTTTGCGAACAATAACTAATTTCCCACTGCTAAATTCATGCTAAAAGTGTTCTCAGATTGACTATTTAAACAGGAATTATGCAAGATCTAAATAAGCCTATCACAGGTCTTTCTATATGCCTTAAATTAAGTTAAATGTTACATAAACTATTAATAAGTCGCTTACTAGCATGACAAGATCATAATTAACTCTCGAGGCCATCCGATGTCTCTCATATTAAGAGATTGGAACGGTTCGGCCATTTAATGATTTAATTTTAAAAAAGGAAAGCGAATGCGTGTATCTTGCCGAACAAAGGCCTATATCTTCGCTCTGAATAAATTAAATTGAATGAAATGTTCAGTAAATTTATTTTGCATTATCTATTTTTAAAAAAGCATAGCAAGAATGGTTAACGCTGTATCTAAATCTTACATAATGGTTCTTTATAATCGAACTTTCAATTGTAGATACTCTATCAATTTGGATGTAATCGGGTTAAAAAGAGATCTCCGCACCCCGAACGGGTTTGTCGAAAATTATAGGTGGCACTTGGTTGTTTTAATCATCTCCCGTTCTAGGATGTTGACAGATTTTCAATTGTTCATATGTTTGTAAATACCGAAAGAAAATCAACGATTTGTCAACCGATCATGATGGTTTTTACAGCCCCCCCCACCCACACACACACACATGTCTTCATTAGCCCAGTCGATGCACAACAGTAGGAGATTAAACCCCATTTCGGATTACAACGGATTACAAATCTGCTTAAAGTTAAAAGTAAAGGAACAAGCATACATTATAGAGGTGGACAGCTGGATATGTATTTCAAATGATCAAATTCAAACGTAAAAGAGTCGAACACTTTCAATGTGCTACTGGCTGTAGGTGGGGGATGGGGTTGTGTGAGGTTAGGGGCACGTACTGTTATCTGTTTTGTTCAGACTTTATTCACACTTGGAGACGGGCACAATAAGTCACTAAGGACTACTGGGTGCTATGGAGTGGATATAGTGCGGCAATGCGCGCATGTACGAGACTACGAGACTACCGGTCGTTATTCTGAAGGAGTAAATTGTTACTGGGCTCATTGGTTTTTTAAGATATAGCCTCTTCAAAATGATGGGCATACCAATAATCTGGCGTATGCAATTCAAATTGAACGATAATATTTATATTTAATGTATTCATAATTGAGACCAATTAGAAAAGATTGTCCACATTTGACTTAACCACTACAGGTGCCCTAATACTGGTGGAGGTAAATGCTGGTGGTAATTCCCTTTGATTAGCAATATGTATATTCCGCCTTTTGAAATATCCAATCAAAATATAGTTTATTAAATGTCGTGGGGAGAGCGCGTGTCTTCTCGCTTACAAACAAACTAACAACTGTTGATTGCTACCATCAAATTGGTAATGAAAAAGTTCGCTATGGGCACATGGTTAGTACATTCATTGCTATTTTAGATTGTGTCGCTTCTCACTGAGAGAGAAGAGAGACTTTATCGTAGTCAAGAAGCGGGAAAACGCACGTGAACCAACTTCAAACGCCGCACTCCAGCAGCGAAGACGCAGAAGTCATAAATATAGCGAATCAACATTAAACAGCGTTGAATAATGGTAGAATTTGGCAGCATGTTGTTAAGTCGAGACAAGGATAAACATAAGATAGATGAACGAGCCGGAAACCCTGCCGATAAAAAGACAACATAAACTTCAATAGGTTGAAAGAAGTAAATCTCTGTCCATTTCCACATTTACAATATACCGAATACATATCATTTTTACATTTGTTTACTGAAGACAAGTGAAGCGGATGACTTACAACGTGGCCAACCAGGGTGCCATCTAGCGTCGCCCCGTGCCCTGTATGAGCTCGACCCGACAGAGACCCGCATGCCAGCAACTTTTATAAATAATGATATCCGGAATGAGAAAGATATTTAAATTTTGGACCCAACCGCGGGTTGTAAAGTCTAAAATTTGATATATGGTTATATTTGATGTAGATAAACTTAGTGTTTTTTTTAGAAAACGATAAAATTATCATTATCGAGTTATTTGCCGTGAAATTCGAAATTGACAACATGTATATTTAGGCCTACCACATAGCTTACTTTAAAGGTCGTGTTGAAATATAGATACAAAGATTTTGAATTGAAAATGGACAATTCATAATTAAGTGCAAATTAAACTCAATTTTTAATAAACTTTTATTAGTGAATTAAAAGCAGGATTTGAAGGATAAGAAGTTCTTAAAATGGGCTGTTTTTAGATCATAATATATTTTATGCAAATAAAACAAAGATTTTGAAGATAAATTCGAATTAAATCGTTATTGTATTGAAATTTATGGAATACCAAACAAAAACAGAACTTAAAATATGTAGATAAACATTGAAAATTTGAAATACATATTTTTCTTACAAAAAATTATTAGCAATTATTATATTGATAAATACAAGAATCATTTCGAATGAATTATCAAATTAAAATACACTGCATTCCTGGTGTTTTCATATAAAGAAATCTAAAAAAAAAATCCGATACAGGGTTTTAAAATTTGAAAAACGCAAATCAACACAAAAGATTTTGCAAAGCGATTATTTCAGAACTTCTAATCTATAACCGTACTGTTTAAGTGCAAAATATTAGCGGACATCTGGGGTCAGATTTAGTTCAGGTAGAACTTATGATTTATTCATTAGATCGTCTATATTCCCCTCTCAAAACTATTAAAAGAACTGAATTACTTTATTTATTAACCGAATAAAAGTTTATTATTTTAGGGATTTGTCTTTTTAGTTCGATATTTAAAGGTAAAGCGCCACAGAGCAGTCAGACTGACTTAATGTTCAGCCCTATAGAAAACGATTATTATAATTAATATTATTTATTATTATTAAAGAATAGGTAATGGATAAATAATTTGTAATTCTTTGACTTTCCACTCTCAATAATCAAAGGATATTCAAAGGATACATTTTCCACCAGATTATATTTCTCCATCTTTATCCCCTTCACCACATACTTGTTAAAATATGTTTTCCATTTTTTATATATTAGGGAAATTAATCCATTGGTTTATTTTCGACCTTTCCTCCTGATATTCCACATTAATATGTTTCCCTGTGTGCTTTATTATATATTAGGGAAATTAATCCATTGGTTTACTTCCGACCTTTCCTAATATATATCATTCCACATTAAATATTATGTATCCATGTGTGTTTCATTATAAGGAAAATTAATTCATTGGTTTATTTTCGCCCTTTCCTAATATATATCATTCCACATTAATATGTATCCATGTGTGTTTCATAAAGGTGTATATAAGTCTACATCCATACGTATAATATGTAGCTATTTATTAATTATGTTAGTTAAATTATTGTATAATTTATTTGATTATTTATTATCCATGAGTGTCTGTGACTTTTTAAATCAATAAATTAATTCGTCAATAATTATATATCTTTATGTTTCTTATCCAATTTTTATTAGATATAATATTCATTCGTTTATGTTTTATTCTGTTGTTAAATTACTTATTTGTTGAAACTGCCATTTAATATACCGCTATGGGTATATATTCCTCTGTGCATTATATGATTCAATGACTCATCCATTACAGATAATTATGTTTATCAATGATATAATCCTTCCATTAGATCAATTGTATATTGTGTTCATCAATGCATTACATTATTCAATATTTCTTTAGATACGTCAATTGTGTTTTATGTTCGTCAATGCATTGCAATAACATTATGTGTTACTACATTAGATCAATTACATTTTATTCTTTATTTTCATAAGTTCAACATGGTTATTCATTTATTTGTTAATCTCCTAAATAATTTATATTCATAAAATTTTAAGTGTACTTATCAACGTGAGTATTGTGAATGTCAAATAAAGAATGTATATTCGTAATTTATCCGATTTACTGTAACTTTCCACAGTTGCCAATTCATTCCATTCATTTTATTTAATATTAGGACGAAAATCATCTCTCTACATTGTAGGTATGATAACGTCATACGAAATAAACCATGTTGGTAATTTTTCAAATATTTTATAAAATAATACTAATTAATGGTCCTACTAATCAATTTCTATTATAAATTAATTTGTCAATTTTATTTATGACATCTTTTAAATTTCGGATGTAATGTATAGAATATGTATAACCTTAACATAACTTTGCTTGTCGTAACCTTTTTAGGGTATTGGCCAATACACAGCTCTGGTCGGTTCTTGTATTTTGTTGATCATTTTCCTAAAAATTAGAAACATTGGCGGCTCTAAATGTGAATTATTTTGAATGAATTAAACGTAACATAAAGTGAAACAAAATAGAACAAAGGGAATTCTTACCTGTTGTGTTATAATATTAGAACACAGTCCACAGGTCTGGTTTTTTTTTAATTACCACATCTGATATCCCAAAACTTAATTCCATTTAAATTATAATACAAATTTGATCATATTGTAGAACTATGTATTTTCCATTCCGTATTTTACGATTAATATGTAAAAATATTGTCGTTCTTATTGATATAGAAATCACAACTTAATATGCAGTATTTTTGATTCGCTGGTACAATCCAAATCGATGATTTTGTCATTTTATAAACCACCACATTTAAAAGAAACGCATGTATATATTCTTGTTGTACAATATGTATTACCCGTTTCCATCTAGGTATGACGCTGCAATCAGTTTGCCCAAGTGTATAATACATTGTTACCTTCAAAGAGAAGGTAGGCAATGACATAAAAGATCATAAAAACTGGTAATCACCCCCCGGGAGCGTGAAACCTGGCGTTTAATGATGACAATCTTAAAACGAATCAGGAATTTGATATAACCTTTAAAACTTGGGTAAAAAAAATACAGAAACAATTAAAACGAGTTATGCATGTAATTGTTGCATGCCTTTTAACAAACCTTCCTCATTGTCGAGCAATAAAATTTCAAGAAAAAGTTTTTGTTTTGTATCTTTATTACAGAAGCCTACGATAGATGTCAACGATTTTGTGAATTCTCAGCAGATTTATCAGTGTTGTGTATATACTGTACTGAGAAAATTATAATGATTTGGTAACGTATTGTGGTTTATCGTGTCCACGATGTAACACCTCGGACATTTTGGGAGTAACACATGGTTATTGTGTTGTATGGTCACATGATCAATGTTATACAGCGCCATTTCCGCGTACCCTTAATCGTATTCCAGAATTATTTTACGTGTACGCAAAATCGTACACCGATGAACCTCGGTGGAAGCGAAGGGCAGGATAATAGGACATGATTTCGCCTGGGTGATGCCAGACCCACCGTTCTGCTATGTGCCGAGAATTGTGCATTTGAAGCTATGTTTCCTTGCGCAAAGCGTCGACGAATATATCAATTGAATCGGCGTACAAGACAAGACGCCGGTATAAGACAAGACGCCGCTACAACATTATGTTTTATTTTGTCCTGTACAAATATATGAAACTTTCTATGTCGGGCTGACAACATATTCCACAAAACTAACGCCATAATGCGACTGCTTGCAAAAAACCAAATCAAAATTCTTGCCGAATTAATAGTGGTAAATAGAAGTCGGGGTCATCAAGCCGATAAAACGGAACGGCTCAATATTAAAGAAACGTTGGACTACCCCTTTAAACCGATATACATTGACCACAGCGAATTGTCCTCAAGGGGGTAACCGTTTTGCAATCAACAACTAAGAAATATTAAAAGTTTTAAATTACAGTTATATAATACGACTGGAAATCAGATTGTCGACCAATATCCCAGATATCCTCTTATACTGTTTTCAAGTGTGTCTTGAATTAGATGAATTTGATCTGTTGTATAATATTAATTTATTGCCTCCAACTCTTCGCTAAAATATAATTTAGAATTAACTTTTTCCCAAGCAAAGTTTACCTCCTATGAATTGCTACATAACGATATTAAACTAATTTAAAGGGAGTAGGACTCTATTCTATGTAACCTTAAATGAAATATAATGGGGTTTAACGTCCTACTGAACCTTAAATGCTCTTAAAAGCACATATTAATATAATATCAATTTATATAATGTGTTATATATATTCAATTTTTTTAAAATATTATTCTTAATTCTAATCAATAAAGTTCAAACTATACGACAGTCGATTACGTCTGTCTAGTACACTCTACAGCTGTTTTATCACTATTTTGTTGTTTGGGCATCAGCCATTATCTTGTGGGATACGTTTCTTGTTTTCATTACAAATGGCACTCGAACACGACTCGCGTGTATTAATGTTAAAATTTTCATTGTGTCTTAAATATTGGATAGTTTCAAGACAAAATAGCAACATCAATATTCACTGTAATGGACCAATATTTAGTTCTTTTTCGTGTTTTTAACTTCCAATATTACGGAAAAAATAGTGAGTTGCAGGTTTAACTCCTTTAAATGAACGTTACGACGTATATATTTTGAAACAATACATCTAAAATGTTCCAGCCATTCCTCCATTCCTGATACCCCAATGAAGTGGTCAATTGCAGAAACATTCCATAGCCATTCAATACACATTTTAGAGATGTCTTAACTGTCACTTAACAATAAAAGAAATATCCAAACAAGATAACGGATTATCAGAATACTTATTCCTAAGTTACCAAACTAAGATCCCGCACAACTTTTACAATACCCCTTTACTACTGCATCCATTCCTTGTTATAATATACCCATCTTATGAATATGCATTATGAGTATAATATAGTAAGATTACATACAGATTAGAATTTGCATAAATGAAGATAAACTTAAATTGATATAGATATACAAACTGCATATTATGTTCTATTACAGTCTTTTACTTATCATTTACATAAAAGGTGAAATATATTAAGAGACCTCCCTGGTGGGACGTATTGCTTCTACTTAATTTGTTTATATTTTTGTCTTACATCATGATCTATGTTTAGTCTGACATCTTCTTTCCATAAAACACTCCAGATAAGATTTTCTCTGAGATAAATCAACTTCTCTTTCATTTTTGATCATTGATATGTTGAAGGTCTTCTGCAGCTAGCTTAATCTCGATTTCATGGACATAATAAATATATCACGAAGAAAATGCAAGACAGAAATATTAGTTTTAAGTATTTCAAAATACTATAGATAAAGTTATTGCACTTAAAACGTATCCAAGGTATTATAAAGCTAATGTGGTATTCGGATAAACACTAAATTAGCATTTGAATTCAATTAATAACAATTACGTCACATGGCTATACTAGTATATAGTTCATTAAAATGATTATAATATAGTGTTTTAGAACATGTTTGGGTGAACCAAATCCAATTCGTTTGTATGATCTAAAACTTACTATTCAAAGGAAGTACAAAAATATGTTTGTTGAATTTTTATTTTTATTTATCAGACATTTTAAGAATATGAGCAAAAGAAACATAACACCCAACCGCGAAGTTTGTGTATGAACCCAGTCCAGTAGATTATCAGATAAACCTTAGAAACGAGCATTAAAATTCACAATTTCTATAACGGTCTCTAATCCGTGAGACAAGCCCGGGTACAACAAGTACATGTGTCAACTAGTTAATAAAAATGACTAAAACTGTCGTCGACTGTAATTTCTTACTATTGTGCTATTTGCAATTTTATAGTTTTATATGGATTGTAATTTCAACCCCTCAACCCCATTTAAGTCAGCATATATTAAAGGTAACGACTTAACAATAGTGTTTTATACGGTTTAGAAGGCAGTCTATTTATATTTGTAAGTAAATATAATTTTGACAGTTTTTGTGGATGTTATCTAGATGTAGATAGAAGGAATAATAACCTTATCGTCTCTCACTGTACTAGCATCCCCGTAATTAGACACCACATTAACATAATTTAGCCCATGTTTTGTTCACTTTCTGAATGAAAATTTGCAAATTTGCCTGATTTTCAATTTATCTTCAGTGCTTCTTGCCCGGGGACGGAATTTGTGGTTGAGAATACATGATTTCGGGGTATCAAATTCGTTAATAGCTGTCAGACAAAATCTCTTTAATTTTTCATTCACTAACGCGGGTAGTCGACAGGGTAGCACAATGAGCCCCTTCACGTTAATATCTTTCGTTGGCGACCTTAAGAATAACTCAATGATGTTTTATTATGATCCCTTTAGTTGTGATTTTGTGATGACTGTAGATCGTGGTGCCGAAGGGATGGGGGTTATAGTTTTTAACTCCGACGATATAATATAAACAAGTAGAAATGGAACACAGTAAGATGAGACATCATTCAGACGTCAGGTAGCTCTTGTGTCACCCATCCATCACGAATAACCGGGAGTGAAAAAAAAAATCCTCTACCTCATCAACTTGTGTTATTAATGTGTGACAGTTGTAATGAGTACCTAAGTTCAGTTGGGACTATTATTACTATAATTGTATTTACATGTAAAGATCACAAATATCATGTGGTCAATTTGAATATTTGTTTGTCTGAATGACAAGTAATTACTGATTTTTATACAACACAATGTTAACCCGTGTATGATGTTCATTGATGGACACAATGTACATGTAATAACGAAGTTATGTGGAACTGTATTTAATTCGGTCCATGCGTGAATTTTAAACTCGTTTTATTTTAGTCATCCTCGGCAGGGAAGACTGTCGTGTATTTTAATACATGTGTAAAAATAGATACCAAGACGGCTATGTAAACCATGTCTAATATCAATGCTTTACCCAAACTTAACTCCATTCTAGGGGGTAGGGATGGCCTAGTGGTCTAGAGTGCCGCGCTTCGACCTCTAGCTGGCCGGCCACCTCTGGCTTGCGGCCGTGGGTTTCGGGCTCTGGTGTGAGCGTATGTGGCATGGAGATAGGGGCGCCTTCTCAACCTCGTGGGTGTCCTCCGGGCACTCCGGTTTCCTCCTACTGCTAAAGACCCCTACGCGCAAGCGAAGAATTGAATTAAAATTTAAACCATATGTTAGTCCCGAAATTATCTAGTTGTGTTGGGTGGACGTTAAACCCCATCTTTCTCTCTCTCTCTCTCTCTCTCTCTCTCTCTCTCTCACACACACACACTTCCATTCTAATCGCATAATTGATGATTAGAATCAGGCATTGGTAGAGAAATGTACACATCACTGCTAACATGATGTAAAGTCACGCTTTGCATCACATATTCTATAACATCGTGTATAATCTGAGATTTTTTCTTTCTGATTTTTAAAAAAAAAAGAAGAAATTTGTATAAAGAATTATGAACGATTTGTTTTGAGACATGGCGTTAGGACGAACAATACAGATCGCTTTTGTTCCGGTCCTATACACGAATAAAAACGTTTTTGTCGTAAACTATTACAACGCTATTAAACCGTGAACTGCAAAGATGACAAAAATGTTAAGTTGATAATTTAGCTGTCAACGATTCTAGCCCAGATTTTTATAATTATAGATTAGCTGGATTGAATAGTTTAGTTTGTAGGATTGGTTCTAAACATTTCAGCAATGAGGGGATAGTAGTGGGGACTGTAAATATGAAGATAAAAACAGTCATGTAGGTGTTACCTTGTAGTTCAAGTTCTAAAACATACAACATGGCGAGTCTTGTTAAATTAGCATGCTTTATAATTATGTACATTTTACCCAAGCGAGTGCAAAAGGCTAGACGAAATTATTATTATACCCCCTTACCCAAATACTCGCAAATATTTAGTATTCCTCATGCAAGGATTTGTAAAGTCTGGACTGGGGGAAAGATGGACGTCAATGTGCTGAATGAATGAAATGTGATTTTATGGCACGTCAGCACCAATCAGGCTTCCAAGGGATCCAATGTAATCACAATATCTGAAATAACAGAAGATATTTTAAAATATATGTTTCGAGTGACTGAATAAAAACATACATCTACACTAAACATCTCCCCCTTTTAGAAAATAGCCAGAAATAAAACAACAGTTTAAATAATTTATTCCATTTACCCCAAAGGCTTTATCGATATAATAAATAGTCAATTTAACCAATGGTCACAACGTATTTAATGCCAAAAGAAAAAAAAACATTATGAGGTAAGAGAGATTAATCAACTCGACTGGACAGTAAGCACCAACATATTAACTATTTTAACGTCTTAAAAGTAGACTTTATTAAATTTATTGAACGTTAAATGGCTAATTTATAGAATGACACACACTTTAAAAGCTCATAAATGTGAAGACGATACCATTAAGTAACATTCAACTGGTACTTAATACTGGTCATAAATCTCCACCAGTTGAATAGCAGATCTTTCAGATATTGGGCAAAGCGTGCCGAGAAGAAAAGATCAACTTTATAAATTACACCTTAGTCGGTGTTTATCGCCCTTTAACGAGAAAAAGGCGTTAACAATTTAAATAAGATATTTTATTCTTTAAGAGGCCAGACTTAGGGCATTATGTAACTAAATCTTAACAACTGAAATTGACTAAATGTAGCTGAAATAAAATTTAGCATGGCCGATATCAAGATCCAGGGGGGTAAAAATGGTTTTATGACTTGTAAAACCTTTACTGTATGTTATAAACAATAGCCTTAAACAATTTTACAGGGAGGGTGTCATTAGTAAGCAATTTAATCTTGGTTTGAATTGTAGAAACAACAAATATTCATAGAGAGATAGGTGGAAATTTACACATTGTTGATAAATATGTTTGCGGCTATTGAAGGAGTAATATGAACTATTTAGATTAAGAGTTGACCGTTCTCGCTATAATATTTCAAAAATAAATAATGCAAAAAGAATATATTGAAAATTTCCTTAAAATTACTTTATTTTGAGCAAAGTTGTCAAAGGTTGTAGATTTGACCCGATGTTTGCATTGATCGTAACTACTGTACTGGTCATATACGAGTCATAACCTCGCTTCTCCATTTTTAAAATAAATCATTAAATGGCCGAACCGTTCTAATCTACTTAATATCGGAGGCATTAGAAGGCATCGAAAGTTGATTAACGTCTGGTCATGTCGATAAATGTCTAATAATTTATATAACATTTAAGGCCAAAAGAAAAGCCTGCAATAAGCAGATTTAGCTCTTACATAATGCGTTTTGAGGTATATAATGGCTTACATCAAATCAATTGTAACATTGTACATTGTTTTCTCTTTTTATGCAAACCATACCTTCACAGGTTGTTGGTAATTTAGTTTGACTGAGACACACCTCCCTGGGTGATGCTATTTAAGGATTATCTAACGTTAGGTAGGGATTTTGATAGATACCATCTTACAAAGATCTGATAATATTAGTCCCGATAACCCTAATGACTAAATTACTATACAACCTTACACAACTAACGATCCTAAAAATATGGACCCGAATCGACTCAAATTACTTAGATTTCTTCATAGTGGCAAAGAATGGAATAAAAGCTAAAGATGAATTGTTGTTAAGGTGGTATTGTAAGAGGCTCTGTTCATCAATCTCGGCCCCTTTCTCTACTTCTGACAGGCAGTTTATTTTCTGTTCCGGTTGACCGAACCCTCATTGTTCCCCTACGCCCCCTACTCTACCTTATTTTGTAGGGAAGACTCTTTTCTACATTGCTCATGACAGAATAAGAACTGGGTGTAGGGTTTCTTTCATCAATGGTTGGATGTTTTTGTGTTCGGTAAATTCTTAAACGAATGTACCTGTATATAAAAGCTATCGTGACTTTGATAATGGATATACGATGCACGTCGTACTTGTACCGAATGAAACAAAAATCTAACTAAGCATTATTAACGAATATATATCTGTTTAATGCTTCTCAACTTTGCGGTTATAATTTCCGAAGATATGTTTAGTTTCTTTTGTTTTCAAATATTATAGCTCATTATTTTGTCACCAGCTACTTTTATTTTACAATAAATATGTATTTTTGGATTGGTGTAAATTACGTACCTTTTTTTTTAAATTGGTTATATTTAAGCTACAATTATTCGTATTTTACGTCTTATTCTACAATTACTAGTATTTTACGTCTTATTCTACAATTACTAGTATTTTACGTCTTATTCTAAAATTACCAGTATTTTACGTCTTATTCTACAATTACTAGTATTTTACATCTTATTCTACAATTACTAGTATTTTACGTCTTATTCTACAATTACCAGTATTTTACGTCTTAGTCGAGCCGCGGTCGCTCATTGATTAGGGCGCTAGCCAGGGCTGTAGTGGTAAAGTTTTTTAGTGAGTAGGCCCTCACTTTACTGACCGCGGAGCCTGGGTTCGGGGGGTTCTCCCCCCGAAAAATTTCGAAAATAAGATGCCTGGAAACGCCATCTGCGGCCATTTCCGAGGCCTGGTCATCCTGGAAAATCCTTCGATTTTTACCAAACAAATCTAGAAATTCTCATAAAAATGGAAAAAATTCAATCAATTTATCATAAAACAGTAAAAATTGCGCACACAGTCAGTCCCAGAGAATATGAATTTCGGAAATATATCACATTATTTTCTTGCGAAAAATGCTTGAACTGGATTCAAATCGCCAAGAGTCTCTAGCCTGTGAACTCGTGATCTGGTATCATTTGCATCTCGATGCTTCGAGAGCCACTTGGTCACAGACTGTTGTGAATCCCAAATATGAGTTGGTGGACCATTCATCGAAATGAACATCAGACTCCATAAAACTTTCCGCCGGCGAGCTGTGACGCACAAAACTACGGTAGAAAGTGAAACTTCAGCCGGCGCCGCACTCGAGTCCAGTCATGGTTGTTGGCATTGGCTGGTTCCCTTCTCGCCTGAATGTCGTCAGGCCGCTCACCTTACCGTCCCACTCCAAGATTAGACTGCAGCAGAGCAACGAAATAGGGCCTTTTTTTCAGTGGGCCTCACAATGCCTACTTTTTCCCGCCGAAAGGAGGGTAGGCCGGGCCTACCCAACTTTTGACGAGAAAAAAGGTGGGTAGGCCGGGCCTACGTGGGCCTACGCACCACTACAGCCCTGGCGCTAGCTCGCTATACTTGGAGCTGCAGCGTTCGATAGGTGTTTCCGAGAAAGTTACTCGCGATTTTCCGACGTGGTTACCCGATGTTACGGTGCAGTCCGCAAGGACTGGCAAAGAGCAGTGTCTATTCGTTCAGATTGAAAGAAAACTGGGGTCCCGTGTAGTGTGTACGCAAAATAACCTTTGACAGTTGGAATTCAATTGCTATCTGGACCAATTTTCTCACATAGCACACTGTATGACACATGTCCATCTTTATTATCCCGGTAGGTGGAGAATAGTAGGACTTTAAACCCCATTTCATTCCTACTTTATTTCATATTCCGTATATTATCTTTTATTGTATGGTCATCAGTATCTTTGAATTTTGCTTGTAATTGCACAAGTTAATATGCAATTTATTATTGAAAATACGTTAACAAGATGTGTGTTACCCCTAGTCCCCCGTCAAATTAACATATTCTTCTTATCTTAATTTAAAATCATACATTTATTAAGCAGAAACGTGGTAAACGAACTCCCGCCATTTTGAGATTAGCAGGACACCGCATGTCTCTGTGGGAGTGGAGATTTCGTTTCAGATTTCTTATTGATGTTAGTCTTAGTGTCCCCGTAACCGCTCGCAAATTCTACCCAAATGGTCCATGGATTTACATGTGTTTAGTTCACATAATTGTCCTTGTAGCAAATTAAAATATTTATCAAAAATATCATCACCACAATCTAATTTTAATTGTTACCTTTTAATCGTGTCTTTAAGAATTGTGTTTTCAATTGTGTTACTCAACGAGGGTGATAAAAAACGCACCTAGGTTCAAAGTGGGGTTATTTAAATAAAAACATTAATACAAAAAGATATACATTGTCATGTATCTTTTATATAAATCTTCCAATCCTTAATGGTTTGTATACGGAGAAATTATTTCTTTTAAAACTTCATAGCTTTGATGGCTATGATAGTGGAAATGCGGGCAAATCGATTCGCTCAAAACATATTATGCATGCGCAACTCATACACGCGTACATCATGTTCACATACAATTATTTTACCCCTACATACTGGATCACCTAAAAAATGAATGCATGTTCTGCTTTGACAAAAACGCAAAATGATTGGGGAATAGATTATTCCATAGTTTTTTTTGTAGCATTTTATTACCGAATTAATTAATATGGTACAGCAGATTTTATACATGTATGTATCTAGCTTTGTGAAAATGTTGTTGAAAAAATGGCCTAAACCTTAGTTCTTATGGCGACTCACTCATACATTTAACACAACAATGGCGTTAAATAGCTCACAATTTAACATTTGTTACTTCACCAAAGCGTATAGAGACAGTTGACAAAGGGAGATAATCTTTGGCTACCTGATCTGGACATGTTGGTTTGAATGAATTGGTGGCATTTACAATTACGGCTTTGTTAACGGCAAAATAGTGCTCACTACGGGTCGTCCGACTTTATACATACCTATTTCTCAAACAGACTGGCAACGCCAAGAAGTTAACTCAAATCTTTGAAAATGAAAAACGAACACAAACTTTTCTTTCAATACTGGCGACAACGCTATGTTTACATTAGAAGGGTATGAAAACCTGTTTAATAAAAGAGTATAATTGTATGTGTGAATTGTGGAGAATTTATTCAGCTTCTCTTCATATTAATATAAAAAGAGGTTATAGGGAATAAAAAGTGAAATGGAGAAAAAAAACTTAACAATTCTGTCGCCAAATTTTCTCAGTTTTATTAGAAAACAGGAATGGTAGCTCAAGGCGATTTCGCACCTTAAAGTAACAACAAAGAAAAGAAAACTGATCTAATTCTTAAATTTGTATATATTAAATAATACTACAGGGGTACACATTGAGGAAACGGCTTCCGATATACTTAATGATACGTATTATTATAAGTATAATTGTGTTGAAATATTTTATAATGATTGGCAATAACTAGCATCACGTTGGTAGGTCTAAAGATGTAAATGGAGATATAGTATATGAACTATGTTATCTTAATCGTATCGCTACGGTCTCATTTATATTCTACATTTTCTTCTTCGTTTAAATGTAATTGCCACCACCTGGTAAAATTATGCATTTAAATAGGTGTGAAAAAAGATCATAAATAATATCTATTACCATTGCGGAAATTTTCAATGAATTTATCACCAATTCGGTGAAATCGTAATGATTAAAAACAAATATATACAATATTTTACAACCGTATAATTTTTGTATTTGCGTGTCACGATTGAATGGTCAAAGTCGATTGTTCACACAAAAATTAGCATACATCCTAACATTAAAAATAAGCTATTATCACAAGAACCCCCCCCCCTCCCGGTCAAAAAATGTAAGTAAAATTGATTAAATTAATTCAGTGCTAATAACATAGCTTCAGCTTACAGCAAATACTGGCAGTTAAATAGTTAAATATTATAAAGAATTATAATTCACCATATTTATAGTAAGACGGCTGGGATATACTCAATTAATTTCCAACATGAGATAGATTTCTTTATCCTTCATTCTTGATGATCAATTCCACTTTAACCTGGCTATTACACTAATCATCACCATTAAAGTACCTGATGAGTTTCACATTTTAAACCTGTACTACACATCACTCGTAATTACCTCCCCTAATTACCATCTGTATCAACCGATAGATGGCGTTCAATCCATTAAAATACCAATGTCTAACGTTTTGCCAGAATAGTGAGTTTATTTGTAAAGTTAACGATTAGAGCAGGGCTAATCAAATAAACATTGAAATAATTAAATAGAAGCACGTGCGTTTCATGCCATCTATGATGTTTACGTCGCACGTGCTAAAAACAAGACATAAAAAAAACACTAAATTAGTGTTCGAAGTAAGAGGTAAAAATTTTCATGTCAAATTAAAGAAATGGTAGTCTTGAAAACGAATTATTGATTCGTAAATTAATCTCACAAAACAGGTAAAATAATTATTCTAAAATAAAATCGTCAAGGTATTTATAATTTCGCACTTTCCAGAACCAAATAATATAAAAAGTGAGCGTATAAAGTGATATACATGTACCTGTATTTTTTAAGATGTTAGTTAAAATCGAATGTTTCAAGGCTTATGAAAAATTATTATTGCTTTTAAAGAAATAATTCACCACTCATGTGGTGCAGACATTGGGATGCATAAGATAAAACTTGACGATAACTACCCAAAACCACGAGAAGAAACAAGCAAAAGAAGAGGCTTTCAAGTTGTTGTCGGGTTAGTGTAGCAGAACATGACAGAACCGGGTGTGATGCAATACTGACGGACCTAAATAAAGCTCTAGTTTTTGCTAAAACAGATCGTTGACTTTATCACCATGTTTGAAGTGTGGTAATCTCTCAATTATTATTATAAACCGGAATAACACGATTACCACGCCCCCTAGCGGTATAATATTACCCCTCCCTGCTGGTAAGAACTCCCGATTGTATATTAGTGTATTTACACACAGATAACCGTGCAATATCAGCTGATATACCATACCTCTTACGGGGCGATATAGCTTGATTCACCATACCTCTACTATCATCTGGTTTTAAACACCTTTGTCTGTCGGAAACTAAAGACTGACTTCCTGGAGAGCACGCGCCAGGTAGCAAGGGGAAGTAAGTTCACATCGGAAGGTAAGGGTTTTTGACTGAATTGATAAGACATAGAGCAAAACGGAGAATAATATGCCCCGACATGTTGCTAAAACAGCGGATATCACTGGAAAATTCGACATGCACGTGTTGGAAGGAGCACGTGCTTGTTGATATGTTTATTATCTCCCGTAGTTACACTGATCATTAGACCTACTGATAAATTCTTTCTCTTTTAACTAGGCATTTCTATTTGGCAGGTCAACGAGTTTGCATGAAGAAAGAATTCATTCAATTACTTACCTGCGCCAAGGGAATCGAGCTAGAATTTGGATTCACGGTTCAAATGAAAACAGTAAAGGTTTACTAAAGGAAATGCATGGATTAAAGGGGGGATAACTCAGTTTATACAGTAAGTTCAACACAGAATAAGTGTAATATAAAGCTAAAAATGTCAATTTCCATCATACTTAAAACGGAATTTATTTCCACCTTAAGATTATTCATGTAGTTATTACATTATAAAGATGAAATATTATCGAATTCCAATTTTTGATAAAAGACAAGAAACGACCCCTTTTTTATTAGAACAGTATTTCAACCATAATAAAATCGCAGTCAATTCCCCCGCCTTGCAGCGTATAGGAAGTAGTAAAAATCGAATTGCAAGTACAATCAGTCCTCCTAACACAACAGGACTTTATTGAACGAAAGTCAATAGACAAAATAAACAATGAAGTTTGTTGACCCTCATTCCCACACCAAAATGTCATCTGAAAGTCACCCGGTGTTTCCAAAAGGGTAAGCATGCCCTGTCTCTGTTATTTCTGAAAGGGTATCATGGATAATAGACAACTATTTTAAGACCGGCCTCTGTATATCAATATACATGAGTTTGACATCATTTGTTTGAAAGATAAATTACTATACTTTTATAGCACCCTTTTCGTGAACACCTTATACTATTGGGTACCGGGTATTGTTATTTTAAAAATTACGCATTATGTTATGTCCATATTTTCTCTACTTGCCTTTTAAAATGTAGGTTTAGGTTTTATTCGGTATGTATTTATTGTAACATATTGATAATTGTATTTACAATGTCCAGTAGAAGTTCAACAAATATTTATCTGAAAACAGCTTTAGTAATGTTTGGTCTATTAACGCTCTCAACCAGCGCGATCCTTGTGGTCGTCCTTGTTTTGATTTTGCCCACTAACTACCCAATGCACAAAGCAGCACAATAATGTTCCCACGCGGCCAATAATTTATAAAAAGGTGTATGCACCCCGCTCCCAAATTTCCGAAATACTATTTGCGCCACACGGTACCATTTTTGAAGTTTTTGTTGTAGTTTTTGTATCTTACCGACGCACAAAGGATACGGTTTTTTTCCGAATGACAATTGATAGTAAAATTTCAAGAATTTATGCGTGTTCAATTTTATAGCACATTCAGTGATATTTAACGACTAGAAATCAAGAAATAAATCATCATCTAAACCAAGAACAACACACACCGACCAAATCAAGTGAATTTTATAAGGTTGTCATCTGACTTTTAGGTGTCAGAGTAGAATTTGACAAAGGGCAAGCCGGCGACCTGTGGTTACTGGCTGACAATACGAACGACCAAGTCACCAAACAATCAACTCATTAATATAACGAATATTTCATCAATATGGCTTTATGATTGGTCGTCAAAATCCCTTTCCACTCGACTTAATGGGCTGATATTTCCGCTAGGGGGGGGACAACTCCATCTCACAGCGGGCAACCAAATTCTGGAATTCATCCGTCATAGAATATAAAGCGAAACGAAACGTATTTTAATACCAAGCTCTGATTTATTAGCCGTTATATGCGTCTTTTATGTAAATTATTTTTGTTAATATCAGGTGGGACCTTAAACGATCATTCACCTTTGACCTCTATAGAAAGATGGCGGCTACGGGACTGGGACTGTATTTAATATTTTAAAAGCAATTATACAGAGATAGGATAGGGGTAGAAATCAGCAATTATTTATTGGCGGAACTTGCGTAGTGCCTACGTTATAACATCTGTCGTCACTCGTTGTAAATCTATGTAAGATACACATTTAATAGCAAGTACAGGAGGACAAACAGGCCAGACAATCCCGTGGACACAAAAACTACACAGACATTGCAAGAAATAGACAATAACCGCATTTATGAAATCAAGCTATGGATACATGGGGCAGCCGTACGTTTACGATCAGCAATCATCAATAAATGTACAGTTTTAATATACGAATTACAAAAGGATAGTAACGTGAATATATGGAATGACATTGATATCAGTGAAAACCTGTAACTGTTTCAAAACGTTAATTTTAATAATAAGGGATCACATTAATTATGTAGCAACAACATTGCCAATTTGAAGATAATACTTTATTTGTTTTGGTTTCTTTGATCGTTTATTTTATCTGCTATTTCCTTTATTTTATCTATTTCTTAAAGGAAAATGGAAAACATAAAAATTGTGTAATAAGGCGTGATTAACAGCCCTGTAATCATCGCCCCCATTGGTCATTACACCTTACTGTCTTTTAAGTCTTTGACTAATCATTTGACTCAAGGCTATTTCAAAGATCTGGTGGATTCCTCGGAATTTGAATGAAAAAAAAATTTAACCCCAAATTTGAACCCACATCATTTAAAGATTTATTTAACTGAAGACTATATGTTACGTCCAACAATATACTAATAGAACTTGACAAAAATGTTGCAACACCATTCTAAACGAGGATTTAAAAAATAACAGATCACTGTAAATAACTGCTTCATTCCAATAAGGAATTTCAAAAACAGGAAAATATCTGGGACATGTAGCTGTAGATACATTCATTCATTTGCCAGATGTTTTAATTAAAAATATTATTCCTTTATATCAAAGCAACATCTTTATCAAAATTGAAAAATAACTTTGGGCTATCAATTTGAAACCAAAATAAAAACATATTATTGAAAAATAAATAAATGTGTACATAATACATTTTTCAAAATAGAAGATCGTGGCCCGGTGCCAGGGAAAGGCGCCACCTGGATTTTCCATTAGTCTGTGTGTCATGCATGTCATTAATTCCCAACCCCCGAGGCTTGACCACACCCCTTTTGTCAACCGACCTGTAATCTTTTTACAGCCTCGATAATTCATCGTTAAACGTCTCATTTAGTTTTTTGATCGCATTGTTCGAGACGAGAGTAACATTATTAGCCATCATACCATTCGTATTGTGTTGACAATGGATGATGAAAGGTTAATTAGTACAAAGAAAGACCAAGTTTTGTTAGAAATTAGAACTGATCATTATCCTAATGACTTTAATTCTAGAACACATATTACATAGATATATATTACATACATGAATGACTACAGAAACCAGGGTTTCCTGGTATATAATTACAGTGACCAACATGTTTAGGACTATTGAGGATGATGTAAAATGAATAATTAGACTATACGAAATCTTACAAGTTAAACCAAATTCAAGGTCTTCATAAATTGTACGAATTTAGTAAAACGATTTAAAGTTTTCTTTAACAAAATTATCTAAAAAAAATTAAAAGGATTTAGCGTTTTGGTAAAAAAGAAATCCCACTTTAATTTAACTTCATTTGAAAATACAGTTACATTGGGAATTTTTAAGTTAGTTTGTTTGCGTAATCTGCATGAGACAAATATTATGCCAATTCATTAAGATTTACTTCAGTTTTCAAGCAGTTTACGGGGACTTCCTTTACGTTTATATACTGTACATGATTTAATTTTCAATAATCAGTTCGGTTCAAAGGACAATATTGGTGTCAGTCATTATCACATGATATGTGATAGAACTGGTTAAACACGTTCCAAATACAATTCTAACACATAGATCATTGCTACGATAGATGAGTAATACGGGTGTCATGAATCGGAAGTGATGACTTGATAATGACTGACAACAATAATGTCCTTGAAAGTTAATCTGAATATGATATGTAAAATTAATTATTTTTATAGCCTTGTTGAAAGTGACAATGTCTCATTAATTTGCAAAACGAATGGAGCTATATAAAAATCAATGAATTAATTTAAATTATCCGTCTTGTATTACGATATCAGAAAAACAACCTTATACATGGGGAAAAACACGACCCTGAAAGGATGACTCAATTAGTATCAATCCTACCTGGAATTAACAGGAACTGATCCAAATATTGAACCATAACTGTAACATCAGACATAGATGCACGTGCGTTTTGTTTGTCAGGGCACGTGCAAGCTAATTTAGACCAATCAGGGAGAGTTTAAGACGGTGATTATAGTCCGGGTTAACAAGGAGTTAATTTAGCGGAGAGACAGAAGGAAGATGCCATTGTTTCCACGTCTGCGAGAGAATGAACGAGATGTACAAAACGACATCTGTCTAACTATTGAATAGAATAACACAGATTTAAAACCTTAATACAAACATGGCCGACATTGAATTAACTGCTACAAGTTGAAGAGATGAGAAGCTTTTAATTTTAGATATTACAGACTCGGCTGACTGGATTTGGCTGTTTCATAAAGACCAAGAACAATAACCATTTGTCATTTAATAACTGTATTACCGCCATTCTTTGTCGTCGGCTGATTGCCGAGGTCCACATCGTATGAAAGTCTGGAATGAAATGTATCGACGCACTATAGCAGCGAAAGTTTTGCCTGCTGTTCAAGTAAAGGTGGACACAGTACATAGCACCTGCCCGCATGGGCGGTACTGGACAATTTGTGAAGGGTGGACCGGATTATTACACGCCATACAGAACCGGTACAGTTATTTGTACTTACCATAATGAAACAACATACAGCCATCTGTGTATGGGTCGAAATAAATTATGACAATCTGCCATTTAGTTTTGAACTGGGACATTTATATGGTCAAATTAATGGTCGTGATGTTAAGTCGGTCATCAAATTTCCAAACAGCAATGTCATTGGCACGAAATCTGTCCCGCTTTGATAATTTAATTTGGTTGTTGACGGGCAAAATAAGAACCCATTAGAGCTTCTCGTATCGGATTAAACAGCTTCAAACGTATGTTGTCTGAATTGACTACATGCATTAAACATACTTTCTAATTTCCAATAGTTTTTTTTTGCGATGGATTCAGAAATATGCTAAATGGTATAGGAAAATACCTTCGGTACTATTATTGGTACCTAATTTATGTTTTGAATTTATCACATAATCGGACTTATTTAATTTACTCCTAGTTATGGGTCCTTATTCAAATGGTATTTTAAGTCTAAGATAGTCACTTAACTACTAGATTGCTCTTATACGTAACAGATCTGCGTAATAAAGGTTTCAACAATCGGAAGTGACGAACGCGAAAGGAAAACACAAGTTATCCCCCTATATAACTGACTGAAGTGATGAGTGATAACAGATACATGGGTGATTTGATTAAGTGGAAAATGAATTTTTGAATACGGACCATGATCTTCCCTCTATAAAAAAGACTAGGCGAGCAGAAGGCGATCTGGTTACGATATATGTTATTCGTGTATTGTTTTTCAAAACAAATCATTTAAGAGATTACAATTTCATTTCACACCATGACAGAAGTTCAGACGAAAAAGAGCTGTGTTGTGATTCACGGAAACCCTGTATTTTCGTATCAATATCTAAAAAAATATGACCAGTTCAGTGACAACTGACATGGAAATACCACAATTAGGAACCTTTTAGTTGTTTATAAATGAAACTTCGACAAGGCAGCTTCCTCTTGCAAATGTATATTATATAAACAAAAAGGAAACCACTTTGATCATTTGGGTGTAAATTATCTCACCTTTTTGGCAGGTTCTCCATGCGCTAACTTGATGGTCTAAAATCATTGTCTTTGTAACATAGCATATATTAAACGTTTAAAATGGATGTGTCTGGTAAAGTATTTAATGACATGTGGGGAATTGTAGTCCGAATCATTTTGTTTTAGCTTCTAATTATTCAATTCTCAGCAACGTTTTATCACCGTAATGAGAGAGAGAGAATGAAATGGGGTTTAACGTGCACTCGACACAAACTAGGTCATTTCGGGACTAACATATGGTTTAATTTTATTTCAATAATTCGCTTGCGCGTAGGGGTCTTTAACAGTGGGAGGAAACCGGAGCGCCCGGAAAAACCCACGAGGCTGGACAGGCGACCCCACTCCTTGTCACCTCACCGTAATGAATAAAACTACGAGGACAAACTGTAATACAATCGATCGGAAATATAAATGGTTGATTCTATGAATTATGGTCTAAGTAAATATACCCCGACTCGTGCACAATACCTGTTAAATAATTCACTTCAGTTCGTTGCTAAAAAGTATATAAACTGTAGATAAATTCACCCAATATCATTATTGTATGAGCATTTCATAAAAGAGATGGATAATGGAAGTAATTGTGATAATTGGGAATGGCCACCAAACTCAGGACAAGACAAGACGAAAGATTTAGCGAGCTAATGTGACAGATTAGACAAATAACAACTCAACCAGAACAGTTAACAACCAACACTTCGTTTCGTTCTTTTATCAGTTCAATCAACCATCACATTCCAGAAATTTAAATCACCTCAAGTCGACAGCGATGTTTGGAGATTCAATGGAGCGGTTATGGGGAAAACTACACAGGTAATGGTGCGGAGTACATGAACGCCAGTCGGCTCATTGTTTAACACTCATATAACTACTAGATTAAAGGCAAAGTATATTAAATAAATGACGTTGTTATAAACTTTGACCTCGACTTTAATAAGAAGGACTTGAGTTCAAATGGACTGATTGAAAATTAGTGTTCTTACAGCCGCAAATATATTTAATATTTTGGACAAGAAAACTAATAATTATATGCATTATTTAAGATATTTGTACAGGATAAACCGAATATTGAATAGAGATAATCGTTGTTCTTTAATTTTAGTTAGTTAGTAGTCTGGAATAATTTGGTTATTAACTACTCTTGATATGCTCTTTTGCATCAACGACAAAAGAACGTCCATCTTTACAATAAATATCGATTCTAAAGGGCAGTCAAAATTCATAAGCCGTCAATACAAAATGACAATTTAGTGTAAAAGAATGTGGACTTCATCACTGAAACGTGTAAAGTCGACGGATCAAAGTAATAGAAGATGATCTAAAAGCAGTAATCATATTTTACCTTGTGTTGGACACTTGCTACTCTTTATATATACCATGAAAGGGAAATGAAGAATTGATGATATATGCAATGATGGTTGACACAATTAATTCAACCCTGATGACGACCTAGAACTGTTTAAATGTTAATATTTAAATAATAATAGTGTCTAAGCGTTTTAAATCCACGTAGAATATTGTGATCTGAGAAATATTAACACTGGTTATGTTATTGCATATGAATGGTAAAGTTTACTATAAGAAGATTAATATGTTCACGTTAGCATAAAGACATAGCCCTGTGCAATAAGAAATGCAATGAAATGAGGTTTAACGTCCAACTGTTCTGCCTGTGCAATAAGCGTTACTTTCTAATTTTGATAAAAGAAAAAATAACGCCAGTGGAATGGGTTATCTCTTGTAGTTACAGTCAGTAGCAACTCTTGGTATCTGGAAAAACTAAATCTAGCCCGGAAGTAGTTAAATGGTCCAGACCATTGACCTTTCTTGTTTCTGATATTATCTAGCACAAGCTTAATGAACAGTCATAATATGCGCATGTAATTATTTAAGATTCACACGAATGTGTAAATATGACATGGTGGGTTGCTTTACATGGTATCTAGTTTTGCTTTTTCAAATAAAATGGACATGACAGAGAGAGAGAGGGGGTTTAACGTCCACTCGACACAAACTAGGTCATTTTGGGACTAACGTATGGTTTTTAATTTTTATTTCAATAATTCGCTTGCAAGTAGGTGTCTTTAGCAGTGGGAGCAAACCGGAGGGCCTGGGGGAAGCCCACGTGGTTAAGAAGGCGCCCTTATCTCCATGTCACATTCGCTCAAACTAGAGATGACCGGCCAGCAAGAGGTCGAAGCGCGGCACTCTAGTTCACTAGGCCATCCCAACCCCCTAGGACAGGACAGACAATTATTATTATGTTTCCCTGTTGTTATTATTATAGTTCAGAACGAAAACTATTTGGGATTTGGTATAGTTTTTCAGGTGTATATAAACAGTATACAAAAAATGCAATTGATCTTTTATATCATTGTACTCGTATACATATATTGACATTGTATCCATCCGATAATGTGTATGTGTTACTTCATTTATAATATGGCATCCATTATTATATAAAAGCTACAGTATCCAACCGAGTGTCATTATTTTTTAACAACCAGTCTAAGTTTATTCTCACTTCAGATATGTCCAATATATCACATCTAACCTATATCCTCGAGGGTGAACGATTATGAGTAGACCTTGCTTGTGTTTTGAAAATAAACTAAAAACCTGTTAAAACAAGTGTACTGTGAGATTGTCATATTCTGTTATACAAATGATGGCCATTATGATAATAGCCATTACCTTGTAGAACTAACGACTAACAACTATTGATGTCTACCCCTCAAGGTATCGTATTCTACCTTCTGTCACTTTACACCTCCCAATCCCTTCAGTCAACATTCCCGCCATTTCTCATGTCGTATGGTAAATGGCGCGTGAATATCAAGCTAACGATATTTTCTAATTGTACACAGATCTGTCACCAGTGGGCGCTCATGCTTGTTATTTGATCATCGTGCTTAAATTGTGATCTCATTGAAAGGATATTTTCAGTCAATAATATTTTATAAACCACTTACGCTTTTCAATCCCTTCTGATTAGTTACATAAGGATTCAGACTAGTAATTATTTCCCCTTATTTCAGAACGTAGAGCGAGTTATGAATAGACAATTTTTCCCTTAATCTTTTACTCCCCTCTTGCTGCTTTTTTGGGTTGAGTTTTTCGTGTAGAATAGGAGAAAAGGGTTCAAATTTGCAATTTCAGAGCAGTTTTGGGTAATACTGATGACATTACAGCAGAGGGATAGGGGGTGTAAAGTGTCTTTCTGCAGAGCAATCATTGTGTCGGAAGTGACATTTTCACCCCAGTCAACTTCAAATCCCCGTAGTAAAAAATCTAACCGGTTAAAATTTATGATGTGGAGATTGCCAAATGTGGTTCCCATTGTGCTATAAAGTTTGGAACCAAAACGCTGCAACCTGTTATGTTACATTTATTGAACATTGAAGTCAATTGGAAAATAATTACTAGTCTGAATCCTGATATATCTTGAAAATTATGTTGATATATTATCAGCCACTTATTTCCTAATTTTTTTGAAGAGGACGTGTCAGAAAAGGTAAGAAAACTGCTTTTTTGATTGCCTTGTAGTGGGTTTTTGACTATTTGAGATCAAACTAGCCATAATTGTTAACATTTCGTTCACTATGATGTCAAAACATGGTTAGGTCTAAATGTAATACCCCCATTTCACTGGGCCACGGAAGACTTGAGGAAGGAAATCCGTAAGTCTTTTCTCTCACTCCGTATGGCTCCGCTACGAAGCGCAGTGAATCCGTAGTCATTCCTCGTCGTCAACAGACTTCTGCGAGCCCAAATTGTTCCGCGAACTTTCCTTTAAATATCGTTTGCGGACAAATTTTCAGTGCTCTTCCGCAATGCAACCGGGATCAATCCGAGAGTCTTCCGCTGTTATTCCGTATACAAACGCAAGTTGTCCGCATGTATACCGCGGGCATTCCGTCTACAGATATTTTATACCTCGACGGCAGAGCTGCAGAAAAAATCACAGAGAAATTGAGGAACACGTGGGCATGAGCACGGAAGACATAAGGATAATTTGCGGGTCACACTTAGCAATAGCGGAATAACTGCGGTATCTGGAGATACTAATCCGTTTGGAACGGTAGAACTGTCGAATAATCTCTGAGTACTGGCTTACTACGCGGAATAAATGCGCAACAAGTGCGGACGATCTTTGGCAACAGCGTCTGGTCTCGGATCATCAAGGCGTACCTGCGGAAGAATTGGTAAAAAGCACATGATTTCGCCTATGAACAACTTGTGGCAACTGCGTTTGTAAACGGAATAACAGCGGAAAACTTGCAAATGTTACGGATCGCTCCCGCTTTAACTGCGGAAAAGAACGAACAAATTTTTCCGCAAACGTTCTTTTGAATATGTTCAAAAGAACGTTTGCGGAAAATTGTGGGCGCGCGGAAGATGTGGAATGAATACAGAACCACAGCGCTTTCTAGCGGAACAATACGGTACAACGGGAAAGACATACGGTACTTTGCGGTACAATTGAAGTTTTGCTTCCGCAAGTCTTCCGCGCTCTAGTGAAATGGGGATATAAGTCCGTGCTCTCTGCCTACAAAACAGTGATTTTATCTGCGGAATCCGGTGGCATCCTTTGATCTTTACCGATTTTCCGCAAGTACGTGGCGATTGGTCCGAGACGAAATGCGGTTGCCGAAGATGGTCCGCGCTTGTTTCGCAGTCATTCCGAAGTTCTACCTTGCCAAACGAACTAGTAACACCAGCTACCGCAGTTATCCCGCGTATTTTCCACCATTGCCGAGTGTAGCCCGCAAGTTATCCGAATATCTTCCGTGACGATCCGGGCGCATTCCTTAATGTTCCGCAGTTTCTCCGCCGCTTCGCCATCATTTGTACCGTAGTTTATCCGAAGATACCATTACTGTTCCGAAGGCACTCCGAGAACGTGTGAAATGGATATTTTCCGTGGAAATTTGTTTCCACTTTTCCGCGTAAAAATGCCGAAGCTCTTCCGTAGAAGCTTTTCCGCGGACGTCCGTGAGTACCGCAGCTTTCCGCAGCCCAGTGAGATGGGGGTATTAAAGTCAACTCGACTGCCTATTTGGTGTAAGGTCCCGCCTTTCTACTCCCCTTGACATGTAAGTGAATGACAGAACTACACCTTTTGACCATTTTCTGGATGTCAACAATCCGTTTCCCTGGATAGTATTCGCCCCAGAATTCTCACTCTCATCCAAATTTTACATTTCAGGTATACATCTCAAAACCTGATGACTTCCTGGACTGGCTTGAGTGGAACGATGATGCATATCAATTTCATCCCTGATCTCCATTACACCTGTGGTGGAATTGGGGGGCAAATCGAATTCAGTTTGGGTTCCAGCCGAAGACCTCTGTAAAATTTGCTTTTTGGTGATGACTTCATTCCGAGCCCAAAAAGGACACCCATGTGTTTATCATGGCCTCTCACACTGGAAGATAACATAAATGGTGTGTGTGTTGACGGTTGCGCTATCTCATGGTCAGGATAGTTGTAGACGCCATCGGCCTTGTAAATCATTCGACAGGGCAGGGTGAACAGGGAGACCCATGATTGGTCAGCAATGTATCAGGTCCCATAGTGGGTGGGGTGGGGATTATTTAAACTTACTTATCCTGTAGGAATACAGCTATATAGGAGATATTTTAAAATTGATAAGCACTGCATGTGTCAACATCTTAGATTTGGCCACAATTTGACATTTTAAACTACGTTAACAGCGAAAAATTACGTAGGTTTCGATGAAAGTGTTAAAAAGTCTAATATTGCATCATGATTACTGTTTTAGGGTATTTTCGTGCTTGGCTTATATTGGATTTATCTCATCTTTATACAGAATGCATTTATGTTCAAAAATTAAAATGTTGTGTGGAATTCAAAATCCATGTGCTTTTAAATTTATGTCTTAAATTCCGCAGTTTTCTGATGTATTATTGTGTTTGCGGTATGTTGCACTGCTCATCTGAAAATGCGTGGATTTTCATACTCTTTGGCCAGAGCATTACATATATGTTTGTGTATTAGATACCAAAAGATTTGTTCAGACAGCAGCAACATGTATGCGGTATGTATGACTCAGGCTAGTAATTGTTTCCCTTTAGTTCATGATGGACAAATGTAGTGCGACTTATAAATAGACAATTTTTCCCGTAATTTTTTTTTCTCCCCGCTTCCTGCATTTTTGGGTTGACTTTTAGGTGCAGAATAGGAGAAAAGGGTTCAAATTTGAAATTTCAGAGCAGTTTTTGGTAATACTGATGATGTTACTTCAACTTCAAATCCCCGTATAGCAAAAAATCTAAACGGTCAAGCCCCTACAAATTTATGATGGGAAGATTGCCACATTTGGTCCCCGTTGTGCCTATAAAGTTTGGAACCAATGGAATGTTGAGCAAAAAGCTACAGCCTGTGATGCTACAGCCATTTAGCATTGAAGACAATTGACAAATAATTGCTAGTCTGAGCCCATAAAAGGAAAAAGAGTTACGGGCCTTTGGGGGTTCTTTATTTAATTTGCTAGCTGGTAAGTGGTTACTGGTTTCTTCTAATTGGCCTATGTTGATAAGAAGTGGTACTGGTACTGGTATTTGATCTCAGACAAATTCATATCATCCTTTCCCTTTTGACTTCTAATTAAAAGTACATTATTCTGGTGATAGAACTTTATTGTACTAGTTTTCTAAATCAAATCTTGATCTATCTGAGAAACGTAACTTTATGGGTTTTTTTTTCTTACTACATGATCAAGACTACGTCGTTACTAACTTTTGTAGCAGATTCGAATATCATTTTAATCTTTTGTGATATCACTTTTTTAGAAGCAGATGTTAAACGACCAAGGATTGAGGTACTGCTACCATTTCAACAGTTTCATACAGTACTTCCGGTATGGAACCAATCAAATACCTAGCTAGAACACATCACTGTTCCTTTGACCGCGCCGTGGATAAATCGAAATGCTCAACCAACTTTAGTATTTTTATCAGGTTGTGACATGCTGGTTATAAAGATTAATATTATCAGCGGAATAAAATTGTTATAGGCCGAGACATTTCATGGATTTAACATTATGGTTGATTCTAGTGGGGGTGGTACTGGTCTGAATCCACATTAAATGAAGATCAGTTGTGTCTTAGTGACCACCGAGTCTCCATTCGTAGTTGTCCATAGTGGCTGACTATACGAATATTGCTTAAGGGCATGGTAGGGGTGTGTAGTATGATTTAGAAACTGACGAGTGGTGTGAATTTTGGCGATTAGATATCTAGTTTATTGTTGTTCTTGACAGGTTGTTTCATGGTTTGTATTACTATTTGATACCCATCGTTGGACCTAAAACATCACATGACTGACAGCCATCTCATACGCCTTTACACAATATAAATATTATCTTATAGTTCCGATACCATTGTCTCCAAAGAAAAAATGTGTAGAATTTTATTTTCTCAAATACGCCGAACTATTATCACGACGTACTAGAATATAAACCCCAACTTGTAAAAAAAAGCATCGTGATTATGCAAATCAACATCGTGGGCCACCTGTATTATTAGCTGGAATCCATCATACCTGTATCTCGTTAACTACCCTTGTAAGGCGTTCATAGTACTGGGGCCAATGAAATACAAAGTTTGATAATAACCGAAGTATTACCGTGCGTAGATAACGGGGGCAATATAATAACTAGTTTGGCAATTGCATCCCTTTAATATTTACAGCCTTATGCCAGTTTCTCCTTACCGATCCCCGCGCCCAAGGGGATCTCCGTAATAGGGTATCTACTATAGTCTTTTCGAGTAATCCTGCCATCGTACGATATACATTTTTTAAAAAGTAGTCATATCTGCTTATTTTTATAAAGTATTTCACTAAAACAGACTTTGGCTGTGAATCGGGGACGCGCATTAATGTCCCCAATTAGGCCCAACAACTCTCACGCTCTACTCTGGTACCTAGCGTAGTATTGGATCGAGGAAGAATATGATACATAAATATAAAAGAAGGATGTGTAAATTAAGATGGGTATCTTGTATTATACCACGACAGTACATCTTATAATAGATGTTGACAGCTCTGAAACATAAGAACTCTTTTGGGAATGTATATAAAGTTAATAGAAACATCTGGCCTACTTTATTATCTAAGCTTTAGTGAAAACACTCAAGAGATATGTTGTCATTTTTATAATTGAAAGAAACGACCGCAACATTTTGTACGTCAATGTAAATATATGTATCAACTGAAGAATTATTAAAAACAGCATAATATATGTAATTAAATCATATGTAATATCGCCAATAATTGGAAAAATACATCGAATATATAGCTTTAAATACACCAGCTACACGCATACACAATACGGTTCTTTCACAGTTGGAATTATTTGCGTTATGTCGACTTCAAACAGATAAGGATGCAACTCATTAGATGATATTTATTAAGATGTGAGAATTCATTACAAAAAGATCTCTTGAAGTGCATACACTTAACGGCAGTAATCGACAAATGTACTAATTGATAATAGCGTCGTGCTAAGGGTTAAAAATAATGCATTTTTCTGTAAACTTTATGTAACGAATAAATGTTCGTCGAGTTTCTCTAAGTTAAATAACCACGATTAAGAACTACTTAAGATATGAGATTCAAGTTTTAAATTATTTCAAATACGTCCTCCTTTAACACCAAGCGCAAGCGAATGATTGAAATAAAATTAAACCATGTTTTTGTCCTGAAATGACCTAGTTTGTGTCGAGTGGTCGTTAAACCCCATCTCTGTCTCTTCTCTCTCTCTCTCTCTCTCTCTCTCTCTCTCTCCCTCGCTCCCTTAACACCAAGCAGGGCCCTATTTCTCGAAATTTTAACTAAAGATCAAATCCAAATTTTAGTAGATACTTGAATTTTGATTTGCTTAGTACTAAAATCAATTAGTATTATTCAATCAAATGACTAAAATTTGGATTTGTATCTTAGTTAAAACTTCGTGAAACAAAATGCTGACTACATGAATACCTGTGTAGACTTCTCAAAAAATAGGAAGTGATATTAGATGTTTAATATAAATAGTGCCATAACTTGGCCGTGGCACGACATCCATCATTACTTAATAGCTAAATTAGTAAAAAAAAAAACACCTTTGAGTATCAGATCAACAGGAGGATATCAAGTTTATTTAAAGAGTCTAACATAACACTCGAGACTACAGTTTACATTTTTCTAACTCCGTGTTATGAAGAGCGAGATTCAAATCTCTTCACACCAGTTTGAATGACAGGTGAGAATGATAATAAAACCTTAAGGAGGTTTCCTCTAAATCACCTTCAATCTACTACATTCAAGTAGCCCACAAACAAATTAATCTGCAATAGTTCTCGCGAGAACTTGCTTGTTATCTTATCGCGTGAATTGACGAGAAGTAAACAGTAGACTTTGTTAAAGACGTGTGAATGAGTTAAGATGGCGCGGAGTGAAGTTGTACAATAAAAATACGACACCTGATCTTGTTGTGGTAACCATATTTCACGTGAATATTATTCTCGAATTTCGATGTTTGGTCGTAATTCAAACTCAATAGCCTACTTCGCTTGTTAATTATCTTTTTATATATAAAACAAAACCACGTCCTTAGTTTGAGGAAAGACATTTAACCTATTTAGGATGCCTTATTTTTGATGACTGAAGAAATGTAATAAAATATTGGCATATTTGTTGGTTTTTTGCCCTTTCATATAATTTTTACAGATAAATATATAACAATATAACTATTTTATAATAGATAGACCTACTTTGTTTACTTATATTTATTTAAAGTAACAATTACACGAATATATTTATTTATATTAATTTTTCTATTTATATCGGACATTAGTATTCACCCCCATCTCTCTGTTTATTATAGTATTCACATGTCTGGGCCGACTTATCTCTATTTATAATAGTATTCACATACATTTGAGCCGATTGGCTCTGTGTCCTTTTATACACATATCTAAACCGACTTTTAACTTCGTTTTTATTCATTTGTTTGTTTAACTTAATAGCAATAATTGGTACAAAATTGTTGTGTTCGGCAAATATCAATATCAAATGTACTTATTTTAATCAAGAACATAACAACATTGATATAAATATTGCTCCAGGCATTTTATTTTACAAAATTATGCTTTTACATAATAATTTAATACAATTCGAATGTTTTCTCATCTTTAGAAATCCGCTCCTAAAACAAACAGTTGCAATACTCATTACACCGTAAGCTATAATTCGGTGCTCTTAGATTGTTTTTGCTTTAAAATAAGACACTGTTTATTTTACTTTTTTATGCACTTAAATACGAGTTTATTTATTTTCACGGGTTCCGTCGACTTTAAAAACTTCGTGTTTCAATATGTAAAATTGCCAGAAATAATTCAAAATCTAAATATTTTCTTCCTGTTTGCGGTTGTCAAAGTTACTAAAATGCAATAAAAAAAATCGGTTTTAATTGAGTCCACATGTTGTTAAAATAGTTCTTAGTTTCTTCACAGAAAAGATTGCGAATCAATGGAGTGAATCGTTTGTGTAAATAACTAAACACTCTCCACTCGAGTCTCTCATTCTTTCTAACTTCATCAATCGACTAGTTCCTCTCCTCAACGACAAAATAGCCAACTCCTCTTTGTCCTGGAGCTTGTTCTCCTGTCAAAAGGGTAGTCGATATCATCCAGACGTTGAACACTTCTGTGACACCTGCAATGACAACGTAGGGACTATTACAATCTAGTCTAATCGTTTTATTTAGAATGGACAGGTTTGTGTGTAAATTTTGTCACAAGTTGGATAAATGGTGACGGGACTCTTTAAATGGCGGCTATTTAATGAATAAACAACTACATTGATCAAGGGGGAGAATTCGAAGTAAATACTGGCTGATTCACGCCATACAGCATTTCTTGTGCTTTTTGTTACTTCTTCAAATAGAGCACAAAAGGGTTTCACAATCTATCCTAGCATATCTCCGCCTCCACGATAAAAGATCGATGTTTGCAGCGCCGTCTATTGAATTTGCTCAGAACTATCGTTAAAATTGATGCGTTGTATCAATAGAGGAGCTTTTTACTATAGAAACGTGTAATTGATTTGTATGGATAACCGATATGAAGTGACGAGACAGTGACAGACAGGAACTAGGTCTAAAATATCAACAACTTCACCAACACAACAATTAAAACAACAAACTTTTAGAAGATACATTGATGCCAAATTACAGATGTGGCTATTTATTCAACACCTTATGAATACCCTATTACATAATGGATCAGTATTTAAATCGTGATAACCTCATTTTGAGACTAACATGATACTTGAATGGCTGTGCATATGTAATGATATTGCTAACGTTGATTGTGTCCGGGTGGGGTTGTAGAACTATCTACCTTATGTCTTGCACAGTGCACATAGTTGATATCGTTTCCTCAACAATCTCGAACAGAGAGTTCGGCCATTCTGACATGTTAAATATTATATGTTTCGAAATAAAATTATGAAGTATAAATGCATATTAAACTGTAACTGTTAGCAGTCTACCGACGATGTATACTAATAGATTCATAATTAAATGAAGGAACACACAGGGGAATATTTATGCTTAGGATTGATTACCTTATAGTCATTCATTAATGTCATCATTGCATTCTTCATAATGTAATGATAATCGATTGTGTTCTGGTTCATCAAATGGATTTCCACATGTATTACATATATACTGTACATCGCTTTAAAGATACCTTCCCGTGTACAAACTGTGTGATTTCATGATATATTTGGAGTATAAACATATCGCTCTCAAAACTTTGTATTCTCGAGGAGCTACGCCAAGCTATACAAATCTATTTTAGAAGCCATGTTTGTTACCTTACTTGATTTAGGTAGAGCCCATTTTTCAGAATGTATTTGCCATTGCTTACTGTCCATTTACGATACATATTGAGTACTAAATAATTTCCTAAATTATTTTCTGCCAACTTCTTTTCTCGCCGTTTAGTTGCAGAGTCCCAAAATCGCAAACCATTTGATCGAGAAACAACAACCGTTTCCTATAAGACAAGCTGGCAGACAATAATCCTTTGGGTTGTCAATTATTTATACCAAGACATTTTTGCCCAGGGCTTGCTCCATGGGTGTTACATTTAACTGTTGTAAGATTTATCTCTAGTATAATTTTCACTACCCTGTTCCTGGTCTGTCGGGGGGGGGGGGTGAATCCAGAGATCTGTCATTGTACGCAAGATAACTATTGAAATAAAATTGAACCATATGTTAGTCCAGAAATGACGTTTGTATCGAGTGAACATTAAAACACATCTATCTCCCTCCCCCCTCTCTATCTCTCCCTCCCTCTCTTGTAAGTCCACCGAACATTTAATTATAGATAGCCCTCTGTAGTGCATATAATGTTTTGCAAATTATTCTTAAAATGTGGCTGTTGCGTGGATTTGGTAATCAGCCTGTGCCCGTCCTGACCAATGAACAATATAACTAAGTCTGCATTTTTAAAAAAGCAAATGCGATTTGACCGCTTAAAAATTCCATAACACAAAGCTAATTAGACAATATCAAAATTATGGGTTTGGGGAATGTTGAAAAAAATTAATGGAAATTATGAATTTAATACCGTTTTGTCCCAGAAAGCGAAATATTGCTCATATTTACATCTTTAAAGGTGTTTCTTTGCTGAAAAGTAGGACGCTAATCCCCATTTTATTTCATTTGAATGTTTGGTATCTATATAATATTTAATGATTTCTTCTCTGTTAAATTTATTTCTGGCGATCATAATCTATATAAGGTGATAATTGGAGCTTTATGTATACACCCCATGAAAACCCCACCCCATACTAGCGTGTCATGCAGCTAGCAATTGACATCAGTAAAAATAGGACATAATCTCGTTTAACCTCCGACTACCTGGGTCGCCATCATACATGACACTAACATGTTTCATATTAATCTGCACCCCCTCCCAGAGAGGCCGTGAAGTCACATAAATTATACCAAATACCTGATATTCTTGTATTGATAAATTTAATTTGACAGTTATACGTCCATTGTTGGACCCTGGATCTCTTCATAAAACCTGCAAACAATTCATCAAATCGACATTTTGTTCGAGCATTTATGGGTTTTATATCTCGATTGTAAATAAACCCAAATATTGTGTTGATTCACACGAGAAGAAATAGCTACATTCTTCTAGTATTAATTGTCTTGTTGGGATATGCAAACACATATAGTATAGATCCTACAAACTTTTATGACAAGAGAGAAATTTTCATTTATATTTAATGATGTAGGTACAATATAAATCATACGTATTTCAATTCACTGTGTAAAGTTTTTGTTCTTTTTAGTACTATTTATTCTGCATTAAAATTTGTTAAGAGAGTATAGGCGTAAACAAATATAGCATATTTATTCATTATACATTTTAACTTGAAATTTATATATTTTAGTTCGAAAATTGTCAACATTTTTGTTCAGAAATTGTCAACATTTTAGTTCGAACATTGTCAACATTTTTGTTCGAAAATTTACAACATTTTAGTTCCAAAATTGTTAACATTTTAGTTCGAAAATTGTCAAAATTTTAGTTCGAAATTGTCAACATTTTAGTTCGAAAATTGTCAACATTTTGCTTTGAAACCTTTCAACAATTTCATTTTAAAATTGTGAAAAAATTGCGAATCCCCTGCTGTGTAAATGTTTTCGTCGTTTTGCAAAACATATTAACGAATACATAAAACATTATAATTAAATATATATATCGAAAATAGGTTTAATTGAATAAAATGGATAATATACATCTATCATGTGAACAAAAAGTTATCATGAAAACAAATAATAAGTCAAATTATTTACTGATCAGATAACATTTACTATGCTCCACAAGGTAAATAATAATTATATTTATTATATCATATGAAATATCAATAATATCAGATAGGACTAAACATGTTCATGATTAATGAACTGTGTAGTGGTTATTTTGATTTTCCCACCAATAAGGTCAACGATTGTTCAATCTTAACTGGTTTCTTTTAGATTAACAGCGGGGCACTAGGTAATCCTTATTCAAATATTTTCTCTCATTAGTGCTTTGGTTTTCGGGAGTTACGACTCGAATAATACTGATTAAGTTTCTTTTCTGAATTATCTGAATACAGCCAAGACGAAGAGTTGCATAATTCTTGCTATCCGCGGGACAAATCGCCTTCACCTATCCTAATTAAACTAAATCCATTCAACAACTACTGCTCACTAACTCTTCATTTCACGAAGGACAAAGAGGTCCCGGGGAGCAGTCATTTTAGCTGATTTTAGGTGTCAAGATTTTAGATTTTTCACCGTGGGATTGAGTGAAGCGGTTGGCTGAAGCTTATTGACTAGTTATTGGATTAAGATATTAACTTTCTGACACCTGTTTTGTTTACCAAATTACCCTGATTTTAAATTTAATCACCTCCCATTGATTAGCATATCCGTCTCCAAACTTGGGTAATACTTCACAATCTATGGTCTATTAAAGTCTGAATGTTGTCCAGATGTACAATATCACCAAACTCAGATCTCAGTTTTACAAAATGTATGTTTGATATTTCTAAACCCTTCGAACTTAATTCTGATATACGAACTTCTAGTCACGCCTAAAGTCCCAATATACACAAATGTAGATTATATGTATATACATGGATTTTAAGACCATATACAATATTATACAAAGAGTACCTTTAATTAAAAATGTTTTGGTCCGAATATTATACAAATTGACCAGTTCGAACTTAAATTATTGCATTGTAAGTTTTTAACAACAACATCCTTTACATTAACATAGGGCCTATATTTTACATTTGAAATATGTGTAAACGGTATGGCCTGTAGTGCCTTTAATCCTCAGATTGGTGTTCAATCTATGTTCATGTTCAGATTTTAATAAACCTCCTGGTCTTGACAATAAATGGAAAGGTTCCAGCACAAATATGTTTGATATAGTTACGTTACGTACTCCCAGTCTATAAACAGGGTGGTTGTCGTGCAGACTGCGGGGTGGAACAATTGTGTAACCTATTCTAGGAGACCGACACCGTCCATTTAGGAATATCGTATAGATGTCTTTTTTTGTTGTACATGTATTTTGAAATGCAAATCTATTTGTTGAAGTAGCCTCTTACTTATAATACAGTTTAACTATTTGTCTCGGTTAAGTATCCTAAAGCGCGAACAGCCCTAAGCCGCTTACGCAGATTGATCACAAACGATTAAAATAAATAATCTTTAGCTTAACGCTGATTTAATCCTACCTATATACATTATAACATATATCATTATTCCTCTTACCCTGATCTCCTGCTACTTAAAGTCATTATGTTTAATTGAGTGCTGCTTAGGAAAAAAGTAGATTCAAATACTTGAAACATTCAACGGTATTCATAATAACATAGATCAGAAGATACAACAAGCCTATTAAAGATGAATCATAACACGATCTAGTTATCATGTTTATAATATATATATACAATAAACAGTAAGAGTTGAGAATATATTTATATACATTTCCGAGAAGATATTAATTTAAGTGGCAGTTACGAGGAGCTTTTTGTGCTACAAGTTTGTTTTACTCTTGTTTTCAATATATTCTCCATTACGTAAATCAGATTCGCCTTAACCTTGTCTTTTTGAATGATTTGGGCAACTTTTAATATCTAAACTGCTTACCATCTATTTACTCATCCAGAATTCCGAACGCCTGATACGAATATTCAATATTGATTTAAATGGGATTCCGTGATAAATACTTGTCCGCTAACTTGATGTTTCCTCTCAATTGGGAGAATCATGATAGACCACCAAATGAATCTGTAAAGGGTCAAACGTTATTATAGATATACGCATAACATTGTGTCGCTTTTTGGTATCTTCAATGGAACCTGCCAGAATTGATGACCATGAGATAATCGAGGCTAAATTACCTCAGTTAAACTGACCAAACTTACCAAGAAAATACAGAAGTTGTGACGTTCCCTCGATTACCTAGATATTAGGCCATGTTCATGTTGACAGATCACTTCCGAAAATTGGACGATGTTACTTATTTATCATTTTATAAAAATACAATTTCTATATTCAAGCGGTTTATGTGTGACTGTCACAGCTTATGTCACCTACTGTTGTCTTCTCGGCCTGTTTTATGTATAATGATGTTTCTCTTAAGTTGCCCCGCACTTGCAATTTCTCCAGCACAAGTGCAACCTATACATGCACATATCTTGTGACTTTTTCCCGAATCAAAATGTCGAAGTTAAAAGTGATTTTCTCGTCCCCTTCTCTGAACAATAACATGCAGTTAAAATAAAGTGAATGTCTTGCAAGATAACGATTATCTGTATGCTAATCTAGGAGCGATTGTTATTTATTACATCATACTGAAGACGTGTATGGTTCTCCAAATTTATATTTTAATGTGACGCTTCATGGTTTACAACATTTGTAATTAGATCTTCATAGAAATGCTTTTCGACATTAAATAAACTAATACAGGATTAAATAAACTGGACAAGAAGAAATTATCTGAACATATTATCGAGCTGATCCTTAGACTTCCATCTCTGAAAAACTTTCAATGCTTTCTATGATCCTACTGTCACCAACTTATAAAATCATTACGAAAGGTAATCAAACGTATGTGATACATTCAGTGAGGCGAGTGGTTTACCTTTAAAGAGAACCCAAGCCCTTTTTATACGGGTAAAAAAGGGTGATTTGATCTCCAGATATGGAATATTCGCGGAAACACCGTTAATTCTTCTGGTATTAATCAATTCTAAGGAAGTAACAGTGAATCACTTTTGAATACCAGATGGTTGGCTACTAGTACATAAGCATTACCTATCAATCGAAACTTACTTTAAATTGATATACCCGTACAAATTATATCCTGTGCACGCTTTTTTGCATCTAATAACTTGTTGTCATTTTACAATGGTCGTATTTCAATATTATAAGTTTCATGAAACATGCAAGCTTCCCTGAAAATAACAGTATACTTCTCTGTACATGACTCGCCAAAACTCATGTCTGCCACATCCAATTTTGCAACGCTTCATAACTTACGTCACTCAGGTAGAAAATCCCCCAAATTTTTAATTTGATTTTGAATAAAATGAATTACAAGATGATTGAATTTACGATGGTAGCAATAATTTGCGATCTGTGTGGCCAAGTAAACAGAGTAGATTAATAGCTTAAAGTTTTGGCAACAAGTTTGTGCAAAATAGGTTTTTCCTTTGTGTTACAGTAGCATTCATTCTCGACATTTTAATAATAATGATGGAACCGGTTTTGATGGTGAAGATATATTTAGTGTTAAAACTTTCCCCGTTTCGTTTTATCTTTTGATTCAACGAATAGCAACATATTTATCTCGATAGTTTTGGTTTCGTGGGATAATCACAAGGTTCAATTGGGGTTAGACCAAATAGACAACAACTCTTGTCATGACAGAAAAGAAGGTATTTTGAACTATTTTCGCCTGAATGGAATGTGACGCATTATTGGATTTTCTCTATATCTTAGGCGACATTAAATTTGAAATTTAGTTTTTACGAGATTTTATATTGTTGTGGGAGACTTGAGCTCAGTTTCCCACATATGTAAAAAGACTGTGACGCAAACGTTAGCTAAATGGGTGTGGAGGGGGCTCAGGTTGACAATATAGAGACCTCTGATCGAGGTGATTAGATAGTTTTGATAATAGTTTCAAATCGCGGCCTCCGTACTTCGATTCTTTTAATATTTAGGATGACAATGCACCACTAACTTGACTGGAAGTGTTAACAAGGCATAATGCACTAGTGATGTTTATGCAATTATTGGCGTGATTGTAGGCTGAACAATTAGCGACATAAATCAATCAACAACAACTCATGGCGTGCATAACATCTTTACTTCACAGTGGGTAAATATGGAAAGTCAGTAACGTGTGTATACTTTCTTGCTAGTCACCCACACACGTCACGCAACGTCGCTGATATATGAAAAATCATGTAGAGGGCTGTTCAGTTGAACACTACCACGTAGTTTTGGTTCAAGAAATCCATAAAGTAATGCGATGTGTGTGCAGATGTTGATGACGCTGGGTTAGAATTGGTCTAACATAAAGAGGGCTGGTCATTTGGCCACTGTCACGTTTTATTTCAACAAGGCTAGGATAACGTGCGATGTATGGAGAATTATAGCGCCGAAACAATCTATGAGGATCCCTCAAAGTAGTAGCAGTTCGGGAACCCGACAACGTCCGTTCCAACAGATGTTGCTGGAGTATGTGCTGGTCTTGTTAAGGCGTTTTCGTCCAAGCCTTGACCGACGTCCTGTTAGCCCTGTCTATGGATCATAATGTGATGGTATCCCATACCTGAAAAAACAGCTTCAGTACCCATGTTCTCTTGAATTAACGCAATGACACGTTGTAAAACCACATTGTATATTGGCACCAATTCAATGTTTGAGAAATGATCTATGGTGCTTTTTATGCTATCGAACATTTGCAAAAATATCAATTTCACGTGTTTTCTTCGGGATTGAACGTTGTTCCATTCAAAATTGCAAGAAAAGGGTATATCTTCCAAATGAAATTTACAATAATTCATTTATAAATTGCTGTGTGTTCACAGGATCCCAGTGTATATGTATATACAAGATGCAAAGGAAATGGAAACCGCTAATTTGTAAACTTGCTTGTTTACAATATTTTTGGTGGTGGGCTGTTAATCCCTTACTCCACCCAATATATAGTAACATAGATAAAACTACATGTATGTAAAATAAGTAAAGAAGTAGTAAGCTGTAATAAATTGGGTCACTAGTTACCATTGTACTCCACCTTATCTTTACAGCCATTCTTAAAAACTATGAATAGTTGTGAATCCGAGCGTGACCTTCTTATAGACAATAATAGACATTTTTTTACTACAAAATGTATGGCATTATATATACCTTAGCTAACCTTCTATACATCCACAAAGGTGCACATTACCTGTGTCAATTATTCATAACAGAGATTCTGTTTGGTTTTATAGATGCCCCAGTAATATGTCCGAGTACTAGTAAACCAGTGTCTTTTGTATTTATAGACTTTGAATCTGACTGGACTTTGCGGTTGATAGTACTATATGTTATCCTAAAACGCCAGTGCCCAACAAAGTGACACTAAGCAACTTTCTAAATGTATAATTTTCCCTCGATTGTCTCAGATTATTTCATTTCTTTTAGTATGTGCTAACATCAAATATAACGTGTTGTTATTAAATAGTAAATGGTTTCGAAGGCGGTAAGAGTCTCCCACACAATTAATTATTCTCAAACAATAATTCAAAATTTAAAATGCGTACACACAATCTTTATCGTTGCATATTTCATAAAATGAAATAGCCAATACTAATCGTGTGTCTAATGTTTGCGAATGTCCACGAATGTCACTAGAACATTGTCAAACTATTCCAAGCCAACTTTGAAAAGTAAACTTAATTACATTTCACTAGTTTTTTAGCCTCTGATCTGTTTATTGTTTTCTGGTGCGCTATATTTTTCAGTTTGCGATAGTCCCAGCCCACTGCCCACAAGGTGTATAACCAATCGAATAAAATCCTATACCCTTTAAGATATGTTCAGACAAAGCCGGCGACCATTTGTAGTTTTAGATGTATCGCGGGGTATATAGATATCAAATTTTATTTGTAGACGATATTTATGAGGTTTCGAGATGACGTCTAATACCACAGTTCAACAAAGTCATCTCAGATACCTCAGGATTTTTGTTCTGTTCATTCATTGAGAATAACATACAAATGTATTGAATTGAATACACGGAAGACATTAATCAATAATTTAAACGTGGCACATATGGACAAAAGAGGTTAAGACACAGTAGGATTTGTAATGCAATTTAATATATTTACAAACTCTGGCAGTTATATACAAAATGAAATGATATAATATATAATAATGATGACACCAAATGACAATGAATAAAACAACACATTTTGGATTGTATTCTTCAGTGGAATCGAATAATAATTTTTTACCAATTAAAATAAATGTTTTATACTCTAAAGCATCATTAAATACGATATCTAAAAACAAATTCCGTTTAATTTCTTGTAAGTATACTAATATTATTGTATATCCCGCGATGTGTCTACATCAAACATAAGTAATTAATCTCGTTATGGTAAATATTCAATAATTGGTGAACTAATAAAATAAACATTCTCTTTAAAAAAAAATTAAAAAAATTATAAATTAATGAATTTTGCTAATTTTTATCAACAAAATAAATTTACAAAATATTTAACAAATAAATAACCGCTAAAGGATTAGCAAAACTCACGTATAGTTGTGTTTGCTTATAATATTTTGTCATGGCTCCTCTCTGTCTTTGAAATGTGATTCAAAGCAAACGACAATTAGATATAAGTGTTATATAATTAAAACTTTTGAAATGGTTGAGTACCCAATTGATTCTTTTTCACAAAAACTTATAAAACATTTTATAAACAATAACATTAACAAAACAATATTTTTTTCAAAAAGAAAGGGACTTTAATTATGGACGTTTTGACAAATATTTAATTAAAAATTTCTTCTTGATTATAATGCTGTAATAATAACAGAAAAAAATATTATATTTGGTTTTTTGTTGTATTGCCTCGAAAACATCCCAATAAACCGTCTAAAATTAATGCTGATAAAACAAAATGATAGCTCATTATATTTTGATTTTATGTGACTCTCTCTAGGTTGTTAAAAGATTATGCTATATATTTTATCTACTTTAAATAATAAACAATTATATCTATTTTTTCATTTTGATTAGGACTGTCAATACTTTCACGAAATACGTCTCTACTATAAAAAAACACATCACAATGGAATATGGTAAACAGTCAATGAATTCTAGGCTTCAGTTTTTCTATTGCACCAAAATAACACTGAATGTAGAAATTCAAACCAAAATCCACGTATGATCATTTGTTCATATATCTAAGGAGCACTGTTTTACATACAGCGCAACATAAAAAAAAATCACGAACACTTCAATCCAATGTCATTGTCATTCACAATTTTACCACGGCCGGTAACACTCTTTTTATTCACAAATGCTGTCTTTCAGATGTATTTGGTTTATTGTTTCTCGATAGAATCTTTAGTATGAATTATTTGGTTAAATTAATATATTTGGTATGAGTTGTTTTTTTTTTTGTTTTCCAGGCTATGTGTACTGTAACAAAGCTGGAGGATGGAGGGAAGCGATATGACTGAAGGCGTTAACCGAGGAATGGTCAAAGGAGGGTGCTGTTGGCATCCCCCCTCCTGAACTTTGACACACATACCATTCACTTAAGTTCGTTGGGTGATGGGAAAGGGGATTTGGCACCAGAGGTAACGTGGGACTATTTTGTGTTGAGAGTGGATTATGATGTAAAGATGAGTGAGTAGATGTGGTAGAGGCACTAGATGTTGTTGTGGGGCTGGTTGCTGGAGACTCCGTGTCTGGACTACAGTTATTGTCATCTTCATCTGTATGAATCGGAGAAGTCTTGCCATGAACTTTCATGTGTTTCCGTAACGAGCTCGGGTGTGTGTAACTTTTATCACATCCTTTGACTTTACAATTATAGGGCTTATCACTCGTATGAACATGCGAATGTTTCTTTCTGTCCGAACTGTTGGCAAACCTTCTATCACATCCGTCAAATTCACATTTAAATGGTTTTTCTCCTGAAAAGATAAAAAGAAGACGGAGATAAGTACAAATGCTGAAAATATTATCGAATACAATATTTAATAAATGTATGCGCTCGATTCTATAAATTAAATACATTCATGTTTGTGTCACATTCAACAAATTGAAATGCTACTTTTAATAAAGTCAATAGTAGAGAAAAAACTGGTGATACTTAAATATCTGCTTTGAAATATTGGAAATATCAATGTTTAGAAATGATAAAAGTTTGTGCGGATAGAAATTATTTTATCTAAAACAAATATGTGAAATTTCAGCTAATAAGGATAAATACAATCAAAAAAGGGATTTTTTAAAAAAAATAGTTATGTAGTTCTTATATCAGTCACGTACGACTTAGAATTGATATTCAATATAACATTTGTTCTTAGAATTTTAAACTTGAAAATGACATCGATGCAGTCTGTATAGCATTATTATTAACAGTTCAAATTAGTATTAAGCACTTTTCTAATTAAAAATATAACTATGATGATAATAGCCCAATTTAGTTATTATAAGCACGAGCCATATAATATGACCTTTTTGATATACTTGTAGTATATAGGACAATTTATCGCAGAAATTAAGAGAACTTCACAGTGGTGCATATACAAGTATTTTCTATTATTATCGCGGTGATTTAACCCTAAAAAACAGGAATTGTAATGGATCCTTAAAAGGGCTACATGTATATGTAAATTCGACGGTAGGAAAATCGAAATGTTATTACAATTCCCCAAAACAGAAAATGATAAACAATCATTCACGATCATACGTGGGATATGCAAATACTGTACTTTTTCGATGTTTGTTTTTTTTCAAATTACTATTTGATATTTACTTAATTTGATATTCATCAATGTTTGAAAGCATCAGATGATACAGTAATTGGTACCATGTTTACAATGGAAATATTAGATGCGTGTATTAATAATGAAATAGAAAATCGTCCAATTTTTCTCACTTATCAGAAACATTTCATAATTTGTTTATTTTAACCAATCAGATTGATCTAACGGATTATCTGCTACTAATACGATTGTTAGTCTTTCCGCTCCTTTTGCCAACAATGGCTAGTAATCGTTTTGCTAGCGGCCATCACAAGATCATATTATCTAAATTGGCAGACGGATATTTGATGCGCAGGAAAACGATCGGTGAAGCAGGCGACTTGATTTAGCGCGTATATTGCTAGACTGGCAGCAGACGACAAATGCAGCAGAAGGCATTAAGTCTTGGTTGTCAGGTTTCATTGATCCGTTATAATTTATAGTTTTAGGGTATAATATGTGAAGTGGGATAATCGTGACTATGATGATATGATTTAGATTATTGGTTTGTTAACTAAATGATAATATTTATCCTTTCACGTCAGATAATGATAAAACACGAGACCAACACCATCAACTAATGAACGGGAGGGATGACGGGAAGAAGTTTACGTTAATTTCAACGATCGCCATTTTACTTCATCTAATCAACGGCATCCTATTAATTTGATGGTACATTTCTCGCCATTTGTAATAATAGTGTTTAGCTTATCATTTATATATTCTCAGACCACATTATTATAGTCAACACAATGGGAACGAAGCCATTAATTTTACGGTAATCATCAGTATTATTGACGTCACCAGTTGAAATAAAATGGCTGCTAAATAACTTAATGTATTTAACAGTGTAGATTATTCGCTACAAAAACTGTACAGACTCCACAACATACATTGTGGGATTCAGATTGACCAAGTCACGTGACAGTCTGACACGGTCCTTTTTGTAAAAAATGTATCAGATTTCAACCTGGTTTTAGCTTTGAAACGAATATCATGTTGTACATGACACTTGGGTTGAACACCTTGTTTGAAATCGTGTTAACCACATTTGTCTTTCTTTTATGTAGTTTGTAACATATTTTCTTTTAAATAAATGAACGCAGGAGACCATGTTTTGTTGTATGTATTCTCTGAGCGTTTAATAAAAAGATTTTAAATTTTAGCTGTACCATGTCAATGAAAGTTGAAGATGTGAATACTAAATTTAACGCTAACGGGTTACCCAGGCCATTAAATTTGAGAGTTTTAAAATGATATTTATTTAATAAGCGATAAAAATGTAGACACAAAAACCCCAGCAAATAATTTCCTTTAATACTCCACGCTCTATATCTTTTGTTAAATTAAACCATTAACGAAAAACTCATCAGTTTAAAAAAAACTCGGGAGACTATAGATTATCAAATTTCTATCAAAACCGAAGTGTTAACATTGACAAGATTATTCTAATGTGATCGTTTCGTTAATTCGCCTGTGCAATTTTTATCAATAACCTCTTTATACAATTTTCGTGTTTCGTTTGTTTGCCGTTCAATCTTTGCACAATACAAACTACTCATGCGTGTAGGGAAATTTCGTTTCAATAAAAACTCACTTTGAATTATTGATAAAGATGGATTATAGTGAAATTTAACACCATTTTTGTAAAATAGTAAGCACGTCATTTTCAATATGAATACACATTTTCCTTAAAATTGTGTCGAGTTAATGAAAATTATATTAATTAATTTACGTTGGTCAAATAGGGGTCGGGTAATGACTACACATGCATTCTTTATTAGAGCTGTCTATAAAATTGTGTTTAAATGACGTTAAAAATTTAACGAAACGAAACATATTTTTATCTCAGAAGTGAACAAAATTATATTAGGTATCAAAATATCTAATGCATATTTATCAGGAAGGATAATTTACATCATAAATGGGGTTTTATCTATGTGTTCCGCTTCTTTTCACGATTACCGATTCGTAATGATGTGGAGCAATTTGTGACACTCGGATGGTAATGTGTAGTCATTATTAACACTTTATTCACCGGGTTATCTACAACTATTCACTTTATATCTTTACAAAGTCTTACCTTATCGTGCCTAATTCTTGCCTTATCTTTCCATCTTATCATGTATGTAAGTTTTAATTAAGCCAAATAGTGAGTAATTGAGAGAGCTGGGAAGTAGTAGCTGTTTCTAATTTATCCTATCATTGAGTTTCACTTGTAGCCTAATTTACAACATGTTTCAGATGCAAGATAACTTAATTATCTGAAACTTTACTTAAACAGTTATCTTAACAAATTTCACATACATGTACTAATCACAAATGCAGAAATTTTCCCACACTCCACAAAAGCATCAAATCCGCCATAAACTTGAAGAAATGATGATATTATTATTAAAGAAGTTGGTAATACATTAGGAATGTCGCGACATGTACTGCTTCAGAGAATTACATTAAAACAGTCATGTTAGTTTTGAGATAATATTATTTCTCTCCAATTATAACGAACTATTACATTTCCACATAATGTACACTAGTATTATTGACATGAATTTATATTACAAATATTGAAATTGTAATACACGTATTTAATATACAAAATACATGCATATTTTGCAGTAAACGATGCATTTAATACTATTAAATCGACTGAAATGCAAATGATATTCATATTATGTATATCTTATGAATACCTTTTTGCCTATTTTAAATATTAAATGCGACTACGTTTTCTGGTAGTGTTATTTCATTGAGGGTTTTCAAGAACAAATTAAGCGTGAATTGAGAACTTTGTTGTGTTTTCAGAAGATTACATGTGGTATCAAATATCAGGAATTGGGAGTTCAAGATTGACATCAAAATATCACTAAAACATGTCAGTGTAAAACAGTACAAGTTTGTGTTATTATTTTCTGTCGTCTTAAAATCGGGTGTTTTAATATTTAGAAATAAGCGGTTTAATATTTAGAAATATGTGATTTAAATACTTAAAAACCAACAAAATGAATATATAATTTTAATTACATTACAAAGACACCAATACTACTAAATGAGAGGCTTCACAACAAAACAAAGCATCGATAAGTAAATTGTAAGCCACACAGAAAGCATTATGTGTACAAGTTTTATATATGGATGTCGCTATTAAAGATTTCAAAATTCTAATAATGACCAATTTCCTTATTAGTTTTCTCAATACGTCACAGGGATATAATGCTCACAGCTGTCTTCTACATCAACTCCTTAAACACTGTCTGTTTTATTCATCGAGCTACTTTCCCGAAACTCACAAAAACACTTAGAAAAAGATTTGTACGGAATTCTCATTCTGTTATTTCTTGATTCGAAAAGAAATAGTGTGAGGTCCATCACCCCCTCACCCCTCAGTAGGTACAACAATCATTATCCTCACCCCCTGGGGAGACATAACGAGGGGGGATCATGCAAGGTTCCGCCCCATCGCGCCTCGTATCTGTCAAGTCAATACACGTAATCAGTAAGCTTTTTATTCCCTAACTGAATGTCGTTACTCCTCACAAAAAATATCCGTTTTAAGACGGAAACTTCTCAAGAATGTAAATAAACAAATAAAGGACTTAGTCGTAAACAAAATTATCAGAAATTCAACAACTGCTTTAAGTTTTACCATGGTAAATATCCCAGCAACAACTTCAAAAATTTAATAAAAACAAACATTAGAATTCATATAGTAATAATTCGTTTCGTATTTAGACATCAATATCTGTTTTATATTTATTATATTTATATTATTAGTAGTAGGTAGATATATTATGTATACAGACATGTACTAATCTATTGTATATCGTATTATCATGATAGCATTGAATATTATGTTATATACCTATTTAATACAGTGAATTAATAGAGTATTGATCGAGCTGTATTTATGGTTATTTGGATTTATTGAGTGGAAATTAACATTTTAATTCCAGTTTTATTTTAATCAGTTAATACTCCATATGCATGTTGAAGTCTATTAAAATCATGTTACTCTGACCTTGTTAGATAAATTCTTAAGGTAATCGTCGGCTTTACGTCATTTTGTGAATGGACAACTTGAGAGAAGTAAACATCTTTTCAATGAGTTAACCACTGAATGATAGAGACCGATTTAATTCAATTTCGGTGGTTTAAATACACCATCGTCGGTCAAAGAAACTCTCTTTAGTTATAATATTTAACCAATGTGGATATGAAAGTATATCGAAAAATACAACATATTAACATTAATATTACAATGAATTTATGACACATACTTTACATCACTTTAGCAATTTCATATTTTACAGAGATACCTAGTACATATATGATAGTGTAGAAGGTGTGTTGTTACAATAACGTTGGAAAAATCTTATTTTAGTTTTTAAAAATTTTGATTTCCCAAATATACAACTTCAAAAGTGCGCACAAATGGTGTTTATAGAAATAAACACTATTTTAGTATCAGAATATTCTTATTTTTCTGTAGAGGTTTTGAAAACTCATTTCCTGATTCGTGACGATGTCGATATTTTAAATTCCCCCAAGTTGTTAATTCTTAGAGACATTAATATTTATATAACATAAGTGTAGTTAAAAACCGCATTGTACATTGCTTTATATACGTTTATCTACAGTCGTATACAACACGTTTTATTCTGAATATATATTCTAAAGAAGTAAATTTAATTGTTTGTGTTTTTTTTGTAAATATATTTCTGTATTTAGTATAAATTAAGAAACACAGGGAACTGAGTAAATTTCATTATAAGACAAAATGACTAAATATGTTATTTTTGTAACTTTTATGGGGATTTTTCTATTTCCAGAATTCTTAGTTATCTAAATTTGACATGGTTTTTTTTGTCGCTCGCATAACCTGTATCTTTTATCTTATCTTTAAATGTAGGCTACTGTAGATGAAACCAGTACCAACACCAACGTATAGAGGCCACAGTGTATTACACTATTTACTTTCTTCCCCAAACTAAGACTTTCACTTTTGCGTTTTAAGAAAACTATAGCCTTAAAACGTAGAATTTAGAATTTAGAATTTAGAATTTATATAAAATTTTGGGTCGTCTATAAGAGAAGAGATACGGAAATTTGTTTTCAGAAATTGTACCTTGGGTACAAACGCAACCCAAACATTGCTCTTTCCGATTTAAGTGCATAAACTGATCAAATGACTTAACACTAAAAAGAGAATTTAAGACAACGGATTAAAATGTATCTATTTAATTCCTTGTTAATGGCGACGAGTGCAATTCTATCTCCAGGGGTTGTTGGGTTTAAACGGTTTTAAGCAGATTTCCAGGTCCTAAAACACGTTTTTGACGTTTCCGTGGATTTAAGCGGGAGTATTTCCTATTAACATTGTTTCCCCGATATGTTTCTAGGTTTCAAACAGACACAGTGTCAACTCGAGTGCGAATTAATAATTCGAGGAAGGACATACAAACAAGTAACCTGTAAATTTTGTAATCCTTTGACACAATTTAGAGTTACCGTTCCTTGGTTTCTAGATGTCAAATTAAATTTTGGAGATACAATATTTCACAAAAAGTTCACCTTGTCCACGAGTTATCTAAAGATTTGACTGACAAATTGATTAATAATTTTCTATTAAATATATTATTACACAAAATCAACACTGGGTTTGTTTTGTTTTTTCAATAAGCTGTTATTGTTCTTGTATAATTGTTACATTCCAATTAAACAAAAGCAATATCATGTCGTTTGTCGTGATATTTACATGTATACATCCTACGCGGCGCTGCATGTGTTATACACAAACATGTATAACTTATTTAATGTAGCAGTGTTGAAATGTTAAATACATTTGTCACGCTTGGAAACATCGTGTTTTTCGGCTGGTTACGGCTGATGGTAGTCCAGATGAAAATGTCAGAGGGTGGGGGATGCTAAACCATCCGATAATAACTAATGCTTTTACAATGTTTCAATCTGGTTTAGTTTTTCCTTCCTCCCATCTTGAAACTCGCTTTACTTTATTTGATGATTCTCTAATATTTTCCACTTGTACCATCCAACATGTGGTTTACGTATCACAACCCGTCCGTAATACCAAGCCGATCCGTATTTTTCTGATGTCTTTTACATATTGACAACAGCCCTTCATCAACAGTGGCAATGCTTATAATAAGAGAGAACGTAAGTGTCTGCCACGTTGAAATTTTGAATTCACATCTTAATCATTTAAGGAGAGAATTGAATTTAGAAATGGTAAAATTTGTGTCAGTGATAAATGAAACGAGACCTAGTAAAACAGGCTATATAAATTAAAATTTGATTGATAAGGATACATATTCGCAAAGGGATATTTTTTTTGATTTTAAATAACATTTCGCGTTCGATTCTGCATTTAAAATCTGGACAAAATACATGTAATGACAATGCATCGAAATATACTACACAAAATATATAACGATAACTACCTATACATATTACCTTAATTAGTATATCATTTAATTAGCTTGTGAAGAAACAATGTGTGTTAATTGCGTCTAGTTATCGTCTATTTATTTCGGAAATCTTGTTGCGGTATGCTCTAGGTTTAATTCAGACTATTTTATTATGGTTGTTCCTATTGTTACCTTTCCGAATGAAGTGTTAATTTGCATAAAACACGCAGGCGGTGGGTTTGATGAAACGTATGGGTGTAAAACACCAATGCAAATTTCAATGGAATATTATTTTCTAAAATATCAAATGTTAAAAAATATGAAAAACAAAAAAGAGATTAACGTGAACCATAACACGTGTGTTACCTAGAAATCTTTTTTTTTCAAATCTTTTTGAACCGTAGCAGATTATTTGCATATAACCGTATGATATATTTCTGGTTTTGATAATATCTTTAATTCGTCCAATCTTGTAAAAGATAATGGTATTATAAAGTTGATCTGACTATAGTGTGTCTATATTTGGCACATTGAAATTGCAAAATGCTACTCATTTTCATTATAAAAAGGTAAGCAATGTGCATATATAATGCAATCAATATTAATATCATTATAATAATGAATATCTCGTCGTTGTCTGCAACAATCTAAATAGATCGATGGAAACTGAGTTGAGAGCGATATCGTCAGGGTAATTTTCTCATTTATTGTAAAATGAACGCTACACGTTAAATATCTTGTTTTGTTCATATCGCCAATGTCGATTATTTCTTTGTTGTCAGTGGATATTATTAGAAAGCTTTGTTTAAAAAAGTTCAACCAACTTTATTTATAATATTGTCTTTGCTGTAAATTCTTATAGATCTTTTAAAATATATAATATATTGTTTTTAGCTAAAATGTAAGAATTGTCATAATATTTATATGCAGCTAATATTAATTGTCACAATCTGAATTCGAATAATCTGTGAAATTCTAAATAATTTGGTTTAAAAGTAGCTTGATAGAACCTGAAGTGGTGTAAAATATTGTAACTTAATATCTGAGTTAAATGCTGTATAATATTTCTAATAGCCATGTTACCTCATTGTATAAATACATGTATGACCAATGATGACCATGCTAACATCTCGCAATGTGTAAGGACTTTACAAGAAGTGTGTTTATACGTGTAAATAGCCGACAACTGTCAATAATTCTAAGGGGCTTAAAGACGCTTAAAAATCAACAAATTAACACCGATTATCACCCGGCTAACACCAACAATCAACAATCTATCAAGCCTTGATTGATTTTCCTGATCACTTGATCTCTAGTGCTCAAGTCTTAACCTTAATTAACCCATCGCTAATTAAATCAAGAAGGACTGGATTTAAACTGATTTTCCTTGTGTAGAACTTTATTTTGGTAGCCGTACATTTGGATTGGTTATTCCCTAAATGTTAGTATAATGTTTGGCTATTTTTTATATTTTATTTCAAAATTAATGAAATCATGACCAATTAATAATAACCATAAAATTGTACAGCGTTTAAATACTATTTTACAATAATTTAAAGAAATTAAATAGAGTCAACCTTTATTGTTTACTGGGAAAACTAAAGTAAATTATAAACTAATTTCGACTGACCTATCTAATACTTAGAAATATTAAAGTTAAAATATGTCATTTATAACCGAGTAATTGCAAAAATAATCAACCAATTTATTCATATTTTAATTGTTTTATAACCTACATTTGTTTACTTTATTTAAGGAAGGCTATTTCCGGTAATTTTGGGTTGTTTTTGTCTTGTTTCCTTGAACGTTGTAAACAAAAACAATATATTTAAATCAACGTCTGGGTAAAGCTAAGTGTTCAATATTGGCGATTTAAAATCGTAAAATTGGGAAGTTTAGCAAAACATACATGTTGTGAAGCGCAATTTTTATAATGTGGTATAGAAGAATATTTTACTGGAAGTTTAACTTGAAATAGAAGCAGTTTATTTACACTTTTGTTACTTGTTGGTGTAGACGTTTTAACAATTTCAACTTCCTTTAGGTTAATACACGTGTACGACATTTTCAAACGTGTTCAGAATCTCCAAATATAACAAAATGTTTTACATGAATGTACACCACATAAACAACACTGTGATATTTACAATGGGGCGTAAGGCACACGACATAAACGTGTACAGTTATTGTTTAGTGACTACTGTAATTGGTGTTAAGAACACGTTCGGAATTTATCTATTTCAGTTGCAATATTTAGTGTGTAATTTACGTCATAGACACAATATCAATGATATTATTCACGTTGAAGTACAGGCACTTGTACTACTGTGTAGTCTATTAACCAGCCCTTTCAACAGAAGAAATTACTTTATATAGATATCATTGAGAAAAATTAAAATTTGAAGTTGTCGCTATAGAGACTATAATGGTACACTGCATTTTGTACATGTTTGTTATTACACATCATTGCTGTTATTTAAAATGGCCGATCTTACTAAATCTTGGATGCAAAAAAAATCGCGTTTATTAAACTCAAAAGACTAGTTATCATATTATGTTATTTATTATTATAATAACACAGTAATGTTTAATAAGCTTAAATATTGCAGCAAGTCACATGAAAGACATATGCATAATGTATGTTTAAACATATTAATAAAATAATAACATTTCCTCAATTTTTGTACATGTTTTTGAAATTTAAAAAAATCTGGAAACTGCTGTATAAATACAATTTGATAAAACAAACACACAGCAAAACTGACAACAAACTTTAAATGCATCTTGTATTTAACATGTTGTGGCGTATCAGTCTAATGCCATAGTGTAGTATATCTTTTATATTATACCTACGCGGGCAATTTTTTTTAAAAAAATATAATAAATTATATCGAATAATAAAGAACATGCTTTCATAATGTCACAGTCTAGTAGACAGCAAATTTTTTCAAAGGCATTTACATTATACTAAAAAACATAGGTCTAAGATTTAGAATAGTCTCTGTGTTACGCTTTTGTGAGGCTTAAAATATTATATTGTTATGAAACAGATTACTATCATGTAAAACAGGACGATGACATTAACATAAAATATGTTGTATATTATAAACATTTAACCCAATAAGTCTATTGTTCACTAGGAATATTAAATATCCTTATTTGGTAGGATTTTCGCCATTAGGGACATTAACGAATGATTTTTTTAGTCAATGGAAATATTATTGACTACATTATTTAGCTCGTCTTCACATTGGTGTAATGAGCTTTTTGAAATCTTCACTTAAAATATAATCTAAAATAGCACAACTACCTGCCCCGTTGTGCTTAAATTCTAAAAATGTAAGCGCAAAGTATAACAGCTGAAATATATGATATATTTGGTAATCGTCACTTAAGGTGAGGTTTAAACTATTTATAATTGAGGTTATTAAAATGATGCAGTCTCTGAATAGATTATCTCTTGTCTGTAAATAACCTGAATAGCAAATCTCTTGCAAACTTATGACTCAACTAGACCGGCTACAACACAATAAAATTACAATGTACTATTTTGGTTATGAATTAACGACACTGGCGTAAATATACGTACATGTATATTAAAGAAAAGGTCGGAGTTGTATTGTTTTGGTGGAGGAACGGTTTATATTATGATGTACATGATTACATGATGCCTATATTATTTTAATCACACGACGCCACCTGCCTATACTAACAGCTGAAAGCAAAAAATGTAAAAAGAAACGAAAGAAAAAATCTAACCAAATAAAAATAAGTTTGTACCGACCTGTATGCGTTCGTTTGTGTATTTTAAGGTTCTCGCTCCTCGCGAACACTTTGCCACAGCCTGGGAACGGACAAGGGAATGGTTTTTCTCCCGTATGCACTCGAACATGATTCACAAGTTTGTATTTTGCCTTGAACGAGCGGCCATCGCGGGGACACGCCTGCCAGAAACAAGCATGGTTGCCTTGTTCCGGTCCCCCGACATGTTCTACGGTTAAATGAGTCACTATTTCATGCATGGTACTGAATGTCTTATTGCATGGTTTCTTAGGTTCCGGTTGATCCTGGTCTATCCACAGACATGTATGTTCCTGTTTGATCGGTGGTCTCATGTAACGAAAGAATGCCCCGGGTCCATGAGGAGACATGTTCATGTGATGAGGGTTGATAGAGTTCATGTGATTAAGGTGTTGCGGGGGCACAAAGTGATCCTGTCTCTGTCCTCCCATCTGGTTAAACTGATCCGCCCGTGGGTAAAGCATCTGACTCTGAACATGGTGTCCCGTAGGGTGGTGACTGGCATCGTGTAATCCTGGAAATAGCATGTGACTGGTAGCTGGGTCGGGGTGGTGCCCCGTGTGGTATCCTGCTGTCGTGGGGGCAAACATACCTGGGTGGGGTGCCGGATTAGCTTCGTGTCCTGTAAAACCCATGTGTTCCCGTCGTAATAGGAAATCTCTTGCAGCATAACTACTGATTTGATGTGAATGGCTGTGTGGCATCCCATATCCGTTACTCTGACTCACAAACTGGTTTGCCTGACCGTGAACTCCGCCGGTCCCGTCCCCCATGTGATGTGGGGGGCTCAGTTTCAGCGCTCCTGGTGGTAAGTGCGGCGTATGAGCCGTATCCATGAATGGGTTAATCATGATAAGTAGTGGTAAATAATTGTACTAGCGGTAATAGTACCAAGTCCCTGTTGTCATTCACGCTGCTCACCACTGCTGTGAATTTGGTAGAAATCTTGTCAGTAGAAAGTCAGTGTACATCGACTTGAAGAATCTGATAAAAACTCCACGAGATAAAACCACGTTATGTCTCCTACTAGCTGATCACTCACTCTTAATAAACAAAGTCCAACATGCTACAGTGAGAAGACAAACATGTATATATCTACTCGTGGGCCACCGAACGGCTTACACACGGGATACAGAATCAAGGGCGGGCCTTCACCACACGTTCATTGGAGCACGCAACGATGATTGACAGCTTACGCTACTGTCTTGTCAGTAACGCTGCTCTGATTGGTCGTTGACCGGATCTCTTGGGGCGTGGCTTGCTGTGAAGTAAGCCGTCTGGTTTGTGGGGATCCGGCCTACCCGTTGATTTTCCCTTGTTTTCTCTCGATTTTCCCCTTCATTCGAACTCAACAGATTTATAATAAAATTTTCAACATATCTCTCTCTTGTTTTCTGTAGTAAAATATTTTGTTGTACATTTGACGACGGGTTGTCGCACGAGTAAAGCACGAGCGCTTCCCTTATCGAAATAACAGAAAGTTATAAGAATATATGTCCTCTAAATGAAAGATGCTAAGAAATTCAACAAAACTGATACAATGAAGTAGAAGGAAAATAAGTTTGACCGAATGCACAGATCTTGAATTTTGCATTTTTAGACCTATAATGAATATCCGCATATTTCCACTAATTTTATAAGAAACCTTATGTTTAAAAATTCGTATTTATCCCTTTACTATTTTCGATAATGAGTGAGAGGATATTTTATGAAATGACCATAATATTCAATGAAAGATGTTTGAAAAAAATATCTTAGTTAAATGCGTAATAATAAGCAGGTTTATGCGATTTCTTAAAAAATTAAGAGTACAAAAGGATAACACCAATGATCAGTATTTCAGTTATAAATAACTGGATGTTATTCGTGACAATTGTGGCGAGTAGAGATTTAATTTAACGATTTTGTTATTTCCTCAATATTTGGTTTATTTTCATGTTTTCTCCTTGTAATTTTATTAAGAGCCATAATGTTAATATAACATTGGGCGTTTAAAAGATTACCGTATAATGAGGTGAGTTGTGTTTGCAGGAATATATTTGAGAGAAAATTGTGTTTGCAGGAATATATTTGAGAGAAAATTGTGTTTGCAGGAATATATTTGAGAGAAAATTGTGTTTGCAAGGATATATTTGGTGAAAATTGTATGTTTTTGGATATCGCAAAACCAAAGGCAAAAGTTACATAATTTCAAATTACATAATTTCAAAGACACAATAACTGCAAAGCATGGGAATTCAAATAGCCCATACTTTTAAATCATTTTATGCAAATATATTACAGCATTGATGATTTCAATGATGAGTATGTATAACTATAAAATCAGGGATACAATAGTTTAGTACTATTACATGTTATAGGAGAGGTACATAAGGTACACAGTGAAGTTTTAGTACATAGAGTATAAAAATAAATAAAATGTAAAAGCACTACATGTATACATTAATAAAGCTACAATTTGCTGTTCGTGAGAAAATATATGTTAAGCTGCGTTAAATCACGTCTCGTGTCACGAGATAGATTAACGACAGATTAGCTAATCCTTTTCTACTGGGTAATCTCTTTATCTGGGGAAATTGGAGTAGTGAATAATAAAGAAGTTGTCAGTACTTGAAGGGGATCAAGTTGAAATAAAGATAATATTAGGATAGACAATGGAGCGAGCAGTCCATTCACCAACTTAAGTATTTTACATATTGAGAAGAGCGATTTTTTATTGGGAAATCGGGTTTTGATCCATGCGAATGATTTTGATCTTAGCTGAGGAAGTGTATCTATGTATATATATAATATTGAACTATAATCAAGTGCATATTGATTACCATAGACTTGACATCATTACATGTATGTTTTTTCTAGAATCATTTAGATTTTTAACCAGTGAGATTCCCTTCATCACTTTCATAACAAATATCCATAATGATTCGGGTCTCATAACACAATCCTAGTGTTTGTATTTTATCAGCAATCCATAACTCAAATCAGGAGTAAACTATAAAATAAGGTTGTCTCGAAAAGTCAATACATTTTCGGTATTCTAGCCCCGAGTTTACAAAGCATTATCAGTCTTAAATTAAGAATTTACTCACTTTCAGTCACTGTTCATGAGAAATCTTTGATCCAGAAACACAAAAATGCATATATAGTTTCTTATTGGTGTATTTGATTCGTTAAAACAACAAGAGTTTTGTAAAGGACTATATTTTAGTTCGAGTAAATTATTTTAAAGGGCCAATCCCGATAATATTTTGGAGAATAAAACTGCATAATTTGCGCGCTTTGTCATAAAGTCTGTTATTGAGTAAAAAATAAAGACAAGCAAATCGTCGAAATACAACTGAACCATATGTTAGTCCCGAAATGACCTAGTTTGTGTCGAGTGGACGTTACCTTCCCCTTCCTCTCTCTCTCTCCCTCTTTTGTGAACTCGGGGCATAGTTGATAAAAAGCAAAACTTAATATTTATCAGTGGGTGTAGAGAAAATGGTACTTAAAATTTCGCCTTTTCGTGTCGCGAATTATCTTAACATAGAACAGTATTCATAGATACGCTTATTTCACAGCAGAGGATCAATTCATTCAAATGTTTAATGATCGGCGTTTTACCTTTAAAAAATTCCAATGTAAAAAAAACACTACAATTATCGATTCAATAGAAAACCTAAAATACTGTGTCTCTATTCAAATCAAAATCCCACAAAAAAATCAAGAAATGAAAAACGTTTGTGCAACCGCAGCAAGAAAATCTGAAAGAAAAGTGAATAACTGGGGGTTAAATCTTGAAGCAAGGTGAATGAAAACCCCTCGGGTTAATCGCATCTACTTTGTAAAATTTCTATAGAATACTTTAGTTGGACGTAAATTGCCGTAAAGAAGGTTTACTGGTCGGGACTCTTTCTTGTTGGGTATTTTTTTAACATCTGACTGGTCGCGAGGAGAAGTTTCTTTAAGAGTTTGTTCAAATCATTACCTATCAGTGGGAGTCTGAACGAGTAAGGAGTACTTATTTATTGTGTCGTTTTGTCATCACCTCGGTAGGGGCTATTTACTCTCTTTCTGTAAACTAGAGTAAGAAAATCATTACTGATCCCTCATGTAATAGCCATATATACACGTTCGTGTGGTTAGTCGGTATCTTAATAATAAAGTCTAATTCATAAAGCAAATATTTTTAGTGTTCTTGATCTTCAATTTGCTTTTTATTTTCTATCGGAAGTGTCCCTCATGTTGGGTGTCAACAAATCAGCTAGTTTGGTTTAGAATAGTATAAAATTTATACTATTTAATACTACTCATAAAAACAAACCCTATACTCAACAACTCAGCTAGTTTAGTATAAAATGGTATAAATTATACCCATATAAACAAACCCTATACTCAACAACTAAGCTAGTTTTGTAGAAAACCGTATTTAACTAATGCCCATATTATGTACAAACTATATACATGTACTCAACATGAATGTACATGGAGTTGCAAATACGAATACTAAGACTTGCACACAAATCGAACGCCTTTGTAAATCTCATCCATACCAGTCAGATTAAATTCGACAACGGTTCACATTTCAAATGAAAAAATATGATTAGCAAAAGTGGCATCTGCTGATGCTTCTTAAAAGAGGGAGCATACTCTGCCACATATATTATATAGAGTCATATAAAAAGCAGGGTATAAACCGAACAGGTTTACCGTTTACAATGGGTTTTTTTATTTTCATGTCTACGTAACAAAATATGAAGAGAAAACATAGTGAAACAATGACGAATAATATATAATACAGGTCTGGATGTTTGCGTCTATTCCTAGATGGCACCACGGTATATACCATGAACATTTTTTACAGCCTGGCGCGTCTACCACCATTGTTCAATCGAATATATCTATTTCTTTATCATTGTTTCTTCATTTAAAAATAATCAAATAAGTTTTTCGCGGAAATAGCATGCTGGGCAAAATGAAGAAACGGAGATTTGTGGGTCTGGCTTACGATGTACAAACAAAGCTAGAAAATTTACACTCTCTTGCAAATTAAAATCGGGGTTTATCGCAGGGGAATTGCGATTGCTCCCGCTATCCAAACACAACACCTAATTCCGTTCCTAATGAGCCTTAAAGACAATCAAGGTGTTTTTCTAAGATCTAAACAAATCAGTTTATTACCTGTAATTAATTAATTTGCTTTGATCTACACCGCCCCGCGAGTCGCCCAGGTAGTTATAATTCGCAGTTTGAGATTTTTAATTTGATATAATGCTTTATTGGCTGTGTATCATCATTTCTAAAGCCAGATATATTTCGTCTTATTTCTTCTGTTGATAATTATACCCGTTGTTTTTTTTTACTGGATTCGAAGAACACTTTGTGATGTTAATGTTCCATAAACTAAATTAAGTTCATACGAAACTGGCCTGTTTAAATTATCCTGATATCTAGGTGTGATAAATTATATATTGCATTAAGTGAATATGTTAATAACATATATCTGCAAAATAAAATAAAACATATTGACAAAAGGTAAAAAATACGCCGTTCTGCAATCCCAGTCCGCTCATGAGATGTTACACGACCGTGTTGTGTATCAACACAACGAGCATTACACAACCTAAACGTGTATTGCTGCAGACATAATCTAGTTCAGGTGTTACCCCCATAAAACAATCATAACATTGTATATCAAAAGACATTGTTTATTAAACAATCAAAGTTTACCAAAAATTTGGTGGATCATAAAACCTCAAAATACACACATTAAACATGTTCAGGTTTTACGAAAGACAAAATTACACACGCGAATAACACATCAGAATATTGTATATTAACAAATACCGTAAATATACTGCAATCTCTTTCATACAAAATTACAAGCAGGAGAAAGACATTTGGCGTTGAATTGACTTGTTAACCCCAAGTTTAGTGAAATCACTAACGTTCAATACAGGATAGACTTTATTCCTGAACACATAATAATACATGCAGTATACCAAACAGTTTGTTTCTCTACTTTCTTTTGTAATACCCTCAGGAATATCCTGTAAGTATTTATCATATTTGAAAACAAAATAAAATATCAAAAATTCACTTTTCATCTATAGTTCATGGGAGAACATAACACTATAAACAAAACGAAGTCCTCTTGGTAAACGGTTTTGGGCAAACTTTCGTCAGGGGGTTGGTGGGAGGGATTGCATTTGTGTACTGGAAGCAATAGTTATTTTGTCAGTTTATCTTTCACTGTGCTGAAATTAACACTATGTGTGTAATATACGACACCACCATACTTTGCCATTAACACTTTTTCACGTGAATAAACACTTTTATAAAAATATATTTGTTTTATTAGATAAATGGTTTTATATTTTACATATGTGAGTTGTAAACTTATTAAAATAACAAGTTTTAATTACAATTTTATACCGAAACGACTATTGACATTAAATGATTTAAATGTTGAATTGTCTAAACATAAACACATGTACAATATTCATCATGGACTAGCATATAATTTTGGGGATCTCAATGTGTAATATGTCATCGACATAACGTATTTTGTAACATTAAACTAGTCCCGAAATGCCCCCCCCCCCATCTCTATACCGGGTTCATAATCAAGAAATTTGATTGTGGTTAACAAAAGTTTCTAATCTACATTCGGAAGTTAACCATGGCTTTAAATCTTAAAGATCTTCAACTGATTTCTGGCTTCTTTAGTCCTAAACCCCAGATCAAATCTCGACCAGCAATATCTTGGTTTGTGAACCATCTGTGTATGTTGCAAATTATCTATCTAAGAATTGATTTGCATTAATTAATGAAATGTCACCAGATATTGTCTTCTTAATTAGATTAACTAATATTTTAATTGTCTTCAGATTGTAGATCAACCTCTCTGGATGAAGACGGATTCAGTCAGAAGATGAGGATGGCGTCCAGATTGCCCGGATTAACAGTTTAGTGTTTAACTAATAACGCTATAGTTCATCACAGCTCGGACAATGGCTGGGTTGTTAAACCGTGTCACGATTAGAAGAAGGAAATATTCTGTTACAAGTTCAACATTGTTTTAGCCAAGTGTCAAATGTGCAAAAACAATAATCGCCAATTTTTGACAGTATTATTTGACCAACGTTATATGTCTATACATTATAGTTGTAAGTCTTAAATATAATTCGAACTCAAATAAATGTTCTAATTTAAAAGTTTCATTACAATTGTCTCAAAGCGTGATAGGAATTAACAAACGAAATTTAAAAACAATAAATCATTTTTTTTAAATGACAAAATGTGTAATGGAAATGGATATGAAAATAACAAGAAAATGCAGATTTTTAGAATATTCCTTATTAGATACATATAAATAATGATATGTATCTACACAAACATTTAATTAATGAGAATTTAAATATAATTCTTGAAATCCCTTTTTGATAATTATTCCACTGATGGAACCCTTTCAAAAATATGTTTAACACGTCGTGTATCTAAGTCATTATTAAACACTTAATATAGAAACAGATGCAGGCATGCGGCAACAACAATTCATTTGTCGCATCAACATGATTGACTAGAAATTTTGAACAATAGGTTCTGTATATGGAATACTAAAAGAATATTCTATTGCATACAATGACACGGAGATTAGATAATGTCTCTTAATCTCTATTTATATTACCAAAACGCTGAATTAATTGAGCATACAAGGTAACATATTGGAGTCTAGATTAATTATTGTGCCAGCCCCCCACCCCCTTTCAATTTGGGTTGGATGACCGAATGGTTAACACGTGCGTGCTGTACCATAAAGCCTGTCATTGAGTCAACTGGCGTGGTTTCAAATTCTCGGCTATACGTGACAAGAAGTAGGGTCGCCTGTCCAACCTCGTGGGTTTTTTCCTGGCCCCCCCCCACACACACACACTGCTAAAGACCTCTAAGCGCAAGTGAATTTTTGAAATAAAATTAAACCATACATTTTATGTTAGTCCCGAAATGACCTAGTTTGTGTCGAGTGGACGTTAAACCCCATTTCTTTCTCTCTCTCTCCTCCCTTTCAATTTGTGCATTGACCTTGGTCACTTGTCTATTATCTGCTGCATCTACGTAAAAGCGCTTTAAAACTTTATATTTTATCGAGGAAAGGCAAAGGAAATCACGAAAGCCTTCTTGTGAAATTATATAAGAGGTGCTCGAACCTGAAGTATGGGCGAGGTTGTTAAGATTTATCATTTTATCATATTGTTATATCTCAAAGTTTAAAGTGTTGACAGATTATCACCATATTCATTTGTTTTAAAAGTCTAACGTATTGTGATATATTCACGATAAAATAAAACCGACAATTAGTATTAACTCGTGGTTATAAATGATGGCTTATGCCTGGTCTTATAAACAATAAAAGCGTAAATATATTTTGGTAAAACTAAGTGAGAATGGTGTTGGCTCACGAAGTGGCGGTCCCGGATTTGATCCCGCTGTTGGTCGAGAAAGTTTCATGGTTTGGTATAGCAGTCTGAACGTGTTAGTTGCGCATGCTGGGGAGGGTTAGTCGTTCATATGGACCCAGGGGGGTTGGGTGGCCGATTGGTTAGCACGTACATGCTGTATCATGCGGCCTGTCATTAAGTCACCTGGTGGGGTTTCGAATCCCCGGTTGTACGTGACAAGGAGTAGGGTCGCTTGTCCAGCCTCGTGAGTTTTCTCCGGGTACTCCGATTTCCTCCCACTTATAATGACCCCTGCGCCCAAGTGAATTACTGAAATAAAATTGAACCATATGTTAGTCCCGAAATGACCTAGTTTATGTCGAGTGGACGTTAAATCCCATTTTTCTCTCTCTCATATGGATCCAACAACATGTCGCCTGTTAACAATACCGTTGCTATTGACGGGAAGCTAAAGAATACAGGGATACTTGACACAAACTGTAACTTATTTATAGTTATTTTTTGTATACACCTAGTAAAATTATACCCATCAGAATTACTGAATTCAAATTTACCCAGTTAAAACTACTGTCTATTACATACATTATTTTCCCCACTTAACACATAAACCATATAAGATTACCATTCTTTGAACAATATATACTCCCATGAATGTATTCTCATTTTTCTCATAAAAAAAACTAACAAAAATCTAACTTTACTGTATATAAAATAGAAATCATATTTGCTTGAATAATTTTATTAGAGGTAAAAAGTTCAAATCCAGACACAGAAATGCTTTAATAAAAATGGTACACATATTCTCATAGTTATGCGTTATATATCATACCACACCAAAGCATTTAGATGAGGCGCAGTTTAAGATTCAACATTTGTATGACTCTTCGGGTATACTAAATCGACCCCATTTAAACTTATAAAAGGGGAGGTATGGAGGGGAAATTCTAGTCACGACAATCGAGACAGTTTCTAAAACCGAATTTTAATACCAATGTACTTGTATCATTCGCAACAAACCGCAACTAAAATTCATGTGGTTAGATGACTGAAGAAGCCTAACCACAAAGACAAAAACAGCTTCTGATTGTCACGTATCTCGTACAAATCAGCACGGCATGGAATATAAATCACGAACTTGTACACAGTTCAGTAATAGAAACCATTATTTTGTTGTCAAATACCTCATTTTTGAGTGGAAGGTTATCAAAAAGTGTAATTGATAACAATCAACTTCCCCTTGAGGTAATATAATGCAATTTGTATCACGTTGAAACAGAGCGTGGAATACAATGGACCCTAGCCATTTTATTTGTTATAATACATGAAAATAGAACATCAATGATAATGTAGATAATACACCATTTCCCAAACCTGTACTTCATCGGAAACAAAACTTACAGAAAACTTTATCAAGTACTAAGACGTATCAAGTTCACACCTTCTTGACCCAAATCTTCAAATTTTATCGATAAATAGTGATATCTTATAAACAACACCTAGAAGATACTGGTAGAATTGTTGACGTGCTGAGATACGTTACGTGTATATTACAATGATCAACCCTAAAAGATTATTAGCACGCTTTCAACAGTGTTATAACCAGTTTCGCAGTGAAGAAACTGACATTTACAAAAATCAAACAGTTTATTTGAAATCTAACAGAATATCAGCTGTCAATAGATAGACCCCTGTGACATGCCCCTTGCGAAGACAAGATTGTTTTCTGTATTCGAAAAATGAAATACAAATATTTACACATAATTAATGTTTTTTTATAATCAACTTTAAATTGATATACAGATACATCTATTATCGATTGTTCCGTATCCATTCTCTTATGCTGTCTTTATTTTCACCTGAACATTTTCTCTTAGTTAAGTCATAAATTCCTAAATGCAACTCGTGTTTCTATGTCGGGTGTTTATCTGAAAGTCAGATGTTTGCCTCGTTAATCACCGCTTGGCCTAAGGTTGTCGTACTTTTATTTACAGAGACCAACTTAAGGTGCGAATTGTGATTTCAAATTGACATAAAATAGCTTATCAAATTCCTAATGCTCTTCACAATTATTAACTCACTTCATTCTTACTCGTTTTATTTTGAAGTAGTTCGGAGAGTGCGATATATTTATGAGAAATGCTTTTATTAGATGTATCTATGAGTGATAACCGCTATGGGCAACTCGATATCTAGTTTATTTCCGACTTAACAGAGACATTATGTAACATCCAGTTTGTAATGACCATGTACATGTGATTGATACCCACATGGGGCGAATATTATTTTAATATTGATCGCCCATGAAATAATGTTGTCGTTGTTTTCATGTTCCAGGGCTACCTTCTATCCGGGAGCTTCGCATTACGAAATCCAATTCCAAACTGATTTGGGTATTCATTGACGACAGCTTCATGCACGAGATGGGATATGTTTGTATCTAAACTTCTAGTAGATACACTTGAAGATCAACAAAGTTCTCGAACAATGTTACTACCATGGCCTCTGAATATGTTGGGTGGAAAAGGCAGGTTCGTCACATCTTTTATTTCACGTATATCTCTGGTTAGTCGGATCTAAGCATAAACGGTGCTGTAATAAATTGATCTAACGGGGATTAAAGTGATGTTATCTGTTTGGATTTCCGGTTGCGTTTAATATCTGTCAATCATTTTTAAGAGATAAAATGATAGTGTTCCGAGAGACGAGGACCTTCGTTCGACTCGTAGACTAGAAATACACGTGCGTGGGTCATCGGTTGTCAAAAACAAAGGTTAGTGGCTAAGACCTGCAAATAGAACGTATAAAATCAACACACCTATCAAATGACCAAGACCTTCACATATCGAAATCTTACATTTTAATGGTTTTAACATGTTTTATTCACGACCCAGACGTTGGTCCAGGTCCCACTTGTGTATTAAAGTCCTTCAAATACTCATAATATACACATTGAAATTGCACGAGAAATTCACACCTCTTTCATTGCTTAGTCGTAACCGTCACAGTGTAACCATAGTTTACATACATTATCAATAGTAATGCGTTTAACTCAGAAAACACTGCAATATCAGTTCATTCCGTTACGTTTTAAATATTCTAGACTATTATACGGTTCTCGTTAATGAATAAACGCAGGTATCTAGAACAGCATCTTTCTTCTTGTTATTTTTTTCTTGCTGATTTATTTTTATATCAAATCTTACATTTTAAAATGATACAGATACATAAACCTAAAGCTACACCACAATAGTTTTCACACACCACTGGTAAATATAAAGGGCGGGAAAGATTTGGTATATTCAATATTTTAATCTATCGTCTGATGTCTCCGGGCAGGTAATTGAATCCAGACCAAGACAAACGCTAACACTATTTCAAGGGTTTCTACCCTCAAGTATAAAAACGTTCACACCAAAAGTGTTAAATTGAGTCGACATTTTACTAAGAAATAAAGAATCAAGTACGTTTCCCGAGTTGTTTATGCACACGAAAGACAGTATAGAGTAATCAAGCTAGTGTTATTATTTGCTAAGTGGGGATAAGCATTGGAAAAGTTTTAGAGAATGCACTTCATTATAGAAACCCGCTAATAAATGTAGTGATAATTATTAACCACAACAAACTATATAGGAATTGTCTTCATACTCAATAGTTCAATATTCATAAGCTGTATGAACAAGACCAATATCAGTAAAACCGAACCGCATCTAAACCAATATGTATTTTAACTGTTAACCCGATTTTAACATCTATATAATGAGATGTTGTAAACTTGTATTTTAATGGGATTTGTAATGGAATTATATTCCTCTGTTCTATTTTCACGAAATACAAATTACTAGAAACTCACATAAAGTACATTTATAATGTAGTCGACAAAAGCTACTTTCAATATATCTAGAAATGCATAACCAGATAACAATTTAAACAATGCAAACATTTATTATGTCTGTTACTATATTTCTCTTTTTAATGACCAGATTCAAATTTCAGGATTGCCCCATAAGGAAATGTTGAAATTGTTTAACTATTATTCTACAGCGCACGCTAAAATCTGGACCGATTGAGTGAGACATTAAGACATTAATATTGCATTATAGTTTCAAATATGCCTTAAAACAATTCTCATCTAAACCATACCAAATGGATCATTTACAAATTACCCACAATTCCCCAGTGACATGTCTTGTTGGTAGTAATTTACAACATTTCTCTCCTCCCTAAAGAGATGAATTCCACTTAAATGTGTAAGTAATGGTAGACTTAGTGTATCATCAGCATAACAAGACATACGTCTCAATTGTTTAAGACAATGACTAGTCCCTAGGGGAGCGATCAGTTTTACTCCCAACTCCCCTCACAGCGAAACAACCCGTCAATCAACTCTAAAATGGCGATTGTAATTTTACTAAACGGTTTCTACACTAGAATTAAACACAACCTTGCAATCAAGATGTAATTTGGGAATTGAAGCCAACAACTGAGTAATTTTATCGAAACAAAACACCATATTGTAGGCAATATTACGCCAAGATTTTAAACAGATTTATTTCAAATCCATTTAGCGAAATAGCGTTTTTTGACATCTAGCACCGTTCTACTGCTATTAGTTCTATTGTTTAAACCCTTGTTGAAAAATTAAAAAAAACGCCCATAAAATGTACAGCGATTATCGTAGGCCTACGTAGATTTCTTATTATGTGAGAAACAGGATCCAAAACGACATCGGTATTTTTCTTTTTGTCGGACTGGGACAATATTCCATTCCGTATATTAAGCACTTATTCAAATGTCGCTAGAAATATTAAAATATTACATTCACGGAAAGTTAATTAATGGTTGGAAGCTGGTTGAAAGGTGCCATTATCAATTGTGACACGGGTAATGTATATGAACTCTGCTTTATAAGATGGGTTCCCGCGTAAAACATTTAATGACGATGTCAAAGGTTATTTCAGAAGACGTTTTACAATAATTTATAAAGTTATCTGTAGCAAGGTCAAGTTGTCATTCGATTAATAAGCACGTGACACGAGATACGAAACTAAGTCTAAAACATGAATCCAACAGAGCCAGATATGGCGACCCACCAGGTCATTAGACGTAAACATAGAAAACGTGCATACAACACGAGATTTGACCCAGCATGTGTTGGCAAGAAAACACGGAACGTTGTTAATTTGTAAGATAAATTGTCAAGAATTACTTCTTACAGCGGAAGGATTTTTGTTTTAGCTCTGATCAACTGTAATGATGGTAATTATCCAGGTTTTGGCCTGCTGGGTGGCAGGATTTCTAAAAATATTTCATTCAAGGAAAATCAGCAAAAAATAAATTTCCAACTTCCAAAATGAGTTCCAACGATTATTATTTAGCATACAATTTATCGAAACCAACATTTTTTTCTGAAAGGTTTTTGTAGAGACAGTGTAACGTAGCAATACTACTGCTGCAGATTAATCTTTAAAATATAAAAACGATCGAAACCTTGCTTTGACCCTGGTCCACCGGCCTACAGACACCTCTTGTCAAGCAAAAGAGAAAGAAAAACAAAAACGCTTGTGCCTCTGCCATTAACTGACAGAATGTTAAACAAAATATTATATCAGGACGCTTAAAAAGGCGATATATGCAATATTTTTTCCCCCGATAGGCGTGTGATGATATAGCATAAAAAATACCCAAATTTGTCGATAATTCTTGCTCATTTTAACACTAAATAGCGTATTTTAATCTGAGTAACTATTGAAAATAGAGAGGAAAACTAAATTAAGCTGTCGAAAAATTGACATAATTATCCTATAATATCAAGCAGAAAACAAACAAATAGGAATTTGGCATTTTGAGCGAAGAGAGAGCGAGACATGGCGTCGCCTTGAGCCATATTAGCATGGTAATTTGGTTCAAGTTAAAAGTAGTGAATAAGAGTTGCTGGATGTTACGAGTCCTATTGAATATGAAAATAAACCCTCCACGGGTTAAAATAGTTCGACTACCAAAAGGTCAAGCGAATTAACACTTTTTGTTTAAATTGTTGTAATACATACCGGAAGCGGTTTGATACTCTAGTAGTCCAGAACAATTAGTCTCTGGTAGCATTCTGAAAAATATCAAATATAATGCACATGAATAAAGAATATACGATACAAGTAATATTGGTGTATCACTACTGTGACTCAAACTAAGGAAAGGTACGTCCACAGTCTGATATAAGGGAACGTAGCGGTAACATGGATGGTATGGATGCAAGGCACTGTTGGATAAAAACAGCAACAGCAGGAATCAAAGTACCCAACTGAGACTAAAGCCATTTGAAACAAAACAAGGTCGTCCATTTCATAAGTACAACAAATAAATCAGTAATCTAGGTTATGTGTACTAGCTAAAAAAAGTGGTACCGTGGACACAATAAGGGGTAAAAAATGCTACGCGCCTTGCCAAAACGTTTTGACAAAGCTGAGCGAGAAGTAAAAAAAACAACAAAAATCACCCAAGAATTAGTTGCTAGCTTTAATGTAATCAAACGTTACCGAGAATATAGTTGCTAGTGTGAACAAAAAAGTTTGTTGTTGTTTTGTTTAGGACGGGGTGGGGTGGGGGTCGTCTGTTTCACCAGGTATGAAACGAATATGAATGCGAAGTACTTTACAGATTGCATTGTTTTCGGACTCTCTTTGGTCAAATTCTAAACTTTATTAATATCTAAACATCATTGAATGGGTTAGTTTGTGAAAGAGGAAATGACGTAAAGTAAATACACCAATATACACATCCCGCAGCAGTTCACTTGCCCATGATGATTGGTTAATATCTTCAACACTTCTGCTTAATTGTTTAATGGTGGGAAAGTGACAACAAATAAATAAGAGGCCCTTTATAGTAAGTACGGATCGTCTTGTCAACAAATTAATGTTAGGGCACTTAATTAGTCCAAGTTGTGATAAATCTTTATACAATCTTCTTAGACAACGAACTTTATACCATATAATCAACAACAGCTGCTTTCTCCCCATTCCCGCGCTTTTGCCATCGATATTATCTAATATTTAAGAGGTGGCATTAATAAAACGTGTTCCTATAACCCTACTAAAACGTATAAAGTTAAAATGCTGCGTAGGAGCTGACACGTGCGATGTAAGTATTAACTTGTAATAAAAATATAAATACACATTGATGACTTAAATTGATCCATTTAATGGTTCCAGTATGGTTTTTGCAGAGTTCTGGTGGATGATTCAGCTGTTTATAAACTTTTGACATTTTCATCAAAATCTAGTAATATTTAATTTGTTGCTTTCAATATTTTAATTTTAAATGTTAAATTGTATTTTTATCGGAATCAATAAACGTTTATATCATTATTTGCTATCTACGGGGCAAATAATTGTCCATCCTATGTAAATTAAATGAAATAATTAAAGGACAAGGGGCATAGTACCTTAAAACAACATAAACATGTCCATTTATTTCTATGAATGCTAATTTGATGAGTAACAGTTTTTAAAATAAACAGAAATTATAATAAATGTGCAGTGAAAAAAATAATCAATAATGGGTTTTAAATAGTTTCCTTTGTCAAAAACGCATGCTTGAAGGATATTTAGCGATGTAATAAAATCATTAATATATAGTTAGAAGTTGATACAATGTCCATTTTTTTATTTAAATTAATATCTAACTTTACCACAAGCAACACGTTCCGAATTCGACCCTTTCGCCTTATAATAATATAATAATGATAAGAGACATGTAGAAAAGGGTGGGGGTGATGAACTTTCACATATGTATGGATTAGAAACGACTTAACATAATTTCATATCAATATTTTTATATTTTGGCAAGCATATGTGATAAATTTTTAGCGATTAATTGTTATGACGTATCAAACTCATGTTTTTGTCTTTACATGTGTATCTGTTAGTGAATAATTTTTATTCTGTCAATATAATTATGTAGATATCTATATTTCAGTTCTTTTTCTTTGGGAATTCCCGCCTAAACGTCTGGTCATTGGCTAGAGCAGGATGTATTCTCATCTGTAATTGACTAATTGATAGACGTGAGCACGTGAAGACCACCTTGAGGTGAATTAGTGTCATCCCTTACGTCATAACGTGTCAATGATGAACGTAACATGGCGCTGGAAGAGTACTAAGATGTGTTCATTGTTGTTCGGGTTTTCCGCCTGATCAGTCAGTAATCCAAGTGGAAAATATATTGAACTTATTCCACCTCTACTAATTAGTTGAAGTGTCGCTCCGATTTCTGTCAAACGAGATGAAGTAAAAAGGTGGCTAGTTTGGTATTTAGAATAATCCGCCATCTTTAAAATATTTGTTGAATTAACAAGTATGTATTATCCATAGTTGTCACATACTTATAGACTAGTTGTTGACATTAAACCAGTTAGCCGTTCACAGATTCTTAACGGGTTGATTTTGGTCGATTATCAATAATCCCCTGTTCCTATGTATTCGACAATGGCATATCTGGCGTGTGGAGGAATAGGCGTCCAGTTAAACAACTGCGTCAGTAATAAGTCCTTAAATAGTTGGGGGGTTGGGTGGCCGAATGGTTAGCACGTGCGTGCTGTATCATACGGCCTGTCATTGAGTCAATTGGCGTGGTTTCAAATATCCGGTTGTACGTGAAAGGAGTAGGGGCGCCTGTCCAACCTCGTGGGTTACCTCCGGGCCCTCCGGTTTTCTCCCACTGCGAAAGACCCCTACGCGCAAGCGAATTATTGAAATAAAAAAATGAACGATATGTTAGTCCCGAAATGACCTAGTTTGTGTCAAGTAGACGTTTAACCCCATTTCTCTCCCTCTCCCTTAAATAGGTCATTTAAACTTTGTTGGCATCTCAAATTGTGGTAATGCAGAAATTGAAAGTTTGGATTATGCAATATTGTTTGAAGATGATGCCAAATACATTTTAAACATTTGTCGTATTGTGTTCGTAACCACGAAATACTTGAAATTAATCTCACTCAGATTTGCAAGCAAATGTGTTACTAATGTCTTATTAATTGAGACGTTTAAAATTTGCCACTTAATTAATTATACTAATTGATGTCTGATTAACGTCAACCTAATTAACTGGTGGGGACATGCCGTCATGGTACGATTATCCAGTCTTCGTTTAAGTTACCGTCCATACGTACATGTACTATGAGACTCAGTAATTGAAATAAATGAATACGGCCAGTCATGGTGAAAGCAGGTCGCCATTTTGTTTTTATACCCAGGGTGTAGATTTCGACACATTCGAAACCCTTCATCACTTTAGGGTTGACATTTCCACACGTCATCAAGTCAAGACGACAAACTATCTCAATTTGGTAAATAATTGTTCAATTTTGTAACCTTGATAAATAGAGTATTCCACTTTTGTCAACTATTGGTGATAATTCTGCGATTTATAAACAATATACACATTATTTGGCATTTGATTCTTTTCAGAGTCTCGGCTGTCGTTTGGGACTAACTTTCGGCATATTTTTTTCTAATGCGGAAATAATCTTGATAAGTAAACTTCAATAAATAGTAATATACTATCATCTTTGTTTCTGACCGTATTGGTAACTACATAAAACAATAGCGCAAACGGGCCTGAAATCGAAGACATTTTCTTACTTTGAAAACACTAAAAAGATTTAGATATATTATAACAAACAGATTTTTGATCAATGTTGTAAGTGAATTTAAAACAATTTGATGGTTGGGATGGCCTAGTGGTCCAGAATGCCGCGCTTTGACCTCTAGCTGGCCGGTCACCTCTGGCTTGCGGCCGTGGTTTCGAGCCCAAGTGTGAGCGTATGTGACATGGTGATAGGGGCGCCTTCTCAACCTCGTGGGTTTCCCCCTGGCACTCCGGTTTCCTCCCACTGCTAAAGACCCCTACGCGCAAGGGAATTATTGAAATACAAATTGAAGACCATCCGTTAGTCCCAAAATGACCTAGTTTGTGTTGAGTGGACGTTAAACCCTACCTCTCTCTCTATGTTTACAACAGGTGTATTATAAACCCGTGACCTATCTTTAAAAAAAATAACAGTGTCATGTCTAAAACAAATTGGAAGTATTCTAACCTTGCATTACATTTAAGAAAAAAAAAATGGCGCATGTACCTGATGACGAATGCATGATATATGACAATCTCCTGTTAATGTTGTTTGGGGTTAATGATACAAATAAAGTCTCCTTGTTTGTCAACATTGCTGTTTACTGTTAAACTCAAATATCCTAGAGTGTGAGCTTTATAGTATTATAGTTATTAAAGCTCGTCTTTTTTTTTTACTGGCGTATTTCCGGATTACGAAAGCCTGTAGCCTCTAAAGTTTGGTTAATCTTTCTGACAGCGAATTAACCACAAAACGAAACTAAAAAAAGGCATAATCAGTATGAACTGAGAATATGGGGTCAAGGGTCACTAGGTTTGATATGATTTATGTAGAATTTATTACATATTTAATTATATAATTACCGATAACTCTTTTGATATGCCACAGTCGACACTAACCTTTAAACAGGGATAATTATCAATGTCTAGTGTCGCGTGTACTATGAATATTTTGTAAATATGAATATCCCTAATTGTTATTATTCTTTGATGACTATATGCTAGAATATCGTTTCATCATCACCCACATGTACATCAAGGTTCCCATCTTCATACTCGAATTTATGAACAGACACAACGCTACACTGTGGGACAGACATTTATGGCCGACCTAAATCCGTTCCTTTGATTTGATAGTTCTTGATGGCCTCCAATGTTTGTCTTGTGGGATTTAGATTAGTAGATTTGAGTGATACGGTCCTAAGCATATAACCTTCCTTTTCGTATTGGCCCTTGTGCAGTGCTTTTGAAGAGAAAAAAAATAAAAATTACAGAAAATACTGTAATTAAGAACAAATATTTCAATATCGAAGTTATTGAATTCAGATCACGCCAGACCATCCCTAAAATAAATTTTAATTAAAATTATCTGGGGTTTTTGGCTTTGTTTTATCTCATCAAATATAAACCATCCACTAAGCGTTCTGATTACGATTTGACATATTTCAATTACACCTATATGTCATTACATATAAACAGAAATAAATACTCTGGAAAACAGATATCATTATAAAAAGCCACGTCCCCCTCCCACCAGCTTCCATTCACTGATCAACTAATAGTCTAGCGGAATAAAAATGAAATAAACCAACGGTAATTCCAACAGGTACACATTATGTGTCTATATTGCTTTATTGCATGTAAACAGCCCATTTAAAAACCAGAAACAAACTGATTATAACCTCAAAACCTTCCCTCCAGGGGCAGATCTCGCCATTTCTCGCCGTTGCCAGACTGATATAGCGCGATAGGGGGCGCTATTAAACGTGATATATAGTTATTATGGCGACGTGAAGTAAGCACATGGTAAATTTAATAATATTATGTAGATTATGTTTATATATTAATATCCGTGTGGCTGATATCCCTTGTAATCAGTATAGATAGGCATGGTAATAGAAGGGAACCTTTTATAACTCGCAGTTGACTTTAAAAAATAAATCAAGTTATTATGAATTATACGACTTCATTGATGATAAACCAGAATATCATTTCTTATTAATGTAAGTCTTTAAAGTTCTCCCTGCCTGTCCATATATTAATTAGTGAGGGTAATAAAAAAGTTAACATAACACAGCGAGCATGATAAAGGTATGCTAACTGAATAACGACCAACATCAGTTTATTTAGATTTTAGTTAGAAGTTACAGAACTGGGCCGTGTTTCACAAAAACTTAAATCTCCTTGAACTAAAATTCGATCTTAACTTAAGATGCGTTTCACAAAGCGATTTTAAGCATTTTAGATCAAATCCACTAATATAATATTTAAAGTGAAAATTTTAGCTTAGCTTAAAACAGTAGCGTTTCACAAAACTATTTTAGGGACAATTTTAACTTTGGACAACCGTCACCCTCTCCTAACTAAAAACATTGATTAGAGCTACGTTGTTAAATCTATTGCGAAAAATAGATATATTTGGAATAATGATAATATTGTCAACGGTCCGGTGGCATAATTTTAACCTATTATCATTCACAAAAAAACAATTCTCATTTCAATTTATTTTCATAGCATGGAAAATATAGCTGTGGCCCAACCGTTTATTTTATTGTCATGGAAAGAAGAGCACTCTTGTCTATGAAAAAGATTTCTTCGTGTAGGCCAACAATGGTTTAAAATTGCCAATTTCTTGGTATTAGAATGCCCACAGACCCATAACACTAGATATGCCATATTCAAAGTATTTACTCATAGGTTTTTGGGTTATGATGATTTGTAAAAGGATAAATCAATAATCTCAAATGTGTTTGTTGAACAATGTTATAGACCTGTTTGAAATTGAATTTTAATAAGGCTTTCGTTTATAACACGGCGTAAATCAGAGAAGTTTTATATAGAAGTCAAGGGTTTTTTATATTGGGGAAAATCATTAATTTAGTAAGATAGATGGTCATTATTCAATAAGGAGTATGGCACATTGGCATTGTTGGAAGGGTCTATGATATTTCTAATCTAGGCATCGGAACATTGGCTAATTGGGTGTATTAGTTTGAAATTCAACGATAATTTACAGTCTGGATTAGTCGTTTGAGTCAGAAATATCACATCCAAAATACTCTAAAACTTCGAAATTTAAGCGATTTAGTTTATCGGTACGCATTATTTCCATTGAAACCTGCGAGTAAATCAAATGCCAAGGTCGCGAAAGCGAATGCAATTTCAAGGCCAACTCAACAATACTCAATAAACCCATTTATTTCAGCTCTCTACGACTATTTGACCATGTGGAAACATTGCTACAACGTATAAAACTCTCTCCACTGGTATTGTAACCGTTAGTTCAGCCTGGCAACAGTTTTCAGTTCCGAAGCGTCTATGCTTACACCCTGAGTGCACCCCACCAGGTGCAAGCAATTTTAACTAAAACCAGTCAAATTGCATTTTAAGTTACAATCGATCTTAGTTTCAGTTTTTGTGAAACAAGGCCCTGGAGACTAATCGGATTTTCTATAGTCTAGGTTTATTTTTGGAAAGGTTAAAGCCGGCTTTGAAAAGGGTTAAAACCCGTTTTATAAAAAGGTTAAATCGAATTCCAACATGCTCAGTAAAACCTACAAGACTTTTATGGATAGGATGGGGTAGTTTTATTGTTATCCGTGTTGTTTGGGAAAGTGTACTTGATATGGGGAATGAGGGGAAGGGGACCGTCCGCTCGACACAAACTAGGTCAATTTGGGACTGAACTATAGTCGAAGGTCTTCCTTTAAGTCGTAATAACAACCCACTGTGTGTAAATATTACGACACAGCCCATGTCCGCATACTACGTAAGCTAACTTTGTCGTGCACAAAATTGGGTGAAAATAGTTTGAATAATTTAAAGATATATAAAACGTAAAACAATGCGAACATTATTGGGTCCAGATCCGTTAGCCTATTTGGTCAGTCATTGGCGCGTTTCAATTATTTAAATAAAACAATAGCCGACTGTATCTTTATCATACTAATTCTAACAGTTTTCAAGTTAATTTAAGACGACGAATACATTCCTTCATAACCTTATTGTGTATTTTACACCTCATAGAGGGGGTAATTAGGAACAACAGGGGGAGATAATTCATTATTCTGCTCATTTACTACATGGAGATTGGAGGTAATTATTATTCAGTGTTGGACACGTAATAAACAGCGGTCGAGTTGGGCACTGTCTTGTAATTTTCTTGTCGCCATTTAACAAATCCATTTATAGTTTCTATAAAATCCTAACTGTAAATTAGCCGATAATATCTAATCTCATAAACCCGCATGTAATAGACGCTCCCCACCCACGAACACAGGGGATAATTCAAACTGCAAACCGCCTCTCACCGTGGGTTCTAAGCTTGAGATATTCATCAAATGAACACCCTTGTGCTTTCGTGCAATAGGGAGTTAATTAAAGATTAACACAATCTTCGAAATTATAGTATTTTAATGTAAATTAATCGACCTAAGAAATATCCGTATTCAAACTGCAGTTAAATATCTTATTGACTAATATTTGGTAATAAAATTTAGTTATATTAAATTTTCTGATTATCCACAATACAAAATTAATCGAACATACTTAATCCATTTCCTTAATCCATTTCCTTAAATAAATCGAATTTTTTAAAAAAATATTTTGTGATTAAAATCACAGATTCTATTCTATATTGATATGTTTAGCTTCGCAAATTTGAATACAATAAGCCCGTATAAAAATGATATTTTTCTCAAATAAGGTACAGTCATATCAAGCTGATATACAGCTAATTAACCCGCTTCCGCTCCCCAAAAGAGGTGCCGTTTACCATTTATTTCGACTGTTTTCTAAGAGAAATGTCTATTCTATAATAGACAATACGTTTTGAATCATTTTAAGAAAGGTATATTTTTAAGAAACAGGATTTTATCAAATAGCTACGAACTGCTTATTTATTTTCCAGTACTGTAACTTCATTATTTTATTAATTACCTATTCCAATGGCTCTAATTAAATAGTTTATACGATAAAAATAAGCTTCTATGGAAAATGATGATTATTCACAGGTTATTATCTTTCTGGAAATTGAAAAAAAAAAATCGGATTGAAGGACAAATATATAGAAGATAAAGAATAAAAGAAGACTAAATAAAAATAGATTCGTGATAAAAACTTCTCTTATTGTCGGCAACTTCTAAAACGTAGAATCATAGTTTGAACCCAAAAGTGGAAATTCGAATTAATTCAACAAAGCGTTGAGTGAATATCATGTTAATAAATCTAATCGCTCTTTTCCGTATTATTGTTCCGGTAAATTATTTGTCATTTTCCGGTTGTTGTAATGTAAAGAAAGAGATTTCGCTCCTATTGACAAACTGTGAATCGGTTTGAATGAATTCCTTCGCACAGCTAGTTCTCGCCTCGCTCCCTACAGTCTCACAGTTAGAAATATTAACACTAATTTGCACCTTCTAAACAATATTTTACAGCACCCTACTTGTTGGTTGTTTACAAATTTAAAACAAACAAATACATCACAGGCGCCGCAGTGAAATTAGCTTTTATCGAACAGCGTAAAAAACAAATCATTAATTTTGTCCCCGTCATCTTTCGTGTCTCTTGAAATCCAAATGTAGAAAATAAAATACGCCCAGCTCGTTCTCACGACAGGATGTGTAGCATAGCAAGTTACATCAAATATAAATATCCCGATTTCATTAAAGGATATTCAGTTGCCATTCTAAAACTGACATCTATCCGAACTGTTTTAAGATATCGGTCAAGCAATTGTTTATTTTTATTCGAAATATATCACTCTATTTCAAACCAGTATAACTTTTAATCTAAATCTGAATAACCTATTAGTACTTAGCGTCAAATAGCCTTTAACGCTTAAAATAATTTTTGTCCTAATTAAATGTCTATTTATTCGTTTTTTTGTAATCTTAGTACGCTTTGTTGATTTATATAGTACCAGGAACAATAAATCGCAAATACTAGTAGATTTTCCCGAAACTGGATTTCATACATCGTTTTGCTGCATGTAAGACAGCCCCAACATAATGTAATTTGTTGACGCGATTGCCGCGGTCAGATGGAACTTCTGGTGCGGTCCGTGTCGAATAGAACAGCGTATCGTGATAATAAACCCCCTAAGGAAATAATATTAATATATCTGAAGCTTATAACGCCAAGAATCGAACTACTGTCACTTTTTATGTTTCACATTTTAGAGGTACACTGCAGAATTTGGGGAAAATGGTCCTAGGATAGAGCACTATTGATTTAAGGCTCTAAAATACAAAGTAAATATCAATATCCAGTAACTTTGGTTTCAAGATATTAGCACGGTCTAAAGTTATCAACAAAATAATTAATTAGTGCAAATGTTGTAGAATAAATATCACCCCGCCATTATAGTAAATGAACGTCGATTCTTCAGTCATTTTGGACATTGAAAAAACATTTGAGAGAGTGGGCATCAGCCGAAAAAAGGATGATCGAATATCATTATTATTGGGGGACTTAAAGATATTCAAGGTTTGAATTTCAAAAACTAGTCTAAAACGCTGAAGCTTTCCGAAAACCTGAATGTTTCATTAATGCGTTTCTTAATGTGTTTTTAACATTCGTAATTCATCTCTGGATATATTTGCCATGTATTGTTGCCCATTCGATCATCGAGACTCTATTGCTGTTTTATTTTGTTAACAGTGAACGTGAAATCCAATTTATTGGGTTCTGTATCAAAAAGCTTTTATTCTTCTTCTTTTTTGGTGTTTAACGTCTGCTTCCACTTAAATGATATCACTTTTATTACAGTTTACCTCAGTTTATAGTCGCAGCTTGATCCCAAAAAGTTTGTTCCACAGGTAAACGTAGACTCAATCTTCTGATCTTATTTATTCATTACTATTTTTTTAAGTGTTTATTTTCAGAATGAGGGTGGGGTGTAATAAACAACAAACATATTTCTAAATTATTACAGCACGTTTATTATATCAAAATGTATAAATCTTGACAGTATATTTTAATACTAATGTACCACGTAAATCATAAACTTTAACTACTTATGTACACACTTCAAAGACATCCATCGAAGCTATTAAAAAAATCAGATAAACATTTTAAAATTGAGATAAATTTCCAACGTGATTTACTCATTCCGGAAGACGGGGGTGAGTTATGCCAAGAAATGTCATATATTACTAGTTTATGTTGCCCCGACATTATAATAATGAAAATGTTTGTAATATTTACTTCCTACGAAGATTAAAAACGAAAATGTCAAAACTTATTAGATGACTGACATGTACATCTTTATTACCCGACCCGGACGCCATTCCAATGTTAAGTATTTGGTGCCACCGAACGACAAGCCTATTATAGTTCTCTTTACTGATGATAGTCACCCAGTACTAATATATATACTATCAAAGAACTTCCAGGAAGTTCGGCACTGATTTCAGACTAAAAACGAAATTCTCAACACCAAGTGCTTACCGATTTAAAAGACCAATACAGTACGCTTAAACCACAAATCTAGGCTTTACGATCGCTAGAGGTAGGCTTACCCAAAAACTGAATGAATTTTATATCATTTCAAAGTACACTTGTAACAGATTTATTTCAAGATCTCCTAAAAACACAGGCCTACACAATAATGCAAAACGAAAAATGAGTTCGAAGTTAAGAGAAACTTCAATTTAAAAACCATGATATATAGCATGCATGTTATCTTTTTCATGGCCGTTTCTTGTCGGAAATAAAGATATATTATCACGAAAATAAATCACACACATGAAATGAACTTTGAGAACTGTTTGTTTTTGAAAGCACATATCTTTAAATGTGTTACATGGTAAATAATTTTATTTCAAGCCCATTTTTTGGAATAGGGGGGGGGGGGGCCCGTTTGGAGTTAAATGTCTCCCTGCCGCGGGTTAGTTAGATACTGTGCGGGTCGGATCCCCAGATGGAATTTAAATGGCCCACAGCTTATAAGATTTACATCCATCCGAGGTTTATCCGTTCTAAATTTATCCGTAAACGTTTGTAAAGGGCCAAAATCAAAAACCTCTGTAAAAGGGTCTTAATAATTTCACGCTTTCCATTCACATAGAAAAATATCACAGAATTAAGGATTGTTATCGACAAAGTTCAATTTTAAAGTTCTAAGGGAATCCAATAGTCTCGGAACATCTTAGAACTCAGAGCTGACTAAATAAAGTGTCAAAGATCATTAGTAATCCTGGTCTTGAATTTGAGATCTCGAAAACAGTCTTCTTTATACTTATGTTTCAACCTGTAGCTGCTCGGCGCCATCGTGTTAATTGCGCAGACGCGGCTAAGATGATTTACACCGTTTGAAATATAAAAATGGTAAAGGTCTGAAATAGTTTGCCTGTCATGACTTATTAAAACTAATGATATTTGGTTCTTTGTAACGTGAATGCTGATGTGGAATTAGATACAGTTTGACAAAACATGTCACTGAACATCGGGCTTCTACTTCAACAGATTCACCAAAACAACAGTCAACGGTGTATTAATTCCATTTATTTCAAAAGTAAAAGTAAAATAACTGTGGAGAAAATACAACCCCGATCCCCGATAATAACAATAGTGTAAGTATATCCTGTCTAGTACACAATATGGTACTTTTAGTAAAGCAATTCAAAATGATGGACCATTCGTAAATTTTGGACTTCAAATGTCGGTTCTATGTTTTTATGGAGCACGTTACGCTGGAGTACGGGCAGCCAAATGATTTCTCTTCAACATTATACATGTATGCCCAAAAGGCGCACTAGATAAAATTTACTTTATATAGATTTTTACTCTGAATTAAAAATGTTGCATTGGTCCTTGTTGACGGTATGAACCTAGAAGTCGAAAATATTTTGAATTATATTCAAAACCTAATATTTTAAGTGAATTAGAAGCATTGTAAATTAATTTTTTAACAGAATTAAAGAATGTTGGTACCTACAGAGCGGCATTTAAAACACGAAACTGGAATTTCATAAACATGTGACAGCATTTTTTTTTATTTACCCCCCCCCCTCCCCTCTAATAATTTCTAAAACTTTCAAATGGCATCACATGCATTAAAACTTAAAAATAATATTTCCTCCACCCCTATATACAAAACTAAAGCATTGTTTTACTGTTTCCTATCATTAGTGCAATCAAACTTTCTTACTGTATATTATCAATACTCTTAATTCTTTATTAGTAATTTTCACAATGTTTTAATAGTATTAAATTTCTTAAATAAATCTTGTAAATCCAATAAAGTCATAGACAGATTTCTCTTAACAGGTTGCCACGGGAAAAAATCGGTATTCATCTAAACCATATGTAGAGTTAGACCCCAGACTTGAGAAAATTACAAAGTTAATTACTAAGGTAGTGATCTTATAGTGTATATAATTAGCCTTATACATCATAAAATAAATTTTAGCATCGTATTCTACAACATGTGAATTATGCTATATGCTGGGAATATTGAAACTGAGACGGATATATTTTCTGAACTGAAGTATACTTAACTCCCTTTTAATGAATGTCTTGATAGTTTTTGGCTGTCAAAGCAGTTCTTATATATTTTCCTCTTAAGTAGACGGTGCCATATCATTACGAATACATGCTCACATTAATGTTTTTTTCTCTTTAAAACGTCAGTTAAAAGCTAACATTGTGTGAAAAAATACACGCATAAAAAAATATCATAGTACACACAAATTATGCAAGTACATGTATAAAAATAATGACAAGACTTTTCTTGCAAATCTAAATATACAGAATGCATTCGTAAATTATTGTATAGCTCGCCTTGCCTTTGCTACAAATATCTGAGATATTTATAAAAGAATTTCAAAATTGACATTAAAAAACATAATATATTTATTATTGAAATTTAAACAGATATTTTGTTATGACTTCGGTAGTTCTCAATTTTCTTGACATTTAGAGCAAAAAGAAAGAGGCGAACGGAACTTTAGTAAACTCTCGGTGTCCTTTTTCAGAAAACTATCATTTTTATCTGAGTTTTTCATAAACTGCGATAAAAACGTGGAATAAGCGATTAGTGATGAAAGACTCAATTTGTGCTGGAATTTTTTCCTTATCAGATAGAAAGGCAATATTCCACCAAAATCTCAATCATCTCAAATATTCGTATTTATTTCTTGTTGTCATAGAGATATACTATCGGATTATTTATCCAGTAGCCATGGAAACGAGAAAAACTGCTTTATATTATCTCTACGCCCCATTGCGTTACATCAAGCAGGAATCATCAAAAAATTTCTTTTGATTTTTCTGTATCTCCGTGTTGTTTTCTCCATTAAGCAGTAAAATATTTCATTAAAATTCTTTAAAGACAGATTCCTAAATCTTTTTGCTTCAATATATATCAAATTATTGTGTAAGATTTGTTATTACGAATATTAAAATACAAAGTATAAATTGTATAGCGAAATAATATTCCAGAAAAATTCAATCTATCTTATAATATAATATATTAAATGGGTGGTCCAGTTTCCGGTCGAATCTTGTATTCATCATAACCAACGTATCAGGGTTTTTTTAAATGGAATTATAAATTAAACGAAAGTAAAACAAATATAAATTTTAGTATTATCTTTATTTTAAAAGAATATAACGTTACTAACTGATTCCAATACCGTTTTACGATTTTGAAAAAAAATATCTTATCACCATTTTTTACTTAGTGAAATATTTCTGACATAATATAGAAATTTATTATCACAAGATAACGCGGTTGAAAACAATTATTGTTATTTTGGTTTCCAGAGTACTATTTGAAATTTATTTTAAGTTCATTAAAGGTGCAGCGAGCTCAGACGAATTACGGGTATCATGACAGAGGGGCGAGTTCCACCATTCATCTTCTGCCCATCAAATATCAATCATCATTTTTTATTCTAGCACACTCCAACTAACTCAGCAGGTTTAGGGGTAAATTTGGTTTATTCTCATAAACTCTGACCAGAGCTAATAACTTATTTATACACTTCATGATACACAGCCTTTAAAAATATTTTAGAAATAATGATGTCTCCCCGAGGGGCGAGGAGTATTGACTGCTCCCTGGTAGCTGTATAATTGATATGAAGTAGTCTGGTTACTGAGACTGACGGGAAACATAAATCATGCGAAAAATTAACCCTTTGTACAAATGGAATGAAGAACCGTCGAATTAGATAAATTGATCAAGCCCTCGGATATAAAATATCCGAACAAACACCAACTGATTTTAAAATTTAAAATACAAGAACAACAAAGAATTTAAGCACAGATCATCCAACTACAAAATGAAATCACGATGACCAAATTCTGAAGATATTACCACTACTTACGTTTTTAACCATTTACTACGTTGACATAATGTATTTACAATCAACTTTCGCAGGAAAATACAGAGACGATCGACCAAGAATCAGTTTGAAAATTGTCAGAACATACATACCATAAAGAAGGTGAGAAGTGAGAAAGAGTAAATCCACGAGAGGCATGTAACTCCGTTTTCAGAAATAAAATATTATATCCATCTTGTATATTGCTTTTGGTTTGTCATATCACAGGGTATATGAAATAGATATACATGGAATTCATTCTTACATTATAGAAAGAATAACTTTATGTAGCAGCTTGCTTAGATTGGCGTCGAGGTATTTCTGAAAACGTTTCTTGCCTCTCACAGACTTTTATTGTGGAATTGGGTTAAAAACTCCATCTCCCGGTGGGTTGAAATATAGCTAGTGAGTAGGAAACGGCGGGAAAGTATGCATTAAGTTGAGTTTCTTTGACTGTAAAACGCGCTATGAGTCTCTTCCTACTGAGTGATTGTAGGACGACTAGTGAGCTATATGTCAACTACAGCTTGTACAATATCTACCTCAAACTGTTTCCCTAATTTATATCTTCTATCCTTCGCTGTAGTCAGTTATCAACCTGTCTTTAACAGATGACAATCTAATCTCCTCCACTAATAATATCTAGAAAATAAAGCCCGAGCCAATCAAATACGCTCTTCTATTGATCAAACAACATTAATTACTCTTTCTAATCAAATTCACATAGCTGGATTCACACCACTTCCGGTTCCCTCACCATGGCCGCCATGTTTCTTCTTGAAACAGACGCCAAAAGCCGAGTTAGAGAGAAGTTCTCGTCCCTCGTATCGCGAGATTTTGTTAGTAGATAAATAACATTTCTTGCAAGAGAGATGATATCATGTGTTAGTATATCTGGCAAACTGTGATGACGTGTAAACACACACAGGGAGCTACAAGATAACCAGACATCATATTATCCCACGAGATATCATCACGTGACAAACTTCTTTATAATGAAGAAATAGTCTTTTAAAAGATCACAAGAACTCCACTACATCAAATCCACGTTTCTTTCTTTTGCTGATCTGGCTATAATAGTTTAGAAATAGATAACATAAAATGAGTATATTTAAAATTTCAGTTAAAACACTTTATTCTTTGCGACGTTACATGTATAAACGTTTGGAGCTCTGAAAAGAGACATCGTCTAATAGTCTAGATTTTCCAGTAGTATTCCTGTTTTTGTTATAATAGTTTTTATCGAAGACATGAAACACTTTGTCAAACCAACTGAAAATCTGAGCAATCCGATGGTCTCGGTTATAGACTTGGCATGTAAATAATTGTCTAAATAATAATTTATATAACATTTTAAGCTAGATAAAATACTTCTACTAGGCGGATTCAGGTCTTACATATGTATCTTTAACAACAACATATTAAAATTGGTAGGTATTCGAGAGTTTCATTATTACATTTAAAGGGACAATAACACTCTTGCTAACGTGACAGGTCCAGACAAAAATAGCCTTATTCTAACTACAAGATGTTTAAGTATCCTACCTGTTGTGTAAATTATCCATTACAACCTATCTTACTTGTCCAGAGGGTTCGAAAATATGTTTAAATCCAAGTTGCATTTGAAAGTGCTTACGTAAGGCTTTTCAAACCATGTTACGGCATGTAGTTGAATTTTTCAAATTTTTAGAATTAGGTGTGTTAAGATGAAATTTGTATCATTTTTTAATTGAAATATTGTAACATAGTACAAATTGTTGACCAGAATAAAGATTGGAACATATTATTCAGATACAACAAGAGTGGTATTGGGGGTTTAACACAATAATTGATAAGGAACCATAATTTAATCGGAAACGGAATACGTATCCCTTGCATTATGTATTGGGAGATGTTTAGACACAACTCAATCTATTTGCTTTTTTTGTTTGCTTAATACCATAACTGCATTCAGATATCTTTGGTTTTGAACAAACTGTATTTCTGTAATCATTGTATAAGGGTTTTGCGGTCACAATTAAATTTTTTAAAGTTGGCATTTAACACATATACCACGTATGTTATGTACCGTGTGCAATCCAAATTGTGCTTCTGTATTTGGATGACATGATCATTCTAGAACTTTTAAAAATACAATTTAATTTAAATACAATAAATTTGACATTTCCACATTAATCTTTCAATGAGATGTGAGGTTGGCGATCACGATTTAAAAAAGATTGAAAGTTAAGTAACATGAGTTGGAATTTAAATAAATATAATAAACAATTATAATATTGATGAAGTAGCGTGCGTTATATTGAATGGATCATGTTGTTTTCGGCAGGAAGCTCGAATATTACATTTCAACGTTTTGTTTCACGTTTGACCATTACTGACGGGTAATTAAGGATTCATGGGGAGGCTTGCATGAGACCAAAATAGCCTCATTTTAAAGGTATAATTTTGTTGTCAACATCTGACTGTGCGCCAAACGGTTGGAGGGTTATAGTTGTCTGTTCAGGACTCAGTTAACTGGTACACTGGTAACCCAATACCTCCACACAACTATGAGACTGAACTTTCTAACTTGAATAATTGAATATTTGATATGAATTATAGGGTGTTTTTTGGTGAGCCAACTGATATTATCGGTAAATCGGTATTGTTGATGTGACATTGATAGTAACTTTAGATTGGTAAATTAACTGAGTGGGATTTTAAAACTCGGATCTCTGGTCTAGTTCATCTATATGCTCTATTCTGTTCTTATACAATGAACAAACGTATGCAATGAATACCTTCATAGTCTCATGAACAATATTAAATTTATGCTATAGGAAATTAAATTTAAACTTTATTCATATTGCTTTAAATAAAATATCCAATGTTCCTAAATAATGTATTTGATGAACGATGGTGCCGGAATGGCGACTAAATTTTGTTTTAGTCAAGAAGACAAACGTGTATTATGCCCTTCTCTTGCCAATTTTAAATATCCTTTATATCTTCAGAAGAATATCAAAAGAAGAGAATTTGTTAAAACTGGAAAATTATCCATTAACATTTTGGATTATACACACCAACAAACTCAAAAGAGATCTAGATACCCATTGATTTCATGTCCTATGTGGACGAGCAAAAACGGTGTTTTATATATAATTAAATTCACTGACGCTGTAGCCTGGCATCTCCTATCCGCTCCCCAAACATATGCCTCTATTAGCGCATTGGGGTCTAGATTTGGATTGTTCGTACTTGGTTTTATTTTATTTTATTATTAATTGTTTGATGAAACTTAGCACTGAATCTGAATTTTATTTTCAACTTTCTAAGAATGCATTTTATTTAGCTTACATCCCCCCCCAAAAAAAAAACAACCCCAAGCATGCGAATGACAACGTTATAATATTTGTATTAAAGACAGTGCGATAATCCGTTGTTTTTAGGAAATCGCCTTTAATATGACGATAGTTGCCCAGATTACCAACGCCAATTTTGTTCAGCTTCAGTCTGTAAAACTTGTGTCTCTTGATTCAGTTTTCATGATGTGATTGGTTTAGTTATGATTTTCCGTCGTTTACCCTTGCATATACGTTTTGATTATTTAATGGTATAAACATTTATCATACGTTATGTCAACTGGCGAGTTTTCTGATTACGGACAGCCGTGACACTTTGACGTACCTCCACGTATTCGGCATCTTCCAGGCCAGTTGCTGGTAAATTTTCTGTACAAATCAGTTCAGTGCATTTAAAAAGTTTGATAAATGCTCAAAATTGTTTCCAGAAAAGGTGCAAATAGTTATTGACAGTGCCAGCCTCATATCACTAACCTTTTTGAGAAATGCTATACAGGTACCGTTATCATTTCTAGGTTGTGTTCTGATAATATGCAATGTACAATTTGGATTATCGAGTTTCATTCTATTGAATATCTCAACCACCGTAAAACAGTTATTGGTCAAATTCATTTAAATAATTATTAATGTATAAAGGCATATCTAGTAGCTCTTACATAGTACATCTTTAAATTAATTTGAAACTAATGTCAATAGATGTAGGTCAATCCCCCGCCCCCCGACACACCACGCACACAGTTTGGCTGTCTATTATGGTCGTATTGGATTCAGCATTTCTTTTGACTTCAAGTCCTATAGCAGAAAGTTTTGTCTTTACTCTCTATCATGTAGTATGCGACAAAGTAAACGTGAAACAATAAACAAATACTGAATTTTTAAAGTGGGTCGGATAGTACCAAGCTACGGAGAGATCATTTTATTTTTGTTATATAAGCAATATCATAAACCCATATATTATATTTTCCTTCGTTCTAACGTTAAAAAATGTCACGGGTTTGTATTTTATGAAGATGTATCGCTTTTTAGACCTTTAAAATTAACGCTGTTTTAAGTATTTGTTACCTATTCTTATTCATTGCATATTTATATGCTTTTGATGAGTGCTTTGAAAGTGGATATACGCAAACATTTTGCACCTCATTTACTCACAAAGAATGGAAATACTGTTTAGTATTATTGAAGATATGTAACATAGACGAAAGCTTGGCGACAGGTTATCATATATTGTTTATGATATATGATGGTTGACCTCAAGGTTATGAGGTACGGTGTAATTTAATACCTTATATTGAGCTTTTAAATATTCATGATAATTCATAGATATATCACTATATTTTAGAGACCACCTTCTGCTATTCATTTTCCACTCATAAATTACCTTTAAAATATTGATATTGTTATTTATCAAAATTTACAAGAATTATCATTACACTCTCAAATTATTTATTGACCATTCAACTCACGCTGTGTTGAGTTGTTTGTTGTCGTTTGTCATCCCCCGAGATCCATATATCATTGCACAATGTGTTCGTTGGTGTTATTTTAAATGCTTATATGAGAAATACAAGCGTATGTTTTCATTGCTTTCTATAAAACATATTCTATCAAAGATTTATTTACAAGGCCGCAAATCCGAGAACAGTAATCATGATCATGGAAATTCCCGAAAAAAGTTAAGATGACTGACTATACCTACTGTCATCAAACATGGCGTTAGTATAATGAATATATTCTGAAAATGAATAGATATTGAATTAAATATGCATTATTAGGAACGCTTGCCTCTAAATCTAGATGCTTTCAATGGATCACAGTCGAAAATGTGACAGCAAAGTTTACATTATGTTTGCTTTTCTAGACCACAACTGCTCTGGTGTGATTTCCTGGAAGACAATTCGTATTTGAAATATAGTGCTTTACTAAATACGATGGCTTTGCAGACAATCTAGTGAAAATATAACCCCCGAAGTGACCCCCACCCCGCCGCTAAAGAAAAACCAACAATAACAAAAGCAACAAAAACCACACAAATACTGGCTGTTATTCTGTTTATGCTAACCCAACAGATGAGAAAAGAAAACATTTTGTAAATGTGGTAGGCTGGGAGTTCTCCAATACCTATTTATGACGAGTAGTATCTTTTAAATCATCGTTTATTATATTATATCCACCCAGCACCATTTTCACACAGAGTGGTATAGCTTGCCCTGATTGACAGTCCAGAGATGCTATCTGTATATATATTTAAATTATTCATAAAAATCTACATAATTTACACCTTGACTGTAGGTCAAGCAAGTACATAGAGACTTTAACGATGGGTAAATATAGTAGATAAATCAACAATATATTAATGAGTTTTAGACGGGTGGTTGGTGTAGTGGGTGGAATTTGGAGTAAACAGGGGTTTATATTTAAGCTGGTTTAAATTTGTAAGCTATTATCGTCTAGATTTCGTCATTTTACTTGGAAGATAACGTACTGAGATTGTCTAAAGCAAGTCAAAGTTTTTTAGTTGACTCGTTCAGAAAGCTAAGATTAACCAGATTTTAAAAAGCTGTATGTTTTGAAGTAGTTAATGTTCCTCGTCATTACGTTCAGACGACAAAGTTAAGCTGGCTTTTTTACCCGTTTTACTCCAACGTCTGATGGACCGCATTTAATTAAATTAGTTAATTTCAAGATTCCAGTCTCGGTTTTAACACAATATCCATTTAAGATACGTATTAACGAAAAGCAAAATCAAAATTAAAGTTTTAATTATAAATATGATGGGATGTTGGGTTTATTAAGGGTCCTTAATTCGAATAAGGCCCCCCCCCCAATATTTTGCCAACAATAATGATTTCTTAGGGGTGTTATAAGCTGGCCACATCCTCAGCCCCTCCAAAAAATTATGTACCCCCCCCCCCAACTTTATAAGCTGGCTACGGGCCCGGTTTATTATTATCAAACTGCGATAGAATTATTTCACCTTGTACCAGATAAAATGTTGTCATAAAGTATGTGATAATCCCTTTAGTTTATATTATATTTGAAAAAATAACAAATAGCCTGTTTGATGTGATTTTCGCATTATTTTGTTAACAAACTCTTTATTGTTGACTAAAATTGTATTTTGATACATGTATCTGATAGAGACGGTCAACTTTTGAACCACGTTTTGGATAAAATCTATTGAAAAGTTTAAAACTAATTCGATGTTATTATAGAAAGTCATAAAGGTGGATCGAGTGAATGAAAACTTGTGATTAACTTATCTGCGATGGAATAAAAGAAGTCAATTACTAGACAGTATCAAGTTATAGAAACGGAATTTATTAAAAATGACAGATTATTTTCTTTCTATGTTATTGAAGAAGAAAATAACTGACGCGTGTTGGCTTTAAGCCGATTTACAAATGTCGACTTCTTTCCGCATCAGGAGTCGCCCAAGCGAGAGAAAAGTAGAAATTGTTCTCTGGATAATGTTTGTTTACGTTTATCTGCCGTACATTTCCAGAAACAACCGGACGCATGTTTTACCTGCTGCGACAACAGACGATATTTTACACCTGACGGGGTCATCGTAATGTACCTTTTCATTTGGTAATTAGCAACATCGCATATCAAAGACACCGCCCACGTACGAATATGCTACATGAAAGACGCCGCCTTGCCTTCCGTTGATGATTTTTAACCCCCCATCATGTCTAAGTTTTAATCTGATTTACTTGTCCATCTTTAGAATCCTCTTCTACATCTTTATACATACAGTTCTATGTTGGACTATAGTGTCCACGAACAAAAGGCGAACATAAGAACTCAACAGTATATTATTCGAAATGTGAAAAGATGAATTTCATGGAATGCATGTGTATTGTATTTTCATAAATTATAACGTGGGAGCATTATACATGAATTTGTAAAGGAGTTAGTACTTCTACAGGAACAAGCCGTGGGTTCTTTTTATCCTTTATCCCTTCAACATGCCTTCAACAGCGATTTAAGAAGAAGTCAAATTGATGAACTAGGAAAAAAAACAAATATTGAAATTATCATTCTCAATCCCAGTCAATCAGATTTGAAACTGATCTATTTTTAAAATTATTGTTCCATCAACGTTTCTGTTACAGATTACTTCGACAATGTTTTTGTACAATATATCAATATCGAGAAACACGCATGACATATTATATAAATAAATAAACCCAGCCCCTATTTTATTGTCTGCGATATCACTTCGCTGGAAGCGGACGTTAAATTAAGCTATTTCACAATCCAAATAGAACACGAAACAAAAATAATTGTAAACAATTGATGATTAAAACTTTTATAATTAATTACTGCATTTTCAGCACTAGCATTACGATTGGTATCTCACTATAAATATAATGTTCAACATCCATCCCCAAGGGAGGTAATAACATATTAATTAACAAATAGAGTTGATCGAAAAACAAATAATAAACATTTCTAATACAGAATGTTTTTTTTTTACTGATATAAAACCAGTAATCAAGTTATTTTTAAATCTAAGCGTAGAAAACCTCCCACTGTGAATGAGAATTAACCTAGAATTAAAAATAATATTAGACTGTTTTGTTTGCGTGACATGATACATCTTTGATAGATCTTGGTTTGTTACTCATCAATTTGAGGGAGATAAAACGTCAAATTGGAAGCAACTGTCCGAAATAAAACATTTATAACCATTCTAACAGGAAGTGAAAAAGGGTATGCTCTTAAAATGCAGCATAGCACCGTTATTATATTCTGCATCTAATGAAAGGCTTTTAATAAAAAAACAATTCATCATTAAAGAATACCATTGATGTATTTTAAAATATATAAATTGTAGTTGGTTGCATCTGAAATCGAGACTGATCAAATAAACCTTTCCCACATCGAGACAGTGCTCATCCACTGTCCAGCTCTTTATATCAAATAAACCTTTCCCAAAACCAAATGACAAGACTATTCTGGATTAGGGTCATCCAAATAAAAAAGAAGTCGTAGCAAGTGTTATATATAACAATACATGTACTTCCTTCTACATTGCTTATAGCTAAATGGAGCTATGATTTGAATACATTCATTATGCAACAGCTAAATCTGCCTATTGCAGGTCTTTATCTAGGCCTGAAATGTTATCTAAATTATTAATTAGACATTAATTAACTTATCCAGACCATAATCGACTCTCGATGTCAACGCTTGTCAGTGATATTTATTGGATTATGATCCCATTTGCTGCTCAGCTTTCCTTCGTGATTTAATCATAAAATGGATAATCGAGACTATGTTTTTTTTTTTATTTTATCGACTTTAGTAATGATGATCGAAATCTCGTTTCAGAGGGGATCAATTAATAATAATATTTGACTGTTTCCTACTCAGCCCCAACATAGTGGGATGACCTGCCACTGGAAATAAAGAACTATCCAGATATTGATGTGTTTTAAGAATTCGAGTGTATTAATTACAAAGATAAGTCCTTATTTCTATAAAACGGACCCTATAAAACGCAAGTCAAAAGACGAATTGCCAACAATAAAAAGGGAGATTATCCAGATAAGACAACACTAATAGTGTTAAAACTAACAATATAGGTTTTATTTAACTGTGAAATTGTATAAAATAAAAAAAGCCATATACTTATAAGTAATGCAAACTATGGATATGTTGAAGAAATTGAACTATCAAAATAAATTTATTGGTATCAATGTTCAAAAAATGTCCATTTCGTTGTATTTTAATTTTCTACCATCCATTTAGGTTACTTTTGGAAAAAGAAACTTAGCCCGGACCGTTCAGTTCTAAATTACTTCTTGTTAAAAATAAAACAACAAAGAAGCTTTCCGTTATTCTTTGTGATTGTATAATTAGCGTAGTTAATCTTTCGCTAATCTATTAGTCTTCTTTTCTTTCTTGTACATCTGAACAAAATATAACGGTTAAATGATAAATAGAGCTTTCTTTTCTTTAATAATTTACTTTGATGTCGTCCGCTCATTTTCTTCTATTTATAGTCAGACAATGCCATGTCACTTCATATTAGTTCAAATGCGCGCACGTGCGCTTAGTTCAACTCTATTGTTCTATCACCAGCGGATGAATATCTTCATTTCTGCGAGGATTCAAAATTAATAGATCAAATTTCACTCCTATTTTCAGTTTGATTTTCTGTCGGGAGAAAGTAATCAACATATATCGATACCTCGTGGATGGTATGAAAGTTGATAGGTCATCTGATTTGTCAAAATGACCAACATGGCGGAATGATTGACGCGTTGTTTGATATCGCGTGTTTTGATGTTGGATGCACGTGCTTTCATCATTCGTAGTAAATCGTACCGGCTTATTTCAAGTGATTGTGTTCGGGTTTGTTAAAGTGCTGTAATGGAATAATTTGACAAAACGAAGGCTACGTGTATCAGGTTACAAATTAGCTAAAACTTTGGTTCTGTTTTAAGGTTTCTGGGGGGTTTTTTTTATAAAATTTAGGAGATTAAGGAGTTCTGGTATAACGGTTCAATAAGGAACCAGATCGTAAAAAAATAATTCTTCGTACAAGGGTAATGTTCTAATTTTATAGTAATGCTGATAATGTTAATTTACTTTATCCGTCCATAATATTTGCCGTCTATTAGCATTACTCATAGAGTTTAAGAACGTCTGAAGAATGCAATAACTGGTCCCGTGATTACTGTAATGGTAATTTAGAAATTGTGGAATGCAATTACTTTTAAATCCGGAACGATACAATGAGAAGGCCGACTTGAATAAAGACATGAAAGGTTAACTGATGGTTTTAAATTAATGGCAGTAGGGAGTCAATGGTGAATAATTTGATATATTTCTATAACCCAGGCCGTTTCCAGTCGCCGAGGAAATGAAGTCGACGTTGTGACAATTTGGTAAATGATGATAGATGTCCTGGTAATTAGCGGGTTTTCACCCAAACTCCACCAGAATACAAATCCTGTCTGATTCATACGAAAATAAATAACGTAGCTCAGTTAAAGAAATGAGTTTTTTTCGCCATATTGCTTGTTGGCTCGTGTCGACTGTTGAGTGGTAAATAAATAAAAATTAAGGTCGTCTGTTTTGTTCCAATAACTTTTTCAATTACCCAGAGCGATTTTCTCCGACGAGGTTTACAAAGATATTTAAAAGAACAGAGGCAAACTGGGAAGTAAATCCTATATGTTCCTAACGTCCCTTTTCTTGACATTTTAAAAAATCTACCGAAGACTTTTTAAAACTTTTACCCGTGTATCCTCGTAAACCATAGGCCGCGACGAAGACTCTTTGGACTATGTTGCCTCATTTTCAGTAAATGTAACATTGTTTTGTATTGTGTCTTTGTAAATCGTAAATGAGCATATTGTTATGATGTATTTGTTTGCTACGGTGTGCATTAATAAAACATTAATGTAATATTGTTTTGCTCTATAATGTGTATTTGTAAAGCAAATACAGACCTGTGTTACAACCCCTATTGTAATAACACCCCCTATTGTAATAAATGTAATAATTGTAATAAAACTTCAGTCAACCCCTATTGTAATATCAACCCCTATTGTAATAAATGTAATAATTGTAATAAAATTTTACTTAACCACTATTGTAACATCAACCCCTATTGTAATAATTGTAATAAGTGTATATTCCCATACAATAAATTTGACATCTAAATCAAAAAGTATATGAAATTCGATAACCACCTGAATATCAGTATTTAGAAGTAATGGCATGCGTTTACACTGCATAAAATATTATGAAACACCACAACCGAAAAATGACTAAAAGCCGTTGAGGAGTTTAGAGAAATTATTAAAATGGAAGGTCCAACCCCTATTGCAATCAATGATATTTATATAAACGTAAAGTATGATCTCTGAAAGATCGGTCGTCAGGGGATTTTTATCATATTTTCCGTATGCATATCGGATAAAATAATTCTTCTTATAGCATTTTTTAAATCCTTCTCTACACTTAAGACACATTTATTACAATAGGGGTTGATATTACAATAGGGGTTACACGACGTAACCCCTATTGTAATAAAATTTCTGTCAACCCCTATTGTAATAATTGTAATAAATATGTTTTGCCATGCCAATAAAATCGACATCTAACTTTAAAGGGACAATAACACTATTGCTGGCTTGACAGGTTCCGAAAAAAATAGCCTTAAGCTGCGTTCACACTAGGGCTTTAACCAGCATTGAATTCAGAATAAAGTCTTATTCCGGACTTTGGCGCCACACTGAATTCGATAAAAACCGTACTCAATGACGTGAATTCAATCCGAATAAACTGTAATGTGACGCACCACTTTTAATGCGGGAAAAAACAATCCGAATTCCGGAGGCCGGTCTCCGGAATTCGCATCCAATGCGCATGTAGTGTGAACGTAGCTTTACTCTAACTACTAAATGTTTCAGTGTCCAACCTGTTGTGTAAATTATCCATTATAACCTATCTTACTTGTCCAGAGGGTTCGAAAATATGTTTAAATCCGGGTTGCATTTGAAAAGGCTTACGTGAGGCTTTTCAAACCATGTTACGGCATGTAGTTGAAATTTTTCAATTTTATAATTAGGTGTGTTAAGATGAAATTTATATCATTAAATTGGAATATTGTAAATAGTACAATTTTGTGACCATAATAAAGATTGGGACAAATTATTCATTTACAACAAGAGTGGTATTGGGGCTTTAAAGGTCTATGGATTTTGATCACCAATTCCGTATAAAAATATATGAGTACTGATATGCCTTTACACCGTATAAAATATTATGAAACAACACCACCGAAAACATGTTTTGAAGCAGTTTGCAGGATTATTAAAATGTAATGTCAATCCCTATTGTAACCTATACTGTATAGAATATTATGACCCCACACCGAAATCGTGTCTCAAAGCAATTGGAGAATTAATCAAATGGAATGTATATTCTCTGAAAGATCGGTCGTCTTGGGATTTTGAACATATTTTTGGTATGCATATCAGATAAAATAATCGACCCAATTGCATTTTGTAAATTCTCATCTATAGTTAAATACAGTTATTACAATACGGGTTGATATTACAATAGGGGTTGATATTAAAATAGGGGTTACACGGTATAACCCCTATTGTAATAAAATGTCTGTCAACCCCTATTGTAATATTTGTAATAAACGTGTTTTGCCATGCCAATAAAATCGACACCTAACTTTAAAATTCTATGGTTTTGATTACCATTTCCGCACCAGTATCTAAGATAATGGTATGCATTTATACTGTATAGAATATTATGAAACAAAACAACCGAAATCTGTTGGAGAATTAGTCAAATGAAATTTCAACCCCTATTGTGATCATTGATAGTTGAATAAAAGTAAAGTATGATCCCTGGGAATTCTGTCGTCTGAAGATATTGAAAACTGTTTCAATGTTCACATCAGAAAAAAAAAATCCGTATGCATATCGGATAAAATTATTCTCCTTATAGCATTTTTAAAATCCTTCTCTACACTTCGCCACATTTATTACAATAGGAGTTGATATTACAATAGGGGTTACACGACGTAACCCCTATTGTAATAAAATTTCTGTCAACCCCTATTGTAACAAATGTGTTTGTCATGCCAAAAAAATCGACACCTAACTGTAAATGTCTATGTATTTTCATCACCATTAGCGTATCAATATATAAGGTAATAGTATGCCTTTATACTGTATAGAATATTATAAACAAAACCACCGAAACATGTTTTGAAGCCGTTTGAAGCATTATTAAAATGGAATGTCGACCCCTATTGTAATCAACGTAAAGTATTTTCTCTGATATTTATGTCAATACTTTTCCGTGTGCATAACAGAATCCTCCTGATAGCATTATAAAAAATCTTCTCTACACCTGGACACATTTATTACAATAGGGGTTGATATTACAATAGGGGTTACATGACATAACCCCTATTGTAATAAAATGTATGTCAACCCATATTGTAATAATTGTAATAAATATGTTTTGCAATGTCAGTAAAATTGACACATAACTTTTAATGTCGATGGAATTAAATCACCATATCCGTATCAATACTAGTATGTTAGAGTGCTGGTATATCTTTATACTTTATAGAATATTATGATTAAAAAAAACCCGAAATCATGGCTCAAAGCCAGCCGTTTGGAGAAGTAATCAAATGGAATGTCAACCCCTATAGTAATCAATGTTATGTAATGAAAAGACAAAACAAAGTAAAGTATGTATCGTCTCTGAAAGGTCGGTCGTCTGAGGATTTTAAACATCTTTTCCGTGTGCGTATCAGATAAAGCAATCCCCCTGATAGCATTATAAAAATCCTTCTCTGCACTTAGACACATTTATTACAATAGGGGTTGATATTACAATAGGGGTTACACAGCATAATCCATATTGTAATAAAACATATCTGTCAACCCCTATTGTAATAAATGTTTTGAGCCATACCAATAAATTCCATCAGCAGGATTTAAAAAAGCTAGCAGGAGGATTATTTTATCTGATATGCACACGTAAAAGATGTTCCAAATATTAAGACGACAGAGTTTTAATTAAATATCGTTGATTACAATAGGGGTGGACATTCCATTTTAATATTCCTGCAAACGGCTTCAAAACATGTTTTTGGTGGTTTTGTTTCATAATATTCTATACACTATAAAGGCATACCATTATCTTTTGGTGTTATTCATAATATTCTATACGGTATCAAGACATACCAGTACTCGTATATATTCATAGGGAAATGGTGATCAAAATCCATAGACTTTTAAAGTTAGGTGTCGATTTTATTGCCAAGGCAAAACTCATTTATTGCAATTATTACAATAGGGGTTGACAGAAATATTATCACAATAGGGGTTATACCGTGTAACCGCTATTGTAATATCAACCCCTATTGTAATAAATGTGTCGTAGAGAAGGATATTAAAAATTCTATCAGGATGATTATTTTATCTGATATGCACATTGGAAAGATTTTCAAAATCCCCAGACGATAATATACTATACGGTATAAAGCCGTTTGGAGAATCAATAATATTTAAATCAATGATATTTAACAAAAAATCATAAAGTATATCCTCTCTAAGATCGGTCGTCTTGGGATTTTAAACATCATTTCCGTATCCATATTAGATTACAAAATCCTCCTGGTAGCATGTCTTAATTCCTTCTTTACACTTAGACACATTTATTACAATAGGGGTTGAAATAACAATAGAGGTTAAACGGTATAACCCCTATTGTAATAATGTGTTTTGCAATGCCAATAAAATCGACATCTAACTTTAAAGGTGTATAGATCTTGATCACCATTTCCGTTTGAATATATACGAGTACTGGTATGCCTTTATACCGTATAAAATATTATGTAACAACACCGCCGAAAACATGTTTTGAAGCCTTTTGCAAGATTATTAAAACATAATGTCAACCCCTATTGTAATCTATACTGTTTAGACTATTTTGACCCCACACGGTAAGCGTGTCTCAAAGCAATTTGGAGAATTAATCAAATGGAATGAATGAATGAATGAAATGGGGTTTAACGTCCTACTATTATGCACCTAAACTGGGCTAATGGAAGACGTCATACAGTCTGCTATGAGTGAAATTTTTGCTCGGGCAGCGGCGCTACGGCCTACTCTTATATCGAATTCCAACAGCCAAGGGATCTTTAACGTTACACGGGACCTCGGGTTTTCCTCCCATCCGAACGACTAGGCAGCTGTCCTTGTCAGACCCTCCTTCTGCATCAATGACAAGGGGAAATCACGCCGGAAAATCGAGATGAACTTTCTCGGCTAATGCAGGGACCGAACACCCGACCTCCAGGCTAGCGAACCAGCACCTTATCCACTAAGCCACCGTGATCCCCTAATCAAATGACGTGTCAGTTCCTTTTGTAATCAATGATATTTAAAGTATATTCTCTGAAAGATCGGTCGTCTTGGGATTTTGAAAATATTTTTTTCGTTTGCATATCAGATAAAATAATCGATCCAATTGCATTTTTGTCAATTCTCATCTACCGTTAAATATAATTATTACAATAGGGGTTGATATTACAATAGGGGTTACACGGTATAACCCCTATTGTAATAAAGTTTCTGTCAACCCCTATTGTAATAATTGTAATAAATGTGTTTGTCATGCCAATAAAATCGACACCTAACTGTAAAAGTATATGGATTTTCATCACCATTAGCGTATTAATATGTAATAAAACAAAGCCACAGAAACATGCTTTGAAGCCGTTTGGAGCATTATTATTGTAATCAATGATATTTAAATAAACTTTGAGTATTTCCTCTGAGATATCTGTCATCTGAGCATTTTGAAAATCTTTTCCGTGTGCCTATCAGATAAAACAATCCTCCTGATGGAATTTTTATAATCCTTCTCTAAATTTAAACACATTAATTACAATAGAGGTTGATATTACAATAGGGGTTACACGGTGTAACCCCTATTGTAATGACATTTATGTCAACCCCTATTGTAAAAATTTTAATAAATTTAATTTGCCATGTTAATAAAATCGACACCTAACTATAAATGTCAATGGATTTTGATCACCATATCCGTATCAATATGTAAGAGTAATGGTATTTCTTAATACTGTATAGAATGTTATGATAAAAAGAACACCGAAATCATGTCTCAAAGCCAGCCGTTTGGAGAATTAAGCAAAAGGGAAGTCAACCCCTTTTGTAATCAATGGTATTTAATGTAAAAAACCAAAATAAATATGTTTTACCATACAAATAATATCGACATTCCAATTTATTAATTTTCCAAACGGATGGCTTTGAGACATGATTTGATTTCGTTTTTTTTTTATCATAATACAGTATAAAGATATACCAGTATTTTTACATATTGATAGGGATATGGTGATCAAAATCAATTGACAATTATTTTATTAACATGACAAAACATATTTATTACAATTATTACAATAGGGGTTAACATAACTTTTATTACAATAGGGGTTATGTCGTGTAACCCCTATTGTAATATCAACCCCTAAGTGTGTCTAAGTGTAGAGAAGGATATTAAAAATGCTATCAGGAGGATTTTTTTTATCTGATATGCACACGGAAAAGATATTCAAAATCCTCAGACGACCGACCTTTCAGAGACGATATATACTTTACTTTGTTTTTTTATTATTAAATATTGTTGATTGCGATAGGGGCTGACATTCCATTTGATTAATTCTCCAAACGGCTGGCTTTGAGACATGATTTCGGTGGGTTTTTTTATCATAATATTCTATACAGTATAAAGATATACCATCACTCTTACATATTGATACAGATATGGTGATCAAAATCCATTGACATTTAAAGTTAGGTGTCGATTTTGTTGACAAGGCAAAACACATTTATTACAATTATTACAATAGGGGTTGACACACATGTTATTACAATAGGGGTTATGCCGTGTAACCCCTATTGCAATATCAACCCCTATTGTAATAAATATGTCTAAGTGTAAAGAAGGACTTAAAAAATACTATCAGGAAGGTTTTTGTTCTGATGTGCACATGGAAAAGGTTTTAAATAACCTCAGAAGACGACAGAAGTTTCAGAGATTATACTTTATGTTTATCAAATATCAATGAGTACAATAGGGGTTGACATTTCATTTTAATAATTCTCCAAACAGTTTTAAGATATGATTTCGGTGGTTTTGTGTCATTATAATTCTATACAGTATAAATGCATACCATTATCTTATATTGATGCGGAAATGGTGATCAAAACCATAGAATATTAAAGTTAGGTGTCGATTTTATTGGCATAGCCAAACACATTTATTACAATTATTACAATAGGGGTCACATAAATATTATTACAATAGGGGTTATACAGTGTAACCCTTATTGTAATATCAACCCCTATTGCATTGTAATAAATGCGTCTAACTGTGGAGGTGAATTTACAAAATGCAAATTGGGGCGATTATTTATGTGATATGCATACGAAAAATATGTTCAAAATCCCCAGACGACCGATATTTCAGAGATTATACTTAAAAAAAATTTTAAATATCATTGATAACAACAGGGACTAACATTCCATTTTATTAATTCTCCAAAATGCTTTGAAACACGATTCCGGTGTGGGGATGAGCAGGGAGGGCATAATATTCTACACAGTATAGATTACAATAGGGGTTGACATTCCATTTTAATAATGCTTCAAGCGGCTTTCAAACATGTGTCGGTGGTTTTGTTTCATAATATTCTATACAGTATTAAGGCATAACATTATCTTATATATTGATACGCTAATGGTGATGAAAATCTATAGACTTTTAGAGTTAGGTGTCGATTTTATTGGCATGACAAACACATGTATTCCATGTATTACAATAGGGGTTGACAGAAATTTTATTACAATAGGGGTTTTGTCTTGTAGCCCCTATTGTAATGTCAACCCCTATTGTAATAAATGTGGCTAAGTGTAGAGAAGGATTTAAAAAATGCTACAAGGAGAATTTTTTTATCCGATATACATACGGATTAGATGATCGAAATCCCAAGTCGACCGATCTTTCAGAGATTATACTTTACCATTATTTAAATATCATTGATTGCAAAAGGGGTTGGACATTCCATTTTATTAATTCTCCCGCCTTTAATCATGTTTTTGGTTGTGGCGTTTAATAATATTATATGCAGTGTAAACGCATGCCATTACTTCTAGATATTGATACTCAGATGGTTATCAAATTTCATAGACTTTTGATTTAGATGTCGAATTTATTGTATGGTAAAATACATTTATTACAATAGGGGTTGATATTACAATAGGGGTTGATTGAAATTTTATTACATTTATTACATTTATTACAATAGGGGTTGTTATTACAATAGGGGTTGTAACAGACCTGTACATGAAAATATGACAATTTGTACTGGAAGGTCGTGTCAGGAGTCGTACGAGCGGCTTTTGACTCTATCACGACAAGTATTGATAAGTCAATCAGCGCTGACGTTTAAAGTGGTTTACCAACAGTTCCAGGCATGACACGCCAATATGTCACCGAAACAGACCGTTTCATAGGCTAGTGCCTCACTTCAACCAAAACGCCGGTAATGTAACAACCCTTCTAGATCCTAGTGTAGTGAAGACAAATAAAACAAAATTTTGATTTATTGAGCGCACACGCGAATTTTCATAAGGGGCAATAATCCGATTGAAATTATGAGACACCCAGTTGCTGGCCCTGTCGGCGAAACGTTGAAAACGGACTACTGGTTAGGATTTATTAGATTTTGACTGTGCATCTAACATGCTTAATTGCAGGCTTATGTATGCACTTAAAAAAAACCACTAATAAATCAAATCCAAATGCAAGCAGTCTAGTTATTTCAATATAGCTATGAATACTATGTTATGTTTCTCTGATACTACAATAATACAATACAAAGAATCTAATTTCATCAAAGACACCTTTCATCAAAAGGTGAGGTTGGTCTTCGTGATAAACCAGTTATATTCTCTATTTCAGTACTAATGAATACAAAGATATAATAAATATAAACTGGTGTTCTTCAAACAGTACCGACAGCAGTCATTATTAAATACAAAATAATTCAGTAACCTATTCGTATAGTTTGTTACTTTCAACCTCTTCAAATGAAGGTAAAGTATCTTATCTCGCCATATCATGATTATATGTCTTGATCAACCTTGATCAACCAGCTAAAATATGAAACAAGAGCTAGAACACACAGTCACTTGTTTCGTACAAACCCGAAAGAACCATTACAAGGTTATGTACCTTCTCGAATAAGGAGCTATAAAACGTCCATGCCTTCCGAAGACTTTTGACATAATGTAAAAACACCCACATAACAGTAAAGCCCGAACCTGCCCAATCTAATTTTTTTCAGAAATGCGAAATGAAACAGTATTCATTAATCTGAGGATTTTCCACACTAAAACATCCCCACAAAAATAGAATAAAATTTTATTTTAAACAATTTCAGTATTTCGTTCATCTTGCTTTGCATATACACAGATATGTTTAACATACAAGTAAGAAGCCACAGTTTTATATTAGCATCAATTAATGGTTTGTGCCATGAAAACAGAACGCCTCTGATATACGTCAACATCACATGTAACGCCCCCAATCTATCAACTTTCTGTAAAGATATAAACCTAAGATTAGAGAAAATCCCCCTCATCTACTTGTGATTTAACGCACTTACCTCCGTGTATTCAGGGAGCTACACCATGGATAACAACAATGAAGAACAAAACAAAATACAAAAATATAATTTTCTGTGATTCCTTTAACATTCTTTTCAACTAATTAACGCATTGAGATATAGTTTAAACGAATAAAATACTTTACCACTCGCGGTTACACATACTGTAATGTTTTCATACTTTTTTTTTATTATAGATGAAAATATTGTCGGATACTTAAAAAAAAATGAGGAGAATACCCCTTTGATATTATTGCAAAAATAAATGATATCAAAGTGTACGAATTTCGGATTTCTTGCCGCAGTTTCCATTCGTGTTCTCGAGGACAAGATTTCCTTATGTGAAAATTGCACTAAGTCAAAGAGGGGATTTTTAGTACTAGTATATATTACATATGTCACCGAATGTTTATCTCAAGGGGATGACAGACAGTAGGTAAATGCTACATCCCGCTACTTTCCCTATCTCTCTTATTGTCCCTTAGATTATCGCCCTTATCTTTAAGCGCCTCAAACATAATTCAGATCACATGTGACGCCATTACATCCCGCTAGGTAGCGTTATAGACGAAGAAATAATGTATTGACATTTATTACAAATTAAACCGGTGTAATGTTAACTTAAAATGTCAGCTACTTAACTTTAACTTTATTCCTAGCGTGAGAAGATACAAGTCTTTTCAAGTGAAGTATAGACGGAGTTTTCTTATGAGAAATAAGCACGTGTTCTTTCCAAAATGTGCGTACAAAATATCGCAAAATAAAGGATAAATTTTACGTTCGAAAATTATATTATATTAACTTGTAGAATTGTACAAGAGAAAAACCAAGTCACAATTATTTAATTATTTAAATACAAAAAATAGGGAAATTTATTAAGGTATTTAGTTGAACTGTCAACTGTAGGAGTAAAAAAATATTTGCTGTCTTATTTAATTTACGCAATTTATGAATTTGATAGAAATATATTTTCTTATTGCATGCATAATTCACAGTAAAATTGAAATCCTTTTGACAGGTATTTCTATCTGCCGCTGCGTCCCGTCATGTTTTTTTATGATTTATAATGCATTTCATTACGTAACGTTTGTTTTTCAACGCACTATCTTGATAGATACGTAAATCAAAACAACCCATATAGATAATTTGAAATAATATGATGATAAATTATAACATAGTATTCAGGATATCCAAATAAGACAACGTTAATTAAAAAAACAAACAAAGTTACTACTCTTTGGAATTGTGACATCATATCAAAAATCGACGATCTTCAATCGATGAACGGGTGTCCAAGGAACAAGCATGCCGAATGTCGATCATACATGAATTGGAGGAGCGTTATGCTTTTTTGAAAGACCCCACCTCCCCCGCCGCCGCCACACCAAGTAGCGATTGTGACTCCGTTCGGGTTATAAAACAGGTGGATAAAAAATGGTGTAAGCCAAGATACGGTGGGAATCTGACTTTAAAGGAGTCTCCAGATTTACACAAAGGAGGTGGTACTTATAAATGTACTGTTTTAAATATTTGCCAATGGTGGATTCGAACAAGAAAGTTTATAAGTAAATAGACTACATGTATATAGGATAAATGGATGTGGATTAAATGATTAATTTTTGACATTACCTATATATCACACAGTGGTTCCCCACCTTTTGACAACAACCGCTTACATTTCATACTGTGTTATATCTCTACAACATTAATATTCAGTTTCTAATTTCACATAAATATCGCAAAATTGACATAAGTCCTAAGTATTTTGAATTGTAAATACTCCAAAATATGTACCCAATGACTTTATTTATATAATTTGTTCATAAATTGACTTTATTAATGATTATTTTAGGGGCTGTCTGTTCCTGGTTTTCAGAAAGGTAAACATTTATGCTGTATTTACATCAGTTCTAGTTTTAACCATTTTAAGGGGTATCTCCTGCTGTTAGCATCAACTAAGTATTGTTGTGTACATGTATATATTGCCTTGTCATATTTTCAAATTTTATCATTGCTTGATAATAACTAGACAAGCCTAGTCTAAACGTCGCTCAGTTATAAGCAGTAATTGTAATCCATAGAATTGTGACCTGTATTATCTAATACCAATGTTCCACAGATCCTTTTTCCATTCGTTTTTTAAAGTTCAACATTTCGATTAACTTGCCTTGACTATACAGTAGGACCTGGAAGGGTTGTTTTTTAACTGGCGTTCTGGTTGATGTGAGGGATTAGCCAATGAAACGGTCTGTTACGGCGAGTTTTTGGTGTGCGGTGCACAGAACTATATACTTCTTGGAACGCCAACGCTGATTGATTAATCAATGTCTGACGTCATAGGGTCAAAAGCCGCTCGTATGACCACTGACGCGACTGTCTACTACACCCAATCAGAACTACACGTGGTGTAGGTCATCGGAAGTAAAAACACACGAGATATAGATCTGTATTTTAATCAGATTGTAATTAATAATGCTAAATTTACTTAAAAGGCCCCCCCCCCCTCCCCACTGACACACACACACCAAACGAACACATCTATATTATTCAGCTTGGTGTGACTACCGATTCCTCACATTTAATGACAAATGGGGACCTTTCAAAATACAAATTTATATGCCTATCGAATGTATCGATAGATAGAAGATGTGGCTACCATTATTAATATTAAATACATCATATTTATTCACCCCCAACTCAAATATACAAAAAGTTATATTCTTTCAATACTCATTTTATTTTATGATAAATTCATTATATTATAACCTAAAGCTGACCAAGTCAAATGAAACGAATCACCTCATCCAGGGAGTAAATCTGGGGAGATTAATTTTCAATATCGTCCCCCTTTTAATCATTTATCTATAAATTGTCATAGAAAGAAATGAGATAGTTTATCGTTTTATTGGCCTTAACAATCAGAGAACATAAAATCCAAGCTTTCACTGTCAATTTCTCAAATAGCCATTATTGAGTTTTATTACATTCCATTCCGTAGATTATTGTCAACATTAATCAAACACGGGGAAACTTAAAAATTAAAATGACTCAATTAAACCTCCGTTTTATATTCAAAATTTGAAGGATGTTTCGCAAAGAGTTTTATGTGGCTGTTAAACGCTATGAATAATTTTGTTTATGACCGAAGCAAGCGATGAAAAGCCGCACAAATAAATGACCGGACCATTAGCGATGGACTTTTAAAATGACCGCCGGCTACAAGAGCTTGTATTCAAAAGACTTCAAGATTTAACAATCTTCATTTGGTAAAAAATAGAATGGTCTTTTAATCTTGTAGATAGTGATGCTGGACAATAGATGGACACACGCTGTGGACATTAAACAGGACATAACTATCACGACGAAGAATGATGAGAAATGGACGTGGACTGACCACCGACTTTGATGTGCCAATAGATCTAATAACATACAAATACGTCACTTGAATATGCCTGACACGTCACAGGTCCTGTGTATGCGGAGTGGGGTGTGGTCACTCGTCATCATTAAACACACTTTTGTACAAGTTAACCACAGTTTCCCTTGAATGGTCATTAGGTCATATTACCTAAATTACTTTATCTGACCACTGGACATTCAAGATGTTTTATCATGGACATATTAGGTAATATTGAAGTGGTCAAGTATCTGGGAAAACATGGAAAACTTCTGGTGTTGTATAAAATTCAACTTGTCCTTTTAAAAAACATCTCCCTGAAAATTTCGAGATATTTCTTTTGCTTAAGACAAATTCCCGCCCCCCTTCCCGGCGCCCCAAATTTAAAAAAAACAAAAAAAACAACCGAAACCTTATTTGTTTAATTTTGTTTATTTTTATATTTACATGATAAATTGTTTACGCGTTATAACGCTATCTACACCATTAAATATTACTGTTTTTATTTATAATAATATGTGGATTTTCTATATTTCTATTTTTACACGAACTACATATTTTTAAAACCCTATATTCTATATTGATATTGTGATTTTATCCATTGTGTTATGTTATTTTTATTGTAAAGCGCATCTGAACATGTTTATCAATATCATGAAAGGAGCGTTAAATATAAAAATATATGCGTAATAATAATAGATTATAATTATAAATAAACAATATTTTTAATTTGTATAGCTTAAATCGTTATCATTAATCCTATAGCTGTTGTTTAATTTTATAAGATGGTTTGTTGATTTAACCACCAAATATAAAAGAATGATTTTCATGTTACATATTACAATATTATGTTTTAAGAGAAATAATTATGTTAACATTGAAATAAGAATAATCAACAGACAGAAGGTAACGGTCTATATTTGATGGCGTTTCGCATAATTATACTAATAATCTGGGATCAAATGTTTCCTGGTGACCTTCAATTAGGTATACCAGTAAAGGAAATGAAATTGGCAAAAATGTTAAGGGATACTCCCAGATCTTAGTGTTTACCGTTACCCATTTTGTTTACAGGCACCATGGACTCCTTAGAACAGGGATTTCTTATATTCCTGGTATGTAAATTTGCGAGTCTTGTTACTTTTCTATGTTTTATCAGGTGCCGAATATTATTATCAATACATTGTATACTCTTGCTTTACCTTCAAATATATAACTATAAATTAAAACCATTTCCGCGTTTCTTAGGAATCTAAGAGATCTTTAAGTTTTTTGATAAAAGATACAAGTTAGTAAAGATTTGATAGAATACCGGCTCGCTAGGTGGCACTGTAAGAATCAAGTGTTTCAACTACCGCCTCGTTCTAAAGTCAACACGGATTGTAAATCGTATTTGTTTAACGTTATGAGAAATGTACGAGAAAGTTTCCCGTCGTGCTTTTACGCGCCATATTAGAACCACAATTGACTGCCTGAAAATCCTATCTCCGCTACCTGAAGAGTTCCCCGCATGCTACCGAGGTTACGGCTCACGTATATTCCACGTGTCGCCAGGGGGCGCGAGTGAAAGAGCAAAAGTCAGTGTGGAAGATGGCCGATCAAAGAAAGATGAATAAAATACGTCACAAGCCACGAGGGTATATAAACAGCTCAATGTGCTATCTGTGTATCTAAAACATAGATACTATCTGCTTATTAATCTAGAATTTTATATGAATTTCAACAAATTCTATCTAAAATCAACATTGTCACATGTAACTGGTTTTCTCGTCCTATTGCATGCTGACATTTTATTTATTTAGCATCCAATATAACAACAACCATATATTATGTGAACGAAATATCGTGACAAAATAATCTAAACTTGAACCATAAGTAGACTTATTATGTGTATTTTCTATGTATTGCTTGCAATATCTTTGAACGAATCCATATATGCTTTGCTTTGTCCTTTGCATGAAAACTCTTTGGTCCTCAAATACTGGTTAATTTCAGGTTATTCGCCATATCACTGTTTGCCTATGTGTCAGGCGCCTATAACGTTTTTAGGACTTCGAATTCTGTCTTATGGTTTGGATTGTTCTTACTTGGTTTTTATTTTATTTCTGAGCCGATTTCTCATCAATATTGCGCATTAAGAGAACACACTAATGTTTTTTAAGGAAACATATTGGTCCTTTAAAAGCATAGAAATTACACGAAAACACATTATGGATCATTGGCAAAACTAAACAGCCACATACGACCTATTACCAGACGATTACGTCACAGAGAAATCTATTATTGGTAACATTACGTCAACGTGTGGCGTACCAATTGAAAACCGTTATATCATTCGCTACCTTTTGTCAAAAGAAGTCAATTTCTTTTACAAGAGGTTTTCGATGGTCCATATTGTTCGTTACATAAGTTTGTGTGTGGTTTAAGAGGTTTTTCTAGTAGAGGGTGTTTGAAGTTAACGATTTTAATTGTGTTTAATGCGATAAAACAGTAAATTAAGTTTTTATTTGAATGTTTAGAAAATGTTTAGTTCAATGTCTCAAGTGCCCCCTGGACAACTATTAGTCTTTGATTTTCAATATGCCTGACATCATTAAATGGCAATTTACATTATTACGGTGACATGGCTTTACATAAATGTTGTGAAATTGAATCTTTTAAGGGTTAACGTTTTAAAGGGCGCATGGCTCTATTTTAGGAACCTTGAAAAAGACAAAAATGCCTCTAAAGCACACATTAATATACGTAATGATTTATATCCATTTTTAAAAAAAAAAGATATTATAATTTCTAGTCCATTATATTCGGTGAAACACGTGAACAGTTCAAATTAAAAGACAGTGGTTTAGGCCTGCTTCACTTTATTTAAATTATTATTTTGTCGTTTTACTAATTACTTCCACATTATGTTGTGGGATATGTCTTATTTGTTCATTTAAAAAATGACACCCGAAACCACAGGCTTTGTGATACAGCGCGCATGCTAACCATATAGCCATCCACCCCAACCCCCTTGTCGACATTTAAATGAATGTTTATTCATTAAAATTTCCAAAATAGACCCCACATTTAAACCGAACCACTCTTATATCGAATTCCAACTGTCAAGGGATATTTTACGTGCATGCCAATGTGTCCTTGCCAGACACTCTGTCCTGCATCACTGATAAGTGGGATTTATGCCCGAAAATCTGGATGAACTTTCTCGGCCATTGTCGTGATCGAATACCCGATCTCGGGGCTAGCGATCCAGCGTCCTACCCACCATGATCCCCTATTTGGACATAAGCTAAATACAGAAACACACTTTCTCCAGGAATCGATTAATGTTCCCTGCGCATGTTGCTGCGATTTAAAACATTTTCCTCTGAATTCCAAGATATAATTTTGTTTCCGTCCATAATTGTCTTGAAAACTTTTAAATCAAAAGAATACAGCTAAAATATGGGTGGTGCTAGCTTGACCATATCCTATCGTCTGCAATTTCAATTCATCATATTGTTGCCAATACTGAAAGGATTTTAACCATTTTTGAACTAATATTCCTGCAAAATAATGTAGTTTTAGGGGGGTTAAAATCGTTATAAACTGAATCATAAACCATAAACGCATTATGACAAGACGATTTAGTGTTAAAAGTAAAGTAAATGACAAGGATACCAACTCACCGAAACTTTACCACATAAATGTTGCAAAATAAACTATGCCCGAGTAAGTTTAACACAAGCCATCATTTTACTTTAGATATAAAGGATGACATTGGCCTTTAATCAAACAAGAAAGGTCATTTATCGTATCGAGTTTGTTGATCCGACAGCATACTGCATAAAAATAATTTAAGGAAACAAACTAATGATGCTGCAGAAGAGTAGGGAATGGATTTTATTAATGTCTAATCCTCTGTTTGTCTTTTTAATTCACGTGTCATTGTTTCAGATCGTATTAGTATCATTGCTTAATCCTGAAGGTTTGAAACAAATTGAAATAAATGTATCGTGAAATGCGTATTTTCTAGCCCGCGTTAAATGATAACGTCACGAGAGTTAACCGGAAGTTGCCCGGAGGTAAAGGCAGGCGAAATAAAACGTCTGCGGATTCATATCCGGTTCGAGAAGCTTTTCTTCTGTTGAAGGGGGAAAGATGGCGAATGATTAGTTAGTGGAAGTAATTGAGACCACAAAATGTTACATTGTCACTTCATTGAAATATCAAGACTAATATAATTAGTGTGTCTAAGGTAATTATAAATTGCCTGATGTATGGTGATTAGCAATGAAACTCTAACCAAATCATTTGTTAGAATACATCTAAAGAAAAGTCTTTAACTTGAGGGAGAATCTGTACGACCAAGAAGCTTTCAGTCTAATCTTAATAAACTGAAAATATGTATGTTCCATTCTCCGAAATCACCATTAAATATACTTGTTCTAATGATTGAAGACAACATGAATAATAGGTCAGAAGTCAACATTGGAAATGAAAACAAATGGAATAATGAAACGGTATAATATATGTAAATGTTTTTGACGAAATAGTTCAGATATTATTATGAAAGAAAATCGTAGATAGGTGACCGGTAAAATAAAATAAAGGCTAAGACAATTACAAGCAAAAAAAATACGATAAAGTATTAAGTATACATGTAGTTTAAATTATTTAGAAACTGCACTAATATATAAACAAGAATATACTATAAAATATAATATGATAAAAAAAAAGTAAAGTAAATCTGAACTAAGTATAGAATAAAGAAAATGTTTGATAGAATTATAATTGTACAAAAAAGACAGAATGGAATTAAAATCAGAAATAGACATGCAATACTTGTTTGCTGTGGAATTAAAAAGGTATTGCATGAATAAAAACAAGAAAAGAAATGAATGAATTACTCGTTCCTTTCTTATTTGATATCGAATACACGCCGAGCTAGCCAGCATTGTACATTTGTCTCAACACGCATAAAATCCTTCCCATAACACGTTCAACATATTTACACCAGGGTAGGGGTTCCAGTGTATTGTTATACCCTCGGGCAATGTTCCACGTGGTTAACACGTTGGTGCCACGCCCAATAAGGGCGGAACCGCTATTCAAAGAGACCCCAGGGTGCAAATCTTCAATCTGAATAATATCTAATTGGAAAAATGCGAAAAGTCACAAGAACACAGTGTAACAAATTTTTACTTTGTTAATACTTTAACCTACGGGTCATACTTTATTTGGCTGAAATAGATGAGCTATTTTCTTAGACATATTTGCAATGCCGCCTACAACTTATTAAAATGTTTCAGTGAACTTAAACAATTAGTATAAATGTGTAAATACATTTCAGACATTTGTCGCTTCGAGGTTAAGCTCAGATTAAGTTCATTTTCATGTGAACATCTATGAAGAGCGTACACTTTTCGCTTCATAATAATCTAAATTTCCTTCAAAGTATTTATGTAAAGTTTTTATTTCAAAGTTGTATTTCAAAATGAATCAAAAAATATATAATATATCTAAATTATATATCTCTATGGTAAAGCATAAAAAAAATCATCAAGTATTCGAACCTATAGTTGTTATATTCGAAAAAGAAGAAGTATGTGCATTGTCTTTTTCTGTTAAAGATATTCGTTAATACAGCGGAGTTACAGTTTAGACTTGGATTTCAGACTTTAGAGTTACGTGATTTAAATAAACTTTATAAATACTTACTAAAGCCGCTAATCGGCTGTTGCATATTTCAGACAATATCTAACTTTTCATGGCTTAAAGGAACCAAGTCTCTAATTCAAAATTATCTAAAGTCTCCATATTGAAAACACAAATTATTTGTCAATTTAAATCAACATTGATGTTTGTGACTTACCGGGAACAGGTAGGCCTCTGATAGCCCATATGTTAGACAAAATAAACATTTTACCATTAGTACACGAATCGTGTACCATGTTGCGTTTCAGCGCCATTTGTAACAGGGGACTTGAAGAACGAGGCTAGACATATTCCACAAGCCATGCCAAACGGTGACTTCATACTTTTGTCTGGAGAGCATAAACGCCATAGATTGCCATTCGATTGAGACCTCAAAACGGAAACGATTGAATGTACATGTAAATCAGTTTATATGCATTCAGCTTACATTATTATTTTCTTTGCGACCCACTTTTTAGGTCCCAAATATGAGCGATATAGCTCCTTTAATCCTGGAAATGCAGATTGACTAATGAACAAAATCAATATATTAAGGGTATATAATCTCCCGGTTTGGATTCAATCAGATTAAACCGAGACCCATTAAAATATTTTGGTGTATTTTGTATATGTTGGCCAATTTTGGGTGCTGAAAATTGATATATTTTTCATTTTATCATATTGTCTTGGTGAAACCTGTTCAAATCTTTATACTGATATTCCTGTTAGAAATTCAACTTTCACAAACGTCTATCAATTTTAATTAGTTCTTTGGCAAAATATCTATAATACTTGTATATTTGGACACCTTTTCAGTGATATGGTTAGCAAATAAATTGGCTCTCCCTTTGGCTTCTTATGTGTTAAATATCCCGGCTTAAGTAACAAGAAGCCTCTCTCATGAGTGTCTACGATGCAATAACTTTAGTTAAACCCCCAAATTAATCATTCTGCCGAATATTCCCGAATGCGAGTACATCGCTAACATTGTAAGTTGTCAGGTAAATAAAGGGGAGGGAATCGGGTGTCGGACACCTGCATGTATAGGACAATTTGATACCAGTAGTACCTGCGGGGATATCTACTCGCCCATTCACAGAGGTGTGAATATTCTCCAATATTCACCTTATAAAAATACCTTAGTCGAAAGAAGTTAATAATTTGATAAAATGTCATCAAAAGCTTTGGTAATATCATATGTTATTCTGTAAAGGTGGGGGATTGTTGGTTACGATATTTAATACTCTTGATAGAATGAAATTTCCCACTAGACCGTAAAATATTATTTCTATATAACCTGGAGTTGTATACATCTTTCACAGAAATATTGTATACCTATTTAGCAATATATATTATAGGTGAAATATTAAAGTTCTACATTCCCGACACATCGTTTAATATAATTAAGGGTCCAAATTAGTCACATGAATTATATGCGAATTGTTTTTAAAAAATTCAGTTTGTAGGGAATCAATAGAACTATAGGTCAGATTTGGTGGTAACATTTTGGATTTCCAAATACAGTCTCGAAAACGTCTGCTTTAAAATGTTCACGAAAAAATGAAATTGGTATTATGCCTAGCCATACCAATATAAAACAAACGACATAATCTGGACTCGCGATGACAAGCTGCGGCTAGGTGTGAGAGAGAGAGAAATAGGGTTTAACGTCCACTCGAATCAAACTAGGACATTTCGGGACTAACATAGGTTTTAATTTTATTTCAATAATTCGCTTGTGCGTAGGGGTCTTTAGCAGTCGGAGGACCCGGAGAAAACCCACGAGGTTGTCTCAATGACAGGCTTTATGATACAGTGTTCACACGCTAAACATTCAGCCATTCACGCCCCACCCCCCTCCCCTGCGGCTAGGTATATAGGCTTTGTATAGTCGAAACAGAGGAAACTGTTTTTAATTGCTGACTAAATAATTACAAGCTTGTTGTTTTAATAAAAAAAACTATGATAATACTCCTTTAAACAAACACTTTTAATTTCAAGATACATCATAGGCTAGGCGTGGGAGGCCGCAATGCATGGTAAGTTTTAATGGCCCAGCTGCAATACTTTGGAAAAAATGTCAGTTAAGGCTTTTGAAAATTAACCTATTGTCAACATTTTCGATTTCCGGCGTCACGAATGCAGGCATCTTACAACTCATATTATTTCAATTCTCTATGCTTCCTGCGAATAGAGAATTTAGTTGAACATACCGTAAAGAAACCACGAGGAGACCAGTCGCCGGAAGGCATCCCGAAAAACTCGGGTTATCCGTTACAGACATGGCTTGATAATCAAGGTATATGGTGGTGTGTAAAATACCGTCTGATTAGGTCCACGGGTGACCCAAGATGACGGAAATAAAATGGCCGTGGTTGTCAAATGACCAAATTAAGATGGATACCGGTTTCATTAAAATTTAATATCGTGTTGACATGAAGCGGAATGAACTTCGGGCATAGGACGCTTAGAAACGACAACAAAGACATCATCAACGTTATCTGCGGTGCCAGAAGAAAGGTCGCACGTCTTCTACTCTAATAAAACTTTCTCGCCCAGTCGTTGCTAACGGCCCGCGTAATGTTTCATTTCCGGTTGGAAATTACTCCACGCTTGTTAATCAGTTCACGTCAGGAAAATGTGAATAGTAAGAACATTTGTTAGGACCATTTCCTGGCGGCCGCGATTTCCAGGATTTAGAAATCGTGGATCATCGTTAGTAAACGACACTTTAGGGCCAATATATTTCTGGCGAAGAAAAAACAATATCCTCTTCGTCTGCTAAAACCTAAAACAGATAATCTGTAACGAGAAAAGAAAGGCCATATGTAGGAATATGGTTGAGGTGCCTATTGGAATCGCATAGTATAAGGTGGACAGAAAGGGTTTGTATATCTTGCCCCATGCAAGACAAGAAGTCAACAGTAAAAAATGACGTGTTTGCAATTAATAACAGTTCCAACATTGAAATATATCGATTATTTTCCTAAACAGGTAGTGGAGTTTGTGGTGGAAGCCATGCTTTTTCAGTTCTTTACATAGCTTTTATATAGTGTTTTTTAAAGAGGAATTATCACCCCCACAATCAATCTAATTAAAATACAGATCTATATTTGGTTTCGTTTTTTTTTATACTTTTGATAGATCTAACAAGTTATAGTGGGAGTTCACGTTCTATGACGTCAGGTACCAATCAACCGACATTTGACCCGATCAATAACGTCAGTCATTCGATTAACCAATTAGTGACCGCCATCTACTTTTGCCTTGTTTTGATTTCTATCGCTGCTATTGTCTGCCAACGGTTCCGCGCAAAAAAGGCCAAACACTCGATTCGACAGACCATTTGATTGGCTGACCCCTCATTTCAAGCAGAACACGAGTTAAATAACAACTCTTCAAGATCCAAGTGCAGTAAAGACAAGTAAAAACGAAATTTTGAACTATGAAAACGAAACGAAATTGGATGTGTGTTTTTTTTCAGATTATCTCACAATGGAACAAAATGTATAATATCCAAAATAACTCAAAACTCTCGCTTTTACAGTAAACCAAAGCATGGACCTCGGAGTAAGTTATTTACAGCAAGTGTACGGTTAACCCATTGAATAACACTTAGAAAATATGTACTAGTCGTACATTGACAGTGACAAGTTTTATATTTCAGAAGTGCCTCGTCAAATAGTGCATACCATTACACTTTTTTTTAAACAAAAAGATCTATTCCTCTTTAAATATTCAATCTTTGGTATAATGGTAAAACAGAAATTGCTGATGTACGTGTATTGAAATAATTACAATTTGCACAAATGTATATATTCAAATAATTATACCCATAAATATAATATTATAGTTATAACTGTTTGAATGAAACATCTGCTGCAGAACAAATAGATCACACATAAATCCGCAGATAACATGGTGCCATATGTTATGTGCAGAATAAAAATTATTTTATTGCCCGTTCAGACCGATTTTATCTTCGCAGTTTGACGCCTGACCTTTGAGAGGTTTAGATTGGGATAATATTGGAGGCATGTCGAACAAAAAATAATTCCTTTCCGAATTATAGACCTCCCGTATTCAGCATCTCAATGGAACACACTCTCGTCGCAGTGATTAACACGCCTTAATCTGTACTGGGAGTTTATTCGGATTAATCTATCGGTAGGTGGCATTGTATTGCCGCAGTTAACTCTCGTGGATTTCTTCAAGGTTTAACAAATCTAGCTAGGTACAAGTTCCTCGACACGCGTGCCACCTACCAGTAAGATTCTCTAAGATGTGCGCTTTTTCTTGGCGCAGTCTGGTATCAACGTCCAGATATATTGTTTCCGGGTTAAACTGGTTGATCCTTGACATCGTGTCACTAGAGGCAGTACGCACGAGAGAGAAAGACAGAGAGAGAGAGAGAGAGAGAGAGAGAGAGAGAGAGATAAATGGGGTTTAACGTCCACTCGACACAAACTATGTCGTTTCGGGACTAACATATGGTTTAATTTTTTTTCAATAATTCGCTTGCGCGTAGGGGTCTTTAGCAGTGGGAGGCTCAAAAGGTCAAGATTTGCAACAATTTTATAAAGACAGATATGTATGACGTAGTTATTGCAGAAAGAACGAACCAAATGATGTCGATTGCATTACTATTTACTTTAAATGGATATTCCTGCAATGTATTTTAGAATTCATGATTTTGCTAAATTATTTAAATAATCCTAGAGTAGTGATGTATGGAAGCTCAAATACGAACTATTTTTTGTTTGAAAAGTTAAGCGGAAGATGAAAATTTTGAAACAAAGAGAAACTGACACCCAACATTAGAAATCAAACAATACGCTTCCTCGAAATCGACACAGTCTGATTATAACACAGATCCTATTTCTTTTCGTTTTTATAGTTCAAAATTTCGTTTTACTTGTCTTTACTGCACTAAGACCTGGGAGAGTTGTTATATAACCCTCGTTCTGGATGACATAGGGAATTAGCCAATGAAACGGTCTGCTGTGACGAGTTTTGGCGTTAGGTGCACGGAACTTTGGGTAGCCCACAAGAAACATTAACGCTGATTGAATAATCAAACTGACGTCATAGGGTAAAAAGTCGCTCGTATAACCTCTGCCGCGACCTTCAACTACAACCGGTCAGATCCTCGTGTAGTAAAGGCCATTAAAAGTATAAAAAATGAAACGAAATCTAAATCTCTATTTTAATCAGATTGGAAATAGACAGCGATAAATATTAGTTTCGAAATATTACGCGGAAGTCGGGTTGTTTACCTCACTGTTACCTAACATAAGAAACCAGCGCATGAAATTCATGGAAATGACAGTTCTGTGTTTTGATTCAGATCAAAGAGATTTTGAGATCTCACATTAAAAATAATAATTGTATTTAATACGTTTCTTCGTCTATATTAGTTATTATAGTATGATAACATCGTTTTGTTTATTTTTGCTGTAAAACTGTTTTGATATACGCTATGGTTTTACCGCCTATTTTCAAAGTAAATAATAATTATAAACTCAGATGCTTAATTAATACACAGCTCGAAACACAACCATTACATTAAAATATTCAAATAATACCCCCAAGAGATAACTATCATTTAATTACCTATTTTAAAATCTATAAAAATAATTATTTACCAAAATTATGATATGCACATGTTGTTTATGAAATAATAAGCTCGTTCAACAATTTACTGCTGTTTAATTTACTTATTCGTGGCATACGAGGCCAACTAGACCGCCTGTTAATCGTGCAGAAAATATAATCTAGTCTCGATCATTATGCTTTCTATTTGTGAACAAGTGTTCAGTGTCAGAGTTGAACTTTGCCCCCGTTGTGCCCATGGGATTGAAAAACATCCCAAACATTCTCAATTGACGAGTTAAAATTAAACTAATTTCGCTGTGAAATTAGTTAGATAGCTGGAAATCGAGTCAACCAATCGCAAGAAAAAAATAAACTCCTCTCGACACGCTCCACCTGTTGTTTTCAGTTACTAAAAATAAACATCACAGACACCGCCCGGTAAATATACACCGTGTCACGCGATGGTATGTAGTCCCACGTCAGGAGGATCCATGACGTAATGGAACCTGTTGTTAATCTATCTCTGATTGGAAGGAACGAAAAGCATTAGCAATGAATTAACCAACCACACACAGTTTTAAAGTCAAAACAAACGTGTCAGGGTACACTGGATATTACACCTTAATCAAAAGCACTGTTTTAATAGAATGTATATTTCGGTAGTCTTTTATTATTTATTTTAGGTACCCAATGCCAGATTACAATGCTTTATTTACATTGAATAGAATAAAATTGGAAACATTGTTACATCTTAAACAGGTTGCATATACACGTACCTGTTGTATTATTTATGTTACGGACCTGTAACTGATTATTCTGGAATACTTATAGTAAGTAGCAAATAATTTATTAACTACTAAAAAATATTAAGACACCCGATCAAACATAAATGTGAAAGAGTGATTCCCGGCTATTTAGGTATGGCTAAAAATGAAGGATATTTGCTACAATACGGCCAACTTGAGCGAATTTTCCTTGGTTCGCTAATGGTGACAAAAGGAACTTTCCTTTATTACGGTTGAGATTAGATTGACAATTTTTTTTTAAATATCCCTTGGAGTTTTACTTGTTTTCGAGAGTATTTTCCACCTAAGTAAATATGCGTTTACGTTATTTTTGTCGTTTAGAGTGTTTTGTAAGACTAAAGCAAATCATACAACACGGCTTCTCTTATTTAAGATAATACATAACTTTGAGTCATTTCAATACATCTTCCTATTGTTAAGCTGACACATCATTTGTTCGGATATAAACCACTAAGATGGGTGGTGGGGGTATATCGATATTCATCACAAAAAACTAGGGGGATATTTACCCTCAATGTGGACAATTCAAATACTACTTAAACCCCACTTAGGTTAACATTAAGAAACTTTTCAGCTACAGGTGCAGACGGCAACATGATAGCAGTAAATAAGTCTCAATGTCGTAAAACTGGCGAAGACAAATCTCACGCGACCCAAGACGTAAATGGGTCTATTGTTGTTACCAGCGTCCTGGAGTATAATCATGGCCGATGAGATAGTTGATTTGAACATTAATTATTACTTGTAACAAAGTTGGAGAAGTTTAATTACACACTTTTACAAATTTGAACAACTCGCCTACCGCGACACCATCTTGAATTTCATTAGTTATCAATATTTAGACGGAGGTAACGAGCGACACACTATAACGGCCTTTTTTTATTAGTGAGGTTCGGGTATAGGTGTAGCGCAATTGGTGGTCCCGGATACTTCCGGTTAGGTATTACGGGCTCCAATTTCGTAACAGAACCACGAGCAAGTATATTCAGCGGTAAGACAAATATGACAATAGCATAATTTAGAATTAAAATTAAGAATTAATATTTATACAAATATGTTGGAATACTGAGAAATCATTGCATTCACGTAATGAATCTAAGCAGTTATATTATAAAATAAGAACGGATCGCTTTTATTTGTATTCAATGGAGCATTAAAAGTGATTTGTAAGCTTAAATTGCACTTTGTCATTTAAAAAATAAACAACAATTATTCAGAATACATTTTCAAACGATATCGCGAATTTGTCGTAAATTTGAGAGAAAATATTATATTCTTCTAAAAATAATTAGTGACTCCAGGTGCAGTTCATTTTACTTTCTACATCATTCGGGACAGGTAACAATGGATGCATGCCAGTGCCACTATTCAATGTTAGGTACTGCACGCTCTCAGATTGAAATGTCTGATCAGTATTTTGTCACGTTGTCAAGGGAAACAAGTAATTTGATTAAGTGTGGTCTTGTGCATGATATTTTATTTCCCGTTCAATAGAAATATGATTTTTGTTAGGCAATTATAATGACCTAATTATGCCTGAATAAAGATACCTTTAAATACTGCATAAACATGCAAATTAAAATATAAATAACAGCGCATTCATATATTGTGTAAAAACTTAAATGACCTCAAAATAAGCAACAACAAAAAACACTAAGTAACTATAAACATTGGTCATTAACAACTTTTGAATAAAATTAATCAATTTGAATAAAAATAAAATATTCACCGGACCATGTCCATATCCGGCATTCCTTTGAAATAAAACGTATTTGAAATATAATTGAGGAAGGTCTATAATTGGTAATTTAAAGTTCGTGGAAAGTATAAAATGATCTAAATGGCTAAGGAAGGTGTAGCTAAGATAACTGGATTATACTAAATCTACAGTAATGTGGAGACTAGAGTAACTTCAGTAACTAATATCCGTGATGGATATGAATGTCACACAAGTATAACAATAAAGCAAATTTTATACATTTAATTGAATAAAATGCGAGTTTAATTATGTTGAAGAGGAGAAGCAGACGCTCGTTAGAAATCGGAAACAATCGGCAACAATCAACAACACTCGTAAAGACCGTAAAAAGTCGTAAAACAAATTAAGTTCTTGGTATTGCTCTTAAAACTCACGGAAGCCGGGCGACAATATTTTCACTCGCCGAAACAATCACAAAACGCATAACAAGGTGAATTGTTCAATCACTCAAGCGTGTTTTCTAGTATATTTGTCGCTTTTAAGGCGCCAATAACGCTATTTTTAATAAATTTGTTATAGACGTAAATTGTAAAGAAATTTTTCCGCTTGCTGCAGAGGTATTAAAACACGGACGAGCGCGGCTCTCCCGTCGCGACACGCGTCCTTCGGATAGTAGCGGTGAATAGACTAAGGAACAACCTCTCGAGTTTCAAGTGACCCGAGTCCATCCTCTATATTGTTGGAGATTTTTATTCACTCTTTATGTTCTTCTTCTGATTGAAAAGACTCAGTTGTAGCTAAATCCTAACTACCCACTTTTACAATGTTGTCTACATATAGGTAAAGACATAATACGTGTATAGGTAAATAATTGACAATTAATCTATATTTGATGTGGGATTGTCGTAGATAATAGGGGGGCTAATTTATAAAATATGCAAGAGGGGAGATAATCTCTTGAAAACTTGAGTTCACCTTTGAACTACATGTAAGCACTTCCTTTTAAATTTCAGTCCAATCAATTGAAATTATCTTATCACAAGTTCTTTTTTTGATTGACGACTTATTGTAATTTAACAGAAAAGTTGTCCCGCCATGGCAGGAAGCCTTAAGTATTTAAATAGAACTTACCCTTTTTATGCGACCGCCTGTAGTCCGTTGGCTGAAGGAAGGGGGTGGGATCGCCCCCCGAGCAGTGAATTTATGAAGGATATTGTGCCCGGGTAGCGGAGTTTCGGCCTACTCTTCGTAGTACACGGGTCACCGTTCCTTTGCCAGACCAACTGTTCTGTACCACTTTCAAGGGGGACAGCGGAGGAGCCCCGGACCTCCTGGTTAGTGATCAACCGTGGCTTCCTAAGGATGTTTGGTTTATAACCACCACCATCTAATCAAAAATGATAAACAACCGGGGAGGGGGGGGGGGCGCCATCCGACCTGTGAATTGATGAGACCAAGGTTTTCTACACCAGTTTTTTGCTTAGATTCTGGTTCTGTGTGGTGATCAGGACTGTCTTTCTATAAATGGGTGTATATTATGACCCTGGAAAACTGTGCGTGTATGGAAGAGTATCGGGGGCGGGGATAAACTTGTGGGAAATAAGTTCACATATAAATGATGATTTACGTAGAGAATCTGGTTGGTGTTTAGGCGTTTGGGGTGTTTTCGGGGGGGGGGGGGATAAAGCGGTGGGGGGACCTCATGTCTACAATTTAGGGGGAAAGGTGATTATTTTGACATAAATGATGACCATAATATATATTAATATAAAACATTAATTTCTAAGACTGCCCAATGCCTACCTTAAAATACGTGTTTATGAGGCCCCTGGACAACTGATTTGTGATGACGTGGGGTGGAGGTTGCAGGTGTGTGTGTGTGTGGAAAAGAGGAGTGGGTGGTGTTATAGGTGTGCGTGTGTGGTGTTACAGGTGTGAAAAGTGATTTCTCGTTAGCTTTTTCTTTTAATACTAATTTCGTCATTCAAAATATTACATTATATTGGTACTTTTCAAGAGATCTGGAAATGTAAATTAAAAAACCCAAAGTAAACAAGAGGCATGTTTAGATATTAGTTTATAGTATTCATTAACAGATTCAAATTCAAAGTTCATAAAATGAGCGGGATAAATATCATTTTGATGACTGATCAACAGCTCGCATATATATAATATCCTTTTGATATGCTTCACATACCCATTAACATTGTAAATCTTGAATCCAGTCATGCATCGCACTGTCATCTCATCGCACTGTCTCCATATTGTTGTAGCAAAAGACTACCCCGAGTTGTACGTGACAAGGAGTAGGTCGCCTGTCGAACCTCGTGGGGGGTTTTTCCGGGTCCTTTGATTACCTCCCACTGCTAAAGAGCTCTACGCGCAAGCGAATTATTAAAATGACCTAGTTGGTGTCGAGTGGACCTAAAATCCGATTTCTTTCTCTCTCTTTCTCCCTCCAGAAATCTTACTTCTAGTGTTGTCTACTGATTTAAATCGCCTTTCGCCGTACATGGTAAAAAGCTTCTTTTTTTTTTAAAAAAAAACCAGCAATTACGTCATCAGAAACATCATTTGTCTGTTCCAGAGACAGACAGATAGTCATTACCACTGAAAGTATGAAGGCTGAGATATTCCCCACACCTTCCATACTAATCTTGAGTGGATCAAAAAATATATCAAACCAGGAGGACACCGAAAATAGCTTAACTATATACTCAACTTCGTATTGCAAAATAATGGAAGCGCTGAAATAGACATCTCAATTATTCTCCTCGCAAAACGAGGATCCAAAACACATTTTGATCGATAAAGAGACGGGCAAAGGTAGAAAATATCATTAAAGGCGACTTACATCAGTATATGACACTAGAAGAAAGTTTTTTATGTGAAAAAATAACAGACCGTTCTTTATTACCCCCTTGCCGTAGTAGTCTTTTCCTGCACATTGATTTAGAGAAGCTGCAAAACCAACGATCGAATAAGATGACCCTACAATACATGAGTCACTTGGATGAAGATTTACAATGTGAATGTGTATATGTAGCATATCCATAGGATATATGCGAGCTGTCGATCAGCAACCGCCCATATTATGAGGTTAAATTTTGAATCTTCTGATGAAGACTAAGAATAAGCTAATATCTAAACATGTCTCTGATTTACTGTATTTTTGATTTACATTTGCAGATCTCTTGAAACGTGCCAGTGAATGCCGACATAGGTACTTAACGAAAAAGCTAACGAGAAACCACGTTTACTGTCAATTTTGAACTAAATGATTTTTATGCCCCAAAATACATGCTGCTCCCTACCCCCCACAACGAAAACCGTATACATATCAAAGACGTTTCATAAAGCTCTAAAGGACCAGGGGATCACGGTGGCTAAGTGGATAAGGCGCTGGTTCGCTAGCCTGGAGGTCGAGTGTTCGATCCCTGCATTGGCCGAGAAAGTTCATCTCGATTTTCCGGCGTGATTTCCACTTATCAGTGATGCAGAAGGAGGGCCTGACAAGGACAGCTGCCTAGTCGTTCGGATGGGACGAAAAACCGAGGTCCCGTGTACAAATTGGAGTGCACGTAAAAGATCCCTTGGCAGTTGGAATTCGATATAAGAGTAGGCCGTAGTGCCGCTGCCCGGGCAAAATTTCCCTCATAGCACACTGTTGGCGTATGCCCGTCTTCAATTGGCCCAGGTTAGGTGCTTAAGCGTAGGACGTTAAACCCCATTTCATTCATTCATTCTAAAGGACCATCACCATTTAAATGAATATGAACACATTTCTCGCCAATCCCCCCCCCCCCCACCGTCTTGTTTCTGATTCTACGCGAATGTGAACTCATTCCCCACAAGTTTACCCACGCCCCGCCCTCCCACTTCCACATACCACCCCAACTCGGCCATAAATCAGTTGTCCAGGGGCATCATGCACGCGTATTTGAAGTTGGGCAGTCCTAGAAATGTATGTTTTATTAATATAAAATATGATCATCATTTATGTCAACATAATCACATTTTCCACAAATTGTAGACATTAGATTCCCCCCCCCCCCTCTCGAAAACTCCGCCTCAAACGCCTGATCGCCACCCATCTACGCCAATCATTATTTATATGAATGTGAACTTATTTTCCGCTAGTTAACACCACCCACCCCACCCCACCCCCTTCACACACACACACACACACACAAACTCTTCCACGCCTTTAACCCCCAACCCACAAAAAGTTGTCCAGGGGCATCATATACATCTATTTTGGAGATTGTCAATCCTCGGAATTTATTTTATTATTATATAACATGACCATCATTGTAGGCATTGGACTCCCCCCCCCCCAGATCACGAAAACGTCCCCTTAAACAGATCCGGAATCTACGCAATAATCTGGTGTAGAAAAACTAATACCCCAAACTACTCGAAACACAATTAACACATATATAAATAAATAAAACGGTTGATTATTATTTTTGATTAGATAGTTGTGGTTAGAAATCAAATATTCTTAGGAAGCCACGGTTGATCACTAACCAGGAGTTCCGGGGTTCCAGTGTTGTCCCCCTTGAAGGAGGTACAGAACTCTGGGGTCTGCTGGCAAAGGAACGACGTCCCGTGTACGACGAAGAATAGGCGGAAACGCGGCTGCCCGAACACAATATTCTTCACACGGTGCATAATGTATGCCCATTGACGCGATTGGTGCAGAAAATAGCATGAATTTACAAGTATTATATAATGAATACCATTTCTCAACAAAAGGTGTGATAATCGTTTTTAAGAATAAAAAAATACAGTTAAAATCGTCGCCCAGAATCTGTATGACCCCTAATAATCGATTTCTAATTTCATATTAATTAGAACTAATGTTAATAATCGTAAATACGAGAAACGCCTGAGTCGAAAAACTATTAATACCTGTAATTTGTGCAAAAGTCAATGTGATAATGTCCGCATTAATGGCCTTTTTTTCAGATTTTTCAGCAATAAAAGGTGTAATTATTTACTATAAAGTTAAAGTGACCATGGAACGCGAAATCATGTTGCTTTATTGCGGCATTCTCTTCCTCTACATCCGCTGATTTGTTTCATAAACCTATTCCAAAATGGAATAATAAACGAACCCAATTGTAGATCGCGTAAAAGTGTTTTACCATTTTAATTTGGGTTTTGTTTTGGCCCTTGGTGTGGCTATATGTTAGGTGGGTTAACCAGTTATCGCGCTTATCAAAATGAATTCTTTAATATTTCATTAAGTAATTACAGCTCATTTTATTTCCGTTACGCCCCATTGATATGCGAGTTTGTCAAACAATACTCTTCTGAACCCACCAGGCTAGTGCTGTGGCTGAAATCTTGGACGGACAGCGGCGCATTCACACCTTCGTCAAAATCCAAAGGGTGACAATTGTCCGTGTGGAACCCAAGAATCTGCTCTTAAGTAGTTGACATCTTACCTGTCTGGTCGAACGCAATCACATGTAAAATAAATGAATGTCCACAAATGGGCTTTTCTAAAAAATTGTGGAATGTCAAAAGATTTCGTTCTACAAAGTGCTTCAGAAATATCTGACCATAGTATAATCTATCTTGTGCGTAAACAATTTCATAAGTTCCTGATATGAGGACGGCTTATATTTAAATTAAATGTCATTACAATATACTACGCTTATTAATAATATAGACTATCCTAATATAAGTATCTCTCCAAAATTATAACATTACATTCCATGATATAATGGACATTCCGTATAGCTGGTGTGCGTCTTCAGTGTTTTTAAAACCACTAATCTCACTAAGTATTGATTTAGCAACTAAAAAATCACAAAAGAAATCATTTGGAACATTTCTGATTCTATTCTTACTAATTCATAAAGAAAATGTTTCCTTTAATTCATTTATAAATACGTTTTAAAATATGTATGAATAATCCAACACGATAATTCACAATTATCAGACACTAATTATGTAGTCAGTTTTATCATGAACCTCTCCATGTCTTTAATTCTCCGATCGTGTTTACTTTTCTGCAGGATGAGGTTTTGTATAATACTTGCGTTTTTATTCACCAAAAATATTTTGGCGCCTGGTTTTGATCACAACAGACGACAATTTCCAAAAGAACAATGCAACATCTTGAGAGAGAGAACTGGCGGAATAGTGCGGTTACCATATTTATCGTCTCTTGGTTCCTGTTGAAGAAATTTTAAGAAATATAGCATTTTCCGCCAAGAAGCAAATCTTCAATTATAGCATCTCTTGTACGGATAATTGTTACGAAAAATCCAGCTCAGTTTGGCCGCAAGGTTCTACTTGTCGCGGAGGGATACCCTCTACAGTAGAAAGAAATCCGGAAAGCTTTTTCACTTTTTTTAATAGAAGAGTTAATTGAACGTCGAGTAAAGTAGGCCCCCTGCGTAACACCACGTTATGGCCCGGAGGAAAGACAAATACTCAAAAAACGTGTACATCTGTTCTTTTCTAAATCATGCGTTCTTCGCTTTCCACGGTTTACAAAAATCAACAATATAACTCGATTCTCGTGCTGTTGGATAAAATCCAATATGAACTTGTGAAAAAAGTGATGATAATAGTGGATAAGGTCTAGAGATGAAAGTGTTTGAAGGTGATCAGGGAGTTAATTTGTTGCTTCCAGATCTTTAAATCAGGCTAATTTCTAACAAGACAAGACAATCTGTTCTACAGTTAAACAAAAATCTGCTTTCAAATAGGACCCTGGGCTATAAGGGGCGGTAAGCGTTGCTTAAAAGCATAATCGTCGAATTCATGTTTTGGAGGCTATGTAGGCATGTCGGCATTGTTTATGGATGTCTTTGGTCCCTAATGTTTTTCATTTTGTATTTTGTGAGATCATTATAAGTTAAAAGTCGATTTAGTAAACCAGGTCTCATCTGTTAAGGGGGTAGTTTTTTCTCACAGTTCTAAACAGGCGATAATGATATCATCCCATATATTTAAATAAAAAATTAAATTATTTTGTTGCCATTTTATAATATTGTAGTGTAGTATATTCTACTACTTCATATTTGGTTGAGGTACAAAAATAACGGGACACGAAGAACGAAGCTATACATATTCCACAAATGATGTTAAACGGTGACGTCATATTATCTGGAAATTCCCATTCGATTGAGACCACTGGCGTATTTCTCCGAGCTTAAATTGTTTGAAATTAGAGTTAAAACGGAAAAGATTGAATGTAAATGATTTTAGTTACATTCAGTTTACATTATTATAATCATATGCGTTGCGATCCATTTATTAGCGATTTAGCTCCTTTAATATTCCCACCTTTTACTTGTATTATTTGCATTTACTAATGTTGACATATTATTTATATATTAATGAATTAAATCAGACCTTTAAAAGAATATAGCTTCGTGTTGATCAGTTAAAATACTCTTATCATGACATACTGTTTAATAAGGAGAAGACATTGATAATGTCTGTCTTATCAATTTTAATTTTCCAATGTAATGTCGATGCGATGGTAAGTTTAAACTAAACGAATCTGCTGACGTCGACTGTTGGAGTTGATAAATGTATCAGTGTGTAATTGCTTGTGATTTTGTCAGCGATATCACTCTAGGCGGAAGCGGATGTAAAGTCTCAAGTAACGAACGATGGTTTGGTGTGAATTGGGCAATGACTTGGCATTATCATTGGCTGTGTTCAGTATACAACTAAGAACACCACAGTAATAAAAAAAAATATACAATTGAAACCGGTAAAATATATAATACGGAATATGAACTGTATTTCGGTGCACTCTAAGGCTTATTTGTCGCGAACTATGTTAGCTTGGGCTATTAAAAAATGAATAACGCCTATGTAGCGTTGTAGTGTAGCTTATAATCCGGAATCTGTCTATGGTTCTGTAGGAAAATTTTAGTAGGGGAAATCTTTTTGAAGAAATGCTTAGTAGGTGGCCCAGTCAGTATTTTAGACTTGGGACGTGTGTAGTTCATTCTCCTATGACGCCATGAAAGATGGCCGACGACGTTATATCAATTTCATATTAGTTATATCAATTTGATTGTAACTGCTACAGTTTTCTGTCAATTTCAATGAAATGATGGTCGTAATTGAGTTATTTCAACGAACTAAACTGACAAATATATTTATTAATAAACTTTTATTAATTTTAACGAAAACAAATACCTAATTTAAAGTGACAGTGTGAAATAAGATCTAAAATATACAAAAATAACAATTAATTACAATGGTATAACAATAAGAAATCCGTTGATAATTCTCAAAAAAGCTTTATACGAGTTCCACATCAGAGTCTTTGACAATCATACTTTGCAAAATGAACAGCGGCGTAACTCATCGACTTTGCACACTTAAAGGAGCTAAATCGCTAACATTTCGGACCTAGAAATTCACAAAAGTGGGTCGCAACGCATATAATACTGTAATATGAATGTATATAAACTGATTTACATTTAATAGTTTCCGTTTTGACTCCAATTTCAAATCAGTTATGTTCGACGAAATAAGCCAGCAGTCGCAATCAATTGCACATTTATAGCGTAGTTATTCCAGTCTACATAACTCCGTTTGGTTTGGTGCAGTGTGTCTAGCCCCGTCCCTCGAGTCCCTCAATACAACTGGGGTTGAAGCGCATTATGGTACACGATTCGTGTACAAATGTTAAATAAGCTATTTTATCTTGAATATCGGATTTTAGAAGCTCATCTTTTCTCGGTAGGTTTACATCACCAATGTTGATTTAAATTGACCAATAATTAGTGTTTTCGATGTCGAAGATTTTGGAGGATTTTGAGTTACGGACTTAGGTCCTTTGGTACAGACCCAAGCACCATTAAAGTAATCGGGGTACTTTTGTACATTGAATTGCGTAACCAAATAACTTTGGGTATTTTAAAGCCAAATTGACATGGATCTAAATGAATGATTACATTTTCAAGATCATGATAAAGATAGTACATGTATGTATAAAAATATCTCTCACCATTATTCCACCACCCCGATTCGAAATGGAGTTAGCAGACATATTACTAGCACCAATAAAAACCTATTTAGTGGTAGTGTTGGTTTGTTGCTGGTGCGTTATCGTTGCGGTAGTAGCAGTGGTGTGTATGTTTGTATGGTATTTGCCTTTCGAGATGGTGGTCCTATAATTAACTAGTTAAATGGTTTAAGGTGACCCGTCATAAATTTTTGAACTAGTGTAGATAACTTTGTTATTCACGAATGGATAGACTTTGTTCCGAAAGAATGATGACAGCATGGTACCAAGCAGATAAATCTTTGCAAAGTAAAAATGAATGTTCTATATTCAGTCATTATTAGATATAACACTTGTGTGTGAGTTCGTTCTCTCTCTTTCGTCATACACTGTATTTGAATTATATATCGGGCAAACCTTTTTTTTTTTTTTAAGTTGCCAACTAAAAACCCCAGAAAAACAGCGTACAGAGTCTAAAAAAAACAATTAAAAGGCGGAAAATTTATTTCGGATTTGTAACGAAAAGGTTCTGTGCATAGCCGAGGGCTACTATTGAATTGGACACCCTTCCGAGAAATCCCACAACTTAGTAGAACTTGTCACTGGAAATAAAACCAACCAAACATCTATGTTTACACAGCAGAAATCATACCCCTTTTAGAACATTTTCTCCCCAAAATTAAAATTTCAGACGTGAAAAGGAAGGAGAGATTTTTTGACGTTATTCGGTGTGCGTTCAATACCCTTGTAGCATGTGTTCTTGTTGACAAGGTTGTCATAACAGTTGGTGGTCACAAAATGTCTTTCGATTTACAATAACCTTAATACTTCTAGTTAATATTAGCCCGGGATTAACCACGCATTGACATATCCATGTATCTGTACAGAAAAAAAGGCAGTAGCTTGTGCTTGTGAAATGATATATTTGCAAAAATATCTTGATTAATTTCAAGGCAGACGTACTATACTTTTATTCCCCCGATACGTACCGTGATTCTTCTCAGTTTACTGGAGTGGACGTTAATAAACCGCATTCCTCTCTCTCTTCTCAGTTTTACAGAAACAGTTATTTATAATTTGGATTAAAACTACGCCATTATCTTTTTTACAACTCCACAAATTGTAGATCATGAATTAGTATGTATATATTCATTTTTTTAATTAAAAAAATGGCGAAAATACTAAAAATTGCTACTGAACGCACGGAACGTGTACTTTTTCCGAAATAAAATATTAGCTGTGTTTGCTGACGTGTTTATTTGATACCTAAATAAAGAACCATTTCATCTTTTTAAAATTGTCTTTTGTTTACCAAAATCTATATGTCAACATTACAGTTTTCGGAAATGACGAGAAAAATATCAGGGAAATATAAAATTGATAAAAATGGTAAAATCACAAATTCTACCCATTCACATGAATTAACCATTAAGGGAGAGAGAGAAATGGCGTCCACCCCACACAAACTAGGTCATTTTGGGACTAACATATGGTTTAATTTTATTACAATAATTCGCTTGCGCATAGGGGTCTTTAGCAATGGGAGGAAACCGGAGGACCCGGAGAAGACCCACGAGGTTGGACATGCGCCCCTAATCCTTGCCACGTACAACTGGGGATTAAAAACCCCGCCAGTTGACTCAATGACGGGCTTTATGATACAGTAGGCACCATACGATTACATCATGTGTACCTATTTCAAGAATACTCATGATGGCAGATAGCCGCCATGTTTAATACTACGCTCGTCTCTCAGAGACGAAAACTTAATTCGCTATAAATTGTAAAAAAATTTACCTTTGTTAGGTTACAATAGTTCTAAACATAAACATTTGCTAAAAATTTGCAAAAGAAACAGTATAAATATTTGAAACTGGGGGGTCAACCAATTTACTCAAAGTTCTACGTTGCAACATCCGCATAACTCCCACGAGTCTATTTATATCTAAAATAGCACCGACTCTTCACAGAGTGAAATGAAAATAGTAACAAATTCAAGATGGCTGCGCCCATGGAAGAAGGTTTTTTAGCAGCTGTACAGTTTTCTAAAGCTAATTTAGGCGTCACTACGATTAAACTTAAAGATAAACAAATAGAAACATTGAAAGCTTTATATAATGGAGAAGATTGTATAGCTATACTACCTACAGGATATGGAAAAAGCCTCATTTTCCAACTTTTACCGATCAGTTTAAAAGTAGTGCGACAGTAAACAAGATGGCCGCCATCTGCTATCGTGTTTGATCTCGGAGTAGTCAAGCACTGATGTGTCGTATGAGTAGGCACGTGCTAACCGTGATAACCATTCGGCCACCCCCCCCCCCCCTCGAAACCCGAATTAACCATTGACGAACTGCGTTAAACAATTAATAACTACTGAGATCGATATTAGTTACATTAGGAATTTTGTTGTGTAGTAAAGCCAAAGGAACTAAAATATAATTCAATTTTAATTTTATAAATTTGCTTGAGCACATGAGTCTTTAGTCGTGGGGGGATATTGGAGGACAACCTACTCCTTGTCACGTATGCCCCCTTTCAGACTCCATAAGCTTGATTCTCTTTCTTTGTAATCGAATATCGTACAGCTTACTTTATGTTTGAGAGGAAACCGGAGGACCCGGAGAAAACCCACAAGTTTAGACGGACAACCTACTCCTTGCCACGTACAAGCAGGAAATCGAAACCACGCCATTTGCCTTAATGACTGACTTTATGATCCAAGCTATACCACTACACGCAAAACCAAAATCTAGAAGAAAAACCTCCGGACAAAACAAAAAATAGACATTACAAAAAAACACAAAAGCAAAAAACAAAAAAGAAACAAATATCAAATCATTAGCCACTGGACACCTGATTATTTTCTGAAGTTAGCAGTCCTTTTAAATTTTATCATTTCTGTGGCCGTGGGACACTTCTGGTCAGGAGGATTCATATCACGTTTCCTTCCCATTTTAGACTTTTCGAATTTTTGTTCATATCTTCCACTACACAGCTGAAAACCAAGCTGTCATTCATCTCACCCACCCCTTGTACATCATTTCCAAATCAAATTGTATGCCCCCTTTTAGACTTCATAAGCTTGATTCTCTTTCTTTGTAATCGAATATCTTACAGCTTATATTATGTTTGGGGGGAAATTGGACGACCCGGAGAAAACCCACAATGTTGGACAGACAACCTACTCCTTGCCACGCACAAGCGGGAAATCGAAACCACGCCACCTGCCTCAATGGCAGACTTCATGATCACAATAACGTTGCATTCTTCCAGTTGACATTGTCGCAAAGACACTAACGCTCTCGTCGGTGACAATTTATAGGTTAAATTCCAATTGATAAACAGTGTAAGGGGAGCAACTCTATTTAGTAGCCCCTCAAGTTGACCACAGTTCCGCATTTACATCCCGCGTTGACGCTATGGTAAATAATCTCCTCGTTAACCGACTTTTTCTAACCTTTCCATACATTTTCATTGGGCTGAACGCTTTCTACGTTCTACAGATGAACAGTGTGAACATCATGCCCTAAAGCATGTGTAGGGTTCACGTAACTATCTTCCATACATTTCAACGTAACCCACTTCTCATCTCTGATACTTCTTCATTACAAAATCAGGAATATTCGCCAAAACCAGACAGAAAATATAAATTCAAACCCTTTGATTTTATTCTAGAACAAGAATTCAGCAACAATCACCGGGCAAAAGGTGAGTAAAATTCCCAGTCTTTCAAATAGTCCAGTAATAAATGAAATTTAAATGACAGTTACTTTGAGACGCTGCATACCAATTTTACTTGAACGGTTTTAAGTGTGGAAATGTTTATCGAATATGGTGTAAATATTTGATATAATTTGAAACGTTGTATTTAGAATAAAACAGGCGTTAGGCAAGAGCTAAATCTGCCAATTCTAAGTCTTTCTTTGGGCCTTATATGCTATATAAACTATTAATTTGACTTTTATTAACATAATCAACTACCAACTACATTAGAACGGTTCGGATATTTAATGATTTAATGATTTAATTTAAAACATAGTGAAGCGAGGCTTAGCTTCAAACAATCAATACGGTAGTAACAATTCGTGTAAACATCTTGTCGAATCTCCAAAGGCAGTATCTTCGCTCAGAATAACGTAATTTTCAATACACTGTATATTCCTTTTTGAACTATTAAAACAAGAACGACCAGCTCTTTGTCTAAATCTTACATAATGCACACTTTAATGGTTGAATGAGAGACAGAGTTTCGACACAGATCTCATAACAGTTCATCAAAGGCTGGTTTCAAATTATTGATATTACTGGCTCTTCTGAGATAACTCAATTTTTTTTTGATTTCAACACAATTTGTCAGGTAAGTTGTGTTTAAGTTTAAGGTGACTAATCAGAGTTTCTTAAATACGATATTTCGATAATGGCTGTATTGTCGGGCAACGAAAGCAGTTAACGGGATACATTTATAATAAACACTTATACCTGATGACGGTCGACAAATCACGATATGACTATGAGAAATAATTAGGAATCAATGAGGGGAGGGGGTAAGCGTAAACATAAACAAAGAAGATACCGGTAATCAGATGATGATTAGATGTTCAGTTCGGATGAGACTAAAACCGAGGTCCCGTGTATACAAGAACCCATGACAGTTGTTATTCAACAAATTTCCCCTTATGGCACATTGCATGGCGTATGCACGTCTTGATTACCCCAGTCGATGCAAACCTGTAATACAGTTAAATCCTATTTTATTTCGATTCTACAACATCTGTAAAAGACAGGTTGCCAAGCAACGAAACATACGCTTACAGCAGCTAAATCGTCCGGGTGGTCAACAAGAGTTAGTTGTCGCAAATTGTTACTTTTTCCGATAATGAAACATTTATAATACACTAAAATCTGATTAAGAGTAATAATTCATTAAATAGTTATTATAAAATCAGAATTTGTTTGGCTTTGATAAATTCCCCCTTTATACTACTAATGTTCAGTATACGAAAGATTTAATATCATGGATTTAGCTGTTCAAGATATCAAAATCCATTGTTAAACACTGTGTATCAATCTAAAGTCAATCCGACGATAACTTAAGCCTCTAGACCGTTTACAAGATTTTTTGCTTCTTATGACCATCCATACACAGTGTGTATAAATTTTAAGTCATTCGGATATTAACTTTGGCCTCTAGAGCCAGTGGCCTGAGGCGACAGTTGCTGGAAGGACTATAAGGGCCTGTTTAAAATGGCGTGGGCCTAATTAATTTCGGGTCAGGGCCTATATCCTGGTTCCCGTTGGGCTTAAACCACACCCCCTAACATTCATTGTCTATGCGTTTTTAATCGTATAAGACAAATTTAATTTTTTACAAAATCTTTGGGCCTGAGGCTGCAGCCTCATCAGCCTCAATGAAAATCCGCTACTGTCTAGAGCACACACAAGGTTTTTTGAAGTGATCAAGGGCCATAACTCTGAAAATCGATAGCCTTCTGAGTTCCATGACCTTAAACACGGATGTAAACTTTAGATTCAATAGCGTTTACAAAAATCGATATGATTCTTTGTCTTATGACCTTACACAGTGTGTATAAATTTTAAGTTCTAAGTGAATCGGATGTAAACTTTAGATTCAATAGCGTTTACAAAAATCGATATGATTCTTTGTCTCATGACCTTACACAGTGTGTATAAATTTTAAGTTAATCGGATATTAACTTGCGCCTCTAGGACGCCTACAAGTTTTTTTTAAGTGATCAAGGGCCATAACTCTGATAGTAATTATCGAAAATCGCAGAAAATCAATAGGCTGAAACACTGTGACCGACGGACGGTGGCGACGACAATATGCGATGACATTTCAATGTTGGCGTATAAAAAAGGCTTTTAGATGACCCTAATTATGTTCTCGCGTGCATATCAATAAAATCAATAACACAAACTATCTTTGTAACAAAAATAATCAAAGCAGTTTATTATATAATCGCAAGGAAAAGAATACTAGAAGAGAATACATATATATGGACGATTTTAATGCATTAATATCAGCTTATCTCTACTATATTGACTATAATGAAGGATACAAAACAATACGCATCGTAGTTTGTAAAAGTCTTAAATATACCATAATAAAATGTTCTGTATTGTAAAGGTCTAAGAAATATATATGTACATGTAAATGTATTCTATTTTAAGATTTCACATTGCATATAAATGCATACACTTTGAATTGAATTACACCAATCTAAATGTTCAATAGCATGCATTTGGTACCTTGCTACAAAATACTGTTTCCTGTAGACTAGATTATCGTTTTAGCGAGCGATTCGATCGCCTGAAGAACACTATGTATTTGATTCTCCGGTCTGTTAATGGAGGTTCATCTGGATGAAAACCCCAATTATAGCTATATATTCGAACTTAAAGCTGCGACTTTTGTTCGTGTCTCTTTCTTTTGTTCCCGACTTCATTAAATCGGTTTAAACAGAAACGTAGGACGTTAAGGCCGATGGCATTGCAGTTCTTACTTTTGTTCGTTGTTACCAGGAGCCACGGTGGCTCAGTGGGTTGGACGTTGGCTTGCTAACCTGAAGGTCATGTGTTCCATGTCGGTGGTGTTTGCCGAGAGAAATTTATCTGGCTATACCGGCGTTGTTCCTAGTTTTTCAGAGGTTCAGGACAGGGGGACTGGCAAGGTAGAACGTATATTAGTTCGGATAGGACGAAAACATTCACACGGACGTAAAAGAACCCTTTGGTAGTTTGAATTCAATATCAGAGTAGGCCATGGCGCCGCTGTCCGGGCATATATACTGTGTGGATTATACAAAATGTTATAGAACCGATGTGTAGCACATCATGTTTCAGACCCACTATAAATGCAGTATAATTGTAATTATTTCACAGTCTATGATATTTTCATATGTTCGACTGGATGCTCGAAAATATTACCGAACCAAGGGATACATTTTTAAATCTCTTTTTCATGACAGAAAGCCACCCGGGTCACTAAGAGAAATGTAGGTTACAAGGCAACTAAAAATAGGTCCCAGGCAGCCAAGTCGTTTATGAGTTTGTTCCCGTGTAGGTAACTGGGGCAAGAGTAAAAGCCTGCATAGTAATAATTCTTTAAAAAAAATTAATTCGATTAGGTTTTTCTGGTGCTCACACTCTATGTACAAAAATCTCTAGAGGTCAACACAATTTTTCAAATTGATTAAGTGTGATAGCTTTGACAGTAGTTATTGGAAATAGGAGAAGAGAGACGGACAGGTGTGAAGATAACATTTCAATTTTGGCGTTTACAAATTGTGGTACACTATTTAATATATCATCTAATAAAACTTTTTAAGTGGTTGCACTATTACACGTTAATAAAGGCGGTATTTTTATAAGTGAAATATTCAATAGTTTCCAACACCGTTGCAACAAATAACCAATGTACCCTGCCTAACAAACTATAGCTTTCGCCACTTTGTGTCACCAAGACAGTTCCTATTTATCGTAGAATGAGACACCATTAATGAAAGATGTCATACAACCTTAAATGAATTAAATATTTACAGATTTCCATCATGTGAACCACAAAAGGGAAGAAACATGAGCTCTTAAAATAATAATAAACTAAGGAGAGGGCAAGAAAGAATAAATAGGCATAACATCAAAGTAAATAAATAATATCCACCCAGTAAACTAGCATCGCTCGGTTTATGGCTGGGCTAAGAAGAGTAGATACTAGAAATATAAAAAGATAGGCTTACATATTATATGGGTAAAACTACATTAAAACATATAATATTTACAAAAGATTACTCTATCTACCACTAATTTACACGGCATCCTATTATAAGGTGAAAAGCGTTGCATTGCTTAAAGATGGAATTACTTCCCTTGTTTATAGAATGTTCTGATGTTTTCAGAGTTTTTCATTAAATTCAAGCGGATATAACACAACTTCATACATAAATGTACAAAATATTGTGGTATTTGCACTATGTTTCTGGAATATAAGCGTGTACATTCCCTTTAAATACAGCACATTCACAAAAACGTCCGTCACACACTAAACATTCTTATTTACCCCTGTTTAAACACATATTAGTATTGTTTACAGAAACGCCCACAATACAAAATAGCTCTTGCAGATCATAGTTCTGGAACCTTAATTCGATACCCGTTGTTTATGTAACATTATTGGGTTGGGTAGGTAGAGAATAAATTGAATACTATTTTCAGTTGGTTCCTTGAAATATGCAGCTATTACAAGTTGGAATGTTTATAGTGCATACATTATCCACACAAAATTCACAGAAATACGTAACGTGAGATGAGATTAATAAGCGTCAGTCTATTTCACACAATTTTATAGCAGAAAAATAAAAAATTCGTAATCCACAGCTCACAAGCCAGTATTCATTTTTGTCTTCTACACATAAATCACGTAGATACATTAGTTGCTTCTTACATACTGTTCACAATCATGTATATCAAAACTTGATTTATTTTTTAATGTAGCACAAACATCAGACACGCCAAGGACAACACTCCTAAAAGTACCGACATAACTTCGTTTTGATTGGAACCTATAAGTAGAAAATGTAAAATTGATATCATGGAGTCAACACAATTAATCATAATTAAATATACCCTGATAGAGTACATGGATTATGTTTTATTTGATCATTTTAAAAATAATACAAAACAGACAATATTAAAGGACCTAAGTCCGTAACTCACAATCCTCCAAAATCTTCGACATCGAAAACACGAATTATTGGTCAATTTATATCAACATTTGTTATGTAACTTATGGGTAATAAATGAGCTTCTGATATTCCATATTTAAGATGAAATAATTTATCAAGCATTATTACACGAATCGTGTACCATAGTGCGTCTATCAGCATCAATTGTAATAAGGCACTGGGAGAACGAGGCTAAAATATCCCACAAGTCAATGCGCCTGTTCATATCCTTGACGCGGATTCTACACAAATGCTGTAATAAAGAAGTATTGTAAGTGATCCATGGCCAAACATTTCGCTTCCGGTGTAGACTGGAATAACTAGACGCTAGCAATCACACATCGATTGGGATACCTCGCGTATTTCGCCGAACATAACTTTTTTTGGAATTAGAGTAAAAACGGAAATTATTTAATGCAAATCAGGTATACACATTCATATAACATTATTATATGCGTTGCTACCCATTTGTGTCCATTTCTAGGTCCAAAATGTTAGCGACTTAGCTCCTTTAAGCAATTGTTTTATAACTAGTAAATAAAGATTGTGACAGGACACAACAAATGAAATTAAACTTACCAGATCTCCCTCTCACGGTTTCGTATCGTCCTCCATTACCATCAACTACGTGTATTCTATAACAATACTTTTCATCACTTCCGTCATGACATTGGACCACTTTATTACACTCATCCGATTTAGGCACACACATCTGTTTACTATCACACATAAAATACTGTTCATTGCATTTCGTCAGGTTAAAATGTGAAGGCAGGGCTGCAAATATAAATATGTAGGGTAAAATTTGGGGAAGAAATAGGTGGTAGTAGCCCTTCAATTAAAATATATCAAAAAATATTTTACATTACACATTTATTTTAATAGCTGCCTTCTGATTAATATGGTCATAATTTTTATTACCACATTCGACTTTCATCTAATAGTAAGTGCAGGAGGACCGCACTACACGCAAAACTAAAATCTACAAGATAAGCCTCCAAACAAGACAAAAAATCGACATTACAAAATAAACACAAATACAAAATACAAATATCAAATCATTAGGCACTGGACACCTGACAATTTTCTGAAGTTCGGAGTCCTTTTGTCATTTTTGTGGATGTGGGGCACTTCCGGTCAGGGGGATCCACATCACGTTTCCTTCCCATATCCCACGTTTTTTTACGCTTTATTTTAGACTTTTAGATTTTTGTTTCATATCTTCACTATAAACGGCTAAAAACCGAGCTGCCATTCATCCGACCCCCACCCCCTAATCATCATCTCCAAATCAAATTGTATGCCCCCTTTCAGACTTCATTATAGCTAGATTCTCTTTCTTTGTAATCGAATATCGTACAGATAGTTTGATACTTAGACTAGTATTAATTTTATCCAAATGATTGAATTATGAACTTTTACAATACTTATTCAGCACAGGATATGCCTTCTACATTTTCAGCGATTATAATGGCCATCCATGTTAGTCGTGTAATTGGTTTTATTAACTGGACAATATATTGCCCCAAAACAAAAGCTATACATAATAACGATATTTTGTTGTCGTTGCATCAGTCAAAATCTCCTCTGGATTATCACACACTGTAATAGGAATATTTTCAATTATTTTGTATGGAACTTACGTGGACATGATACTTTGTTGCATTCTTCTTCTTCCCAGTTTAAACCTTCACATGGTTCACCACCAGCAACTGGTTCAGGGCTAGAACACGTTCTTTCACGTCTCTTACTCCCTCCTCCACAAGCTTCAGTACAAGCAGCCCACGCTCCCCAACCGCTCCACTTACCATCGACTAAAGTAATAAAATAACAGTGAGGCACACTTATAGATAACAGTCACTACTGACTAACAAATGTATTGTCTTATTAGCAGAATCCTTATCGCCCTCCTTAACATGAGCAGAAAGTATTCATTATTTGTAGAATCAAACTACTCTCGCTCAATATAAATCAACGTTTTCGTTTCTAAAATCTTGACCAATCAAATTGCTGATCTCCGATGGATCTATTATCGAACGTAGTCAAGGTATTCTCGGCATAACGTTATGCACTCAATGCACAACTTTCACTTAATTACAATCAAAGCTCCCTGTTCCACAGCATCGATAAATCAAATTGCTTATCTCAGTTTAGCCCAAGCTGAAAATGGGCATCATCCAACCCATTCAAGAGGGACAACGACTTACACAATATCGCCAATCTCTAACTAAATACTACCAAATACCCCCATATTCTACCCCAGTATTGTGAAAAAACAACAGAATACTTCAATTATATATTATATAAAAAAGAATGAATTAATTCGTGGAAAACTTGAAAAGATGGTCAATGTCCTGATGTTCTAGTTACCTCCCTTGATCAACAAACACTAATAAATATTAACCCATACTATCATAAACCGGTCGTTTTCTTTAAAACAATGGGCCAATATTACCCCAAAATGAGATAAAAGTACAATTATTTGAATAACAACACGTTTAATTGTGGAAAACAAATTATTTATTTAAAGTTTAGCCGTTGCATTTATCACTAATACTTTAAATAGATGTTTCAAATGTTTGTACTTATTATTGGAGTTTACTCATTGATAGTGAAGTAATTGCAGAATTCTGTCAGGTTGTGATGATAATAGGGTAGTATGTGTTTGAATTTTGTAGTATTGGGTTAGAATTGGGGATATTTGGATAGACTTTCAGGCGCTTGTTCTACCGGGTACTGATACTGTAAATTATAGCATTTTCCAGATATAGTAAAACATTTGCTAATTTCGCGAATTAATTCAATTTTTATATATAACTGAAGAAATGTGTTAGTGTTTCACAATAATGAGTTAGTGGTAGTATTTAATTTGTATTGGGTATATTATTATTATTGTGTAATTCGTCCTGCCGCATTCTTAAAAGATCCTAATGAACATTTACAGTTCGAACAATATTTCCCGCGATGACAGAGCAAGGGTACCACGTTCACCAAGGGAGAATACTCCATTTCGCATGTTTTGAGTCGTTAAAGTTATCTACCTTGACTTGAACAAGATGATCGGCAGATAAGAATACATTTGACCGTAGCGTAGCCCTCCTATTTGTGTAAGCTATAAGTGATTTCCATAGGAATCGGTAAATGAAGAGATATGGTTACATAGAATTGTATTTCTCATATAGAAAAAAAGAAAAATCTTACCTGGACATTTTCCTAAATTACAAGGGTACTTATCAGTCATAGTAGCAGGTTTGTCAAGTGGTACTTCTCCTTCACTCGGAACCCAGGTACTCCCTCTCGAGATTAGGCCATCCCCACAAGTTTTGGAACAACCCGTAAAGGCACCCCATTCACTCCAAGAACCAGCTAGGCATACTATTAAAAAAAAGATAGGTTGCCAGGCAACGAAACATACGCCCACAGCAGCTAAATCGTCCGGGCAGTCAACAAGAGTTATTGTATATTTTTACTTTTTTCGGCAATGAAACATTTATAATACTCTAAAATCTGATTAAAAGTAACAACCCATTATGTAATAATCAGAAAATCATTCGAATTTGTTTGGCTTTGATAAAGTTCTTGATGAAATTTAATATACTTGTTCGTCTCATGATCTTCAACACTGTGTATAAATTTAAAGTCAATCGGATATTAACTTTAGCCTCTAGAGCATCCACAAGAATTTTTGAAGTGATCAAGGGCCATAACTCTGACAGTAATTATCGGAAATTGCGGAAAATCAATAGGCTTTGTTTCATGACCTTAAACACGGTGTATAAATTTAAAGTCGATCGGTTACAAGATTTTTTTAAGTGATCAAGGGACGTAACTCTGACAGTAATTATCGAAATTGCGGAAAATTAATAGGCTTCTTCCTTTAATGACCTTAAACACTGTGTATAAATTTAAAGTCAATCGGTTATTCACTTTAGTCTCTAGAGCGCCCACAAATTTTTTTGAAGTGATCAAGGGCCATAACTCTAGAAGTAATTATCAGAAATTGCTGAAAATCAATAGGCTTCTTCGTCTCATGAGCTTAAACACTGTGTATAAATGTGATGTCAATCGTATATGAACTGTAGCCTCTTGAGTGTTCACAAGAAATTGTGGACGGACGGACGGGGGCGGCGGCAATATCCGACCACATTTCCATGTGGGCGTATAAAAATCAATCACATATCTATCAATTGAGGTAAGAGTATATCGGACAACCGGGTAACATTAAAAACATTTCAAATAATGAAATATAACACACGTATATGCATTATAAACTATACAACAATAATTGCGGGCTTGATAAAGATACTAAAAATAAACCAATGGTTAGATATCTAGTTTGTATCTCGATCAGATTTAGAAATTGTGACAGTCCTAATATCATTTTCAAAAATTTATTTTGATGGATCTGAATTTGAAACTTTACGAAAAAATAAAAGTGTACTTCATTAAAACAAAAACAAAACATAGGGAACAGTATCAAAATACTACAAAATATAAGTTGTCTCTGTCTGCAGACGAAAAATGGTAGCAGAAGTTATAATAACAGTAAGCATACCCTACGTGGGTAAGTTGGTAAGGTGCTGGCTCGCTAGCCTGGAGTTCGGGTGTTCGATTCCTGCGTTGTTTCCCCTTGTCAGTGACGCAGACGCAGGGCCTGACAAGGACAGCTGTCTAGTCGTTTGGGTGGGACGAAAAACCGAGGTCCCGTGTACACACTGGTGTGCACGTAAAAGATCCCTTGGCAGTTGGAATTCAGTTGCAAAATTTCCCTCATATAGCACACTGTATGGTGTATGTCCGTTTTCAATTAGCTCAGGTTAGGTGCAGAAGCGTAGGACGTTTAACCTCATTTAATTCATTTATTCTAAACATGTTAGTAGCATACTCGCAACATACAAAATGAATCTGAAGAATTACTTACGATTAATAAGGAGTGACTCAATAAACAACACAGCTAAACACCCACTTATGACACAGTTCATCTTGACCTGAATATATGAAAATGAAATCTCACTTTATTCTTTTTGCAAAGCAATTAATCTGTGCTTAATCGTGACGAAATGACCTAGTTTGTGTCGAGTGGACTTTAAAACCCATCTCTCTTTCTCTCTCTCTCCATCTCACTCTCTCTCTAATCGTGACGAACCCAATCAAAATTATCATGTTCCAAAGTCTCAACCAGTAAAATTGTGTATTACTCGGCTTAAAAAGAACATATAGCCTGCTCATCGGCGACTCATTCATCTTGTGAACATCTACGGCAATTAGAAGCAAGGTTACGGTGTCCCAAAAAGTCTGGTTAGAATACATGTGGCTGCTGAAATTACGAAATTCATTTTGAAATAAAGGAGAAATTTAACAAGCGGTTGTCATGCTTGATACGCCCATATTTTGCAAGAGATGGACCGATATGTGCGAATATCGACAGGAACCTAGACCATTGAGATAAAAACATATATTTATACATTTGAAGTTTCATCAAATTCAGATAAAAATTGTGACCTCTAGAGGGTCAACAACCTTGGTATTACATACGTCTACACTATCTGCGTACAAGGAACGACCATCTTGTCGGGCAGTGTCTCTCCGAAAGTCGAACTCAGCCGTCACTAGGGTGTAACAGTGATATATACAAATCGCATAAATAATGCGATCTCCAGAGTGTCCAACAGTTAAAACGTGATTTTTCGCACAATCAGTGGCCATAATCCACGAAGTCATGATGATCTAAAACATGCCAATATCGAAGGGACCGGGATCTTTTGAAGATAAACTTATATTTCAAGCTTCGTCAAAATCGAAAAAACAAATTGTGACTTATAGAGTGACCACAAACAAATTGTGGAAGTACGGAAAGGGGCAACGACAATATACATGTACGTCCACATGAAAATGTGGGCGTATAAAAATCGATTTCCTGCATGGCGATTATTAAACCCATTTAGTAGAAAATCGTGATAAGTTTGGTAACCATGGGATCCAAAGGGTATAATTAGGATATCCATTTTGGGCGAGACATGTCATTTTCACATAAAAAATGCAACAGAAAGGTATACCTGTAAACAAACATATATTTGAACAACTTATAATGGATTAACTCCATGTTTAGCCTAAAGACATGGTCGTAACGCTTCATTGACTCCGAACCAAATGCCCGAATTATATATGTATGTCAGACATTATATATCAAAATCTGTGTATAGCATATCAATGATATTTAGTAGGCATATTATGAAGGGCTTGTCATGATAAGAGCGCGGCATATACACATTAATTAAAGGGAAGTATAAACAGAGCGCGATAACGAACCCGAACGCGGCTCTTCGTCCTGGATTTTCAACCTTATATATTGTGGGTGTATGCACTTTAAAAGATTATGTCTGAAATAATATCGACTAAAAACTCTCGTTATCACCTTATATTAAACAATCAAAACGAATGTCACAGTCGTCATATTATGTCTTAAAGTATGGCAACCCTGCTCTCCAGCACAGTGTAGTTCATTATATAAAGACGTTTTATTGTACGTATTGCTGTCATATAAATCATTGTCATGTTTAAAAACCCAAACTAAATATATCACTTTAACAAAAACCTAAGCATTGTTTAACTGGTATCCATGGTGTTCTAGTGGATAACCAGAATATCCGGGGTTCGAACCATGTGCTGGCCCAGCAAATTTTTCGGAGTATCCATCGTGTTTGCCCCTTTTCAGAGGGGCAGGGAACAGCGTCTAGTCGTTCAGATGATATGAAAACCCGGGGTCCAGTGTACACGTGGACTCGGATTTAGATTAACACTTGCCCGTTGAATTTGGAGATCTGCTGTCTCACTGGAAACACAAGTGAATGTTGTGATTTTGTTTTAGTTTACATCTCTCCGCCTTTAACTAAATAATTATTAAATTACAAATACTTTTATACGTGATCTTGCATTTAAAAATTATACAGCAATAGACGTCACTGCCCAACTATATTTCTTTATTAAGCCTATAAGTGACCTTTGAATCAACGGACGAATAAATAAATTAATGAATAAATGAATGAATAAATGAATGAATGGACATTATTCTGTATGAGACATGAGTAGATAAAGAATGACATTTTAATGTCAATAGAAATAATATCCCCTCTCGATATAATAGTCAAACATTAGACGAAGTGACATATAATTAACTCGAATTTATCAGTTATGGTATACGATATACTAGAGCCTTAATTTGTTCACTTGGCATTTTGTTTAATAAGTATGTTCAACGAAAAAAATACCACACGCAAACGAATAATTATTATTGTAGAATCTGCAGTTAATTGGAATATAAGCGTTAAATACAATAACTCAATCTGCTATTTCATACGAAATTCTAAGCATAAAATGAGACACAATTTGGACTTTTAAAAGAACTATTATTATACATTATCATGGCTGATATATAGTTAAATGATAATAGATAAAAGAAACTGGGTAAACTTGAAATGATGACACACAAATTTCATGAGAAGAGTCACATTTCCTAATAATATATGTAATATTATAATGATTCGGTCAACCGGATAAAGCTACGTGGTCAGGATATACAATCCGGTAACATATATAACATGTCATCAGTATACAACTGAGTCAGTGTGAATAGGATTGTCTAAGCTTTGCTGAATAAAAGATTTCTGTCGACTTTCATAAAAAAATCATCCACAAGTATTATCCTATCGATTAAATATGCTATTATCATACTACACTGAAGATGTTTTGCACTATAAAAAAAAGCAATTTTCATTACCCACGTACTTTTCAAGTCGAATGTCAAACGAATCATTAATAAGTAATATGAATATGGCGCCATTATATCGAGGATTTAATAACAATATCACACATATTTCGTTTTACGTTATTGCACTGCAAATATTTGGAACACGTAACATTAATGTATAATTTGTGTTGGAAACGTGACAAAGTAAATGAAGTACTCAAAAGTGGTGTAAGGTGTTCCTACAACAGCACACACATCCGTCACCATGTAAGTTCGGTAAATAGTTATTGTATAATTACCCCGGGATGTGTAAATGTCTAAACATGTCACCATTATTGTCCACTTAAGGTATAACTGTCGCACCCCTGTGTGAAATTAATTATTTTGAATAAACTCCAATATTTTTACGGGAATTATATTTCAAATCTACCAAGATATTCGGGAGAAATTATACGAAATAAAATGGGTGAATTTCTCACCACTATCAGACCAATCAACTTCAGGTGAACAAATCATTAATGAGTACTATAAAATTGGATTAAGATTTTTTCGGACCCTGGAAAACAGATATCGTGATGTCCCCCCCCCCCCATAAAAAACTTTACAGGGTGAATAACAATTGAAATTAGCCTTGCGCAATTTCTTTGTCAATTTCTTTCGTAGATATATGTTGAAAAATAATGATTTACGAAATCTCCGGGGCCCATCATCTGACTGCAGCCCCTACATTACTTTCATTCATCAAGCCCCGAAGAGTGAGTGAGTGTGGTATATGATATGTATCTGTTAGATGTTATCACAATTATATATTATACTTATACAGGTTACTATACTCCCTACTGTTAGTCGCACCTTGTCCCAATCCTTTTTATAAATTATATAATCGATGCATTTACATAAGACAAATCAATCACCCGAGGTTATCATATTATTATTTATCACTCCCAACGTCACTACAAAGAGGTTATATACTGTGCATCTATCGTGTAAGCTGTCTACGATATCAGTTATCCCCTTTGGTGGAAGAGGGCGTAAAACCCCAGAAACAAACGAACGATCGTGTAAGGTTATATCTATTTGTTAAGGCTAACTTCGAACATTGAGATGGCCTTAACAAATAGATTTATCCACCTTGTAAGGCCTCTATTCATATCCAGGAAGTGTCATAACATTCGACATAATATTCAGACTTCAGCATTATCGTTGTGAATATCAAATTAACAAATGATGTTATACAATCGAATAAAACATAAATAAGGTGCTTTCACCATTACGAATATCAAATTCGTAACAAATATAATGTTATTTCATTTAAAATATAAATAAGGTTGGTTAAATGCAATCTCCTTGCCTGACAACAACATGTTTTATCCAACAGTTTGGCCAACAACAGTAAATCAAAGTGTCACGTGATAAATCAACAGTTTTAATATTCAAAGACAACCTTTTATATTAATCTTTGGTTTAAAAGGCCATTGCTCATTATGTCGATTATGTTAATAATACAATACTTATTTAACGTATTTAATAATCGAACGTCTCTATTCAAAACTTTACGTTCTAAAAATAGACTGAATTTCCACTTACCGTTATCTAAATAAGTTTACAGTGATTACACTTTCTTATTTTAACCCTTGTCTTAAATCACAGTAGATTAAACTATGAAAACAGCGACTTGTGAACTATATATACTGTTCTAGACAAAATGATATTTGATTGGACTGATGTCACTGTCAGAATTCCAGATTTCACAATATTTGTTTCAATGTTAAAACCGGAACTTAATATACGTATTGCGTATTACAAGTCCAACATTCAATCTTAAATCACATCAATTTTATATCTGATACAATACGGAGGTGGAATTTAATGTTCACAAATTATCCTTTTCGTAATAACCTTCAGCTTGAAATTATGTTGATGTTATTTTTCTGTCGTACACGTCTCTGTGGCTGTCGGGGTCACCACTCGTCATCTTCGAACAAGTCACTCAAATGGTATGCTCTTTTGATTGATGTAGGAGGACTCGAACACAAACTTAAAAACTTCGTCTCATAATATAGAAGTTTTTTTCTGTATCCACTAACTTGATATCAAACTAATACGATGTTACGTCCGTTCTTTACATAAATGTTCAGTATTTATTGTCTACACCATGGTAAAAATATAACGGTGCAAACTAGGTCAGTAACTCGTCTCACTGGGTACACACAAAGACAACCAAACGACCAAATCTTGATCACACAGAGCAAACAGTGAGTTAGTTCGGGCGTGCGTGCGTCGGTTATCCCACTAAACTGTTACACTATCTATTACCGTTGTTGTTATCGGAGATAGTTTAAACTTTCTACCAAGCCAGCTATGTTATTATCTTTAATTTAAAGTGTATATAAATTGTTTGTTTACAAATGGACAATTCATTTGGCAACTGAAAACATAATGACAATATCAGTGGCATTCTTTGTCATGATTAGTTAAAATGGGTAACGCTAATAAGCACTAATCGGATTAAGAGTGGATTAATGTGTGGTAGCCTATTGATATAGCAAATGGAGTGAGTTATTAAAAGACTACCCTATATCTAAGGATATGTAAACAATTTTCTATGATATCACACTGGGTAGAAACCATAGGCGTACGAGGCGGGGGGGGGGGGATGACGAACTTAAAAAGTGTCGTCGATTGATTAATGGATTCGGTTACAGAACAAAATAACTGTAAATTTTGCCCATCGTCATTAATCTCATTTTCAATTTTATATGACTCTGTTAAACTAATCAATTTACATGTATATGAATAAAGTTCTCACGCGCTTTTTGTCAAGTTAGTTGTTAGCGGTACCATATTAAATTATACAATTAAGGGACACTTGGTGAGCAGACTGTCAAATTTTGTAAAAATTGTTTGTTGTCAATACGGTAGGGGTTGAATTGAAGTCCACACTTAATTCGCTGTCAGGGCGGATGCACCGCCTATATTTAATATAACTCTAATGATATGAGTGTACACTTTCTATTGCTGATATTTAATATCAATTCGATAAAAAAAAAATCAAAAATATTTCAGTACTTATTTAAATACTGCTAGCATAGAAGATAACTAATGCTTTAGCAGTACTGAAATGAGTATTGAAGATTTGAAAATGTTCTGCAGTACTTCCATGATAATTGAAGGAAACGTATCTTCTAGGCCTAAGGAGTCACAGTCAAATAACCGAAAGAAAGATAACGGCGGCAAAATACAATGTACGTCCTGCCAACAGATAATGGACAAAGAATACTTTAAATTAGCAAGCATGGTCACAGCACCTCTGACATTAAATCCACTAGGATATCAGAGAGTAATCAGAAAACGTTACCATCATTCTTTTCTGCTACGAAACAGTAAAATCCGGACAAAGATTCTACTGATGCTGTATCATCGTGGATCAAATGTGAAATAAGTAATAATCGTTTGACTTGTTCTTCTTTTGGTATAATATAGTGCACTAGATGTAAATAAACTTGAACTAAAATGGTAATTTATATATTAAAAGTATATAAATTTTACAAGTTCAAAAAGTCTTCTATCTTGATTTTAGATCTATCTATCTTAGATATGGATAAAAAAATGTGAACTGACATATAATGAAAAACGTGGCAAAAGTAAATTATCATAATACGGAATATATAGATTCTAAATTTGAACTCTTTTAAAATGGTCTTTCATATATTAAAAGTACATAAAGTATATACAAGTCTTCTATACATCTGATATCTGAATAAAAAATGTGAAGTCTCATAAAATGAAAAAAAATGTGGCAAAAGTAAATCGTTCGACTTTTTCTTGTTTTCGTAGTAATAGAGCTGGTATTTTAAAGATGACTTTCTACCAGTTTTTATGCTGCTACTGACATAATTTACTACCAACTCCAAATAACTAGAAAGTATTCGAAATGCCTGGAAATCACGTCTACGGCCGTCTGTTTTTCTAAATTTTCTGGGGGAGGCCCCCCAAACCCCCCTTCGGCCGCTTCGCGGCTCCGGCGCTTGCAAGTGAACGGCTTCGCCGCCCACTGCTCCGCCGACTCCAAAGAAATAAATTTGTCGGGAAAATATGCTGCCCCCCCCCCCCAAACAAGTTCGGTCCCGTACGCCTTGGTAGAAACGAGTGTTAAGTCCCACAACCCCGCAACGTTCATGACAATAAACTGTTGTACTGTAGACATTCGTCTTTTATTTATACAACATGAATGAATGAATGACATTTTGTTTAATGACACGTCAGCCCCAGTCAGGCTATATGGCGCCAAATATCTGGTGATTATTTCGAGATATACAAAATGTACGTATTTTAAAAAAACAAATCTCCTTACATCTATTAGTAGGCGCAGGTGGAACGCAATTCACGCAGTCGTAAGCGTCAATTAGCTGTACAGTCCCACTCTGTTATGACACATAGGGACTAATAATTCAGCCCCCCCCCCCCATATATTCTTTAGAGTGATTTAGTTGCTGTTAGTTTAAATACGCTAGAAATCGAGAGTGTGAGAACGCGAGGAAACAGGACGAGAACGAGATTATTTTTCCTCCACTTCTCGCACCCTCGTTCTCCTTTAGCGTTCGTCACTTCCGATTCATAACACCTGTATTACTCATCTATTTGGAACGTGTTTAACCAGTTCTATCACATATGTGATAATGACTGACACCAATATTGTCATTTAAGGTGATTGTGTGCACATTGTCTGTATTCACATGTTTACATATTATCCAATACCACCCAAACACGAAAATGAAATGGAGAGAGAGGGGAGAAAGAGGGATAAAGATTAGGTTTAACGTCCACTCGACGCAAATAAGGTCATTTTAGGACTAACACATGGTTCAATTTATTTCAATAATTCGCTTTCACGTAGGGGTCTTTAGCATTGGGATGAACCGGAGAAAACCTCGTTTATAACTGGAGAATCGAAACCACGCCAGTTGACTCAATGCCAGACCTTACCATACAGAGCGCACGTGCTAACCATTCGGTCATCCAACCCTTTTGAAATGTGTTATAAGATAATGTTTTGGTATCTAAATGTCAAGATTTCTTTAAAATACATACCAATGTGTACACAATACCTCATAGATGTTGTTCCTTACCAGGTTCGATTTCTGGACCTCCAGGTTAGCGATCCAATGCTCCACCCACTGAACCACCACAAACACCCAAAAATGAATTATTAAGTAACATGCTCAATGGCTACGGTACACTCGAATGGCAGACATTTACCGACAGTTTCCGGTAGTGACGCAAGTGATAACGGTAAACGTGGGTTCGATCAACCATTTTTTAATTTAATTATCAAATGGCCGACTGTATCTATTTTATTTAATTATTTAATGGCCGACTAAATCCAAGCTGTTTCCAAGCCATCCGAGGTTTGTCATGTCTACAAATGTCTAATTAATATTTTCTATAACATCTAAAGCCTGAAGAAAGACTTGCAATAGGCAGATTTAGCTCTTAACTAATGTATCTTTAACATAACTAGTATGTGTAATAAAAATTTATATTATTAGAAGTTAATAGTACTACATAATGTTGATATCAATTCAGCTTGTTTGATCTTAGTACTTGCACTATCTTGTGTTTGTGGTGCGGTCCCCTTGCACTTGACATTACTCGCTTCGGAAACTAAGATTTGCTAAAAATTATAATTCAAACCTTCTCTACGCCACTTAACATAATTATTGCATGTAATAACAATTTCTGTTATTAGAAGTTATTAGAACTATGAAATATTGATATTAATTCATTTAATTTGATATGAAACTCCGTCCTTCTCTTTATTTGCTAAACTCGGTTGGCTTACCCTTACACAGAGAATTCTATATAATAATATTGTCTTATCGTTCAAAATTATTACATATTTTATTGAAAAATCTCTTGTTTCCAAAACTGATATCTTGCTCCGTTCACAGACCAGTAAAACCCTTTTCCTTCAAAAATGCAAAACGGAATCCATGAAACGTACTTTTCATTATTTAGCGTGTCTTTTATGGAACAATCTACCTTTAGATATAAAGTTGTGTAAAAATGTTGAAATTTTTAAGGTTAAACTGTAAACTCATTCATATTGAGCACTGAAGAAATCATATTACTAATATGCAACTGCTGACATACTTATTATTTTTATATCTTTCTATCTTTTTTTGTGTGTAATTATAGTGTTCTTCCTATATTCTATTTGTAGTTTAGGAGTGACTTCCCAAAGTTCTCACTTTAAAATGCTATTTTTTTTTTTTCGAATGATCTTACATGTACATGTATATATGTCTTTGTAGCTTAGGAGGAAGATTAGTTTGTTTGCAAGTTGCCTCGTTAAATAAAGTTATTATTAGTATTATTATTATTGTTGTTACTTGCATTATCTTGTGTGTGTGGTGCGGTCCTCTTACACTTAACATTACTATCTACGTGTTTTAAGTATGCTTCTTCACGTTTGTGTATCTGCAAATTCAACCTCATACAAATTTTAGTGCAAATATATGAACATGTGTTTCTGTCTGTAGCGAAAAGCCTTCAGCCCAACGAAGTTTTTTTTAGAAAAGTTGCAGCCGAGTAAAGAGGCCAGAATTAACATTGAAGTCAATTGGTAAATTAATGGTGGTCTGCATCCACATGACTATTAAGGAGTTACGCCCCTTCATTTTTAAGTGCAATGGTCATACTTATCTTATAATAAATAATACGACGGTTAATCCGGCGTTGCACCTTCCTAACGCACTCTCCCTCCATGAAATTAGGCGCGAAAATCCGTGGGAACGCGCGAGTGTTTGGCAGTTATTTTATTCATTTCAAAAGGATTGAACAACAGGAAAAGCCTGTATAAGGGATACAGGAAATAATAAACGATATAATATAAACATTTACATGAAAAAAGGATTAAATATAATAAATTCTAAAACCGAACATACATGGTTTCACGTAGAAATGATATATTATAATAATTATATTCGAAAACAAGTTGATGCAATTATTTCATATTTGGAAAAATATGTCAAGGCGAATCAAACCCTTTTGTTACTTTTTATAAAATTATGGACAGCTTCAAAAATCAAAACATTAGAACTGTCCCAGAGGTCTATAGATCCATTCAAAATTAGATCTAGATTAATACTTTCTGTAACCACCTTTCATGAATTAAAGAGTTCAATTCTGGTAGTTGAATAAAATGGTTAAGTACGGGCGAGGTGGTTAATATCTCCATTCGAAGAATTGCATTTTGGACATATAAGTAGTTAGTAGAGGAAAAGCTGATTTGGCAGCTTGGGACCATTCGTCACAAGACAAGGTCAAAATCTGACCAACACTTTTCAGTCGGTGCCTGTGTTTGAAAGCACAACACAGGGGAAGAATTAGGGGAAGTTGGCCATTAAAGTATACCCAGGCCCATCGCCAGGTACTCCAAATACAAATATTCGCACTACGTTGGAATGTTGAAATAATTATAATAACGGGGGATATTTAATTTATAGCTTTATTTACACGGTTAAAATCGCCAAATGTTGCTGGTTGTAAGTTAATTGGTGCTCAAATCAATATGTTCAAAGACCATATCAATTTAATTGGCCTATTGTTTTTCTGTACATTGTTTGTTCGTCATTTGTCAATATAAAAATAAAATAAAAACCAAGTACGAACAATCCAAACCATAAGACAGAATTCGAAGTCCTAAAAACGTTATAGGCAAAATAGTGTAGTCAAGAAAAATAGTGTAATCAGCAAATGGACTGCTCCTCGTGTACAAAATACACGACAAGCAGTGGTAACAGGTGTCCGGAAGAGTAAGCTTACCCTGCCTGGCGCCACACCCGCCATAGCTGCATCCAAACTATTTAACGAAATAGCGTGATTGGCCAATGGACTATCAATGAACGCCTAAACCAGTTGTGTTCCTAAAGCAAACGGTATAGGCAAAATAGTGTAATCAGGTAAAAGAGTGTAATCAGCAAATGGACTGTTCACCGTGTACAAAATACACGACAAACAATGGTAACAGGTGTCCGGAAGAGTAAGCTTACCCTGCCTGGCGCCACACCCGCCATAGCTGCATCCAATCTATTAGGCGAAATGTCGGTCAAATAGCGTGATTGGCCAATGAACTATAGTATGCAAAATGCACGTGATGAACTGTCTTAACGATGTAGTAGACATTATCAGGGTGATAGTAACGGTATACGTGTCAATTAAAATTATCTAGAATATATCATCTTTATTTCTGACTCTTTGCGTATGAAGAGGTGTACATTCTAATTTATCGATGAAATCTCAATGATCTAATACTATACCATTTAATTTTGGAGAAACCTTAATCCAATGTAACACAACTATGTATGCTCTTCTTTGCCAGCTCCAAATATATTTTTTTATATTTACTATCATTTTATTAAAACCTCTGTACCACCATGTAAAAAATTATTAACGGGACAGCATACGATACCAACAGTTTCATTATTGATGCAATAGGAACATTAAGCCATGTCTAAATCGGATTGTTTACAGCCCAACTTTATTAGCTCTTCTTTAACGCTTAAATAAAATTGTCGAGCTCAATCTTTCAAACCATACAGGCAGTGATTCAGTTTCCAAATCTTCCACTCAAAAGATTTACTTTCTATAGGCGGTGTTATAGCTGAACTCCGGTTACAAAAATACCGAAATGATTAAATAAAAATATAGTTAACGCCCCAAGCCGCCATACTTGTTTCCAATTCGTAAAAAAAAATATAGCGGACATTGAGGCTTAGCCGATCTCACTTCCAGGCTAACCTTGCCAGGTCATAAGCCTCCATGTCCGCCATATTTATTTCACGAATTGGAAACGAATTATTTCGGTATTTATATAACTGGAGTTCAGCTTTAAATATTTAATGTCTGTTGTTTTTATTTGCTCAAATATAAGAAGTCAATAGTGTTGAATTAAAAGAGGTAAAACTGCAGAACTAAACAAATTTAAAAACTTTAACACATATCAAGACGTGGATGGCTGTGGACAAACAACAGTACCAAGCTAGGTTTGTAGAAAGAGGCTTCGAAGAAGAAACTGATTGTAAAACAGATAGTCCAACGGTTGGAGAGTTGATTTTAAACTGTTATAATAGTACTCACTGAATACAGATTGATCTACTGGTTTATTCCCATAAAGCCGACTCACCGAGTTTTAGGGGGAAAAATTTGGTCGGTGTTAAGGGGTCGACTGGCCAAGAACAATAGACCCAAGCTGGGGGATAAAACTAATTAAGCCGATAATTTTGGGAGCATCTATTTTTTGAAAAATTCATAACAAAACACAACACAAGGTATATATGGATATACCTACTTCTCTATTATTTAATAATGACGTTTCATAACACATACAGGTCACGTTTTCAAGTTAATGATACATATTCATTTAGTCAGCCTATTTATACATCTTACACCAGCTTAATTAATAACATTTAACTTTTAGCACATAACACTACAAATAATTTTAACTTTTTGCACGGATAAAATGTCCAACATAGTCCAAAATTCTAATAAATTCAACCCTCCTTCTTCAAATCTATGTTTTGCATCTTCGATCTTTCTGTTTATATCTGTGTATTTTTTCCTTTTAGGTGGTAGTCGCTGGCCACTCGAATACTGCAACAACTGAATCTCGATTGTCTTTTGCTCTTCTTTCAAAAATGCCATAACTTCAAAAATATTCGGATGAGCTTTTCCAATTAATTTTTTTAGACGCCCGTGCCACCCCTCTAAAGAATTGTTGGTTCGTCGCGTTGTTTGGTTGTGGTTCCATTGAACTTGAGTAAATTGACCGTCTAACCATTGGGTAACCATATAGTCGGCCAGTTGTTCAAATTTCTCATTAGCTGGTAGCTCGGCCATTATTTGGATCCATGCGTCATCAATCTGCAAATAAAAGAAAGATACATATAAATTATGTATATTTACAATATATCTTTAAATAAAATAAATAAATATTAACTATATATTTATATTAATTGTATATTTATATTAACTTTATACTAAATATAATGAATACTTACACCGATACACCGTCTAACAAATTTGCATGTTTCTTCTTCTCGATACGACGTTTGTAGACCCAGTTGTTGAACTTTTCTCCAAATGCATTGACCATAGTGAAAATAACACCCTTTCCATTGTACCTCGGGAAAAACTGTCTTTAAGTGAACTATATTAATAATGACTGGTCCCTACCTCATTAACGCTTTTAATCCGTTCTTAACCCATCAAAGAGTGCCGCAGTCGACTTTCCAAACTCTGGTGAGTCAGCTTTATGGGAAGACACCGATCTACTAACTAGACTGAGTTGATTTTAAACGTTTATAATAGTACTCACTGAATAGAGATTGGTCTATTAACTAGATTGAGTTGATTTTAAACTGTTATAATAGTACTCACTGAATACAGATTGATATATTAACTGTTCTATTGATCTATTTGCTGAATACAGATTGGTCTGCTAATTACTCACTGAGTATGGCGGTACAGTGGGTATGGCTCTTGCTTAGTAACTAGGGGGTCCGGTGATGGGGAAGAAATTTCTTCGTAGTTTTTCTGTCCTGTTTCCCTTTGTTAGTGATACAGTACGAATGGCTCGTTAGTGAAAAACGCCCAGGCGATCGGTTGGAATGAGACCCATTGTATACCAGTATAAAAAGCACAGGTCGTAGTGCTGTTGTCGGGGAGAAATACCCCCCATAGAGAACTGTATGGTGCAGGCCCTGTTCATTGGCAAACGTACGATACGGGAAACCAGGACTTTAAACTCGATTTTATTTTATTTTAATGTCGAGTAAGGTCAAAGTAAAGTTAAAACTCGGCGTTCTTGGGGCGAAAACTTGCAGGTTCGGCGCTCCTAGCCGCAATCCAACTTTGTTAGGCCGTCAATGTTACATAAACTAATAATTAGACATTTATTAACATAAAAAGACCATAATCAATCTTCATGTCATCGTATAGGTTCATTTTTTTGTCTTCAAAGGAATTATCACTCAGCTGAAATTCGAGCGTGTACCTGTTATCGCGAGTTCCTTCAGTCAGTTATATAAAAGACTAACTCGTGTTTTCTATTTTTTGCGTCACTTCCAGTTTCTTTAAACCTTTCTTGCGGATATACCGTAGCAATGATCTCCGTGTTGGAATGCGTTTAACCAGTTATATCGCATGTGATAATAGCTAACATCAACACTGCCCTTTAATTAAATTTCAATATTACCTTTATTTTCCCCTTGTACATTTAATTATATAACAATGTTTTAAACTATTAAGAAATAAAAGGTCATGTGAAGTTTATCTTGAAAAAAATATTTCCTATTCAGTGTAAATGGGTACATAAAATAGTACGCAAAGGTGTAAAATGAGTAAAAGGCACCAATTCTGGCCAGACCACAGTGTATATTCTTACTCTGTGGCCAGACTAGTTTGGGTCACTACGTTCGTCCTATGTAAATAGTGTATACCGGGGGCTCAGTGCGGGGGGGGGGGGGGTCCACCAAATGAGCACAAAACCAGACCCAACATTTCTAGAGTAAAATTTTGCGTAGAATACGATGCCGAGTGGTAATCAGTCCGCCGTTGGGGCGTTTTCGATATATTCGGGGTCAAAGGTCAAATGAGATCATTTGCACTGAAAGTGAATGCGCAACCGTTCTTATATCATGAAAATATGCTGAAAATGATCGAAAGTTATCACTCTTTCAATAAAAATGTCAACTTGCTAAATTCACGCCGGGGGTCAAAGGTGAAATTTTCTGATTAATCACTAGGAAGACAGTTTTTAGGTGTTTTTTAAACAGGTTTTGAAGTGTTTTGGTTCTGTTATGCAAGATCTTTTTCGACGTTCCAAAGTAAAAGTTATGTGCTAAGACCACCTAAAGATACATTTTAAATGTCCCTATTATTAATAAGATCAGGTTTCGCTTTAGTTTTTATATTTTATGCTGACATTTCATTGCTTTAAATCTTCCAAGGGCAAAATCGGAACATTTCACCTTTTGACCTATGGCGTCAAAAAATCTATAGGCGAATTTAGCAAGTTTACATTTTTATTGAAAGAGTGATAACTTTTGATCACTTTCAGCATTTTTTTTATGATACAAGAATGGTTGCGCATTCACTTTCAGTGCAAATGATCCTTTTGACCTTTGACCCCGAATATCTCGAAAACGCCCCAACGATGGACTGATTACCACTCGGCATCGTATTCTACGCAAAATTTTACTCTAGAAAAGTTGGGTCTGGTTTTGTGCCCATTTGGTGGACGCCCCCCCCCCCCGCACTGAGCCTCCAGACTAGTGTATGTGTAAACGGCACCAAATGATGTGATTAGAATACCTATACTGTACGTGACCTTAAGTGCTAGTCACCCTGTACATAGTTAAAAGAGGGCTTTCGCATTACGGCCATTACCACTCTGAAACAGAATGGCATTATGACTGAGAAGATTAACTGTATCGGTTTTATGTTAAACATTGGGACCGAAAAGATGTGCACAGTTACTTTCAGTTTTCTTCAACTTGTTGTTCAAGACTTATATTATCTGTCAGGAAGTTAGTGGACACGATGGACATTAAATTTCTTGAATTCATTTATATATCACATTTGGTCAACGTCCATGTTATACTTTTGGATCAATTGTTTTCTATGGCGATTTCTACACTTTGTGTGGCCATCTTTAAAATTAACAGTTTGGAAATGAAAGGGCAAGCTGTGAACTGAACACAACATCAAATCAATACAAGTTCATGCCTTTCGTATTTAAAATATAACAACATGTGTTGTATAATTTGCTAGTAATATTTCCAAGGTCTAGAGTCAATCTGAAGTGCAGTATCCCCTTGTTATTGGGTCTTTTTAGTAATGATAATTACAGACCATGATTATTACAGGTTGCGAATAATGGAATGTAATGTCTGACTGGTTATTTCATTGTTCTGCTTCCGTAGAACTGATAAACTGTTCAGCTTCACAGGTATCTTGATTATCCATGACTATTTCAAATTCTCGTAAATTCGTTTTTTCAATCAACTCTTGTTCAATGTCTTTGTGTCCTACAACAATCTGTTCATCTGTAGATGTATGGAGTGCTGCTGATTTCTTCACCAGTCTTATTGCAAAACCCATAAATGACGCCAATAATAACACTAGAGCTAGGAAAAAAAGACAATTATGAGATGGATAATTTAATAGATTCAGACCAGACAAAGGGGATGGGGTTGCTGATATTGATATGGTTACATATCATATATCATTTCGATAACATAAATGTGGAAGCCTTTAAGAATTATTTTGAGTTAAGACTTTATAATATAGTAGCTTTGTTGTAGTTACAATTAATATATGCATGCATATTTTCCCAAGTAATGGACATATACTTACCAGCACAAACGAATACATAATATTCATCATTAAATGACATAACCATTAATTCTGTTGAAGGAAAAGTATACATTTAGAGCCACTGACAATTTGTATTGGTAAGGAGTAAAAACATACTTTGATATATAAATGCTTTGATGACCCTAATACTGATCGGTGGCTAAGTTTATCATTTACAATATTCTTTTGCGAGTCATGCACCCGATTCCATCTAGGTTTCACATCATGCATTCAATGTTCACACAGTTAGAGCCTATTGCATATCATTTTTCTTTTGGTCCCAAATTAGTGTGCGAAATGTCAAAGAAACCTGTGGTTTCGTTTTTCCCAATTGGCAAAATGCCAAAAATGCTTACTTTCGATCGAGAATGAAGGTACAGTTAAAATTCAGAATCACATTGGAATCACGTCTGTGCGTCCGTACACAAATGCGTGTTAGCTCTTAGACCCGAAATTTTGAAATTAAATGTATTATATCGGCATAAAGGATCCCTATCAATTTTGATTCAGATCAATCTCGAAACCAGAAAAAATCTTTGGGGAAATATCTCTGGTAACTCGGGCTAGCCATTTTACCGGAAGTGACAAGTCACATGACTGTCACGTGACATGTATTTATTTTGCGTGCCTGGATGATCGAATCACTTAAAAATATACCCACGCGTAGTTTTTTAACTTGCCTGGATGATCGAATCACTAAAAAATATACCCATGCGTAGAAAGATATATCTTTACAAAAACTTGAATTTGTACGTTTAGGATCTAATTTTTTTATGTCAGTGTGTTGACTTTGACTCAAGGATCATTTACAACAAACGAAACGACGACCCGACCTTTATTTTTCGAGAAATCGACACAACAAAGACTAACCAATCAGAGGTCAAAATGGGCGGGGCTTAGGTTTGGAAAAAAGTGGAATATGGCCGGTAAAAGGAACCAGAGGCCTCCGGCCACGCGTCTGCCTCTGGGAACGAGATTGGATTTAGATCCGATACTTTTCACCAAGAAACGACACTGATGGTAGCGAACTTTAATTGCCCCCTTTTAATTAATGGGTTCTTTTCACTTTATTTTGTAGGTCAAAAGCAATACAAAGAGTATCCCTATCTATGATCCGAATTTTCGGAGATACCGCATGGAAACTATTTGATGTTCGACTTGCATTCTCTCTACTGCTACATTTGTTCCTGGATTGTTTTCAATTTTATTTTCTAGAACCCATTCGATTTTGTTGTTGATCGGATTTTTCTTTCTTCCAGTAAATAAGGACGTTCATTGCAGATTTATAATGAAGTCTTCAGTATCATCAACATCAAACATTTTTGGCATTTCCTGTTATTTCACAAAATGAATCCCCCGGTAAGCCATGCCATTAGCATAGTTTAGAAAATACGTGGACGGTATATGATAACATGCGTATCGCGTTTCTAGGATATATATTTATGTTATTTAACTTACTTATTATAGGCGGCCCTATCAAATAACCAATGCCACTCATAAACATATTTATACCATATCCTGTCGATAATTTAGATACACCAACAATTTCAACTAATATAGCATGTTGTAGAGTCCAGCAACCACCCGTATAAAGGCCAAATATAGTTGAATATGCTATCTTGCTACCCACAGATGTCGCTTTATTCAAAAATAATGTTATCATTCCTATAATTCCAAATGTACTTCCGTACAAAATTGTTGCATCAGTCGTATTGGTCATAAATCCAAGTAAAATCCTAGAAATGAATCCCCCGAATCCCGTAAAAGATAAACTAAATGCTATCTCTTGAAGTGAAGAACCTGATTGTTTATAGAAATGGGGAAGAAAAAGATAAACTGTGGACAAACCGACACCAAACGCCAACGAACTAACCAAAAGGAATATATACGGTAAAGATATTAATAAACCCAATTTAGATGAAACGTTGACTTTTTCATTCGACGTTCCTTTGGTATCTTTACAACTTGGACAAAACTTTGATTTGATTTCAAACTGTGTTGGTCGCATCAATGCTCCACAGGCTACAGAATGAAATCCAATAGCACCTAATAGGAGAAACGTGTCCTGTAAATTATAAGTGTCTATTAGATATTGAGTAAGTGGGGGAAACACAAATAATGATACCCCAGCACTGCTGGTCACAATTCCTGTAGCCATTCCTGTTCTTTCTTTGAAGTAATATCCCGCGACAACCATACTTCCAGTCAATGCCATAGCTTGTCCACAACCTGTAATATAAATTAAGACAATGCAAATCAATCAATTCATAGTATGAAAACACAGCCGGGTGATCTAAGAATTTTACCGGATGTACCTGAAACAGTGTGAGAGTGTCGTATGCCATTGGAACTGTTGTCAACGTATTAAAGTAGTGTTTGGAGAAGTCCAGAACAAGAAAAATGTCAGAAAACAACACACCCACATTGTAAGCCATATATGAGATACCAAATAAAGTTAATGCACCCTGCAACGGTTACGAGAGATATATATCTGTAAATGCAACTAAATGAAGGGATGCTATTCATGATTTACACCACAAAATGGTCTTTAATGTGTGCATGCTGATTTAAATATACTTAAGATATTTCTATATAAAGGCGCATCCATGTTATATACTGGTGACAATCAATATTATTGATGTCAGTATGTATTCTGCAAGACAATTTGTATTTTTATTGTAGGAATCCACTGCCCAATAGCACAATTGCTTCTATAGTAGCACAATTGCTTCTATAGTAGCACAATTGCTTTTATACTTTGCTTTTGCCTTTTAGTCTAAATCTTATAAACAACATAAATTACACATATTACTAATTAATTATACCTGATATTAACCCAAATGTGACGAATAAAAGTTTAATGTCTGTTACTAAACTGCTTAAACCAAAACCAACCAAACTCATCAGTCCACTTGTTACAACACATGGGAGGTAAAACTTGTTAATTCTACATCTATATAAAATATAAAAATATATGAAGGTAGACCTAATTCCCGGACTATGAGTTATAACAAAAGTAGTTCTGGGTCCAGAAAAGAAACTGATAAGTGATAATCTAATCTAAGTTCACAAATTTTGACATTTTAAAATAAGTTAACCAAACCTTGCTACTCTCCAAAGAAGATTCATTTTGGGCACGATAAAATAAATAAATTAGTAAAAGTAAAATATGATTCTTGAATTCGTATTGTCGTTATTGAATCAATAATTTTGTGCAAATAAGTTGCGACAACATAACACATCTTATTTGTTATTGTGTTTCAGGGGCGCAGATCATGGTTGGGACACCGGGACGCGTCCCCACCAATAATTTCAGTGGTGAGGACATGATATACTGTGTCCCTACCACTTATTTCCGATGTTATGAATACAGGGTTTTTTAAAAAAATTAAAATCATTCCAGAGCTTTAATTGACCTTTGAGGCCAGGGTCCTAACTGAAGAGAACCCTTCATTGCTAGATTGTTTGCCGTACTCACGAAACGTATTTTTATGGAGTACAGTAATCGTGTGCTTATTATTGCAAGTAAGTGAGAGAAAAAAAATTGCTGTTTTAAAGATGATTTAGAAATTTAGGAAATTTATCGGAAAATACATGGACTGTCAAGAAAGAAGACAAGGGTAAAGAAATGGGCAGAGTGGATATAAGTGTACTGTTCTTTAGTTTTAAATATATTAAACACTTTATTGAATGTTTTATTGATTAAAAAATTGCTCTCTGAACTGTTTTGTTGAAAGTAAAAACTCCCCAGAATTCACATTTAGACACCATTTTGTAACAAAATTCAAAAAATTATCCCCCCCCCCTCTGGCGTTCGGTCATATATTCGGGTCATTAGTTCCAGAAACAAACCCGCCCACCTTGCTTCTAGTTTTTACGGGCCCAATTCTATATGAACACTCATAAATTTCTAAAGAAATATTCTTTAAATTATTATTAGGATATACGATATACGGTAGGCCGGAAGATATACGATATTTTTAAAAGAGCAAGAATGCCTACAGTGACTTCAGATTCTTTCGTTTCCGTATCTTTGGACGATATCTGTGAAAATTCATGTGAGGATGGTATATATTCTCGGACGAATGAATCTCCGGGTTGTAGTACAAGCTCCGATACAATACAGAAAGTTCCTGTACTATCCTTACCTGTTACTGATCAGCCGTATCAACCAACCGATTTGACTTTCATGACCACACAAACAGTGAAAATGGGTGGCAAAGCTGGTGATAAAACGAAGATTTTGATGTTCCAGTGTGAATGGTTTTCCGATTTTCCATGGTTTCATCGCGACTCTGACTTGAAAATGGCACTCTGTCATATATGTTGCAAAGCGATTCAAGATAATCTAGTAATTACAAATTCTTATCGCAGGGAAACTGCCTTTCTCAATGATGGATTTGTTACGTTTACGGAGTGAGGATGATAGAATCCTAGCTGAGTGGTTGGCGAGAAAGACGAAGTACACTAGTGGTGATATTGTCAACGAAGTTATTGAGATTATGGGTCGTAAAATACTTCTGGATATTGTGAAGCAAATTAATGAAGAATCTGTTCAGTTTGGACTCATGTGACGGAACACAAGATGTTTCTGGAAAGACGCAAGAGTCGATATGCATTCGTCATGTGAACTTGAAATAAGAGAGGATTTCATAGGTTTATATAATCAGAAGGATACGACTGGTTCTACACTCACTGCTATGTTAAATGATGTGTTTATTAGAGTCCAGCTGCCTAAAGCTAATTAACGTGCGCAAACGTATGATGTAGCCGGTAATATGTCTTGGGTATACAATGACTGCCAATCCAATATCAAGAACACCCAACCTTTTGCTCTATATCTTGCTCTATATACACATTGTGGTGCTCATGTTTCTCATTTAGTAACATCAAAATCAATCCAAGAATCAGTTACCATGCGTGATTCGCTAGACTGTGTTCGGGATCTGGGAAAGATTTATGCCCAGTGGGGTAAATTCAAAGACCTATACCTAGACTTAAATTCGAAAGATGCGAACTTAGAATCTCCCAATTCGCTGAGGCCCATGGTCACACACACGCCTGCCGTTACAACGGTGTTGGTCAATTATAAAGACGTTTTGAATGCATTGGAAAACGCAGCAAGGAGATTTGGTTCCAATACTGGTGCCCGTGCGAGTGGATTGTATAACAATATAAAAAGTCCGAAGACCCTGCTGTGCCTTAAAGCCGCTCTGCCTATCCTTAGAATCATGGAGTCCTTCAACAAATCCCTTCAAGGGAAAACACAAACTGTGGTAGGAATGCTCTTTGCCGTCGATTCATTGAAAAACGAACTTCTTTCTTTAAGAACAGACACCGTTTTTCACCAAATATTTCAGGATGCAGAGGAAGTAGCCGAAAATCTTGACTTAGAACCGTTCTCGCTTCAGAGGAAACGCAAAGTTCCCATGCGCTTTCTAGGCGGATCTACCGAACACAATTATGATAGCGTAGAGGAATTGTATCGACCACAATTTTTCAAGTTTTGGATAGTGCAATCTCGAATTTGGATAAATATTTCACGTCGACCGATCTGACTGAATATGCAAAACTAACAGCTATCCTTTTGGCGGGTAAATATGATGTGGATATTGTTGAACGATACCCGGAACTATCTCCTGATTTAGATTACGACCTTGCCTTTTTTAAGCGAAACTATTCAGGTACCTACGTCAGTGAATTCCATGAAATGTTTAAATCAATGAACCCCGATGGTCGAAAGATGTTTCCACAAGTTGAACGATTACTTCGACTTATTCTGATAAACCCAGCTAGCTCGTGTAGTGTGGAAAGGTATGATGAAACAATCGCGACTAAACCATCTACTACTATGCGATGTTCACGGTGACCGGCTTGAGAAATTTGAACCCCGAGTTATCGCGGAAGAATTCTTCCAGAACAAACCGGATACAAGAAGAGAGGTATTTAAACGTTACACGTAATTTCTCAAAATCACCATCAGTGAATATTCGCTATTCCGCTACAGTCACCGATAAGGATGACATCGACGCGACTTAATGAGTCACGAATATTAACTTGTTTTCCACCGACAAATTAAATTCTAAAACATTTTTATGTATTAGAAAATATAATAAAGACGTTTGAAGTTTTTGTAGTTAAAAATTATTTCCTATTTCCTTTTTTTCCCACTGACAAATTAAATTCTAAAACATTTTTTTTATATATTAGAAAAATTAATAAAGACGTTAAAATATAATATAAACAGCTAGATTTCATTTCAATGTGGTCGCCATTCTTTAATTTTAACGTGGGAAAATTCGCCTTTGCCATCGGATTTTTAATGACCAATGAATAATACAGTTAAATGTTACATTTATTTCAATTGGGATCGAATATTGACACGTTTAGCTGTTTGTCCAAAGACGTTAAGTAGTCTTCGAACATTACTGTGAATGGAGGCGCAGCTCAAATCTCAGTCGTGTAAATATTTCTAGTTCTTGTAGTGTACATGAGAGAATAAATCGTGAAAGATGGCTTGAAGATTTGTCTTTAGATTAGATTTTTTATCATTTGCTGCCTTAGGGATTAAAATTGTTTGCCAGAAAATTTTGAGAAAATGATGCTGAAAATACCCACAGAGTGCGTTTTAGAGCCACTAGTTTTCAAAATATTTAGGGAGAGGACCCCCCAACCCCCTTTTCATTATTATTCGCCCGCGCATGGTCTGTCCCCACCACTAAGTTTGAGCAATCTGTTGTGTTTTATAAATAAGACAAAACTACAACTGCACATACATAGATGCTTTGTGGAAATGTGTGCCCAAAATACTAAGAAATATTGAGGGGTTACTACCGAAAGAATTATAATGACACATAATTTACAAACATTAGATAACCAATATTACAATGTTATTCATTAAAACATACCCAACAAGGCAAATGTGCATGAAAATAAAGATCCTAGCCAAGCTATTGTATTGACATTTTCTTCTGGATACGCCTCTAACAACGCTATATGAATGACCCCTACGGAGTATGAAAATGAACCATTTAAAAACATGTTCATAAATGCTGCAAACAATACAACCCATGCCCATGGTTCAGTGGTGGACATCCTGAAATATTCAAAATATGAACAGAATTAAGTTAAATGTCAAAACCTAACGCCAGGTTCCCACTGTCGTGCGATGCATTAAGACAGGGTTGCCCCTTTTGAGTTGGCGATCTGCTACGTGCAGGTACGTTCGGATGCTATGACTGCACTCAATATATGATAAAACCTACGATTCATGATTGTGAGAAACTAGTATGACAAATTGAGAATGTAAATAAAAGGTTTGTCAGATTCGTATTTATTCTCTTACTATTAATTTATTATGGAGAGTTATACTCACGATGAACGGCTGGCGGTTAACTGAATGGTATTTTGATTTCGGGATGATTCACTGAGTTTGTCATTCGATAAACATTATAGTTTATCACATTATATATAAATGTACACTTAAACATGTAGTTTGCGTAAAATCGATTTTGTACGTTGGCTGGGTCACAGCAGGTCAATATATTCTCCCTAGGCTAATGAGCTTGCGCTGAATGGAAACAACAATGTGAACAGGTTCGTCCGAGACTTTACAACTCAAAGGATTTGTCAGTGTTGTTTTTGCATGTCAGTTGAGTCGGACGTGTGTAATAAAGCAAGAAATATATTATTATATATATATAAATTACAATCCGTATGGAAGCATATTAAGACCATTTCATAATCCCGACTTCTCGCCACGATAATGTGAGAAAAGGGGACGAGAATGCGAGGATCGCGCCACGAAAACGTTTTCACCTCGACTTACCACTCCTTCGCATTCTCACATTCCCGCCCTCGACTTCTCAAGTATATCTCGCGTTCTCGCTTTGTCACATTATCGACTTCTCCCTCCCTCGCGATAAACGTTGATAAAGTTAAAAAGCAAAGAAGGATTCGACTGAAAAATTACATTCGAGTACAGAATACAATACTGGATTATTAAACTTTCTATAACCACAAACATTCCCGTATATTTGAACCCATGTCTAAATATAAATGTCAATACCGTAGTCAGTGTACATGCGCAAACATTGCACTGCCGGGGCGATCACACGAGGAAGCGATATTGTAGCAACGCTAGAGTGTTAGATTTACTCAAAGGTTAGCCGATGGCGAGGGAGCGACAAATCAAGATGAAAATAATCTCTTCTCGGGGCAAGATCATCGCATTCTCGCCTCCCTGTTTCTTCGCGTTCTCGCCCCCTCGCCCTCGTCTTCTCGCTCCCTCTTGGCGAGAAGTCGAGATTATGATGGCCGGAATAGGGTCCATAGTACACTTTATTGACCAAATGTAAATATTACAATTTGGCGACCGACAGTGTGAGCTATGTAATACATTATACCGTATAATCACCTCATAGACAAATGGTTGTATATACAATATGATTAAAACGAGTATGGAAAGCAGACTGGTACATGCATAATGCATTAACTATTTTACCAGTGTGAGACCGATGTACCATGTACTACACAAGTAAAAGATCTCTTAACACTACGTTAGAATTCGTCATAATATAGTATACTACATGGATTTTGCCCAACTTCATTAGTCAGGATGGCGCATCGGAGTAGGACGTTAAGTCACATTTAATTTCTTAAATTACGATACCAGGTTAAACTAATTATAAACTAATTATAACCGTTAATTGAAAGTTTTCGGTATATACATGTAGTATGGTTAAGAGCCATGGAAATAAGATAATCCAAAAGAATCTTCATAAGGCCAAATAAATAATATGTCTTGGGGTTTTTTTTTACTCGGTAAGATTGAATATCACTTATGGCACCAATAAGCTATCTTTTTAACAAACTAAATTGATACGTGTAGCCCTTTTCGTGTCATTTGATATACGACTAAGTGTTTATTATTCATTTCCAGATATACATACTACGTGGTAAGGTCCTGGAAAATAATACCGATTCAGACTTTTACCGAAATGTAACAGACTAAGGCGGAAATGGGTCGGGTAACCCTAAACACATGTATTTTTTGTGGGCCTTACAATAAGCCAAGCGCGGCGTAAATATCAGCTAATTCAGGTGATAAATTGTAGACAATTTCGTCTTTTACATGTTAGTGTTATATGCGTTTGTTAAAGAACCAAATTAAGTTTTGGATAACTCTACACCTACCTGTGGACATCAAGTCTAACCTATGGATTTAGCCCACCAAACGTTAGTTTAGTTATAAATAAAACTCCGAGCTCTACATGTATAACGTCCTCGCAATTAGCCTCGCTTGTATGTGTACGGCAATGTACTTTATGGTTAGGCTTCACGCCTGGCATAACCCATCAATTTACAAGAATCAGGTCAAGCACATCGTCATACCATTTTTATACGCCCACATTTTCATGTGGACGTATTATGTCGTCGCCCCTGTCCGTCCGTCCGTCCGGATGTCCGTCCGTCCGGACGTCCGTCCGTCCACAATTGTTTGTGGACTCTCTACAGGTCACAATTCTTGTCCGATTTTGACGAAACTTAAAATTTAGGTTTATCCCCAAAATATCTCGGCTGCTTTCGATATTGGCATGTATCGGATCAAAACTTCATGGATTATGGCCCCTGATTGTACGAAAAATCACGTTTTTAGCTTGTGGACCCTATAGAGGTCACAATTTTGAACCGATTTTGATGAAACTTTATATGCATGTTTATAACCCAAAGATCTTGGTTCCTTTTGATATTTGCACCTATCGGAACTTAAATTCCTGAATTATGGCCCCTGATTGTCCGAAAATTCACCTATTTTAGCTCGTGGTACCTCTGGAGGTTACAATTATTATCCGATTTGAAAAACCGTTCGATTATATCACCGTTACACCCAAAGGAAGGTTGAGTTCAAATTACCAAAAAATCGGACCAAAATTACCATACAAAATGGCCGCCGTTCGTACGCAAATACTGTTAAAAAATGGTATATCAAGGTTGTGGACCCTGTAGAAATCACAATTTTAATTCGATTTTGATGAAACTTAAAATGCATGGTTATAACCCAAAGATCTTGGTTCCTTTCGATATTTGCGCATATCGGATCGTAACTTCCTGAATTATGGCCCCTGATTATACGCAAAATCGTCTTGGTTTAGCCTGTGGTCCCTCTGGAGGTTACATTAATTATCCGATTTAAAAAATCGTTTGATTACATCACCGTTACACCCTAAGGAAGGTTGAGATTGAATTTCAGAAAAATGGGACCAAAATTGCCATACTAAATGGCCGCCATTCGTACGCAAATACTGTTATAAAATGGTATATCAAGGTTGTGGATCCTGTAGAGGTCAAAATTTTAATTCGATTTTGATGAAACTTAAAATGCATGGTTATAACCCAAAGATCTTGGTTCCTTTCAATATTTGCGCATATCGGATCGTAACTTCCTGAATTATGGCCTCTGATTATACGCAAAATCGTCTTGGTTTGGCTTGTGGTCCCTCTGGAGGTTACAATAATTAACCGATTTAAAAAATCGTTTGATTGTATCACCGTTACACCCTAAGGAAGGTTGAGTTCAAATTTCGGAAAAATCGGACCAAAATTACTATACAAAATGGCCGCCGTTCGTACGCGAATACTGTTAAAAAATGGTATATCAAGGTTGTGGACCCTGTAGAGATCACAATTTTAATTCGATTTTGATGAAACTTGAAATGCATGTTTATAACCTAAAGATCTTGATTCTTTTCGATATTTGCGCATATCAAATTGTAATTTAATGAATTATAGCGTTTGATTGTAGGAAAAATCACTTTCGATTTTGCTTGTTCTCTAACCATCTCTCGAAAATGTGGGCGTATCCTGCCTGGCAGTGCCAGCTTACTATCTTTTATACTAGTATTAGCTGTTTTCTGTACGTACGTTTGTGATGTTCTATTCAGTGATTAGTCTCGGTCGAATACCCCTGAAATAAAAAAATCCAGAGCTAACACCATTGCAGTGGGTGTGGGAATGAACCTGGGTTGCCAGGCATTGGAGCATATGAAATGGTGGCTTTCAAGATGTCTGATGCAAAAAAGGCAAACATTTCGTTTACAGTAACTTTTTGTAAAATCCTTGCACGACTCTAAATTTCAATTGCGATTATCTGCAGGATTAGCAAGAAAATTCAAACAAAAATTCTTCCAAATACTGGCCTGTACAGTGAAGGGAGAAGTAATTCTCTTAAATTGTCTTGACTTCTAGAATGGCTTAATTATCAATAAGTTGCAAACAATCACAGCAAGGTTGAAAGAAAATCTAATAAGATTTCCAACTGTAAAATATATATTAAAAAGGTGTCTTGACAGGAACAGTGACTCTTCTTCTGGATGCCGTTCCTCGTCGAACAATCCAAGTAAGTCCAAAATATTACAAGAATTGTTGACGTGCGGACAAGTGTCATGTCATTATACTCCCACATGACATTTGGGCGTTTGAATGAACGGTAAATATCCCAACAATTTAGAAAGAAGCCTGATATTTAGAACAATTACAAACCTCGATAGTGGGTCTCTGAATATAGGGCTAGGACGACAGTGTGAAGTTGAATCATAGTGTGTCATAACGATTTCTAAAAAAAGATCGTTTTCTGCAATTGAGGAGCATGAAGAATGTTGACGAATTCAATAAACTCTTGCTGCAAATGAAATAATCGAATAAACTAGTACTTCTCTGTGCAATGCTTGAACACATTTGTATAAACATAGAGACATATATCTGTCAAACTCATTTGGCTTACACTTTGTGGTTTAAAAAAATGATCCTCTACGGGATCAGGCCGTATGGTCGCTGTCCGGGTAAAATTTCCCTCATAGCACACTGCATGGCGTATGCCCGTTTTCATTAGCCCAGTTCAGTTCGGAGGAGGATAGTAGCACGTTAAACCCAATTTCATTTCACATCATTGCTTTCATAAATTAGGAGTAGAAAATAACACACAAAAATATACGTGTATATCAAGAATTTTTTCGATGTTGCATTGTCAACTATTTAAAATGTACTTTATTTACAGTCAGTGACTTTGGCCTGACTTCATCTATTATTTAGTGGATATAATTATGATTTATCTATACTAACTACGACAACCCACTTTCGAACTGGTATGATAATGTTTCTACCAGATATTTACAAGAGAGGAATGCATTATAAAGTATTAAAACGTGTGATTTACAGAGTTTTTATGATCTCCAGTTTGATTAGGTCTGATTGTGACATATTAATATTGTCATATAGTAATTATGATACTATATGTGTTAATGTAAGGTATGTGTGTGTGAGAGAGTGTATACTCCAGTTAACTTGTGGTTTTCACTGTGTGGGGACATCATTTTTTGTTGTGACAGCTTTGCTCAGTTTATTGGAATAAACACCTCTAGAACTTATAAATACTGTCATCTTATTATATGGTGGAGATGCCCATGACCCCACCCCAGGTCATTTTTTCCTAATGTGGAATTTGAATTGATACAGTTTGTCTTCGGAGTGGAATAGGCTACTATTATTATACTGTGAACGGCGTGTTATTCTGTTCCTGGCTGGAATGAGTGATTATCTTATATTAGTTGGATTAATTGGAAATGTAATGTGACACAACTTTGCCTTTGGAGAATTTTATCTGGTTGGAGTGGTTCACGTAACTTTCTGTGTTTATTTTCATTTTGGATGTGCAGTTTCTTCAAAGGACCCAAGTCCGCAACACACAATCCTCCAAAATTTTCGACAAATACATTTCAGAAAGATCGAATAATAAATGTAGTCTGTAGTTACATGACATGGAATTGTGGATAAGGGGGACGATAATTATACGACCACATTTCCACGTGGAGGTATAAAACGTAATTTTCTGTAATTTATACTATTTTGTTTCACTTACTCAATAAAGGTGGTACCGTAAGACAACAAATGCCACACAGTAATTATTTCTATCATATACCATAACCTGTCGACAATTTAGATAAACCAACAACTTCAAAAAATATAGCATGTTGTAGAGTCCAGCAACCACCCGTATAAAGACAGAATATAGTTGAATAAGCTATCCTGCAACCTACAGATGAAACGTTATTCAAAATTAATGTTGCAATTCCTACAAAACCAAATGTGCTTCCCAGCAAAATTGTAGCATCCGTCGTATTAGTTAAAAATATATAATGAACCAAATTTAGACGAAACTTTCGTTTTTTCAGCATCTTTACAAACTGTACAAACCAGGCAGAACCTTGATTTGATTTCAATTGTGTTGGTAACATCAATGCTCCACAGACTAAACTAAAAATTCGAACATGCTATCGTCTAATTTCTTACTTCTATTCACGTAACTTTTAACTTACATTCGTGTAATTTCTAAATTAAGACAATGTATAAACTAATCCATATTTGTCCAGTGTACATTTTTAATTTTTTCATCTTTTTTTCTAGTATTAAGGCTTAAAATGTCTACTTTATTTTCGCTTTACTGTCTTCTCAGTAGTTATAACAATGCAGCAGTTCGTTTGTTACATTTTATATAGCATAACCGGATACATGGATACAAGCATAGTACAGATTTCAATACTAACTTAAACATGCATTATTCAAGAGCTAAATCTGCCTAGTGCACATCTTTATTTGGGCATGAAATGTTTTCTAAAGTATTAATTAGACATTAATTAACTGATCCAGGCCTTAATCAACTTTGGATGGCATCAGATTGCTCCGATATTAAACAGATTAAAATGTTTCAGTGATAAATCAAATATGGCGCGCCAAGACGCTTCGAGTCTTAGCTTTGATCAACCAGGATCGTGGATGAAATTATTGCACAGGTCGGCCAAATCTTCAAATGCCAATACCTTCGTTTGCAATGGAGTAATTTGAATTAAATTTCCAAATTATTCATTTTACACCATCTACTTTCGAACTAGTATAGCACGAATGGCTAGTTCTTATCTATATCTTGAATAATGTTACTTTAAGTCATGCTCAAACACTAGCCAGCCAGACTCGATAGAAACTTTTACATCTTTTCCCTTCTAGAACCAAGCTACTGTCTAACGGAATCTCACAAATATGATAGTTTTTTGGCTGTGGGATTTTGACATTCAATTATCTAATTGGTCAAATAATAATATGAGGTAAATAATTAGAGAAGTTGGTTATTTTAGCCAAATGACGTGGAAATTCACCCTTATAATATGGTTACATAGACATTTACTGTAGAAAATTCCCATGAGATATCTGTTAACATCTTATTTACATATATAACCAGTTATGCTTTGGTTCTATAACTCTGTTTTATCAACGACGATTTACCAGTAAATGTACCAGTAAATATTTTCGATATTGATATTTATAAGGTCTAGAGCCGATCTGAAATGCAGTACCCCCGTGTTATTGGGTCATCGTAGCAATGATAATTATACCCATACTCTGATAAAAAAAAATTGGGAGGGTATACACCGATACAAGGCCACTTTTCACGGCCACTTTTAAAAAGAGACAAACATAACAAAATCATGATTTACATATTTATTTGAACATCACCAACCCGTTTTAAACTTGTTATGGTAAAGGAGTCATCATTTTCAACTGTCTCAGCACTATTCGAATGTGCGTCATTTTGATATCTAGTCGCACTTTCACATTTTGTCACACTTTCACATTATGTTTCACATTTTGTCTCAATCATTCAATATCTCTTTTATGAACATTATTTTTCCCTGACCTGATTTAATCCGTTAAATGCAAGTGCGGTGTACTGACATCATTTACTAGTCTCGGTCACCCAGAGCCCCCTAGTCTTCTGGGTCGGTTCTCAATTTTTGACGAAAATTTACTAGATAATCTACCCCATAAAAAAACAAACTCCCGGTTACGCATGGACAATGGAACTATTTGGCTAAAGTCTCGGGAAGTGATAGATATTACGAAGCCAGGCCGATTTTGCTTAATTCTGTTGGCTAAAGGCTAGGTAAGTGATAGATATTACGAAGCCGGGCCGATTTTGATAGATTCTATAGAGCGAGACAGAAATATATCCCACAATTCACTTGGCACATAGAAAAATAATAGAGACGAGAAAATAGCATGAATCGCGATGAAGAATTTAAAAGATTATGAGAAGCCGTACGTCTGATTCATGACGAGAGAAAATTACCATTTCAATTAAAACCTTTACAAACATAATTTTAGAGAGTGTCATTGTTGACAAGCGAGATGTTTTGATAGATTCAGTACGTGGTAACTTAAAATACTGGATAATCCAGACAATGACCTACTTTCCGTCAAATTTTGAAGACCCATCCAGACTAATATTCGTAGAATATATGTTTGGATGATAGAGACTAATCATTTACCTGAGTATAAACAAGCGTTTGCGATGAGATAATTAGGGGGGGGGGGCTCTGAATTGGAAACTTTGATACATTTGTGATATGAAAAATGCTTTTGATATTGTGAAAAAATTTCTCTTTCTCGAAAAGGTATTTAGTAGGAGTCCGTTATATACCTTTTTTCTCAGTGTATGGGATGATACACCGTTTTTTTTTTGAGTGGGGATCTCTAAGGCGAACCATGCACCTTATATAAGGTATATAACTATCGGGTTATGACAAGTTTCCAATAAACGAATGTAATATCACCTAATTTATGTTTTATCTGACTGGTTATTTAATTGTTCTGCTTCCGTAGAACTGATAAACTGTTCAGCTTCACATGTATCTTGATTATCCATGACTATTTCAAATTCTCGTAAATTAGTTTTTTCAATCACCTCTTGTTCAATGTCCCTGTCTCCTACAACAATCTGTTCATCTGTAGATGGATGGAGTGCTGCGGATTTCTTCACCAGTCTTATTGCAAAACCCATCAATGACGCCAATAATAACACAAGAGCTAGGAAAAAAGACAATTATGAGATGGATAATTTAATAGATTCAGACCAGACAAAGGGGGTGTTGATATTGATATGGTTACATCTGTATCATTTCGACAACATAAATGTGGAAGCCTTTAATCTGCATACTTTTTCAAGTTATCGACATATACTTACCAGCACAAACGAATACATAATATTCATCATTAAATGACATTACCATTAATTCTGTTGAAGGAAAAGTATACATTTAGAACCACTGACAATTTGTATTGGCAAGGAGTAAAAACATACTTTGATATATAAATGCTTTGATGACCCTAATGCTGATCGGTGGCCAAGTTTATCATTTACAGTAAGGGCCTATTGCATATCTTTTTTTTTTGGCCACAAATTATAGTGCGAAATGTCAACTCTTTGTCTTTTTTTATTTGGTTGGATGGCATTAAAGTTATAATACACCAATAAGAAACCGGTTGTTTCGTTTTGCCCAATTTACAAAATGCCAAAATTGCTTACTTTCGATCGAGATTGAAGGTACAGTTAAAATTCAGAAATGCCCGTTCTGGGTTAATAGTTTTTAAATAAATAAAAACAAATATATATTCCCATAAATGATGATTTACATAACAATAATTGCGTTGTTGACACTCACTGCAGTATTCTGTGGACGTATATTTGAATCACACCTGTGCGTCCGTCCACAAATGACTGTTAGCTCTCAGAATCAAATTTGGGAATCAAACGTATTATATCGGCGAAAAGTAATGCGAAAAGGATCCCTATCTATTTTGATTTAGATCCGATACTTTTCACCAAGCAACGACACGGACGGTAGTGGAATTTAATTGTCCCTCTCTCTATTTATGGGTTCTTTTCAATTTTATGTTGTAGATCAAAAGCAATACAAAGAGTATCCATATCTACTGTATGATCCTAATCTTCAGACGGTATATGATAACATGTGTATCGCGTTTCTAGGATATATATTTATGTTATTTAACTTACTTATTATAGGCGGCCCTATCAAATAACCAATGCCACTCATAAACATATTTATACCATATCCTGTCGATAATTTAGATACACCAACAATTTCAACTAATATAGCATGTTGTAGAGTCCAGCAACCACCCGTATAAAGGCCAAATATAGTTGAATATGCTATCTTGCTACCCACAGATGTCGCTTTATTCAAAAATAATGTTATTATTCCTATAATTCCAAATGTACTTCCGTACAAAATTGTTGCATCCGTCGTGTTGGTCATAAATCCAAGTAAAATCCTAGAAATGAATCCCCCGAATCCCGTAAAAGATAAACTAAATGCTATCTCCTGAAGTGAAGAACCTGATTGTTTATAGAAATGGGGAAGAAAAAGATAAACTGTGGACAAACCGACACCAAACGCCAACGAACTAACCAAAAGGAATATATACGGTAAAGATATTAATAAACCCAATTTAGATGAAACTTTGACTTTTTCAGTCGACGTTCCTTTGGTATCTTTACAATTTGGACAAAACTTTGATTTGATTTCAAATTGTGTTGGTCGCATCAATGCTCCACAGGCTACAGAATGAAATCCAATAGCACCTAATAGGAGAAACGTGTCCTGTAAATTATAAGTGTCTATCAGATATTGAGTAAGCGGGGGAAACACAAATAATGATACCCCAGCACTGCTGGTTACAATTCCTGTAGCCATTCCTGTTCTTTCTTTGAAGTAATATCCCGCGACAACCATACTTCCAGTCAATGCCATAGCTTGTCCGCACCCTGTAATATAAATTAATACAATGCAAATCAATCAATTCTAACCGATGTGAGAGTATCGTGTGTCATTGCAACTGTTGTCAATGTTTTAAAGTAGTAAATGGAGAAGCCCCACAAGAAGTCCAGGACAAGAAAAAATCCAGAAAACAACACAATCACATTGTAAGCCATACCATAGATATCAAATAAAGTGAACGCACCCTAGAACAGTCATCGGAGACACAATATTTGTAAAGGGAACCAAAATGAGGGGATAAAATAAAACCAAATACGAACAATCTAAACAATAAGACAGAATTCTAAGTCCTAAAAAAAACGTTATAGGCCAATAGTATATTCAAGCAAAAAAGTGTAATCAGCAAATGAACTGCTCCTCGTCTTATTTTACAACACAAATGGTCGTTATTGTTGGCATTCACTAGATTTGAGAATTGTTTAGTTCTTGCAATGTCTATTTTCTGTCTTGTTCGCAGGTTTATCTTGTAGATTTTTTTGTTTGTTTTGCGTGTAGTGCAGTCCTCCTGCATTTACTATTAGAGTAGAGTTTTAGCCCTTCGTACTGCAGAATGTTCTCGTTGCCGGGCTTTGCTCCTGTTAGCTCACTACATTTATTTATTTTTTTAGCGTTTTCCGAGTTTCTGTCAGGATTATCGGCCTAATTGTTAAAATTGTTTCACGTTCTGGCACCTGACGTCAATTGGCTGACTATCGCCATTCCACTTACAGGATCGGTCGCATTTTTTTTTTTTTTTTTTTTTTTTTTTTTTTGTTGCGTCTTTTATGTAAATCATTTTAGTGAAGCCTGTATCAAAACAGGCCCGGGACTGTACAGCGCAGTGGACGCTTACGGCTGGCCCCCGGATCCATTCACTAGATTTAATAATTGTTTAGTTCTTGCAATGTATATTTTCTGTCTTGTCCGCAGGTTTATCTTGTAGATTTTTTTGTTTGGTTTGCGTGTAGTGCAGTCCTCCTGCATTTACTATTAAAGATACTTAGATATTTCTTCATAAAGGTGCAGCCATGTTATCTACTTGTCTAAATCAATATTATTGATGTCAGTATGTATTCTACAAGACAATTTGTATTTTTTTTTGTAGGAAGCCACTGCCTAATAGCACAATTGCTTTTATACTTTGATTCTGCATATTAGTCTAAATCTTATTAACAATACCTGCTATTAACCCAAATGTGATGAATAAAAGTTTAATGTCTGTTACTAAACTGCTTAAACCAAAACCAACCAAACTCATCAGTCCACTTGTTACAACACAAGTTCGAACATTGAATATATTGATAACAATACTACCAACAAATCCTGAAATAATTAAACATGATGGGAGGTAAAACTTGTTAATTCTAAATAATATATGAAGGTAGACCTAATTCCAGGACTCTGAATCATAACTAAAGTATTTCTGAGTCCAGAAAAGAAACTGATAATCTAATCCAAGTTCACATTTTGGTATTTAAAAAAAAGTTTATCAATAGCTACTCAAAGAAGATTCATTTTTGGCACGATAAAAAACCAACGCCCACATACAAGGTGATTTTTCCTACAATCAAGGGTCATAATTCAGGAAGTTACGATCCGATATGCGCAAATATTGAAAGGGACCAAGATCTTTGGGATATATACATGCATTTCAAATTGCATTAAAATCTGATTCAAATTGTGAACTCTAAATGGGCCACAACCTTGATATACCATATTTTTAAACAATTCGCGTACAAGAGGTGGCCATTTTGTCTGGCAATTTTGATCCGATTTTCACGAAACCTTCATTACGGTGTAACGGTGATATAATCAAACAGTTTTGTAAATCGGATAATTATTGTTAAATTCAGAGGGACCACAAGCTAAAACTGGTGATTTTTCGTATTACCAGGAGCTATAATTCAGGGGGCTACGATCCGATATGCATAAAGAACCATGATATTTGAGTTATAAACATACATTTAAAGTTTCCTTAAAATCAGATTAAAATTGTGACCTCTTGATATACCATATTTTTACCCTATTCGTGTACAAGTAGCGGCCATTTTGTCCGGCAGTTATGGTCGGATTTTCTCGAACTCAACCTTCATTACGGTGTAACGATGATATAATCAAATGTGAAACTTTTTTTTTAAATCGGATAATAATTGTGACCTCAAGAGAGACCACAAGATAAAAATGGCGATTTGTCGTATAATCAGGGGCCATAATTCAGGAAGTCACGATCCGATATGAGCAATTATCAAAAGGAGCCATAATCTTTGGGTTATAAACATGAATTTCAAGTTTCATTGAAATCGGTTCAAAATTGTGACCTCTACTGTGTTCACAAGCTTAAAACGCGATTTATTGTACAATCAGGGGCCATAATCCATGAAGTAACGGTCTGATATATGCCAATATCGAAACAAACCGAGATTTTATGGTGATCAACCTGTATTTCTAGTTTCATTGAAATCGGATAAAAAATTTAACCTGTAGTGTGTTTACAAACAATTGTGGACGGACGGACAGGGGCGACGACAATATACGTCCACATAAAAATGTGTGTGTATAAACATACATTGGTAAAAAAAACAACATGATTCTTGAATTGGTATTGAATCAATAATTTTGTACAATTGAGTTGCGACAACAGAACACATCTTATTTGTTATTGTGTTTTACAAAAAAGACAAAACTACAACTGCACATACATGGATACTTTGTGGACTTTCATTTGTGGAGGTGTGTGCCCAAATTACTGAGAAATATTGACGGGTTACTACCGAAAGAATTATAATCACAAATAATTAACAAACATTAGATAACCAATATTACAATTTTATTCATTAAAACATACCCAACAAGGCAAATGTGCATGAAAATAAAGATCCTAGCCAAGCTATTGTATTGACATTTTCTTCTGGATAGGCGTCTAACAACGCTATATGAATGACCCCTACAGAGTATGAAAAGGAACCATTTAAAAACATGTTCATAAATGCTGCAAACAATACAACCCATGCCCATGGTTCAGTGGTGGCCATCCTGAAATATTCAAAATATGAATAAAATTAAGTTAAATGTCAAAGTTACCTAATGCCAGGTTCCCACTGTCGTATAATGTACTCCGACAGGATCGGCCCTATTGAGTCCACGATCTACTCCCTGTAGGTATTTTCGGATACTACGATACATGAATCCCCCATTTGGAAAACAATGTGCATTGTGGGAGAGAGCTGAGAGAAATTACAGGGAGCACCCATTGCTTTGCATGGGATTTCTCTGACCAAATTTCGAAAAACGCCGATTGTACGTTAATTTTAGTGATGGGGGATATTTTATATGATGTGATAGATACACATAATATGGCTGAAGTATAAAGATCGCAAAACGGTAAAATGAAAACTTCAAAACAAACAGCTGTCAAAAGTTAACATAGAATAAATCATACAACAAGACTAATAATATAATTAATTTTAAAATATAAAAAATGAATAATACTGAACGTAATAAACATGTTTTTTTCTTTATTAAACATTCCTAATGTACTCTGTGCTATTTATTTCTATGCAACACTGTACACTCACAGTTTGAGTATTGACCTGCTAAAAGTGACAGCGATCAACTGTTTGATACGAAGGTTAAGTTTTGACAGCTATGTTGATTTTCCCACTTGTGCATCCGAACACGATAGATGTGGTATTTACTATTTCCTTGCAGTAACTAATACAGCATATAGGACCTGGTAGGATCACCATGACTACCATACTGCACCCAGCGATCCCATTCGGCAAACCTCGACAGATTCTATGCATCTTAATCTCGGCCGTATGATCATTTCCGCCATATTTGATCTATTTTAATGGTTCCGAATGCAAAAAATGGCTGCCTCCATGAGGATTTCTGTGGAGAGTGTTTTATATCAACAAACGTCACATTTGGCATTTGGTTTATGGATTTACCAGGGAATTTTATCAAACCAGCAGCCTTGAGACAATATCTCTGCTTATTTAGGTCAACGCACTCTACAAAAGACGCAATTTGGGACTTTTTTCTAAAAGCGACACGTTTTCCTGTTTGAAGTAAACCGGTAGCCGCATCGCAAATGTATGGTCGTAGGTACATATCAACTACTGTCATACAGTCGAGTCTAAATGTAGGGTTACGGAATCTGTCGAGATTTGCCGAGTGCCAGCGATCCATCTACGTCATACGAGAATGACCCAGGCGGAGCTAGCTGTAGACAGGCAGCTTCAGTTTCGGATGCAAGATTACTCCACGACTAAAACCACTCATCGTTACATCGTTATAAAAATAAGTCTTCTCCACAACCTGGGTTCTTAGTTGTCATTAGGAGAGCTAGCCTTTATTAGACATCGTTACTAAGGTAACTTGCGAGAACCTACCATTACAGACACAAATTGTGAATGTAAATAAATGGTTTCAGTCAGGTTCTAATTCATTCTCTTACTATCAATTTATTTTATAAAGATTTCTACTCACGATGGCGGTTAACTGAATGGTATTTTGATTTCAGGACGATTCACTGAGTTTATCATTCGATACTTCATGCAGTGGACAGTTTCTCGTATATATAAATATTCACTTATAGTTGGTGAAAAATCGATATCGTACGTTGGCTGGATCACGACAGGTTAATACATTCTCCCTAGCCTAATGTGCCTGCGCTGAATAGAAATATCAATGTACACGTCCGAGACTTTTTCCATGTCAGCGAAGCCGTGTGTAGCAGAGCAAGAGATATATTATTTTATATATGTAATTTATAATCCATATGTATACATCCTCAGACAGGAGATAGACTATAAACTCTATGGATCAAATTTGTGTATCACATAATACCGTTAAACCACCACATAGACAAATAGATGCAAGTATGTATACAGAATCATAGCAGAAGAGGAAAAAAGCCTGGCGTAGTAACTACACACCAGTATGGCAATGTATATCACTTTGTGTCTTTAAATTATGATCCTAGTATACCCAATGTATATCTCGTTTTCCCGTGAATAGAAGCCCCAGTTCCACCTCTAAACTACTGGTATAATGCATTAACTACTGTACATGCGTGAGACCGATGTGCCATGTACGCATCCACAAGTTAAAGATCACTTTACACTAGGCCTACGTTAGAATTCATCATAATATAGTATACTACATGGATTTTGCCCAACTTCATTAGTCAGGCTGGCGCATCAAAGTAGGACGTTAAGTCCCATTTAATTTCTTGAATTACGATACTAGATTAAAACAAAGATAAACTAACTATAACTGTTAATTAAAAGTTTTGGGTATAAATAGTATGTATTGTTAATAAACATGAAAATAAGATACAGGAATAATCCAAAAGAATCATCATTAGGCAAAAAAAAAAAATAATATGTTCCCGTTTTGGGTGGGGGGTTTTCTCGACAAGATTGAATATCCCTAACGGCACCAATAAGCTGTCTTTATTAATAACTAAGATACGTGGAGCTCTTGTCGTGTCATTTGATATACGATTAAGTGTTTATTACTCATTTCCAGATACATGTATTCTACGTAGTAAGGTCCTGGAAAAAAATACCGATTCTGACTGTTAAAAATACCGACATGTAACAGAATATATAACCCAATGAGAAACGAGTCTGGTTACCGTAAGCGCATGTATTTTTTGTTGGCCTTGTCACAAGCCAAGCATGGCGAGAGTATCAGCTAACTCGAGTGCTAAATCAAATACGGGTGGTTTTACATCTGTTTGGTCTATGCGTTTGTTGAAGAACCAAATTAATTATTGGATAGCTATACACGTACCTGTAAGCCTCGAGACCAATTCCAACTTACGGATCAAACGTTAGTTCAGTTTCAAGTAATACTCCATGCTTTAGAACGTCATCGCAATTACCCTCGTTTGTATGAGTACGGCAATGTATCTTAAGGTTATGGTTCACTATGGTATAACCTTCTAGAATCAGGTCAAACCCATTTTTTATACCATATCCGTTGTTTTCTGACGTAAAGATGTTCTATTCATTGACTAGTCTCGGTTCAATACACCTGTGATACAAACCCTGACCATTACACCCTGTAGTGTGTGTGTTGTCAGGTATTTGGTATTTGCTCACATATCAACAGCAAAAAAAGCAAAAATTGTGTTTACAGTAACTTTTTGAATAATCCTTGTACGACTCTAAATTTCGTTGTGGTCCTTCACATGATTAGCGAAAATATTTATATAAAATTCTCCTGAATACTGGCCTGTAAAGTGAATGGCGAAGTAATTATGTGCAAAAATTGTTGCAAGGCCGCGTGTTTTATACAACGTCTCCGTGTATATTTCAAACCTGAAATTGTTTTGACTTCTAGAATTGCCTAATTATCAACCGTAATATATATATATATATAAAAGGTGTCTTGACCAGAGCAGTGACTCTCCTTCTGAATGCCGTTCCTCGTTGAACAATCCAAGTGTTTCGCGACAATAAAACATATTAGGGTTTCGCACTTTGAAGCTTGTGTGAAACAATATTTTTTTTGTTCGGATTGGGAGGTTTTTTTTCTGTTTTCATCTTGCTTTTTTAGTGGTCAGCTGTCAAATATTCAGGTCCGCAGGACTAACAATCGTGGTTTTAGATCCAGTAAATAACTCTTTCAAAAGAGTTATACTCTACTGGTCCGAAACAAAGCCACCTACACACCCAAATAGGGCTATACGACTTAAAGCCAACCCAGCACCCCTTGTCCACTTAGGATCTTCCAGATAACTAGGCCGAACATGGCTGTTTTCAGTACCAATATGTCAAAAAAACAAAAAAATTTAAGTAAGAAATTTTATAAAGCCATTTTAATTATAAATTTAAGACATAGCAAGCAGTCTACAAATGTCAAGTTATTCAAAATTAATGTTGCAATTCCTACAATACCAAATGTGCTTCCAAGCGAAATTGTAGCATCCGTCGTATTAGTAAATAAATTGTATCTACTTCATAACGACAAAATTGAGCAAAAGTTAAAAAAACAAATCTAGCATAATCGAATTTACCTGAAGTAAAAATACTGATGACATAGTTGAACTACAACAAAGTAAGATAGGCAAAAGACATTTCAGTATTTATCGTTTCGAACAAACATAATATACGTCCACCACCAGCATTGTCAATAAACCTCAAATACTAAGTTGAAAAAGATCGATTATCAAATATGTACTGAACGATAAAACAATAAATGGAAGAGGAAAAATTAGTCTGCAAATCGCGTTAAAAATTTTGGATATTTGTAAAAGCCCACATTGCAGTCTTCGCGTATTATGTCGTTACCCTAACCACCAGTCAGTCCGTCAACGGTTATTTTCAAATTTGGTGTGAAGCATCGTAATCATGGGACGACAAATGCCCCTTTTTCTATAAAACCTTAAGGCCGCGATAGAGGCTACATTTTTTAGACAGATTCCTTTCAAATAGTATTATATGGTGTCAAGCATTGTCAGCAACAGCCTTGTTATACACAGACAGGCCACATGTCACTAAATATTTCCCCATTGACTTTGATGTTAATTCTCGTCTCTTAGACCGGCTCTAACTTTTCGCCAACTTCTCGTTGGGTATAACGCTTTTTGCCACAGATGGAGCAACATGTGGCAAACTCTTGCCCAAAAGCATGTATGAGGTTGACCATGAAAAACTTGAGATACACAAGCTTGAAGTAGAGACAAATAAACATGCAATTTCAGGCCCTACATTTCAACGTAACCAACCTCCCAACTCTTGTGTCCTTCCGCCTCAAAATCATGAATATTCACCAAAACCTGGAGAGAGAGAGAGAGAGAGAGAGAGAGAGAGAGAGAGAGGGGAAGAGAGAGAGAGAGACTAAAAATAACTTTGGCCCTACATTCGTGGGTGACGGTCCAGGGATATTTGGTGACTGGTGTCCATATGAATGACCCCTACAGAGTAGTAAAGGGAACCTTTCAGAAACACGTTCATAAATGCTGCAAACAGCACAACCCATTGATGGCAATATACTGAAACATTCAAATGATGAATACAATTAACTTAAATGTCAAAACTGTTTGATTTCGTATACAAAACGCGTGGAGTCATCATCAATCCTATAACTTGCATAAAGCAAGTGGCACTGGAGATAAACAACAGGCAACCCCTTTAATGCCCATGCGTCTTCTGCAATGGAAGTACAGGATATTAGCGCTCAAGTCTATACAATGTTTGAAGTACATTAAAGTGAAGTACCTTATGCACAGACTGAAACTTAGAAGATGCCTATTGTGTTGGGTGTAACACTGTGAAATACCTTACGAACAGACTGAAACATATAAGATGCCTATTGTGTTGGTTTTAACACTGTAGTAGTGATAACAGAAGATCCGTTTCGTGCATGTAGGATTTAAATTACATCAGGTATCTTAAACAGCTTTGGTTACATACATGCAACATGGACTAATCTACATCGGGAACTTGTATTCTACAGAAACACATGTAACAATATTAAATCTACTATTCTGCCCCTCTGCCAAGGCAGCGGCTGAGCCCTGTATCTGTCCGCCCGCCTATAGATAAGACACATAGTCATACATGCAATTGCCTCTTTTACCTCGTCAAGGTATGCATACTGACCAGTGCGTATTCCTTTGAAGTAAAGCGGAGCGTGTACACAGATTATAATGTATTTTGTAAAGGACATATTGAATTAATTAGATGTTTAATAAGATCGTGCCTTGACAGAAGTTTATATAGGTGAAAGTCCAAATCATGTATTGTCAAAACTAGCAGAGTTCATTAATTTCTATGTACCTAAATGATATCACTTTGTTACATGGTATACTGTTTCTTCGAAATGTACGGATAATCAATTCTTGACTGTTCTATACATTAAAACAGGGAATCAAATATATACATGGGTGATGCTTTTCACTTGAATCCCGCCAATACTGGTATGCATATATTAATAATAATAATAGTTCAAATATTGTATAGAATGCTAGTTGATTGTTTTGACTACGTTACACAATGCTATCAATCGTTTTCATAATAATCAAATACTAATCCACAATTTACTGGTTGAAATAAGGCACGGTCACACGACATGGTACTGTCTTCAATGTAGTACACCGCAGTCAGAAGTGGTCGAATTAAAAATAACAAATTTGTAATACGTAATATCGAATGACTTATACTATATTTGCCAGTGGTGTTAAAATTAACAATGGCCCTGCCCTGCTGGGCTTCCATAGTAAATAAGCTATCTGTGATTTTTAGATGTAAACACTATGCTCAGTTTATAATAGCCACTGACTAAAAAGAATTTCCGAATATGAATGGATCCACAACTACAACATCTTTCTATTCATGGGGTATTCACAACTACAGCATCTTTCTATTCATGGGGTATTCATGCTGTATTTAGAATTCAAAATGTTGCCCTTTGTTTGTCTCCATAACATTTCTAACGATTATCTAGCAATTGCCGTGTTATATACACATCTCTACACATGTGACAGCTGGGCTGTGGATTGATCATTGATCAGTTTATAATGAATATTATTATGTGGATACGATCTCGCTAGCTACCAAAATTACAGCCGGGTTATAAAGAGTGAACTTCAGTATTGATTTATGTACGAAGAAATTGGCGACACGGCTTGCTCAATCGAAGAATCGCACGTTATCCGTCGGTATATTGGATTAATCGAACAGTATTGCGATATGAGATAAGTTGTCATTTTGGTTTTTTTTATATTTGTGCATATAATTGAAGTAGGTTACCGATTCTTACCTGTACGCTTTGTCGACAATTCTTAAATTACGAATTATTCCTCGAAACAAACCTGTGCTAGTTCAACAGTAGCACAAACAAAGCTACGGCGTATCAGTACACTATTTTCAAATGTATATTTTGAGCTGAGCAAATTACGACTATCACCCACCATCCTCGGTTACCCAGTGTACTTATTCCGTTCTACTCCACGATACCCTTGGATAATCCATAGGATTTCCACGATTTCAAATTCATAGAATGTAGTTACAATATACGAAAACACTTTACTAACCAATCGTTTTGCTTTAGTTTTTATAAGGGTAGATAACCATATTTATGTCCATTTACTGTTTGATTTGTGTAAGTTATGTATATATTTATAATTTATTTATATTTAATTGTATTATCAAAATCTGTAATTTGTGTCATTGATCTCAAATAACATCTATATGTTTGACTTTTGTTATTATTATTACTTTGTCTGAAATAACAATAATAATATGTCGTTCTGTTATGTTTATTATTATTGAACTTATACTTGGTAATTTGATTCACACTATATTGTCTATGATATCACGTGGACATAAACATCAGTGAACTAACGAACGATCCTCAATAAAACTAATGACCCTACATTATTAAATGAACGTCTGCTAATCATTAATATAAAGTATATTTGGTTAGTAATAATTATTATGCTTTAAAATAGGCCAACTTATAACACTGTCCGATGAGAGTAACTTCCCTTTGCCAACTTCCTTTTCAAATAACAAATTATCGGATTGGTCGATAAAAAGAGCACAAATATCCAGGGCGGATAAATTGGAAACGTGTCCCCCCATAGATTAACCCAGGGTTTAGTGGAGTAGAACGTAATGGGTACACTGGGTAACCGAGGGTGATCACCCACCTGGCCAAATAGACATGCCATTTCATTTTGTTAATGCATGGCTGAGTTTTTTGTGTATAGAAGTAGAATTAAATATTGGTCGTACATAGCTCGGCCTGTTCGGAATGTTTACAAAAGAAAACTTACTGTTGTGTTTGTTTAGTTTTCTCACAACATATACGTAACCTTACATGTGGGTGTTGTGTAAATAGTCCATTTGCTGATTGCACTATTTTGCCTTTACCGTTTTTTAGGACTACATAATTTATGGTCTATATTTTGTTTCCCTTGCTGAGTACTATACCAGGATCTGTGCACAACTGGAATATCTTGTATTAAACACTACAGCGAGCAAGTGTGAGGGATAGGTTTAGCTGTATATAATACTGCATGTCGTTATTTAAAGGACCTAAGTCCGTAACTAAAAATCCGCCAAAATCTTTAACATCGATAACACTACTATTGGCCAATTTAAATCAACATTGATGATGTAAAATTACCGGGAAAAGATGAGCTTCTGATATCCGATATTTTAGATAAAATAATTTTTTAACATTGGTACACGAATCGTGTACCATAATGCGCTTAAGCCCAAGTTTTAATAAGAGACTTGAGGAGCGAGGCTAGACTTATTGCACCATACCATACGCCGTATGTTGACTGGAATAACCAGACGCTATAGAAATTTGCACTAGATTGAGACAGCATGGCTTAGTTCGCCGAACATAACTGATTTGAAATTGGAGAAAAAACGGAAACCATTGAATGTAAATCAGCTTATATACATTCATATTACTGTATTATATGCGTTGCGACCCACTTTTGTCAATTTCTTGGTCCCAAATTTTAGCGATTTAGCTCCTTTAATATAAACTGTCACTGCTCCATATTAAAAATCGAATTCGGTTCCCTCAACCAAAGGAAAATATATTATCGGTCGATACGTTTTCCCATTTAATCCAACAAACAGGGAAACTGTAAAAAGGTTTACCAGACTGTGCGATGTTTTGTATTCATTGTTAAATTCTTCCAGTATTTCTTCACGCCATATATATGGAAACAAGATTTGGTTTTCACGAGACTTTGGTGATGCTTATTACGATTTGTTCATTTAATGTCACTCGATTTGGTCGATATCTTTTACTTCTTCTTTCAGTCGCTTTCAGCCAAATTTAGCGAATCTGCGGTGTCCAATACCGACGGGGTATAGTAACACCAACAAGGGGAAGACAAACTGTAGCTACGGGAATTGTTTTTTGTTATTAATATAAATTTGATACTCTATAAAACCAAACTTGATATATATATTTGTTGGGATTATGGACATCTATTTGATGAAACCAGTCGTGCTTATTTACCGCGACACAATAGTTATTATTTAAGACAACGTAAATTCAAAAAGATTGGCAGTATCCTTAAACAATCAACAGAATTGTCATTCTTTGCTTACGTGGTCGTATAGACGCATTGTTCGTGTCTTCGTGAAACAGTCCTCTGCAAAGCCCAGACAGAACCCCGGCCTACACAGCAAGTCATTACATTGTCTTTGGAAATAAATTCGGACAGATCCATTTTCGAGATCGAAGCCTTCGTGCAACTCAAGGCTTTATCATAAATTAATGCATCCTATATAGTTTTCAACTTAAATTTCTTTACTGATACATACGCCATAGACAAGCTTTCTTAAATGGATTGAAGACAACGAAATTTATACAGACGAGCTGTAAAGCCAGATTATCTAATATAATTCGACTTAATTCAAATGAAAAAAAAAATTAAAAGACAAAATTCTACAGTTACTATTATTATTTAATTTTGTATCACTTAAATCTTACTTAAAATAAAGAAGACTGTATAGGTTGGGCCAGTCAGTATACTCAAAGCCCAGAACAAGATAGTGCCATAAAACTGATAACAGCTGAACCAGTAGCACCTAAGTTACATGATATAGATATATATTGATTGGCTTCTATAAATCCAAATTTAATCTGTTCATTAACACCACCAATCACTGTGATGAGTAAATCATCAGTATCTACAGTAATGTCGCTTACACGTTTACTTGACATGGCTACAAACTTTCCTTCTTCTCCATAGATTAACACATTTTTACCACTGAAATTAAACATAAAAAATCTAATTTTATATCAGTCAAATAAAAGTACGTTTTTGAAAGTGTAATTGTATAACACTAGGGACCGGGTATCATTCAGATTTAATGAAAAAAAAGGAAGAAACTGAGCTTATCATCTATAATCTAATACACATATTCAGTTAATAGATTGCCATGCAGAAAGTGTTAAATACCATTATCAAAACTAAACTAAATGGTCATAAACTAGATGACCGATGTCAAAACTAAATGGTGTTTCTTAAACTAAACGGTAGCACAAACTTGGCGTTATTTGATGAATCTTGATGGTATTTAATACTTTTTGCATGGCAATCTAGTAACAGGTACCCGGGTCCTAGTGTAACTAGGTCACCTGTACTATCAAAAGTTGTAATTCCCACAGGAGTGACGGGTGGAAAACATGTGACACCCCTTTACTGACACCAATTTTGGAAAGTTCTGGGAATAGTTTTCATACTACTGGATAAAGAGAACATCTAAAACACTTATCATGTAACTATAAACTTTGCAAATCTATCTAATGATTTCAATCCAATCTGCATACCAACCTTGTGGGTTTCTCCGGGTCCTCCGGTTTCCCCCCACTGCTAATTATTGAAATAAAATTGAACCATATGTTTGTCCCGAAATAACCTAGTTGGTGTCGAGTGGACATTAAGTGTGGTTTAATGGTCATGAGCGAGACATTAAGTAATATATTGTAACAACAAGGGGACCGTGAGGTTTACAGTGAAAAACGTCATGCAAGTCTAATATTTTTATAATATACGCTTGACAAGTTGCCCGTACATTATTTGAAATAATGGTATTCCAACATCAAAGGATGACGTCACATCTGTAATTTAAACCCTATTTCTCCCACTCTCAGTCTGCATCTGCATACCTTTTCAAATCATTTCAGATAACTTTTAAAATTGCTAAAGATAATAATGGATATAATCCATTCCTGTTTCTATTGGTTTTATATCATAATTTATAAAGTTATCTGACAAAACTATTCAAAAAAACGAAATTCGGATTTAGAAAATATATGGAATTTCATTCTTTTCTATTTGGGCTATATCTATGAACTAAGACCTGAAACGGAAGACCTCTTATGTGTCTTTCTACCTGATCTTTCTCGACACATCCATGAAGGATACCAAACCGCAAGGTTAATTTTTAAACAAAGTCTTCGTTTTCTACCCAACTTCCATGTTTGTTATAAAGCCAAAGGAGTCAAAAATCGAAGGCCTGGCAATATGTTTAAATTTTTAACTTGTTATATTCCGGCGTACAACAACAACCATCACAGATCAAAGGAAGACTTTAAATCTAGAAGTATGTCATTGTTGTCGATTATATAAAATCAAGGCAGTATTTGATAATTATACAATACTACTTACCCCGGTGAAAAGACAGGACTTGTATAATATAAACATATCTCGGATCGGGAACAGGCAGTGGTAATCTTCAATGGTTGACTATCACTAAATGGTTGATTGATGGGACGAGATGTTGCAGATCTGGTAAATATATTACTTGGTCCAAACTATAGAAATAAAACTACGTAGAAATAGAATATGGTATACATCTGTGTTAACATATGTATATATTAAGATTTAAAGGGTTTAGTGCTGATTATCGCGATCGACTTAAAAAAATATAATATGATAAACATATGATAATGGAAGAAGTGGGAGTAAATTTATCATTTTTTTGACATATAAATAATTCACTTTGGTAAATAAATAGCAGAAATATAGCGTCAAAATTATGAAACAAACATGTGGTTTGTTGGTCGCGTTTTACAGCAACATCGCTATCTTATTTTAACGACGGTCAATAAAATTAATCACGACTTACAAAGTTAAAGCCAGCAGAAGTAGGTGACAAACTGTAGTCAGCATCCATAGCAGTCCCTAAAACTAGTCCAAATACAAAATCACCAATATTGGTATAGGTCGTCCACACTTCACCTTGAGGTCCTACATTGCCTCCTAGAGCCATCTATAATAAATGATCTTATATTAAAGTTTAAGGAGGATCTGAATAAGTACTTAACGCAATATTTTTCTGAAGCAGAGTGTATTTCCATCGATTGAAATGGCCCAAGACCTTTAAAGTCGATAGTTACCAAATTTAACTGACTTCGGTTACCACTGTTTGTCGTGTATTTTGTATACGGTAAACAGTCGATATGCTGATTACACTATTTTGCCTGATTACACTATTTTGCCTTATTACACTATTTTGCCTACACCGATTTTTAGGACTTCGAATTTGGTCTAATGTTTTGGATTGTTCGTACTTTGTTTTAATTTATTAGTACACTTAGAGACACCGAAATTCATTCATTTAATATAAAGGATAGCTAAATAAAGGGTGAAGTGGACCGATGACTGTTGGGAGATCTACGACGCATAGATTTAGACGGCTTAGTCACTCAACAACCAAAAAATTGTTAAGCCACGCCAATTTCCTTAGTATATGAATCGGGCAATTACGAACTCGGTCGTTCTGCATAAACGAACGGCATAGGTCAATAGTTTCCTCGTTACGGGGCAAATTAATTGACTCGCCTGTTTAATTAGCGCATCAATAGCTTTAGCTGGCCTTGAAGCCTGTAGAATCATACCATCAGATCTACAGCATCTGAAATAAAACATATCCAACTAACGGTATATTATTCTAGTGTTGTCTAGTTATCGGGTTTAATTAAATCCTGAAAAATACTCATATAAGATACCTGGACATCTTCATATTTGAATACCGAAGACCCTAGATACCTGAATACCTTCATAATGAGAATCCAGAATTACGAGGTGAAAAACGAAAACAAAAAGCTTGTTATTCATTGCTTGAATGACAATTTGGATTGTTTTTCGGTTAGAAGACGTTTTGCTGTATTGTAGCTACTGGGTAATACTTAGCATCTATCATTCTAGTGATGGCTATCTTCATATTTGAATTCCGAATAATTCGAGATGTACGGTTTAAGTATCTAACACTTAAATTTTATAACATAACAATATTCAAAATGATGCATTATATCCTTAAGGATACATTGATATATCATACCCAGTTTGTGTTTCCTTAGTCCAGTTATTATAACACAACAATAAATTCGGGAAGTTTTAAGAACTGGCATGGACAGAAACGTAATTTAAAACTCCATTTATTGTTCCTTCTAAATTCTGAGTGTAAATGTATTGGTATGCGTTATTCTGGGTAAAAACTATATCTTTCTATCCATGATATTAATTCGATGGACATCATGTGCCAGAGAGAGAGAGAGAGAGAGAGAGAGAGGGAGAGAAATGGGGTTAAACGTCACTAGACACAAACTAGTTCATTTTGGGAGTAAAGTATGGTTTTCAATTTATATTTCAATAATTCGCTTGCGCGTTGGGGTTCTAGTAGTGATTAGCCTATCGTTCGATGAAGTTCTGTCATCTATCTACGATAGCTGATTCGCCCTGTCAACACGTGGTTTTGTGTACCTTTCACATTTTCCTAGGTTCGTAACAGGAGGAAACCGGAATGCCCGGAGGAAACCCACGAGATTGAGAAGGCGCCCCTATCTCCATGTCACATACGCTCACACGAGGGCTCGAAACCACAGCCGCAAGCCAGAGGTGACCGGCCAGCTAGAGGTCGAAGCGCGGCACTCTAGACCACAAGGCCATCCCCCGAAAAAATCTAAAATAACTTACTGCATAACTAGAGTGACATTTGTTTTATTTATCATATCACCAGGACCAACTGGACCTGTACTTAATGTAGCTACAGCAGCTTGGAGTTCGGCATGAGTTTCCTTTAGATCTGCGTGTATAAAACAATGCTTTTAATGCTTCTTAATAATTAATTATCATTCAATCACTCAGGTCAAAGTGCTCATTGCTTAAGCTAAAGTTGGGGTCTTCTTTTTAGTTATAACCTTTCTTTCGCCGTTAGAGATTTGTTAGATATATATTAATCAATCATTTATAGATTCAGCTATATGGAGTAACCTTTAGCATTGGAAGTAATTCAATTACCTGGATAATTTGGATTCCCCGGTTGATCAGCAGATGACCAGAAATTATCTTTAAAGGGGGCCACACCAACAGCATCAGTGAAAATAGAACTGATACCTATCTTCCAATTGTCACCACCAGCACGATAGTCACCACTGGCTCTAGCCTAAAAGAAATGATTAATAAAATCTTTATTTGAAAAAAATGGAATTGCAATTGAATGCCACCAAGGCGAGTAATTCTCATAAAGAATGAGTATTCTCCTGGTGTTTTATAATAGATTTGTACTTGCTTCTAAAATGAACATTTTAAGCTTTTTAGGGAAGCTCTGAACAAGATTTGTGTAAATATTGCATCTATCGTTGTGAAAATGTATGTTATACAGAAATAACAATGGTACCTGTGTAACTACTGGTATCTCCAGACTCTGCAAAATATGTCTTGGGTTCGACATACAGTACTGAATAGTGACATCATTATTCCTGGCAGCTTTACCCATCTGCATCAACCACGCTCTACCAAGATCTATCTGAGTTAGTAACGCATTAACACCAGCAAATTCAACATCAAGCCAATCCTAGAAATAAAGTGTAATTTCCGTCATCCATTGACGAAATTGTTTTATTTAAGCATTGTTAAATAAGGGTACCCCTTTCCGCCACCCGTGGGGTCGATATTTTCTGAAAACTGCAAAAAGGAAACATTTCCCGATTAATTTGAGGCCTGGTTCACCATTATAATCATGGGTACAGTTAAACAAAAATGTGTCTTTTTCTACCTACCTGTTCATACAGTATCAAACCCCATCTTTTAGCATTGTCAAACAGGTAGTTCCAAAATGACTAAAATAAGGAAATAGAAATACATAATTTAACAATTGAAAGTAGTTCAACGACACTTTATTTTCAACTTGTTTTTCTCCGATACAACTAAAATTATATTTAAATCTGAATACACCTCTGAAATATCTGAAACATTCCATCCATATTAATTCAATAGGAGGTGCATAATAGTAGGACGTTAAGCCCCATTTTATTCATTCATTATTCAAAAGGACTAACCTCATCTGTTGGCACAGCTTTTGCTTTTTCAACAATAAAGTCGAACTGTCCACCATTTTGTTTTGCATAAGTGTTATTTGGAGACCTAAAATAAAACAGTAAAATCGTCTTTCTCGGCACTTGAATGTTCTGTAAAACCAATTATTTATTACAATTGCTAATAACTCAAAAGAGTGTCTGTTTGAGAGCAATATTTTGTGGACTCTACTCATCTTGTTGTTTTTTGGGTGCGACGCTCTTCGGAAAAATCATTATGTTCCGCTAATCCAAACGATGTTGTTCCCTCGACGTATCGAGTTTTCATATGACGTCACACAATTCCAAAATACTGCAATGACGTCATGATCGCATGTAATATCATCTGTCTTTACAACCTAGACCTCCAGCTTCCCATCCATATAAGAACTCATAGTTTTACTTACCAATATCTGTTATGACATCCTATAGGTAACCCCGTCATGTTATATAGATATCTGTAAAATAACGATACAGGAATTTTGTAACACAAAATAATAGGAATAATAAGGCCAACGAGATGAACACAGGGCCATGAACTTTGGTGGGGTTTTTTTTGATGAAATATGTTTCCTGCTTTGAAATCGTACTTCGTTATCTGTTTGATAGATAATCATAACGAAATGAAACTTAAGCTACTACATGTTATATATTATTTGTGAACTTTGGTGGGTTTTTTTTTGATGAAATATGTTTCCTGCTTTGAAATCGTACTTCGTTATCTGTTTGATAGATAATCATAACGAAATGAAACTTAAGCTACTACATGTTATATATTATTTGTGAAAGATCTTACTGGAAACCATGCGGAAAGAGCGAGGGCATCGGTGTCCATGTTTGTACTCCACCATTCGGTCCTTTATAGTAAAAATATGAATCGAGCTGTAAATACCTATATATACAAAAATATAAAAAAAATATTCTATAATAGACAATCGATAGAGTCACTGATTGTATGGATTGGATTTATTTTTGCAGGTGCTAAATGTTTAAAAATAAATCACCCACTTACTTAAAGGAAGAATGGGTGAAAAATATATAGGTATTTGGAATGTTGCTAAATATTTGTACAAAATTATAATCATAACGACATAAATAACCGCCTGAGAGCCATTTTATAGTGACAGCAAACTCTTTGCGACCACAGCATAGCGATACAATGCACAGTCCTTACTATACTATATACATGTGGTGTCCCAAAAAACTAAAATAAAAATATTGAGAGTGATAAGTAACTTTCAATAAAAAAAATAATATAATGAATACCTATAAGGCATATTTATATCTCTTCCATACTGTACACAGTCTAAAATAGTCTGTTCATAATCCTTGTTGGTTTCAACGTTATAGTAGTAATAGGCACCTTCAAGAAAAGGGAGTAATACGTAAGTAACATATACCAAAATATATGTAATCAATTAATTAGAATATGATATGTTATTGTGAATATGTGTATTCCCTCCCTCAGTACTTTATGCCAAAATTTCCAAACAAAACCCGAGAATCATTTCTATCACAAGTATAGGGGCTCACCATGCAAAATGACCATATTATCAAATTCCCCAAATGATACAGAAAGAATATGACAAAATAAGGGACTTTTTATGGTATTGCTATAAATATTATTAAATACGTTTGAATAGGATTAGAGAGAGGACATGGTCCATTTAACCCTTACGTTAATAGAAATCACATATATCGATGTACGTATACATTTATTGACATCAACATGTGCTACTATGTGTTAGTATAAAACTCTAACCTCCATCCGTCCAATATCCTATATAATTTAGTGTTAAATCACTTTGTCTGTAAGAACCATCTTTACCATAATATGTTGTCATCAGTCGGCCCCAATCATCCATGGCCTAACACAGAAATAAGAGTAACAGTTTACCAATGGTTTATCTAAAATTCCCTCATCGTTCACAATTTGTAAAAGGACAAATAATCAACACCGGTAAAATTGGTAGCAATAAAATGAAGGAAATGTTTCTTAGCGACCATTCAACACAAATCAGCTCGGCTATTTATGACCATTTTAGTTCCAAAGATCATGTTTACAAACGGCCTACCTTGTTAATACCAGCCGATCTGTACATAAGGACAGTCTGAAGAACATAATTTGACGGTACATAATTAACACCGCCCATGACACCATAACTATAGGACTGTCCATTAGAATAACTCGATGCAGCCATAAATTGATTGAAGGGAGATATAACAAGGACATTTTCTCCGGAATCAAACAAAACTAAAGGTCCACCGACTATTCCAGTCCCCAGTTTAGCTTTATTATGCCACCTGAAAGATAAATAGAATATTATCTATATTGGCGTAATATTGTTCAAAAGAACGTTATTTCTTCTAGAACAAGAAGGAACTTGCTAAACTATGTATGCCATAGCTCTCACCTGCCAAATGACTTGGACGTATCTCCAGCCATACTTCCAGCAAAGTGCATAAATCCAAGCTGACCGTCATCTTGTGGCATTTGAAAACTTGGAAATCCAGCAATGACCGAATTGTTGTCTCCTGTAGACGTTCCATTGGTTGCATTAAGATATTGCTGAAATACAAAATAATGCCACTCAATTTAATGAAAATTCGGGTCATTTTAAAGGGACAGAAATATTAAATAACAAAATTACATAAATCTGTGTTACTGATAAGAGATGTAACAATACGAGAAATTTTGAAAATTTTATCACGACCGTGTTAATTAATTTGAAATCCATACCTGCTCAAATATAACAAAAGGTAAAGCTGGTGTTGAGTAGGTTTTAAAACATGTAGTCACGTGGTTGTTTGTAATAACGAACGGCCAACAAGTTTTCTGCCAACGTCCTAGAGTATCATGTCCGGTATGTTGAACAGATTTGTTGACCTTTAGTGATTGGTCAGCTAAAGAATATTTCTTTCCTCCAACATAGAAGAATATAGGAGCAGACGTTAACCACGTAACTTTATTGAATAAAATGCTGTAGCTTCCATTTTTGTTGATTTTTAATTGAAATTCAGCATCCGCCGTATCATCGAATTTCAGTTTTCCTGTAAAAAGCATGAAATGTCTTTTTTACGAGAGCGTCACACAATCTGCCAAAAAAAGTATTTTTGCATATTTTTAGACCAGAACACTAACATTGACATATGCAGGGATAAAAATGATAAATTTTTAAAATGAGAAAGTTGTTAAGAACATCAGCTAAATATGGATTTATTTACAAAGATAATTAATGAAAAAAAAACAACAGCACTTATTACACTATCAAATGTTATCTTGCCTTGTGAAAAATACAGTATAGTAAAACTAAACACAATTTTCACAAATGCTACCAGTGATACATAATGACAGATCTTATAGACGCTTCCTACCATCTTGGCACGTGAAAGTGATTTTAATATCAGAATATCAACCTGTTCGCTATCGACACCCCTGGAGGTCTTGGTAACATTCATTGTGTCATTATGTAACTTTAACTTGTTGGCATGTTTTATTTGACTTTCTTTGTCTGATAAGCAAGCTGTACTGAATGCTAAACCTAATATGATACATGATACATTAGCGAGATGTCTAATAAGATCCTTTGTCTGGAAGGGTTTATAAACCCAGATAACAGACGAATCGACAGTGAGATCCGGACAAGGACGCTAAAGCGGAGGCCATTGGCGCCTTGGCACCAGCCAGGAACGAGGACATGGCTCCCTCAATACGAGTTAATTACGGGGTCTTAAGTTTTGTACATAATATGTCGGAAGAAGAAGAATAAAATTATTATAAGATGTTAAACTAGTCTTGTCAACTGAATCTGATCTAAAGTCACAATACTGTAACACCAGATAGTAAAAGTAACAAGTGGTATAGAAAACTTTATTTATCAGTAGAAAACACTAACCTGCCACAGCGCTGCACAAAATCAATGTGATGCACAAATCGATTTTCATCTTGGTGGCTACAATAATGTACTCCTACCCAATATATCTCCGGAATAAGATTAATATTATATCTATAGATACATCGTTATCTATTGTTATCGACTGATTATCTTAATGTGAGGGTTAAATATATCAATATACATTTAGTACGATCTTCTAAAAAAAACGTGAAAGTTTGTTTTGTCATAAATTGGTTTCTGTAATTTTATTGACTGCATACATATCCCTATGATCTTTTAGATGTTTTTGAATTTAAATGTGAAATATTGACATTGCAAAATGTAATAGGCGCTATAATATTACCTGTAATATAGTGAATATCATTAAGATAATGTCTTTAATACAATATACCATTCTACTATAAAGTCAAATAACATTAAATCAATAAGAAGTGGAATTGGGTGTTTAAGAAATAGTTAGCATATTGTGTTCCGCTAAATACTAAAACTTAAAAATCTGCACTTAAGTTAATAACTCACACCAAGCTATCCTTTCGTGTTACTTCCATATTGTATCCTCTATCACCAGTGAAATCTGTATATTAAGGGGATACATGCGGGGGGGACGTTTTGACTATGATGCGTGTCCGTGATCAAGGATTCTTTTCAACCGACGTGAATGTGATTTTCTCAGCCCCATTGATTACGTCATACGGTGGGGTATCCTTTATACGTGATCCAATGCGTTTTCATTGCCCCAGTGGCGCCATGAATACATCATGCCCAAGACACAACGCATCACGCAATACGTACCGACGGAAACACTCAAAAAGTTAATGCTTTTTGTCCATAAGCATCATGCAATGCACAATGAGAAAAATGAAATTGGGTTTAACGTCCAACTGTTCTGAACCAACTTAGAAAATGGACATGGGCATACTCCATGTAGTGTGCTATGAGGTAATTTTACCCTGACATCGGCGCTACAGCATACATTTTTTCAATGCCAACTGTCAGGGATATTTTATGTAGTCGCAGACGTACCATCAGAACTAGTATACACTTAGTCTCCGTACTGTACCATTGTTAAGAGGAAACCACGCGAGGAACGTTTTCGGCCAACACCGGGATTGAACTCCAACTCTAAGTTAGTGGGCTAGACCCTTACAAACCGAGCAACCAAATTTCACGTGGAACTCTACTTTAAATAAAGTATTAACGATATGTTTAAATACCAAGGTTAAAATCAAGTGGTAATCTAATCGTGTCAAGGACTGAAACATTTGATTTGTGCAAATCAGTCAGATTAGAAAGTATGTGACAACTGATGCAACATTTCACGCCGGGAGTGCACGAGGCACCTGCTGATTTGCGTGCCAGCATCCTACCCACTGAGCTACCACGGCTTTCTGAATAAAATTTATCAAGTCACAAATAATAGCTAAAAACTAGATTAATATTTGAACTTTGATATAGAAGCAGTCTTGTTTATGGTATCTTGAAAGATAGTGTTGAGGTTTGATCACTTTTCTGATTTTATAAAGTACGATAGTAGTTTTACTAGTTTAAATTAAACCACCCTTTAGATGACAGTGACACTAATGACAAAATGTCCAGATCGTTGCGTTTACTATGATTATTCGGTTGGCGGGGGGGGGGGGGTATTGCACTTTAACACATCTTAGACGACCGACGACCTAGTATGAGAGAAAACACTATAGATATACCATTAATCAAGCAACCCCCTGAGAAACGATGGATAGTAAAATGTTACATTTCGGCGGTAAGACAGCATGAAAGTTATTCACAGATAACACACAGCGCTTATCTATAGTAAATAGTTGACTTTGGACATTTAAGTGTATGGGAGATTTAATCATTAAAGATGGTAGAGTCGAGGTGGGAGACCATGTTTCTATATATATTTTTTATCCTGGCAGTCTTGTCGTTAGGACATTCGGGTAAGATATAAGTATTAAAGTTCCTACTTACACGATTGGGTCCTATCCGATTATCGTTGAGGTTTAACTTAACTGTCAACCTATATAAATATAAAGTAATAAAATCCAGAGGTCTTTAAAGTTGCTGTTGTCATTTGCATAAAATACAAGATTTAAAGTTTTTGTGTTAATGTATTGTATTCCTTTTAGATAGCCTGATCTAGCTTGAAATCAAACTCTGTGTCTCAGTGATAATGATACCGGCTTGCTAATCCTTAGTTTCCGGATTCGGTGCCGGTGTTGGCCGCAAAGGTTTTTTCCAGACTTTCTTTAAATAATATTTGATAGCTACCACCCACCCTGTCACTAATATATAAACGCACGGTATATTCAACATTTATTGTTTAAATTAAACATTCGTGTTTTTTAGTTCAGAAACCGGGATGGGATAGATCTTCTGAAGGTCTTAGCATCAATATAAATACCAATGGCGCTTATTCAATCGGAGTCAATAATGTTGCATGGTTGAACAGCGGGGATACATTCTTCTTTGCTAATCGTAAAAGAAACGTTGCTGGTCATGACCTCAAACTGACACAGACAACCGCTGATGGAGGCGTCGATAAATTTGGAAAATGGACCAGAACTAATTTCCATTACACTGCTGGAACATCACAAATAATAGCTGCTATTAAGACATACAATAACAATTCAACTCCGTTTGTCATCTTTAGTCAGGTGGGTCAATTTAGTTTTTGAAATTATTACTCAATATAAGCTCCAAAATGGGTAACTTTAATAGCTTAGAGGTCAGGCATTCAAGAAAGAAACCAACATCTGTTGCTTCCAATAGTATTCCATATCCCCATAAGCGGAAATACGCAAAGATTATTATTTAGTTGCAAGAGAAATTTGACAAAACTCATAAAGTCTCTGAGAAAATGTCTCAGTTAAGGAAATGAATGAAATAGGTTGAACGTCAACAGGGATAACGAAGACAAGACTTACACCATAAACCGACTATGTACTATGTGGGAAATTGTGCCCTGTCAAAGGTGCAACGGTTTCTAGTTATTTATATTCTCAGCTGCCCCGTTAGGTGATCTATAACCTATTTAACCTACTATCAGTGGTATATATGCGAACTCCTGTTTTCGTCCATCGTATCGACTAAACGATTTTCATCGCCAGGCCCATCATCCTGCCCAAGAACATGGGTAAACAAGACTAGTTTACACATTGTAACTAATTTTGGGGAGAGGCGTAATGGGATGGGTTGATGGTCGAGTGGGGCAATCCATGCGCTTGAGGCCAAAAAGTCTGCAATTGAGTTAAGTACCATGATTTTGACATTATGACTGTCAAATGATACATAAGCGTATTATTAAACTAAATTTGAAACATATTTTATTTTCTAAATGACCTTGATATAATGCAGTGGGCGTCAAATCTTATACATTTTTCTCTTGTGCTGGTGTAAGTTTGCTTCGGGTTGTTTTTTAACAGAAAAACGACAAATCATACAACGATACGCTATGCGTTTACCAATGGAATATTAATAATGCATTTAAGGTTTTCTTTTTTTAAAGCAATATGTTAATGGGGCTAATAATACTGGTGCTGGGAACGTGGACTATTCCATCTCGTCTTTTCCTGGATTCAAAATCGAAAAGGGCACACCTACTTTAGGATATCTGTCATATGGTGGAATGATGTTTGGTGATACGGAAAAAAAGATGGGATCGTAAGTTGTATTTTGTCATATTTTATTTGGTGCACGAAATCCCCCCCTTCGGGTAATAAGCTTTTAACGTGCGTAAAGACACGTAGAGTTACATCATCACTAATTGTGTGTTATTGAATTATACAATCCGGCTGATGAAAAAATAAAAGTTCTAACGCCATACTTGGTTTTGGAGCAGATAATGTCAACTCCACTTTTTGACACTGGGGCCGTTTCTGATTACTATGTATAAGTAGTCTACAGTTACTCTTTACGGGTTGTGTATGTCTGAAATGATATTTTGTATTGTTTTGGTTCTTTTTAAAAAAGATTTAGCACGTTTTTGATTGTAATATTTCAGTTGGGGTTATTCCACAACCAAAATAAACTATGGTATTAAAGGTGGTCCATTGGCACTATTTGATCAAACTGGTAACACTATCATTATCTCTTCAGCCAACAACTTTATGTCCACATCCGTTTGGCATGAGTCAATCTTAGACATAGGAGGTTCTGTACATTGGGGTACTATGGGTGGTGTAACGGAAGTTCCGCCTGGTCACGTGGTTGAAACTGTACTTTACTACCACAACGGAGGAATTAATAAGGTACTGAGTGTTGTTTATAAAAAACGAAAAAATTATTAAACGGGAGTCACAGTTGCTCAGTGAATAAGGCGCTAGGTCACTAACTAAGGGGTCCAGGGATTGATGCGGTGTTAACCGAGAAAGTTCCATGGGATTTGCCAGCGTGGTTTTCACTTGCCAGTGGCGCAGCACGAGGGACCTGGCAAGCAATAGTCGTTCGGGGGAGACCAATCACCGAGTTCTTGTGTACATCGAAAAGATCCACTAACCCTCATAGCGCATTGCACTGCATGTCGTATATCTGTTTTCATCCAAATTATTGAAATGAAAAAAGGAAGTAATGAATTGTGTAGAAAGTAACGCATTTCATATATACTTTTCATTTGTAGGCTATGGAAGGATGGGGTGAATATTTAAGATATCGCTACAATAGAGATGATACCTTGGTTAAATCTGATCTTACTATTAACTATCTCGGTTACTGGACTGACAATGGTAAGTAGAATAAATATATATACAAACGGAACTTGGTAAAACATTATTTCACCTCCATCAATAAATAATTGGCCTCTGTATGATCACCTCGCTGAAATGTAATAAAATACATATAAATGGTTCTAATCCAATCAGTTATATCAAATTCGTTTTTAATTAACAGGAGCATATTATTATTACAAGACTGAAGATGAAAAGAATTATCAACAAACAATTATAGACGTAAAGAAATACTCTGATAAAGTTAAAATACCATACAGGTAATGTAACAGTCTACCGATAAAGTTAAAATACCATACAGGTAATGTAACAGTCTACCGATAAAGTTAAAATACCATACATGTAATGTAACAGTCTAACGATAAAGTTAAAATACCAGACGTTTAAGGTAACAGTGGCACAATTTTATTGCCATTGCGAATATACGGAACAATTACATGGACCATCTTTCAAAAGACAAATGGAAGGATTTGATAAGATTTAACCTTTTTCCTAAAAAAGAACTCGGGAAATCGGCAGCCCTAATACCACCAGCAGGCCCGTCAAAACGAAATTCACACTGGTGTCTGGATACTACCAGTGTAACGCGACGACGTGATATTTAAGGGCCAATTCGTTTCTTTAAAGGGGTGAAATAGGTAGGGTGATATGGGATTCATTTCCAATCTCAGTATAACACAATGTTTCACATTTCAGATATATACAGTATGATTCGTGGTGGTATTATAAAGGCCGAGCTAACGGTGTTAAAACTTGGGTATCTCGTCCAGATGTATTCCCTCAAGGAAGTCAGTAAGTCTTGTTACAACTTAAATAACAATTTGTAATGAAATTACGGATATGCAATGTCTATAACATTCGTAAAACATTACTACAAAGTTCCAAAAGAAACGGTTGAAAATAGTTGACTCTGAAATCAATTGTTCTGAAACTATTATCGTGATGAATACCCACTCTGAACTTTCTATGGATGTTGATATCTGAAATATATTCTCTTTGATTTCAGATATGTATTTAACCAAACCGGCTTACCTGTATCCGCCCATAACCGATTTTGGTAAAATGTTTTCTTTATAAAAGAATATATTATTCTTACTTGCCACTGTATCCGCCCATAACCGATATTGGTCAAATGTTTTTATCATAAGAATATATGTCACATCCGGACAACGTAAGATCCCGTGGAAAACTTTTTACGGGTCAAATTCTATAATTATAAGCCAGTTATACTTGGTAAAGTACGTTGCCGTCGGTAACGCATCGTTGTCCCGGTACGATTTTGCAAAATATGGTACCAGAACAGTGATAATTGAATAAACAAATGAACCGATCCTTTGAAATCGCGAAAACAGTGTAAGGAGAAATATGACAAAGCTAGACTTCGTTAACAAACTGTCAAGCTAACAAATAACTAATAAATCTTATGTACTGTAATTATTTGACTCTGATTTTATTTATTTAGGTCTAGCGACACAACATATGCAAAGCAGAATGGTGGAGATTATAATTTTATTGTTGAACTGGTGCTGGCTGTCCCAATGGATGAGGTAAAGGGAATGTATGTCTATGTATCAATGTGTTCTAGGAACGTTGCGAACGTTTATTCTTAGAGCAGAAAGGGGGGGGGGGCACTCTATCAATTCTACGCCCTCTCAGTTCTTTTGTAAGTATGTTGCATAAATAAAAATTATTATCTTCTCTATTTACAGAAATTGTGGGATCATTTATTTACCGAAGGTAGAAAATGGGGATTAGTTTCTTATGAACAGGTAAAATACTTTACTGCTGTCAAAACAATATACAATGGGTGGGGTCAGAACAAACAGTTTGTACTAGTGTTAGAATTTGTGTCAATAAAAGGGTTGGCTTCATACCCTTATTCTGATGGTGAGGTTAGAAAAAAAAGATTACACTTTGGAAAATATATCAAATTTCAAACTTGAAACTCATGGTCAATTGCCATAACTGCTTTAACACTATTAGTGGATAATTATACTGTATAATTCATGCGAGACAAGCAGTAAAACTCCACCTCTAAACTTAACACTGACTCACTCTTTTGGCCAAATTTGTACCATTATCTTGAATTGTTTCGGGTACCACCAGTGTCGTCTAGAGACTTTACTTTGTAATTTTGTTTACAGTAGAATTATAATAAAGCTGTAATTATCTCCCTTTTTGGCATAACACTTTATTTGAGGCCAAAAGTTAGGAAAATAGTTACATAGTGTCACATTACGTTATACCTATTTACTCCAACACTACATTTGACGTCACCCAATGTCACGTTTTGGAACCCCTTTTCACTCACTATGCATTATTTTTTTCCAGCAATTTTCTTCACATAAAGTTGATTATCGGCTTGCCTTGTGAAAAATGTCTAAATAATGGAATGAATGGAATGGGGTTTAACGCCCTACTATATGCTCCTAACCTGGGATAATTGAAGACGGGCATACACCATATAGTGTGCTATGAGGGCATTTTTTTTGCCCGGGCAGCGGCGCTACGGCCTACTCTTATATCGAATTCCAACTGCCAATGGATCTTTTACGTGCACTCCAATGTGTACACGGGTTTTCGTCCCATCCGAACGACTAGGCAGCTGTCCTTGTCAGGCCCTCCTTCTGCATCACTGACAAGGGGAAATCACGCCGGAAAATCGAGATGAACTTTCTCGGCCAATGCAGAGATCGAACACGTCTGAATAATTATTTCGAAGCTAAAAACGCCCTTCAGTAGGCAAAATTGGCTTGACATAATGGATATTTAAAATATGACTGCAATGCTATACAGCTTAAACGACACTAGAGACTTTTGGCAAGCGGGATTTTAACCACCCGTATCACGTATCCTTATCGTATACGTGATACGTTGCGTCAGTGTAGTTTTAGAGTTTTGGCAGATTTTTGCGTCGCGCCGATGAGCTGAGCTTAGTTCTATTAAAGTAATGGCAGATATTACCAAGATCACCATTAGTACTAGTCACGTGCCTATTATAGTGTACAGCTTCCTGGAGGGGGGGGGGGAATGAAGTCGCTCGACAGTCGCTGAACTATTAAAAAAAAATAATTATCGAATCAAATTAAAAAATCTCCGACTCCGACTCGACAGTAATTTTACCACAGAATAAAATCCCTTTCAGATTTGCATGGTTCTGCCTCCCTAAATTTAGAATGTAGATCAACCATCACGGTTAAAATGACATAGAAAATATACCTTTGTGTTCTAGAGTGAACAAAGATTCATCAAAAAAACACCAAGATACAACATTTCACCATCTAAAAGTAGCATAAAGACGGTAAAAAGACATGAAATTGTTATACAGACCTTTTCCGTATAAAAGCTGTTCGATACGTGCTGCCGTATCCTTGTGTCGTATCACGTATGATAAATACCCACACATTGGTGACGTCAAACGCAAAATCTATACGGATACGCGATACGGAGCAGACATTTACGCTTGCCAAAAGTCTCTATTATCTCACCAAGACTCACGTGTATCATCGTTACTGCTAATGAAGTCTTCTGCCTAATATTCATGGACGTAATTATATTTTTGCTTAATTAAAGGATTGGTTAAATGATGAATTTTTTGGAATGAAAGCTTTAACGACTGATATAAATAATGCCAAGGTGTGGTTAACTTTAATGGGAAAGAGTGCCAGGAAAAATGGCATAACTATACAATATTGTATGTCAAATTCTCGACACGCCATGCAGACATTAGAACTACCAGCTGTTACTCAGGTAATCGGTTTAGTTTAGTAATTTATGTTATCCCTTATGTTATACAATCGTCAAATATTTCATCGGGTGTTTAGTGCTTTTGAATATGCATATCAAACTCTATCGTGTTAAATGACTCATTTATAACTCTTAATTTAAAGAATTCCATTGGTCAATGCTATGATGAGTGACGTGATAATAGCGACGAATTGGACAGAACGGGATGTGGAAAGTTATAAAGTATGTACTCAAAGAGCATGATCCAGCAGTCTTAAAGTCGTACTTCCAGATTGTCAAAACGTTTGGTCATAGTGTTATAACAGGCCATAACTATTTTAGTTTTATATGAATAGATTATTTAGGAAGTTTCAGTATATTTACTGTTTTTTAGGCTCGTGTAAGCGATGATTATTCACCAGGAGACGATCATTGGAAGATTGGTATATCATCAATATTTGCCTATGCTATGGGTGTGGCACCATTTAAAGACAATTTCTGGTCGACAACTAACCAGTCGGGAAATCCTTACAGTAAGAAAGTATATTGCAAATTAAAAAATTCTACAATTCTACCCCCCTACAATTACATGTATATCAACTGTAGTTGCTGCAATCAAATCACATGTGATTGTGATTGTGATTGCTTACGTTATGTTAAATACCAAGAGCTGTGACGTTATCATCAAGATATGCTATGACCCCAAGCAGGTGCATTATTACATGTAATGACACATGAAATGAGCCACTGAAGCAACAACTTCATCTACCACCCCAGCACTTGTATTGCGTAAAAATTCGTATGAAATGTAACTATCATGTTGTGTATATTTTAGGTCGATCTGAACCATACAATGGATTAAATGCTGTTGTATCTACTTTGAGTACAGGCCCGGTTGCTCCGAGTGATAAGATTGGACTTAGTAATGTATCCCTGATTATGAGGTAAATATATAATGTACATAATTGCAATTTCAGTTTTTAAAGAACAAAGTCTGTCTTCAAAAGAAAATCATATTATCGGCAATTCATAAAAGAATATTTACTTGGATTTAAAGCCTGTAAAATTATTAAAATTATGTCAATTTAGAATATTGTTCCTATTTCAATGTTGTTAAACCTATTGTGTAGCTTTTTCAAATAGTGGGGGTTGGGATGGCCTAGTGCTCTAGAGGGCCGCGCTTCGACCTCTAGCTCGCCGGCCACCTCTGGCTTGTGGCTGTGGTTTCGAGCCCTGGTGTGAGCGTATGTGGCATGGAGATAGGGGCGCCTTCTCAACCTCGTAGGTCTCCTCCGGACACTCCGATTTCCTCCCACTGCTAAAAAAACCTACGCGCAAGTGAATTATTGAAATAAAATTAAAAACCATATTATGTTAGTCCCGAAATGACCTAGATGTGTTGAGTGGACGTTAAACCCCATTTCTATCTCTCTTGCTTCAAATAAGTATTATTACAAGGGAAAATGAGCGTGAAAACCTTGACTTCAAAAATATGGCCAGTTTTCGATGATAGGGGGTGGGGGTGGCCAAATGGACTGGTTATCATAAAGCCTGGCGGGGCTTCGAATCTCAGGTTGTACGTGACAAGGAGTAGGGTCTCCTGTGCAACCTCGTGGATTTTCTCTGGGTCCTTCGGTTTCCTCCTACTGCTAAAGACACCTACGCGCAAACGAATTATTGAAATAAAATTAAACATGTTAGACAGGGGAAAGAACTCCTCTGAAAACAAAATTACGCTAACTCTGTTTATCTGGTCGATTAACCCTTGAGTCTCCGCGATACACAACAATTCAAAAACTTAATTACACCAGATTTTCATTGAGTTGATACTGTACAACAATATGAAGTTAATTCAGTATCTTTAGCAAATTAATGTTTTTTGTTTATTTTTTTTCGAAAGATGTTGTAATGATGATGGTCTGATCTTGAAGCCGTCTAAACCAGCAACAGCCATTGACAGCCAGATATATCAGGTATGATGTGAGAATATATTCGAACCATTAATAACTAAAACCTTGCTGATAAAGGAACGTAACCAATTATATAAACATTTTGAAATAGTACATTAAAAATTGAAATCTGAAAGTCTTAGAAAGTCTGGCGAATACTTACTAAATATACTTATTTTGCAAGATCTTGATTTATGTTTAATAATTAAAAAGTAAACTATCTTGGAGTAAAATATATCATCAAAATAAATTAACAAGCTGGATTTTTAACTTTGGTTGTTATTGATTAATCTTGACCCTAATGGACGAAATATTGATTCACTGTCATAACACACTTTTTCTTCAGATTTGTACAAAATGGTACTGACATCCAGAAATAAGATAACTCGAAATAAGAAACACGTAATAATCTCCGGTGCCTTATATGAACATACTAAGGCGGCAACTTTTGAATACCACTAAGTGGACAATTATATTTTGCAGGTCGACAACGATCAAACTATGTACAAAATTTATTATGTATTATGTATTTTCACCATTCCGTCTTTTTTAACAGTCGGCGTTTGGTACTGGAGGTCCTGTCGGAGAAGTATGGACAACTTATTCTAATATCGGTTTTATTGATGCAAGACATTTTGGTATTATTTTAGCTGCTGATATACAAAATACCTTTCAGCTGACACCAACATTAGCAGGTTTCGGTAATGTAAGTGTGTTTTTCTCGTTAGACTTAAAAGGAAAATTTCCTATTTGTAAGATTTCATTTTCGTTATTTTAACACATCAAACGACCGTCAGAGTAAGTTGCACGGTTGGCGCGCATGGCCGATTTTCCTCCTTACTTTGAAACAGTTGAAACTGCTTTACCACTAAATCAGCGAACCCAGAGTAATCCCACAAGTCTTTGGATTGAAACAACGCCATTTGAAACATACATTATGCTCTAATACGCACGTGCTAGACCACTCTAACACCCCCCCCCCCCCGCCTACATTAACTAGCCTAGCGAGAATCACAGCCCTAGACCAACACTCCAACACCGGAAAATATCGTGGTCCCGTTTTAAAATGGTTCATAAGTAATGAATATCCGAAGATCTAATTGCATTTTATTCAGATTATTGTTTAAGAATATTCTGACTTTCCAGATAACTGCTGGATATAAGGTTTTCTCTATGGATAATCCTGGTAAACTAACAGATTTCTCAGACAATAAACCAGTATCAATAACTCCTGCCTGTTCTAAGATAGACTTCTGTCTCTATTATGTTTCTCCGGTTATAAAAACAAGGTTCGTTAAAACATATTTTATATAGTCTTCAGTAAAGCTTCTGACCATTTCAAATGCATAACATGTTTCAACTAGGCGAACAAATCCGCCTTTAGATGTTAGAAAGAAAGCAAATCAAAAAAATGAAGATTAAAGTTTCTAAAACATACTACTTCGTGTTTTTTTAAGACTACCATTCGGTTATTTATGGGGTATTTTGCTCGGACAGCGGCGTACCATCAGCTTACCCCTAATCGAACTGCCAATATTTAGTATTGAAAGACACATACTGGATTTAGTGTATGCTCTTTTTAGCCGACACAGAAGCTACGTTGATTCTGTTTTAAGGAAATGTTTTCACTTGCTTAATAAAGATATAAGAACCGTCGTTGAGATTGGAAATTTATCCATACTTATACTAATAAACCGGAAAAAATATGGTCCTATCTAAGCGAACACCAAATATATTGCAAAATAGTTCAAATAAATAGTGTTGTCGTTAAGGTTCTTTGTTTGCTTTATCTTCAGCCATGTTCATGGTGGTTGGTTAGCCAGACTAACAATATATGATTAGGAATTCATGAAATTTGATTTATTTTGAGTTTATTAACTACTGATCTATGTATTCTACCTACACCGACACTAGAGATACAGATAGATGAATATGGCCGTCTACTTACAATAAAATACAAACCAGAAATATCATCTTAAAGCGAGAATTTCATATTTTCTAAGAAAGTCAAAACATAATTATTTCTATATATTTTGCTCGATAGGTTGTCAACTCACTATTATATGAACATAGGTATCATTCTCACATTTAAAAACAATTACCTCCCTTGTTTTTCTATTCATCCAATGCTGTCTTAATACGTTTGAAATTGAAGTAGAAAATGATATTTTTTGCCAATTTCTCAACTGGCAATAGTGAATTATAGGATTAATAGGATTATCATTTAACAAGGTAGGACTATTTATAGATATTATCTATTTTAAGGCTTTTTTTAATACATTTTAAAAATATAACTTAAAAATATGAAATTCTCGCTTTAATCTGTGATAAAACATATCGTCCATGAACTATATAAACTATGAAAGTACAGGATCAGAACCATGAAATATATTCAAAAACAACGATCATTGACCTTTGTTTTATGGAGTCTTAGCTCTCACCAGCTTTCTGAACTGATACCAACCCCTAAACTTGGATGCTGTAAACAAAAAGTCAAAGTAGTGTTAACTGACATGTTGTTTTTCTATATTTTTAGCCCCGAAGTCGTTATATTGGGTGAACTGTCAAAATGGGTTCCGGTTTCTCCACAAAGAGTCCAAGAAATCAACCAATCTGACGACATTATAATTTCCATCACTGGAAAACAGAGTGAATCAGTAACATTCAGTTTTTCTGTAGACGGTGTTATTAGGTCTATTAACTGTGTATTAGGAAGTAGTGGTACTGCTCGGATATATGTGGAAGCCATGAAATGTTTGTCCAGATAGAAATTAAAACTGTTAAAACATTATGTGTTAATCGTTTTTGTCAGGTTTTTTTTTTTTCAAAGTTACCATTTTCAATAAATTGAACGCATTTGTTAATCTCGGTTCTATTATATTTTGTTATGTGGATATTTGTTGGTCATGCGAATCTTAACAGATGACCTTAATATGTACACCGGGGTCAACTCTTATCGGTCTTATCCCTATTTTTAAGTTTTTGAGTGGTATGACATTACCCTATGATCGACTTATCTCTAAAAACTACAGGGATGACAATATCCTGTAGACCGTCTATGGGTTTTATGAAAAGATTACCGTTTCAAATCATTAGCGAATTGGTCCTAGTGTCATAAATCAAATAGTATCAAATATAGATATGTGACGTATATATAAATAAATTACAGGTGTGTATTGGGTGAGATAAAAGTGTGGTGTGTGTTGAAATAAGAGATGATATTAATTATCAGTTTAATATTTACTAGTCATGGGATCGTATTAACTGATATAAATATCATTATCATACCTAAATGTATCATCAGTGAATGAAACACTGTATCAGTACGGTTCGATCAATTTTCTTTCGTACAAAAGAGGGTTAAAGGACAATTAAAGAATCCGGATAGTCCAAGATGGCGTCTCAGAACTTTGGGTCGTTGTTACTTGTTGCTGTTGCTTGGTGTGTATTAACAGGTGAGCACAGTGGCTGGATCTTCCGATCTGTATTTGTGATATAATCGTAAAAGCTAATAAGCCATCAATCTTCGATGTACTATAATTTATCAATTTGATAACGTAGTATTTCTGCCGAAGTCTTAAACGGGTAAATTTTCCTATCGTGAAGTCAATAAATTTACAAAGATAACAGGCATTACTGTCAACAAGAACCTTTATGTTTTAATCGTCATACAGTAATCACAAGTCAGCTACCGTAAATGGCCATAAACTACCATAAAAATTGATAGATAATATTTATATGTAGGCCTAACGTGTATTATTGTTTGAAATATATTATAAGAAAATAAGAACTAAACACTTTCACAATATTAATAAAACACATTTTCAAAGATGGTGGAAATTCAGGAAGCTTCAAATTTTATACATGGGGCAATAAATAGAATACTGTGTTTTTTTTACAGGGCGACTTTTTAACCTGTAAATGCGAGGCATGGCTATACTGGGTTGTTTATCATTAATCTGATGTTATATGCTGTCAATTTTCCGCTGTTGTTTCATTTGAATGATATAGATTAGAGGAACCATTTCGTTGACAGCCACTTTAAAAAGTGATTTTAGCATTACTAAAGCACAAAAACCCATAGCATCTACGGTCTGTAACAAAAGTGTAGGGACACCTTAAGAAATTTCCTCAATTTTGATTCGATTGAGGAATTCTAAGCGCTTGTTTTAATAATAGGTTGTGGAAGTCACTTAAAGTCTCAGACATACATTTTTAATTGAATGCATTTAGAGTTTAAATCATTTCCATTTAAACACTATTATGAACGCCAGGATTTGTGACTTAAAAGAGGTCTTAACATTGTAAATTTTATCTTGGTTTTATTTTCCATTCATCATTTTAGTATGCCAAGCCGGAGCTGATTTTGAAGTACAGACTAGTCTTTCGGGGTATTTCTACATTAATGTAAAAGGACAAGACCAGTTTGTTATAAGTGACCTCTCCTATGTTGTCGTCAATGATAAACTGTACACAACAGATCAAACATTGATACTAGATCTAGCGAGTACGAAAAGAAGTATATACACAGACGATTTTGGAGACTGGAATGTTATAAGATATATTTATTATGCTGGCACTGTTCCATTTGAATTCAGTATTAAGACCCACGTCGTTAGACCAGTGGCAATATTCACTCAGGTATAGTAGAATTGGTTAGAATTTAATATAAAGTTTATATATAGTCGGTGACGCTGGATCACTAACTAGACGGTCCCGTGTTCGACTGGAAAAGTTCTTTTGGATTTTCCACTCTGGATTTTGGTTTACCAATGGTCCAGGACGGCGGGGCATGGCAAGAGAGAGTGTCTATTCTTTCGGATTGTATGAAGAAACAAGGACCCGTCTATACCAACAAAGTGTAGGCCACAACACCTCTGTCTGTGTAATGTCAGCTCAGGAATATAGCAAAGCAGTTACTAGATCGAGACAGATCGTAAGCGAAAAGTCTGCCAAAGGCTTCATTAAGAAAAACGACAGTTCAATAGTTTCCATGTGATTAACGGCATTTGTCAGAAAATAGGTTTGTTTTTTTAAATATTGTTATGCATTACATGTTGTTGTCTAATCCTAGAAATATTTGGTAGATGTAGATATAACAGCCGATACCAGTAATCTAACTATCAGCGGATATCCCAGTTTTCAAGTTCCATTTACCAGTAAATATGGTTACTTATCTTTTGGCGGTAATTGGGCAGGAGATTCTTTAAAACAATCTGGCATGTGAGTTTTAAAATCAGTTCTTATCTTTTGTAGTTTCGAAAAACTGAACACTGAACAATATGATAGACAAAATAAGATACCCCCAAATGTATTTTATAATTTCAGATTTCAAGCCGGAACAGCTGATATTTTCGACGGATTGGCTGGATCTGGGCCATTGTGTGTTTTTGATAAAACTGGAAATGCCCTAGTTATCTCCCCACTGAATAATTTTATGACATCAAGCACCTTCTTCAGACAGGAGAAGAAATATCTGGAGGGAACCTTACATTACGGTATAAATGGTGCTGTACATCATGTACCAGCAGGTTATGAACAACAGACTGTCGTCCATTACAGTTCTCAGGGAATTAATGCGGTATGTTGAAGCTTCAATTTCATATTTTTAAGTTATATTTTTAAAATTTATTAAAATAAAGCCTTAAAATAGACGGTTCCATAAACAGTCCTACCTTGTTAAAGAATAATCCTATTAATCCTAAAATTCCTTAATGCCTGCTGAGAAATTGGCAAAAATATCATTTTCAACTTCAAATTCCAACGTTTGGACATAGATTTTCTATGGAGGTAATACGGAAACAAGGGAGGTAATTGTGTTATTATTTCCTGTGTCAATGATTTTTATTGGATGGAAAAATGACCATAATCGTATAATACTTGATAACTCATTGAGCAAAAGACCTAGAAAAAATATGAAATTAAGATTCCAGACTACCTGACACTTGTGTATTAGACAATTTTGAAAGACTGATTATTGAATGTTGAGAGTAGGTATTTTTAGCATTCAACATTCTAAACAAAAAAGAAGTATTAGTTGATTATCTTTAGTTTTAATTTTTTTTTTATTTTATGTTATTTCTAACTAGGCTTTTGAGGACTGGGGAACCTTTTTAAGACAATGGTACAAGAAACCGCCCATGTCTCCTACTCCTGATCTTACTCTAGAATCACTGGGATATTGGACCAATTATGGTGAGATGAACTTTCTTTTAAATATTAATTAATATGCATATCGCTTTCTCACACGTAGCGTAATTACAACTCTGGAATGAATAAATATATTACTTTATTTTAGAAAATATTTTAATAGCTGTATTAAATACACGTATTGTCCATAGAACATGTACCTTACGAACCAATTGCATTTATCTATTTCAAAAAGATTTTGCTTATACATGTATTTGTACCTGATAACATTAAATTATTTTATTATTCACTAGGTTCATATTATTATAACAATGTACCTGTTAATTCTACTTATGAAGATATTGTACTATTAGTACAGTCTCGCCAGTTTCCACAAGTTCCTTTGAAGTAGGTATAGTATGTTTAATTGTAGTTTTGATGCACTATTGATTACAAATCAATATTTTGAGACGATGTATCTAAATTCACTTATCTTACCACATTTCTTTGAAATTGTATATCCACATACGTATTAACTGGTAATACTAGGTTAAACATCTCCCCAAACCAGATCTATTTTAACTTTGGTTTGTGTTGGGCAGCAACCACATAATATGGCTGATCTGATTTTTCACAACTACCGTTGTTGTTTAAACATGTTGATCGGTGTAACAGCATATTGTTCATGCAATTTGCACAATGACATGCAATGCACATCTAAGATAAAACGAAAGCCAAAGTCAAGTCTGAGACAACAACTTGGCAAACTTCGAAATAGAATGTGGTTTAAAGTCTCCATCATTTCTATAGTTACGTATGAAATGAGAGGGGAGACTACAACTGACAAGGGTTCTTTTATGTGCACGAAATCATATACGAGTGAATCTCAGTGTTTTCGACCCACATGAACGACCATGTACACCTTTATTGTCAGCTCCCATGCGCCAACTCTGACATATGAAAATCTGACAAGACAAACCATTGAACCTCTTCCATGCCCATGTCGGGAGATTCGAGTCCAATGCTTACACATTGAATAGGAAATTTTGGGAAATAGTAGACTACAGTAAAGGTATATTAGATGTTCCGGTTTGTGTAGTTATATATGTCCTGTCTAAAAGTATAATAATTATAATATATTGCTTATTATTTAAGATATATTGAACTGGATAATTGGTGGAATCAAAGGGATACTAATGGTATGTTGTCATGGAAACCTGATAATCAATCCCTCCCTAACGGGTTCAGGTAACTATTCTATAGTTTCCACTTTGTTTTTTTGTTATAGTTTGTAAAGATGGTGGTGTACTCGTACGTTTCTCTTTTATTTGTTAATAATATTAAAATACAGGATTAAACGTAATGCTATTGATATTCATTCCAGAATTATAAACGATCAACTTCATATTCAAACAGCTTTAAAATCGGGTAAATGGTGAGTATTTAATATTATAAAATATTGTTTACTGTTTTATACAGATTGTGACATTTTTTTTATTCCTGAGAGAGAGAGAGAGAGAGAGAGAGAGAGAGAGGGGAGAGTGAGAGAGAGAGAGAGAGAGAGAGAGAGAGAGAGAGAGAGAGAGAGAGAGAGAGAGATTGGGTTTAACGTCCACTACTCAACACAACTAGGTCATTTCCAGACTACTTAATTTTATTTCAATAATTCGCTTGCGCGTAGGGGTCTTTAGCAATGGGAGAAAACCGGAGTGCCCAGATAAAACTCACGAGGTTGAGAAGGCGCCCCTATCTCCATGTCACAAACGCTCACACCAGAGCTCGAAACCACAGCCGAAAGCCATGGGTGTCCGATTAGCTAGAGGTCGAAGCGCGACACTCTAGACCACTATAGGCCATCCCAATACGTTCACCCTTAAAGTTATTAGTGGGCCAAGTGATTTAATTTCCATATTAATTAGATTATATGTATTATAGGTCCCCAAAGAATATTTATTCTACGTTGAATGGAGGAAAATATAATTTTGTTACGTCCAACGCCGCTGCTATTCCTACTGAGGAGGTAAATATTTGATAATGCCAAATCAAAACATAACATGTAAACTGTGAAATGAATATACATGTATAGTAATGTCTGTACATGGTTACATATTATTCTGGAACATAAAACAGTTATAAATTCTTTGAAAACAAAGGTAAACTTTTCTTAATAACGAAAATATTAGCAATACAAACCTTTTAAAATAGTACAGTATTCTTCAAATATTGAAAAGTATTCAACTCACTTAAACTAGTAATTGTTAATTTTTTGTGTTTCAGAAATTTTGGGATGATATATTTAATATGAGTAAATCTATGGGTATGAAGATGATGATACAGGTAGGACATATTAAGAAAACTATATATACTATTTAACATGGAACAGTAGATATATTATCAGCCATGATTTTATAGCCAATGAGGGCAGATCTAATGGTTAAACTCGTGGGGGGGGTATGTTGTAAATTTATTTATTTGTAGGTTGACAGGAGATCGTTGACACGCATTGTTATAAGTACCAGCTTATGACTGCATATATACCAATTTTAAAGGCCAATGTTTTTCAACAACGGGTAGTGCATTCCAAATTGTCTACAAACACCACTGCAGTAACTGTTTGTCAGACGTCGTGTTTCCATGTTCCACCGTCGGTCATGTCTGAGGCTATTCGCAGATGTTAATTTTATATAAAGTTAACTTAATGACAGATGAATTAATAGAAATATATATAAAGGGAATTATTAGAACCCCCTGTAGCAGTGCCGGATTCGGCCCACTTGCCCACTTGCCAATGGCAAGTGGGCCTAAGCGGAAAAAAAATTATGGGCCTAAGCCTCAAAGAAAAAAAGAAAAAAGAAAAAAAGAAAACAAAGAAAAAGAAAATTGAATTCTTGACTATGACAAATTTGATTTCTCTATTCGTATTCGAGGATGTGTGATTAAAGTTCTCGCAGGTCACCATAAATCTCCATCCGCTGCTCTGGCCTAAGGTGCTTGGAAAATGGGTTTGCGGCTGTCTATTTTTCAAATTTTTATGGGGGGAGAACCCCCCCCCCCGACCCCCCTCGAGCGCTCGTAGCCTGGCTTCGCCCGCCATTTTCTCGTGGGTCTTGTCACAGGTATGGCAAGTGGGCCTTCCGCCAACCAGTCCGGCACTGCCCTGTAGTGTTAAAATGGTTTCTCCTTTTAAAATGGTTTCTCTATTTAAAATGTTTAACCCGACAGTTTGTTTTAAACTAAAATCTGTTATTATTAGGATGATTTGATAGATCAGATGATGGCTGTTAATGAATTGAGATCTAATCTAACACTGGGACGTCTTTGGTTAATGGCGATGGGGAAATCAGCTGAACGTCATGGTATACCTATTCAGTATTCTAATGCCTGGCCAAGTCATATTTTACAATCTTTAGAAATACCCGCAGTTACACAGGTAATGTCTAAAACGTATTCTACCGAGTTGCTTTATATATTCATAAACACAATATTGATCAAGTAGCTTTAAATAGATATAAGTGGAGATAAATGTCCGAACACTACATTAGCAAACTCACGTGCAAGTTACCTTTGTCACTTTAGCTATAAGACAAAACAAATTACACATCCTGTTTAAGCACATAATAACTAGACAAATTATTAAACGACAATGATGTATGTTTATGAAGAAAACGCGATATTAAATAAAAGTATTACCAAATATTATTTTTATTGCAGGTCAGAGTAAGTGGTAATTATATGGAACAAGCAGATCAATGGAAGATTGGTATAACATCTATTCTAGTCAATGCTTTAGGACTGGCACCCTCTAAAGATACATTCTGGACCCTGGAACAAGAACCTGGAAATAAATATTGTGAGTGATAAAGTTTACCTAAAGTTTATGAACTTACCCAATCGAAAAATCCAATATTATTATTAAACAAAAACTATCAGTCCCAAGCAACTATCTGCTTGATAACAGCGGTATTTTTTACGAAACGTCGCCTTAAATACAATAGTAGCTGTTTTCCATAAGTATGTGTTTTGTTGTTATCTGAACCCTATTCATTTAACGAAATACTAAAATACATCAGTTGGAGTTGGAGAGCAATTCCTTGACTAGCGATACCCCTGTACCTGGACGCAATCTTGACATCCTTGCTCAATTATAAAACATGCCAACCTTACTTCCTGCAGATTCTAGTTTACCTAAAGTTTATGAACTTACCCAATCGAAAAATCCAATATTATTATTAAACAAAAACTATCAGTCCCAAGCAACTATCTGCTTGATAACAGCGGTATATTTTACGAAACGTCGCCTTAAATACAATAGTAGCTGTTTTCCATAAGTATGTGTTTTGTTGTTATCTGAACCCTATTCATTTAACGAAATACTAACATACATCAGTTGGAGTTGGAGAGCAATTCCTTGACTAGCGATACCCTTGTACCTGGACGCAATCTTGACATCCTTGCTCAATTATAAAACATGCCAACCTTACTTCCTGCAGATTCTACTGAAAAGAGACCCCAGCTTCAGAATCTAATGGCTACATTAAGCAATGGACCAGTTGGATTTGGTGATAGTGAAAACTTTAACAACGAAAGCTTCGCAGCTCGTCGGTAAGTACGCATATTAAATTTAGCGTTAACAATAATCTTTTTTATATTTTTCATTGGTACTCAAGTCTTGATATGGAGCCGATTTCCCACTTTCCTATTCAGTTATTTAACTAAATATGTTTGTGGATCTATGACTCTTAAATACGTTACATGTTAGTGTTTACCATAATGATTTTAACTGATGAATAATACCTCCGCCAATAGCTAATAATCTTCCGACTTTTCTTTACAGTTGTTGTCGTGAAGATGGAGTAGTGTTAAGACCAGGTCGTCCATTGACAACCACCGATGCCCAGTTACAAAAGGTACGGGTTATTCCAACAAAATCATATTCTAAAAACAGGAAGCAGCTTCGGCTCTCATATGTCTTGTCTGCGATATCACTTCTGTAGAAGCAGATATTAAAGCACCAAGATAATACCACTACGAACATTGTATAGTACATGTACTTCGCAACTTGTTCTGGTTCCTTGTTTGATAGGCATTTAGTAATTGAACATATTTTAATAAACACGAGATACAATATTACGGATACGCAATCCATAAACTTGTACCTTTCGTTCTACGAAATTGAGTATGTTGGGGTTTGTATTTCAACTACATGTGGCAAGTGATACCATTCCAAAATAGTCTTTTGACTGGCATAATTCTTTTGGGGTCTTTCGTCAGACACTGTGCACTATACAAGGTATAAAAATTTGTATTGCGAGAATTGTAGTAAATGGTTTTAGTAATTCTGATCGGATTCTACTCGATTATGGGTAACATAATGTTCTGAGTTGTATATCCGAAGACCATTTGGTAGGAAATACCGTAACAAATCTTATCAAAGATGTGTTTGGTTGAACAAACTGTTCTGACATAAGTTAGGCTACTATTGTAAACCTAAACAAAGGTTGGTTAGAAGTTTAGCCGAAATTATCATTGTATTATTTGATGTATCTCTTGTATTACAGATGGCATATAATATATCAACAATACCTTCAGGCGAAATGATGTCTACTACTACAGTCATAGGTAATCTAACATTCGGTACCATCACTGTGGTAGATGCTAGTGACGTCACCCTTACGCCATCTTTCGCTTTTAATAAAAATGTAAGTAAATACAATTTGTTGGGTAGTTAGAGTATCAATGATGTATGATGTAGACACACGGCTCCTATTCCTATCGCACAAAGATGACAGCACCATGCCGTGGCCATTGCTGACTTTTGAACTGAGCATATTATGATACATCCGACTTTCGGTGTCGATGGCCTTTATATTCAATCGTGATGTGTATCTCCGCCTACACTTACTTATTTGCTAGCCAGAGATTAAATTGTTCAAAGACTAAAGTTTTCCAGGTTTTCCAAGTCATATAATATCTTTGATTTAACCGATTGTTTGTATGTAATCATCTGATAGATTATTACTGATTTTAAATGTTTCACCTTTATTTTCAGTTTACCTACGACAGTGTCATATATCTGCATTATTCATTTGCTACTTTGTTTCCATTCAGTGAAACGAATTCGTTTAGATTGAACGAATGTGGAAGTCAACCGCCGTATTTTTGTTTAGCGTTTACGTCACCCTCTATACACCACAGGTAAGTACCAGTCTATTCAAGTCTATGCAATGCATGTATTCTCATTTCATTGTTCGATACAAAAGAACAACAGACGTTTGTAAACTATACAAACGGCACACAGAAGAGGTGGTTTGAAAAAAAGAGAAGATCTGAGATCTGAATTTCAGAACGACGCATTTATAAATACTGTAGAAGACATATATAAGTGTTGAAGACCACACATAATGTCACATATTTGATATTAGAAACGCTAGTCGGGATGTCTCTTTTGGAACATGTTAACGTAATATCTGTATTGTATCTATACATTACACCAAATACTAGCTTTTACAGGACGGTTAGGGGTAAACCAGGTTTAATTGTAACTCATACAGCTTTTTGGAATGCAACCCTAGTGATTTAAATCAACACTTGCTCGATCTAAAAAGCACCGACGCCTATATACCACCTCGATACGCCAGTAGCATCGTTCGGTTCTACTCAACTAAGCCCACAGTCCATTTAAGGGCTTTTCATGTTGATTCTGCCAACTACCGTAATCAAAAAACAGTTAGCTAGACCACAGACGTTTTGACTATAGAGATGAGGGTCACTGACTTTAAATGGGTGTTAGCTGGTGCAAATAATAGCTAATTAGTTAGGGTTAAAAACAATCTGCTTTAAAAACAGATCACATTTCGTTTTACTTGTCTTTACATGGCCATTACTGGAAGAGTTGTTATCATTGACGTGTTCTGGATGATGTGAGGGATTAGCCAATGAAACAGTCTGATACGGCCATTTCTGGGCCTTTTGGTGCACGGAACTGTTGGTAAACCACTAGAAACGTCAACGCTGATTGATTCATTAATGACTGACGTCATAGGGTCAAAAGCCAAAATCCGCTCGTTTGACCTCTGACGTGAACTCTCACTTTCACTTGTCAGATTGGATAAAAAAAAATCGCGGTGTCCACGTTGTAAATAGGTGTTCAGAGTATCCGAATATAACTCATTGCATATTTCTGACGCCGATACTTTTTTTTTACAGGATTGGACAAGTCAACATATTAGGCGAACCAAATAAATGGGCCCCTATATCCCCACAAAGAATAGTAGATATCACTATCAACAATGACGTCATCGTTGCCGTTAAAGGAAAGCCTGGTTACCAGGGAGAGTTTGCTTATGCCATAAATGGGGTCACACAATTTACTACATTTATTATTCAAGAAAATGGATATGCTACAATAAATATAACTGGCCCTACCTTTACTACAACACCAAAACCAATAGTTCATTCATCTCCAACTTTACCTGTCGTTCCCACAGACAAATTTAATTCCGCCACCGCACTTAAATTCTCTTTGATATTTTATACTTTAATTTTTATGTTGAACTATTTATAAAACTATTATTACATGTGATATCTTTAAATTTCGTTTGTTTTTGGTTTTTGTCAATGAAACCAATCTGTTCCCTTTTTCGCCTCTTTATTATGACTAGGCTACCCTTCAACGGCTCTTTTATTTTGCGCCATCCGACGCTGTTACTTGCATCGCAAACAAAAGAAGCCCACGCTGAAGATCTCGAGGAACTTTCTCAGCCAACAATGATATCAAACCCAAAACAACCCAATGTTTCATAAAGAAACAAACGACTCCAGTGCAATATACAGGGATTTGATGTCAGTTGATGTTCATAAACATTTCCATAAGAAGATATATTTATGATTATATTATAGCAGTAGCAGATTATCATTGAGGCTGGTGAGGCTGCAGCCTCAGGCCCAAAGATTTTGTAAAAAAATATTTTTTATTTTGTCTGATACGATTTAAAACGCATAGACAATCAATGTTAGGGTTGTGTGGTTTAGGCCCAACGGGAACCAGAATAGGCCCTGACCCGAAATTAGGCCCACGCAATTTAAAACAGTCCCTTATAGGCCCTCCAGCAACTGCCGCCTCAGGCGCAAAGGTCTATGCGGGGGTCTGGGGCAGGACCGTATGTAGGATTGTAAAATTGGGGGTGCAGCAGAATGTTGCTAAACGGTGCGTGTGTGTACGTGGGGTTGGGGGTCTGGAAGCCCCTCCCCCCTAAAATTAGACTGTCACAAACGCGTTTTCCACCCACTTGGAGCTGCAATCAACGTCGCTCACACGTGTCAATTTCGGCAGCGCTATTTCTCATTTTGAAGTTAGACACACCAAAATGAGAAACTCCGTAACCTCTAATATAGAACTAGTCCGAAACACCATAAGGCGACGTGGATAGGGCGACCAGAACGAAAATCTCTAATCATGTAATTTTGTGGTGAATAAGGGCGTCCAAAATGAACCCTTTGATGTCATTTGGTAAGTCAGTCACCGACCTAGAAAGAGCTGACAGGAAACGATGCAGGAAACATGTTTTTCTGCCATTGGGGCGATATCTGAGTGGCAATTTTGTATTTTATATGGCGGCAGATTTTTTGGGAGAGGCGTTCGCTTCTTGTGTCCGCACTTTGGGTCCGCGTCTGTGGTGGCGTCTGATAGCCTCCACATAAGGGATATAAGAAAGTTTGGATCAGGTGTAGGTGCCAATAAAACCGACCAACTCATCAGTGCCTTAGGAGCATCACTATGTGATCATAATCAAGTGTATTATTTAATAATTGAAAGGGTTTTTTTTGGAGGGAGCGCCTAATTTTTTTGGGAATTTTCAGAATTTGGAGGCCGGAAACATGATTTCCTGGCATTTCAGGTTCTTGTATGGAGCCATTTAGAAGTTCCTCCCCCAGAAAAAAAAATTAAATTCTGCCACAAAATTAGCGCATTCTGGACCAATTCATTCGAATGCTATGAAATGATGGCATTTCTAGAGGAGTGGGCTGGACGCAACTGAGATTTTTGTGGGGGCCCCTAATGTCGGAGCCCTGGGGCCAGTGCCCCATCGTTAATCCGGCCCTGGTGATAAATGCGAGTGTTATGAAATGATGTCATTTTTAGAGGAGGTGGCTGGACGCAGCTGAGATTTTTTGTGGGGGGGGGGGCCTTATGTGGGGGGCCCTGGGGCGTGTGCCTCAAGGTGCCCAATGGTTAATCCGGCCCTGACTCCGGTTACCTCCCACTGCTAAAGACCCATACGTGGATTTCCTCGAGGCACTCCGGTTACCTCCCACTAGGGTCTTTAGCATTGGGAGGTAACCGGAGTGCCTCGAGGAAATCCACGAGGTTGAGAAGGCGCCCCCATCTCCATGCCACATACGCGAATTATTGAAGTAAAATTAAACAATATGTTAGTCCCGAAATAACCTAGTTGTGTTGAGTGGACGTTAAACCCCATTTCTCTCTCTCTCTCACCAATGTAAATTATAATATAATATTACTTCCTTTTACTCAATTTTTTATGTATATGATTACTTTTTTATGTTTTAATCTTATATTTGTTTTGTCATTTTTTAAAAATATTATATTGTCTTTATTGTTAAGCGTCATTGAGCACTTTTGTGGAAATGGCGCTATATAAAAACTTATAAATAATAATAATAATAATATGTGATGTGCTGCCTCTTTTGTCTAGCATGTTGATTTCATCGGTAGATATCTGCAGAAGATTTATTTCATGTTTTATTGTCTATGTTTGTTTGGGATGCTTTTCTGAAGTAGTTATTCGTATTTGTATTGCGTCTTAACCATGCCGGAAACTATGGGGCCTAATTATTTTTGTATTTTACTTATGGAGTAAATCTTGAGTTGATCAAAGGGAAATAACACTCACTACATTTATTATTTTAGCGTTTTCCGAGTTTCTGTCCGGATTATCGCCCTTATTGTTAAAAATTATTTGACGTTCTAACACTTAACGTCAACTGGCTGACTATCGCCTTTGAAGAGACGACCACTGACAAGATCGGTCGCATTTTTTTTTTGTTACTTCTTTTTTGTAAATCATTTTAGTGAAGCATGTATCACAACAGGCCCGGGACTGTACAGCGCAGTGGACGCTTACGGCTGGCCCCCGGATCCATTCACTTGATTTGATAATTGTTTAGTGTTTGCAGTGTCTATTTTCTGTCTTGTCCGCAGGTTTATCTTGTAGAGTTTTTTGGTTTTGCGTGTAGTGCAGTCCTCCTGCATTTACTATTAAAATTTATTACCTTTGTAATTTTGTTTGTATGTGTTAAATTTCTATAATTTTTTTTTGTTGGTTATTCTGTTAATTTTTGTTATTTTGTTTTAGTTGATTTATGTATGTTGTTTGATGATTAAATATGTAGGACTTCGCGCATACTTTGGAATTGATCTGGGGCCGGTTGCTCAAAGCTCCGTTATCTTTAACGGAGAGAACGATTTTTGCTGGAAATAAAGGCCCTGAACATTCTGTGGTGCAAATTTTTACTACAGATTTATGCTTATATAAAAAAAATAAAGTATTCTATAGTTTTTTTCTGTAGTAAATTTAACGGAAAATTAACAAACAACACGTTACCAAGATATGTCCGTTAAAGTTAACGGATCGTTAAAGATAACGGAGCTTTGAGCAACTGGCCCCAGGTCTTAGTATCAAATACGCCATATCTGTTGATGTAAATACTATGTTTGGTTTATATTCATTATTCAGACTACTTGATGCCTGTTTATGTCTGATTAAAGTGAATTATTGTAGACATTGTTATGCCCATACATTGTTAGAGACTTTGACAATGTTATTAACGAATTTACCCGAATTGTGATGGTTAATCCCCTATCCCCTGACTTTCAGACAAGCTGACTTTTCGGGCAGACGTGTAAAGTAAGTGAAAAAACAATATTTCATCTACTTGGCAAAATAAAGTGCCTGAAATCTAATAAAACACTAATTTTACGGGGTGTAATAGCAGCAAAACGTGTTTGCGGCCGTCAAATAATCCAAAATTTTCTTGAGTGGTCCAGACGGCGCCGTTGTCACTAAACCCAAATTTTTTCGGGAATTTCTAGTTTTGCTTCCCGAGCTTTCATCGAGCAAAAATAAAACACTAATTTTACTTTTCTTGTTATTGAATATCACGAATTTGTACTGAATTGACTATGGATTAAAACATTTTGTCTGGAGCCCCTCTACTTTTCGGGCATCGATAATTTTTGTGAATGCAGTTGCAACAGTCTGATTGGATGGTTAGAATTCAGAGTGGGATTTCGGCTACAAAACCATTCGATACTTTTGGAGTTGCTTACGCGGGCTAGAATCGCAGAAAACGCATTTGCGGTGATTAAATTTACAACAGTTTCTTCGGGAGGGTGAGGCCTCCATATCGCGCGACGATTGACTGATTGTTTGGAATTCGGGTCAGCCAGATAGGTTATATTGGACCAAATTGAAGTTGCTGTATTCACAGGCTTGAATAGCAGGAAAACGCGTTTGTGGCAGTTAAAGTATCAAAATTTTCACCCAACGGTCCGTTCTTCGTGGACTGTAAACGATTGATTGGAATTGGAGTCAGCCACCTTAATTATTAATTAGGCTATAATTATTATACCACTTTAAAGATGCTTTGTTCGCCGGCTGAAATAACAGGTGAACGCGTTTGTGGCAGTCAAAGTCTTCGAGGACTTTAAACGATGGATAGGGCTATATTAGACCACTTTGAAGTTTCGTTGTTCATCGGCAGAAATAGCAGGAAAACATGTTTGCAGCCGTCAAATATTCCATAATTTCCTTTGGAGGAGGGGCAATCTGATTAAAACACAGATCCAATTTCGTTTCGTTTTTTATAGTTCATAATTTTGTTTTACTTGTCTTTACTACACTTGTGTAGGCCATCGAAAGTATAAAAAACGAAACGAAATATAGATCTGTATTTTAATTAGATTGAAGGAGGCGGGGGGTCATACAAGTAAGCTCCGCTTCTTCGCCCCTCGAGGAAGACCGGCGTCGCTGTCTGTTAATCCGAATTTTTTTTGGGCATTTTGGGTTCTGCCCCCCCCCCTCACTGTCATCGAGCCCGTACGCCTATGGTTGGCAGTAGTCTCTTATCATTCATACACCGTTGAAGTTTAGGAGGTTCTGGATGTGTGAGACTATTGTCAATGCCAAACAACCCCATCCCCAATCACCCACTCGATAAAAATGTCAGGTTTCTTTCAACGTTAGAACTGAAGATAATGACAAATAGTCAGCTACGATTATTTTAATTAACATGTTTTCACGATTGGGACATTTTCAGACGAAAACAAATTTTCATGTTTAAATTGTAGAACAATTTACCATCGATTGGGTGTTTATGGATTCCGCATAATTCCTTACAAAGATTCTGTAAATGTTGGTAATACTAATAACGGACACCTGATGACATCAGCAAAATATTTAGTAATAAAACAAGTAAAGTTTGATATAAACATAGCTTACCTTGCAAAATATATTTTTTATATAAACAATATTTTATTCTTAGAAAAGGATTGAGGTACAGGCTAGGTCTATATTACCTCTCTGAGACTCTCTCCTATATAACAGAAAATATATACAAAAATACTATATAACCAAATCACGATAAAATCTAACTGACTAGTATAACAATAAAATAAACAAAAAATGGCTATGTACATATATTACAATATCAATTTCAGGTTTGCCAAATACATATTTTGAACTATTGGATAAATATTCCAATTGAAATTTTTAATTGAACCTTCCGGAGATGTCTAGAACTCTATGAACATGTTGATAGATCATAATATTTGAGATAGTATATCATTAGTTCCATTTAATAATGTATGTATCGAAATTAGGTTTTTGGGTAAGATAAAAATAGAAAGTTTACGTGCATCAGAATGAAGAGGGCAGGTTAAAAGGTAATGATCGGCATCTTCGAAATCATGACCGCAAGCGCATACAAAGCTGTCTGAAATGTGCCTTAAAGGGCCAATCCCGATAACTTTTTAGGGAATAAAACTGCTTAATTTTGTGTTAAAATCATTTAAAACCCATTATCTAAGGCCGATCAATTAACCCGATTTTTGTGATACGCTTGTAAATAACTTAAACCTGGCAGTCTGCATCTGGAAATGGATAACTTTGTATCACACAGTATCTGGATAAAACCAGACTTTTTTCTATAAAAATAGTATGTAGGTGAAATTTACCTTTTGTTATCAAGTACAGTACATGGGTCATTCACTGTATAGACCTCTCAAGAAACGTAAATCGATTATCAGGTCACCAAATGAAAAAAATGACCAGAAATCTTAAAAGGGTTACGTGTCCGGATAAGCAGTGTTGACGTTCACGTCCAAACGACTCAATATTTTCAGCTGAAATTTTCAGACAATGTAAATACACCATGCTTTTATATTTTGGTCCATAAATTTCACAAATACTCGGACTTTAATTTTTGAGACTCTGTTCTTATCGGGATTGTCCCTTTAAAACTTATGACCATGTCACTACAGGCACAGGAATCTGACCTTCTATCCGTATAAATAAGCATACGGATAGAAGGTCAGATTCCTGTGCTACAGGTAAGGCGAAGTCGACAATGTAAAATCTGATTTTCCTTTTTCCTGAACTAATGTATATAAAGGCGCCTCTTTGTCAACATGTTTCAATTTACTTTTAAAGATACTGATATAGGGGAAGGATTTTATAAAGTCAGAAAGTCTGTTCCCTTCCTTAATCGTAGATGGTATGTATGATTTCGAAAATGAAGATGTTCTGCAAAAGTGCTCTGATAATTTGCAATAAATATCTTTGTTTAAAATCTTTTCGCCAAAAGAGAGAGAGTGTAAATGGTCAACTGTTTGTTCGAAATACCATTTTTTTATAAGATACGACTGACGCTCTCTTTAAGATGTGTGTTTATATCAGTGATATTTGTGATATCAATCTTTCGTTGCTAAAATCTTGCTCTCGTCAATATGTCTAATCAGAATTCACCTATTTTTTCTTAAACAATAACGTGGCGGATCTCTCCGACACAAAATGAATTGAAATTCAAAATAATACAATACAAACAAAAGAATTTATATCAAGGAAGCGACCTCTAACCCGCGTCCGGATGAAAGTCTTTCTTCAAAATGATTCCTTGTCTGAAACTTTATCACTCTCAAAGACGTATGCAGCGCCAAAACTTGTTGCCCTCTATCTCTCTCTCTCCCTGTAAGATAGATTAAGATGAAGAGCTGGTCGTTCTTGTTATAATAGTTGAAAAATAGATGTATTCAAAATTGCATTCAAGTTACTTTAACAGCGTGAAGGTATTAGCCTTTTTGAGGGTTTGACAAAAGATGTATATACCGATTGTAACCACCGTAGGCTACTAGTTGTTCGGGTATTAGCCTCGTTTCGCCATTTTTAAATAAATTCATTAAATGGCCGAAACGTTCTATTCTACTTAAAATCTGAGCCGTCTGATAGAATCGATAGTTGATTATGATCTTGTCGTGTTAATAACTGTCTAATTAATAGTTTATATAACATTTTAAAGCCAATCTGATTAAAATACAGATCTATAATATTTAGTTTCGTTTTTTATACTTTCGATGGCCAACGACATACATCACATGAAGATCGGACAGGTTATAATGGGAGTTTACGTCAGAGGTCATACGAGTGCCTTTTGACCCTATGGCGTCAGACATTTGATTATCCAATCAGCATTGATGTAAGTAGTGCCCACATTTCCGTGCAAAACACCCTTAAAGCTCGCCGTAACAGACCGTTTCATTGGCTAATGACTCACACCATTCAGACAACGGCAATGATAACAACTCTTCCAGATCCTGGTGTAGTAAAGACAAGTAAAACGAAATTTTGAACTATAAAAACGAAATAGTGTCTGTGTTTTAATCAGATTGATTTAAGGCATAAAGAAAGACCTGCATTGGGTAGATTTAGCTCTTGCATAATGCCTGTTCAACCAAATACCCCATTATATGAGGATAGCTCATTAACGTACTTCAGTTCCTTTAATCTTAGTAATTTCCTTCCACTTTTCAAAGGGCTGTATGCGTTTCAATAACTATTGGCTATAATGGCTAACTATAATGAATTTGATATTTATAAGAGGATAACTGTATGAGATTGTCGGGAAGTTAGTACTATTTTCGCAATGCTCTGACTTCTTTTCAGTTATAAGCATTTCTTCAGGTTGGCCAATTTCAATTGTCAGACAGTTAAAGATTTCGCAGATTCGGAGTAATATCATTCAATTTCTATATTATCTATATAATGCCCGTATTCGTACATTTATTCGCAGGATTTAGATATTCATTAGTAGGCTTCTTTTGTCAAGGTATGTATGGATCAAGAATCAATAGTTAACTGTTGTAGTTGCGAAATGGTAGAAAATGGTTGTAACCATTTAATCCTGTCCTTCACAGTTCTGTCTGTACGGTAGTGACAGATGTAATGAAACTGTAGGCCAAGTTTCACCACTCTCACCCAATTAAGTGTCACCATGTTCAAAGGATGTAAAATCAAATTGATTATCTCTGGGAAGCTTAAGTCGATCGAAAATGCTCAACATGGAACACAGACTAGACATTCACCTAATGAACACCTACACCACGTCTGAGTAATTGTATTCTAAAAAGTGTGACAGACAGATGGTTTAAAATAAAAAGGTTAATTTATTTAACAAATATACAATAATACAGAACATAACATTTTTTTTTCTATTTATTTTTATTTCTTAAAAAGGCTGTATTAATCCAGAGTCTAATGTTGTATTTCTCAAGTTCTCTTGCTTTAAATAAATCAGGAGGATCCTTCACATTATGGCCCCTAAAAAGTAAAACAAAACTCATGGATGTCAACATGTCAAGGAACAGCCCTTTTTCCCTATTAGCAAAGATGGATTTAAAACAAACCTGACAAGCTCGTGATCTCCACAGTAAGTAGGATTTATTGTTAGCTTCTATCATGTTGGGCTGTGCATTGCATAGGGGGAGCTGGCATATATTTATAATAACACCTGATGACTCCAAAAATATAGCCTCTTTTCCGAAATATAAACATATTGTTTTTATGGGACACTTCACTCCACCAACAAGCTTAATATTGACCTGCCATACATAAGAAATTAAATAGATAAGTCTGTCAATATGGCTCACTGCTCCAAAAATTATGTTTATAATAATATTAATAATCGTTTTCTATAGTGCTGAACATTCAGTCAGTCTGACTGCTCTGTGGCACTTTACAATGTAGATATGACATTCCAAATATTTTATTTATTACACACCTTAAATCCAAATGATGTCCTCCATCAGGAATAATGACACTTGTCAAATTAGCAGATAAACTGTGCAAAACCTAAAACAGATAGTTTTAGATATTGTTCATATAAATATTATTGAAAAGGCATCGAAACTGTTACAATCACAGCAACAAGCATCTTACCCAAGTTAATCTTAAATGACTAAAGAATACAGTGTAGATATCACTAACACTCTATCTTATAGTGTGATGAAAATCTACCAACAGATATAATAGCTAGTACTGAGGCCTGGGGGTTGGATGGCCAAATGGTTAGCAAGTGCGTGCTGCGCTGTATCATAAGGTCTGTCATTGAGTCAACTGGCTTTGTTGTAAGTGACAAGGAGTAGGGTGATCTGTCCAACCTCCTGGGTTTTCTCCCTGTGTGCTCCGGTTTCCTCTTACTGCTAAAGAAAAGACCCTGCGCCCAAGCGAATTATTGAAATTAGAAGAGGTAACTGGGAAGTTATGGACCATTTAAATAAAGCCTGGTTGTATAAAGTTGGCCAGTAGCTATATATGAAATACTGGAGTCAAATGTGCAGATAATAACAACCTGCACAACGATTTTCCTGTCAATAATTCACACCTTTCAATTACATGTGATTTATAATGAACCTCATTTTGAGTTTTCCAACCTAGTCACTTGCTTCAAACCTCATCACTATATTTATGCAGGTTTGTGTTTCTAATTCATGCAAAAGTATGTAGTTTGTTTAGCTCTTTTTATGGCTCTTTTCATTATACGTGTTCAATTCTAGTAGAAAATAGTGTTTGTAATTTAAAACTACTTGTAAGTATGCTTTTAATTTTATACTTACCCCAGCAAAAGCCCATGGATCTTTACCACCATTTGAAAATACTATATTAGATGAGGAGAGTATATCTGGAAATATAAACAATCTTCATTACAACGTATCAGCTCAATATTAAACTATATTAAAAATTAAATGAAATCGGGTTTGATGATCTACTTTTCTGCAGGCATAATAGCTTAGAAGAATAAATGTAATGAAACTATACACCCAAGGTTTCTTCATTCACACTCAATTAGAATCAAATAAATCATGCTTGACGTACCAAATTGCTTATCAATCGTCTTAACTTGAGCAGAAAATGCTCATCATCATACTTAGTAAAGGCATTAAAAAGCAAGTTCAGGCTCGGCGGAGTAGGGGGGCTAAGGGTTTTTTTTTATTCCGGTCCCGGGCCTCCCGCCTATAGGGACCGAGGATGGAAGCTTCCACCGGCCCTGACGTTACAACAATACATACCTTTGCCCCATAAGTTTAAATCTGCCCATTGATCTCTAGGGACTATTCCCCATTTAGTTTTACAATAATCAACTCTCATTTGGTGTGTGTATGGTTTAGGTGGAAACATATCCTGCTCGCCATCAGTAGAAAATAACATTGGTACTTCTGAGCAAGCCTGTCAATACAAAAGAGCAGACACCCCATTTCTGGTACATCATTTAAAACAATAGCTCATAAATCTTTTCACTTTCTATTTGCTTATTCTAAGTAATTCAGTCATTTAAAAAAAATAATAGTATCTCTACACATATCTACATGATTTAAGATATGCTATTAGTATTTACCCATGTGTTGAATATCATGCTTTATGATACTGTGTTTATTATTCAAAATATGGACACATTACATTTATACAACAATATGAGAGAATGCACTATCCTCCGCCTGTATGTGTATAGTTGACAGAGAAAGAAACTAGGTCATTTTGGGACTAACATATGGTTCAATTCTATTTCAATAATTCGCTGGCGTGTAGGGGTCTTTCGTAATGGGAGGCAACCGGTTTACCTGGAGAAAACCCCGGAGGATGTACAGGCAACCCCATTCATTGTCATGTTCAACTACAGAATCAAATCGAACCCACACCAGTTGATTCAATGACAGACATTATGATACAACGCGCAAGCGATACTCTGTTAGCTGACTCACACAAATATTTTTTGAGGTTTTGAGAAATGTACATCGATCTACATCCTACACTGATCAAAACCATACATAATACCCTTTTAAAACTTCCTACTTATTTTTAGGGTGTATTATTTATAGATTAATGCAGGGATCAAACCAAACAACATGTTAAAATAACATCAACTATTTTTTAGTGCCTTGGATATTTTTGCGGTTAGTGTAGATTTTATTAAAATGTGTAAAAATATGAATAATCAAATAATTTTGGTACTTAATAAAATGGTTTTATTTTGATCTAGAGTCTATAAGAGTTCATTAATGAGTGGCAAATATTGAAATGTTGATTGCACACCTTTACCTAAACACATGATCCTGGGCAGCCAGTTTATTTTGGGTACATGTACAATGTTGACACTTATATATGGACTACATTTAATAGCACAAAAAGGTTAAAATTATTACCTGAATATCCCAAGCCAAACTATCGGGACCTAAACCACATCCACTAGGATCAGCACATTCCACATACTCGTCCCAAATATCAAAACATGGCAGCTTACCATTAGTACCATTATAAAACAAAGCTTAAACAAATAGAATGGTTGACGATGTTATAATAACAAATAATGTTGGCAGGTTAATTACAATCTAACCAACTGCTAACTGGACCTACAGTTCAGGTGAAAACCATATACCTAACTTTATTAGTCAATAGTATTTAGTAACAATTATTGGGAATATAAAATGGAATGTTGTTATTAATAAAGCATACAGATTTTCAGAGTTAAACTCAATATTGTGAACAATGGATTTTCTTATGTATTCACCTATTGTTTGAAGAATAAAAAGACTAGGGGGATGTTGGATTCAGTCCAGAACGTCCCGAATTGGCAGAATTGCAATCAAGTGACGAGGAATTCAGTCCTGTCACAGTTCTGCCAGTCCTCGAAATGTGAGGTGGTGTGTGCAGAATCGTGACGTATTTTAAGCAACAAATACGTTTCAGCTACCATGATTGTCTGAGATATTTTTTATACAGTCAACGCATGCGTTGTAGCCCAAAATTGTCCTTTTCACTTGATTTGACACTATTTTCGGAATTGAGATAATTTAATTCCAGAAGTTCAATCTATTGTAGCCTACATAATAAGTTACAATGATTGTTTGACATCTGATATGTCAATCTGTTAATTAATCGCATGTCAATCTGTTGTGGACAGTAATGTAATTCTTAACTAGATATGGAAAAAAAGGATGAATATCTCCTTTAATGGAAAAGTATAAATAAATAAAACATATCTACCTGAAATCTGAGCTAATCCAGCCACAATGTCAGTTGCATTAACCATAAAGCCACATGACTTCTGTAAAAAATCAAATCCTGTTATTGAGTATATAATATAATCAAATCATGTTATCAATAATATAGCAAAAAATAGGTTGCCAGGCAATGAAACATGATTCAACAGGAACAGCAGCTATGTGGTCTGCGCTCTACTAATGCTGTTGCATAAAAACACTGAAGAAAAGTAACAACCCATTTTTCCTAGTGCTAACATTATTTATTGCATTTAATATACAAAACATGTACTGTACTGTTAGTTAGATTGTAACGGTATCTGATAGAATTTATTGGAAATCGTTTAACAAAAACAATGTGTACAAATTTCAATTCAATCTGATAATAACTTTAACTTCTAGCTAGAGTGTAGACTATGGACAGAGTTGTTAGCAATCACTTTATTTGAACAAATCAGAATCAGTAAGACAGTTGATCAGCCTACATAAAGTCACAAAACTGACTACATCTGTTCAGTCATGCTGGACCAGGTATGATAAAATATGTTCATCAATGCTTTCAATATATACTACTTACTACTCTTGGGGTTCTAAGTCTTTTCATTTACATGTAGTTTGATTAAGATCATGAATAATAACTTACATCAACAGGAAAAGGTGGTATCTCGGACATAAAATTGGTTGAATATGGATAATCAAACATGGCTAAAGATACAAAGGCATTTCTAATCCATCCAACCATGTGATCATAACTGGTTTCATTTAACTGGCTGCAAAGCCTAAATTTTTCTGACAATGTTTTTAAGCCTGGAATTTATGAAAACAGTCTATTTTAATAATCAGCTGGCATGTTTATTAAATCCATATGAAATGAATGGGGGTTTAACGTCCTACTGTTATGCACCTAACCTAGGCTAATGGAAGACAGGCATATGCCATACAGTGTGCTATGAGGGAAATTTTGCCCAGGCAGCAGCTCTACGACCTACTCTTATATCGAATTCCAACTGCCAAGGGATCTTTTACGTGCATGCTAATTTGTACTCATCCCATCCAAATGACTAGACAGCTGTCCTTGTCAGGCCCTCCGTTATGCATCACTGACAAGAGGAAACCACAACGGAAAATCGAGATAAACTTTCTCAGCTAATGCTTGGATCGAACACTCGACCTCCAGGCTAGCGAGCCAGCGCCTTACCAACATGATCCCCAATATTAAGTTACTGGGAAATAACTGGTAGATAATCTGTACTGTTGTGAATGTTATATTTAAAAATTAAAATTATAAATCTCCAATTTATTTTATTGTATATAATAAATTTATATATTATCCAGTCCTTAGGTTTGCTGGACATTTTCAGAGATAAAAGGTTTTAACATAATAATATCTTATACCTGCTGGTCCACTGCTTGCCATACTCTTCATAGTGGTGAATGCTTTTCTTATATTAGCAGAACAAACTGGATTAGACTCTTTGAAATCCTAAAAATTAATATATTATGATAAATGCATAGAGGAAGAAATGAGGTTTAGTTATTTCTATGGCTAGGACTGCAATGTGTGACGACATATTATTCTCCAGAACAGACTCCTGTGGTTGCTTGACTTGGACAAACAATAATACATACATGTTTATTTCTATATTCATCATTATTATCATATTCCAAATAATTATTTCATTACGCCCTAAAATAGGTTTTTAATATTATATTTCTTTCATTTGCAATTGCTGGTGTGTCTGTCATTGTGCATTGGATTGACTTTCGGTTGGACATACATGACGTTTATAAGAAAACACTTACAGCAGTAACCCTAACAAAGAACTGGGATGGATCAATTACTTTAGACATCAGGTAAATCGGGGCACTAGCTGCTATAGCTCCATCTACTAGATTAGGATATTTAAATCTCATGTATGCACTCAGCATACCACCATAGCTGCAAATACAAAGACAAGAGGTGTGTTATGTTCAATAACTTTAGTCTGGTATAAATAATCAGATCTAAACTAAGCGCCGTATACACCACAGAGCGTATCCCCACTACAATAACAGCATTTTCTTAATTCTGTTTATGTTTTAAAAATATAACGAATGGATCGTCTCTAGCTTCAAACTACATGTATTACTATTGATAGCTTAGTTTTACATGTTTACACTTTACCATAGCAATCCCATTATTCACACCATACCATAATGATATCATATAGTAAGGTAAGCAATGAAATTTTAGTATCATTCAAAGCTTTTTTTTTAGGCTGAAAAGTTGAAAAATAAACTGTGACATACCTGCCTCCAAATGTAATTACTGCCGATTTGGTTGCTTTATAGTTTTGTTTAATTTTATTAATAAGAACTGCATAATCTGCCAAAGCTTGTTCTATGGTTAGTAGTCCAATATTTTTTCCTTTAAAACTATCGTCTCCAAATGGTAAACTTTTGCCATAATATCTCTATCAAAAACAAGCATAAAATACAGAGGAAACAGAAACAGATATTTATTGGACCGCTGTTGTCACACTATAGGCCTAAATAAAGACATAGCTTTGGCCATAGTTTAAAGAGGAATTATTATTATTATTACAGCATGTTTATAGTTCACCAATTCATAAAACATGTTCAGGGCCACATTACAAAGTGACAATGTAATCATAAATAAACAACAAGATTATGTACATGTTAACAGTTGTATACGGAGTCAGTTAAAAGTCTGATTGAATAAATGTGTTTAATGGGGTTTTTTTAAAGAAAATAATTGAGATGTACCACAACTAAAAGGTAGATTATTCCATGTGCTTGATAACTAAAAGAGTTCTGACCATAAGAGACCATAAAAAGGTGTTTGTATGATGTATGATATGTTCGTCCAGGTGGATAAAGTTCCAAAAGTTCTAAGAGGTGAACAGGTGCTTAATTATTTAAACATTTAAAAGTAAGTAATAAAATCTTAAAATCAATGCGATATTTAACAGGTAACCAGTGTAAATTATATAAAACAGGAGTTATGTGATCACATTATTTAAAGTAAAAAGTCAACCTGCAGTATTCTGTACTTTTTGTAATTTATCTATTAGCTTTAAAGGAAAACCAACTAAAAGAGAATTAAAGTTATCTAATCGAGAGATAACAGTGGCCTCTACACATAAAATTTACGTAGTTTACCTATATTCACAACCTTTCTTGAGTTTGAATGCACACATTTACATGTTTTTAATAGGGTTCTTCCAGATGACCCAATAAACAATGCCTGCAAAATTACAAAGATCTGTCAAAAACGTTCTCAAGAAATTATGGAGGAATGACGGACGCAAGTGACAACAATTACACATCCACATCAAATATGAACACAATAAAAACAGAACCTGAATTACTGTTTCTATTATGAAGAACACTGTAACATCATATACTCACGTGTTCAGCAAAAACGACTAATGCCCCAAACTGCGGAGCTATATCGAAAACAAAGCCAGTGTTATTCCAGAAACTTGTGATTGACCCTTCATTACCGGTATAGAAAAATATTGGTCCTTTATTTACAGCATCGAACCATTTATCTAATAAAGAAAAATATAGAAATATAGCAATGTCAGAAACAATTTACTAATAATAAAAAAAAAGTTAAATGACCAGAAGGAAAAACCGTTATTGGTAACAGCTTAGTGAGATATTGATGAAAATTCAATATATGTTTACAGTCTTCTTTGGAACTTCTTATATCTCAAAGCTCTTTATAATAACTGAATTTTAGACTAGGGGAGGTACAGATCAGTTCAGTTGGGTAGTTTAAAGGGAGATTGACTCATTCTCATTCATTTGAACATAACGTGAGAAATGATTAGGAGGAGTTACATCGTATTTTGACAACCATGCAAGAAGATGTCGAGAAAAAGGAAAGTCAGTCTGTGTTATGGTGAATTTTGTAGCCTACTTAATTCATAGTTAAACTGACACTGCTGACTTATGCACTTAGATATTTTACTAATGAATAATAATACAAGTGTTTTCTATGACATTATTAATGTGTAACTAACTATAGCTGTAAAAGATGTCACCTCTAGTGTAAAGTGTGACAATTTAAATACCCATATATATATCCTATCCAATAGTAATGTATATTATTCAATAATTTGTAAACATAACACCTATTTAACAACTAGCCTACTGTGTGATTACTAACAATTCTAATTAAGGGACTAATAAACATTATGTAGGGCCTACCGTCGGCGCATAAAATGACAACTTAAATTATTACTTCATTTGTAAATGTGATTTGTTTATAAGTCAACAATAGTGTATTGGATAGATAAAGTCATGATATAATATTTTTAAAATTTAACTAGTACTGCTACTTTCAGTGAAACATCCCTACCTTGCAATAAATATCTTTGTTTAAATGTCTCCTGACCATAAGAAACAAAGTTAAAATGATCAATTGTTTGATCAAAATATTGCTCTTTATAGGGCACATCTGATAGCACACAACTAAATGTCAGGCCTATTAACATTAACAAAATCGGACTAATTGATTTCATCGTAACAAACTTCATGCTATCTGCTATCTGTATACAGACATTTTCCAATGATGATGATTTAATAAACAAGAGTCATATGATTATCACGTGACTTCCCTGTGCTCACTTTTCTTGATCACCCAGTCCCTATTTTAGCTGTTTTTTTTTAGTCTATGGCCATAATATCGACTGCAACCATGGGACAATTTTGAAGAAAATAATCCACAAGTCTAGCAACATATCTTTCTTTTTTGGGGGTTGTCAGAAGAGTGTGTTGACACAATAATTAATAAAGCCCCGTTCCAATATTATTTTTTGCAACTAAGTATATTTTTTTTTTAAAAATGGCACACGAAGCCCGTGCCAGAATATACTCTCGAGTGCCATTTGTAATGCAGGGGCCCCACTGAACGAGGTTATTACATGAAGACTAAAGGTGTAGACTGGAAAAACCAGACGTCAAAGACTGTCATTCAATTTCAACTCTTCGCGTATTTCGTTGAACATAACTGATTAGAAAGATTGTAAAAGCAGAAATGATTTAATGTAGGCCTAAATGAGTTTACATATTCATATTACATTATATTAGGCTACGCATTGTGGCCATGTGTCAATATCTGGGTACCAAAGGATAATAGGGATTTAATACCTTTCATTCATTAAGTTCTCGCTGATGCATAATTTTGAGAATTAGGCTACCTTTTTTTTTGAGATCTAGGCTACTTCACTGAGCAAATCACAATAAACGCCCACTTTTTTGGGTTGAAATCGAGCGATTGTGAAGGATTAGCCTATCCCTTTGATTGATGTAACAACTACAACCGGTTCTATATGAGGCCGATCAACTTAATTTGAACACATTTAGCCATGTCATACTAGAGAAGAAATGAAATTTATCTTACCTGGGATGCATTGAACAGATTTGTAGAATAAGATTAAAAAGTCGTTGAAATGTGAAATGTTTTGAATTTCGGAATACTATCTATCTTTTGAAAGTTGACGGACGTGCCATATTAGGTATGAATGTCACAAAACTGTGTTTGGTTTTGAACCCCAATGCTACAAATCTGTTCAATGCATCCCAGGTAAGAAAAATGTTATTTTTTGCATGTTATAACATTGTAAATACCTTTTGGAGAGAGTGGATCTAATGTAATAACTGTGCATACCATCAATGCGATTCCGACACAAAATGGAAGACACACTTAATTCCTAAAGAACAGACTACACAGACAAAACTAAAATAAATGCTGCATGGTAATTATAGTCCGGACGTCAGGGCCGAGAACCCACTTTTGTTTGATATAGAATATTTCTCGGTGGATTATTGTTACGTAGGGTCTCCTTGAATTTTCCAGGGTGGTTGTGGTCGTGTCACCCTTGGGGAAAATTAAATATTTTTACCCCCCGACCTATTCCGACAAAGATATTCAAAATAGCGGCCCAAAATGGTGGCAGGAGTACAAGAATAGCATATTTCGCCCTGCTAGGTCGTGTAATATATTGTTTTATATGTTTTTGGGGTCGCTTAACGCAAACTCGGAGATCATATTAACATAAGATTGGTTGTGAAGGCTGAAAAAAGAAAAAACAAAGTTCACACAGCTAGATTTTATGATAAATCATTCCAGAAATTTCAATTTTAGCTAAAACTGTTAGTAACCAAAAGGTAATTAACCAAAGCAATATTAATATCAAAGTATCATATTGTGTCATCTTAATCATCTTCATCGTCTTCATCGTCACTATCCTCTGTTCCGATCTCAAATAAGACGGAATTGAAGCATTTGTCGGAATTTGAACAAGAACATGACAAATCTGACTTTTTACAGATACAACGGCCGCTTTCATATAGCGGATCAGATGGAGAACCGTATTTTATAACTTTTATCAGAACGTCCGGTGCCACCTTAGTACCATCTGGTACAATTCTGGGCACAAATGATCTTTTGGGGCAGACAGAGTCCCCACTCAAGCTGTAGTCTGGTGGATCGATTTCCAGGGCCGAAAACCATACTTTTAATTGAAAGTAGGGTCGTTTCAGGTTCATCTCTACAGCTTCGTCTGTTGGAGGTAATGTCTCAATTTTAGGAGCCACTGCTCGGTTTCTACCTATTCTCGATTTCCAGCTCGATTGTCGCGCTTTGTTAAAACTAGAGACTATGCCTAATCCAAAGCAAGATAGAATGAATACTTTCGATTTACTAAGAAACGTTTTTACGGGACATTTCTCATCAGAAAGAAACTCAGAATCGCTGGTATTTACAATTCTATCATCAATACCATCAGGAAGTGTCTGTACCGAGTCATAATATGTGTCGTAATACCCCCGTCAGACCGAGTGGCGTCCTTACTGCGCTGCTGCGACTAGAAAATCTACAAGGTCGCTGGTAAACGTAAACACAGCGCGAGAAAATGTCCAAAAAATTTACAAACTTGAAAGAAGTCACGTTATTTACCCAATCAGACCGGAGTGGCGTCTTTACTGCGCTGCTACAGAGTCCAGATAGCCATTAGCATGATGGAAACGACAGATATTGCTGTGGTCTCGATGGCGCAAATGATCGCCGAGTCACGGCGTTCGTTTTGAGCATGTTCAAAACAAACGCCAAGATTCGGCGATCTGCCCTGGAACGATGTGAAAACAAGTTTGTGATATTTTCGTACGTTGTGTTCACGTTTGTGCATTTTCTGATCGCCGTACGGTCGCCACCCGATCTGACGGTGACTAGGCGATCATTAACAACAATGGAGACCACATCACGGTATCTTGCGTATCCACCACAATTTTACCGCGCTTATGGCGATCTTGACGGGCTCTGTAGCCATTTTCCGTCGCCGTAGCTTCGCAGTAAGGACGCCAACACAGAATGACGAGGGTATTGTTTTGAACATGCTAAAAATAAACGCCGTGACTCTGCGATCATTGTCGACCATGGTGACCACAGCACGATAGCTGGCGTTTCCGCCACGCTTATGGCGATCTTAATGCGCTCTAAACCCATTTTCCATCGCCGTAGCAGCGAAGTCCTGACGGGGATATAATAGGAAAACCAACTATGTACATGGATATCGACAATGATTAAGTTTTTTATCGTTTAGTCCCGTCTCATGTACCTTGGTTATATAAGGTCGGATGTTAAAATGATTTCCGAATTCGCGTTAAGCTATCTACAAAACATATACAACGATATATTACACGATGTAGTAGGGCGAAATATGAAATTCTTGTATTTCCGCCGCCATTTTGTAATATCTTTGTCGCAATAAGTCGGATGTTAACAATATGCCCGATTCAGCGACCCGAAAAACCTATAAAACGATATATTACACAACCTAGGGTGTTTTTTTGTATTATTCCAGCCATTTTTGGACGCCATCTTGAATTTTTAATTTTCCCCAAGGGTGACACCACAACACCCACCCTGGAAAAATTAAGGAGGCCCTACCCAACAATAATCCACCGAGAAACATTCTATATCAGGCAAAAGTGGGTTCAGTGAATTTTTGGCATTTGACGCCCGGACTATTACTATGATTTTGTTTTGCAGAATTGATTTGTTAGATGATGGCTATCACGCGATGGTACCTCTAGAAGATGATGAATATGTCCCATAATCTACAAGTTACATTACGGTAACTTCGGGACCATAATTCAGGAAGTTACCTTCCGATATGCGAAAAAATTGAAAGGAACCAAGATCTTTGGGTTATAACCATTTTAATCGAATTAAAATTGTGACCTCTACAGGGTCCACGGCCTTGATATACCATTTTTTAACAGTATTCGCGTGCGAACGGCGGCCATTTTGTTTGGCAATTTTGGTCCAAGTTTTCCGAAATTCGAACTCAACTTTCCTTATGGTGTAACGTTAATACAATCAAACGATTTTTTAAATCGGATAATAATTGTGACCTCCAGAGGGACCACAAGCTAAACAAAGGCGATTTTGAGTATAATCAGGGACCATAATTCAGGAAGTTACGATCCGATATGCGAAAATATTAAAAGGAAGCAAGATCTTTGGGTTATAACCATGTATTTCAAGTTTCATCAAAATCGAAATCAAATTGTGACCTCTACAGGGTCCACAACCTTGATATACCATTTTTAACAGTATTTGCGTACGAACGGCGGCCATTTTGTATAGCAATTTTGGTCCGATTTTTCCGAAATTTGAACTCAACCTTTCTTAGGGTATAACAATAATATAATCAGAGGGACCACAAGCTAAACAAAGGCGATTTTGCGTATATCCAGGGGCCATTATTTCAAGTTTCATTAAAATCGAATTAAAATTGTGACCTCTACAGGGTCCACGACCTTGATATACCATTTTTAAACAGTATTCGCGTGCGAACGGCGGCCATTTTGTTTGGCAATTTTGGTCCAATTTTTCCGAAATTCGAACTCAACTTTCTTTATGGTGTAACGTTATTATAATCAAACGATTTTTTTAAATCGGATAATAATTGTGACCTCCAGAAGGACCACACGCTAAACAAAGGTGATTTTGCATATAATCAGGGGCTATAATTTAGGAAGTTACGATCCGATATTATGCAAATATCGAAAAGAACCAAGATCTTTGGGTTATAACCATGCATTTCAAGTTTCATCAAAATCGTATAAAAAGATAGTAAGCTGGCACTGCCAGGCAGGATACGCCCACATTTTCGAGAGATGGATAGAGAACAAACAATATTAAAAGTGAATTTTCCTACAATCAAAGGCCATAATTCATTAAGTTACAATTTGATATGCGCAAATATCGAAAGGAATCAAGATCTTTGGGTTATAAACATGCATGTCAAGTTTCATCAAAATCGTTTCAAAATTGTGACCTCTATAGGGTCCACAACCTAAATACGTGATTTTTCGTACAATCAGCGGCAATAATCCATGAAGTTATTGTCCGATACATGCCAATATCGAAAGGAACCGAGATCTTGGAGAGATAAAGCTATATTTCAGGTTTCGGTGAAATCGGATGAAAAATGGTGACCTGTAGAGAGTCCACAAACAAATTGTGGACGGACAGACAGACGGACGGACAGGGGCGACGACATAATACGTCCACATGAAAATGTGGGCGTATAAAAATTGGTCAATAATGATGATGTTGTCAAGCGATACTCCCGTGAATTTGGTACTATTTGAGATATGGAAATCGGCATTTAGCTACCCAACCCATCCCCTAACTTTCGCAGCAATCCGACTTTTCGGTCAGACGGGTGTTGTGGAAACAAAGCTTATTAAAATAAATTGAACGAAATCTAGAACACCGATTTAACTTTTTTCCTTTTTTTTTTTAACTTAATACCGCGAGGTAAAATATTTGTCTGGAGCCTCTCTACTTCGGGCATCGATTATTATTTGTCTAATGTAGCTACAACAGTCTGGTTGGATTGTTGGAATTCAGGTCGGCATACTATGGATTTCAGTTACAAAACGAGTGGAAAAGATGCTTAACTCGTAGGCTAGAAAATGGCAGAAAAACACAAATTTTCTCGGGGAGTTCTAAGGCCCCCATAGTCCTACCTCGCGACGATTGACAGGTTGTTTGGGAGTAAGGTAAGCAAGCCATTGCAGGTAGGTCATATTGGACCACATTGCTGTATTCACGGGATGGAATAGCAAGAAAACACGTTTTCGGCAGTAAAATTTTCAAAATCTGATCACGGTCCCGTCTCCGTGGACTATAAACGACTGATTGGTCGACTGGAATTCGAGTCAGCCACCTAAAGTAGGCCACTTGCTGTATTCAGGGAATGGAATAGTAAAAAAAAACGCGTTTGCGGGCCGACAATTTTACTTTAATTGGGAGGGGGTGGGGCGTCCTCAGACGTCTGTAACCGAATTTTCTTCTGGCATTTCAGGTTCCCTAACATTCATCGAGCTCGTAGGCCTATGGCATTTAGGAAGACAGCAAACATGAAAAGAAGAGCGTTCACGTTCCAAAACAATGCCTATACCGGTAACAATTAGAAGCAGACAGAATGTTGAAGGCTTACGATATTGTGTGACGGGTTGACGGGGGTAATTTCTAGCAACGAATGTGGAGTTTAAAATTGTATACCTTTTGAGACCGTTGGTCAAGTTTCGAACTTAAAAAGATTTTGTTGTACACACACTTAACCAACAATTATTGCTTATAACTGATTTCGTCAGTATTTCGACAGAGATCAAGTCAATGCTTTAAATCAAATTTCGCAAAACTGTACCCTATAGGTATATTGCAAGGTGTTCGACGACGGCAGATTGATCGAAGAGCCGGAGAGAACAGTAAGATCTGGTTCTGTTTTTTAAAAATTACACAATCATTTGAGATAACATAGTATATGAGATTTATAGTATGTATTTATATGTGCACAGCTATTACTTACAGTTCCATATTAATATAATATGATTAAATTTATAAAACAATCGGTGTTCAAGCCTCATTAAAAGACAGGCAACGAATCATACGTCCATAGCAGCTAAATCGTTGGATATGGCGGAAGGGCTGCCACATATTCATGCTTTCGTAGGTAAAAGGAGCATTTACAAAACACTAATATCAATTCCATACAGATTACAAGGTTCAACACAGACTCTTACTGTAGAAGTTATTAATAGAAATTTCTTAAATTCAATAGGATTGTTAGTTTTACTAATCTCAATAATGCTTTTAAATTAAATACAGATCGAATAATAACTTTTTCATTAGAGTGTTCACAAGGGGTTTAACAAAATGACACAAGGACCATAATTGTTGAAATTCAATAGGTATCTTCACTTTACTAATCTAAATAATACATATAAATTTCATACAGATCCGATGATGGCTCCATGATGGAGAGTTCGACTATGTGCAACAAGGGCCAAAACCTATAAGGTGGCTAATTAACGGATATTGATGAATTTCAATAGGTTTCTTCGATTTATTGATCTAAGTTAACTAAGCAATGCATATAAATTTTATACAAAATGGATAATTAATTTTGAGCATTGTGGATTGAGCATTCACAAGGTAAACAAAGTAATTAATGGAAATTGTTGAAATTCAATAAGCTTCTTTCATTTAGTGACCTAAATAATGCATATGAATTTCATCCAGATCAGATGATAACTTTTGTCCATAGAGTATTAACAATGTTCAGAAAGTGAAACAAGGGCCATAACTTTAGAAGTTACTATCAGAAAATCAATAAGCTTCTTTGTTGTATTAATTTAAATATTATATATACATGTAAATTTAATACAGATCGGATTATAACTAGTAGTTATAATCCGATCTGTATAAAATTAACTAGAGTGGCTACAGGGTTTAACAAACTGAAACAAGGTCCATAACTCTACATGTAATTACGGGATCACGGTGGCTAAGTGGATAAGGCGCTGGTTCGCTAGCCTGGAGGTCGGGTGTTCGATCCCTGCATTGGCCGAGAAAGTTCATCTCGATTTTCCGGCGTGATTTCCCCTTGTCAGTGATGCAGAAGGAGGGCCTGACAAGGACAGCTGCCTAGTCTTTCAGATGGGACGAAAAACCGAGGTCCCGTGTACACATTGGCGTGCACGTAAAAGAACCCTTAGCAGTTGGAATTCAGTTGCTGCCCGGGCAAAATTTACCTCATAGCACACTGTATGGCGTATGCCCGTCTTCAATTAGCCGAGGTTAGGTGCTTAAGCATTGGACGTTAAACCCCATTTCATTCATTCATTCATTCTACATGTAATTAACAGACATTGTTGAAATAAATTAGGCTCCATCGTCTCACAAATGTAAAAAATTTATATAAATTTCGAACTGTTCAAATAATTAATGTAGTCTGTAGAGTGTTCACAAGAAATTGTGGGCGGTGAACGGACAGACGGAGGCAACAGCATAATACAACCACATTTCCATGTGTTTGTATAAAAAAAAGGTTTAATGTCTTACTTTTTAATTCCCTACAATTGAAACAGATTATTACTAAAACATACATTTGTAAAAAAATTAAGGTCAATGATCGAACCTTTCAGAAAACCAACATGAATATTAAAGGGGCATTAGGTAAGATTAGATAAAGAGCTGACAGTTCTTGTTAAAATAGTTAACAAAAAGATTATGAAAAGAGAATAGGCTGAAAATTTCATCTAGAATTCTTTACTTAGAGAGTATTTTCGGAAAATAAATTACAGTCTACCTGACAGTACAAGGTGTAACTTTAGCCCCCCCAATAACTTGGCCGCATTTTTTTCGCAAGGTTATTGCAGCCCCTTGACCCTCGCCTATAGGGACCTAGGATGGAAGCCCCAAAATCAAGAATTGCTTCCGCCTGCCCGGTGTAAGGTAGGTAACCAATAATATGTCATGTAATATGCCACTGTTGACTGTAAACTGTAAGTGTAACTTTTTTAACTGTTACTAGCATTTTTAGTTGAATGACCTACAATAGGTATTTGAAAACTTTTGGGTTCAAGGTGGGGGGGGGGGGGCTGCCCCTCCTTGTCCTTGGCTAGCTACGCATCAGATTCTCAACTGCATCAACAGAAGAACAGATTTATCACTACTTTATATCGGTGTGATCTGATGGCATCGAGAGTTGATTATTGTCTTGGTAAGTTAATAAATGTCTAATTAATAAATTACATAACATCTAAGGCCTAAAGAGAGACCTACGTTAGGCTTATTTAATTAATTTAAATTATGTGGTTATCTTTATGTTATTGAAGACATAGAAAATCATTAAAGAAAGCAGAAAGAAAGCACACTGAACATTGGGAGAGTTGAAAATGATAAAATCAATTTTGTACTCGGTACCATAGACTCCCTGTTTACTTTTTTTTCCCGGACAGCGGCATTACTGCCTACTCTTGTATCTAATTCCAACTGGCAATGTGGACACGGGACCTCGGTTTATCATCCCATCCGAACAACTAGACAGCTATCCTTGTTACGCCCCCAGTCCTGCAACACTCACAAGGAGGAACCCGCCAGAAAATCTTGATGCACTTTCCGGCCAGTACAGCATCTTTCCCAACTCGACTCCCCAATAATGTTGACTAAGGGCTCTAACTTTTATATATTTTGATACATAAAACTTTAATTACTTCGATACAGAAATAATATCTGCATAACTAAATAAGAAATGAGACAAAAGTTGTATAAAAAAAGGTCAGCACTGTGATTCTCATAGTCAATCATAACAGGTTATTTGTTACATAAACCCAATTCCCTTGCCAGAACAGCCGCAGATAACAAAACATCTCAAGATTGACAAATCTAGATTCCCCCCCCACCATAACTCCACCTACTGTGGATCTGAAGTAAATAGACAGGTTGACAGAGGACAGACAGAAGTGATGACAAAACAAAAGGTCTTCATCCATTGACACTATACCGCATTTTTTTTAAATATCAAAAGTATCTAAAAAAGAAAGATATCATAATTTCTGAACTGTGCATCACATTCAATTCAATGTCTGAATTGTGCATTTCAATGACAAAAGGTCTTAATCCATTGACACTATACCGCATTTTTTTTAAATATCAAAATTAAAAGTATCTAAAAAAGAAAAATATCATAATTTCTGAACTGTGCATCACATTCAATTCAATGTCTGAATTGTGCATTTCAATGACTGAATGACAACGCAATTCTAGAGTACAAAACCTGACAAATCCTACTTAAAACAAATTTTACTTCTATGTACCTATGAAGGGAGATCACATTCAACTCATATTCTTCTTTACCATAAACTTGCACAAAAATCAAATTACATGTACAATAAGTAAGCAACATTCAGTTCCAGTATTCAAACTCAAATTAATGTTTGTTACACATTTACTGTAAATGAAATAAGTCTATGAATTTGTTTTTTCTTAAAAAGAAACACTGAAGTTTTATATATATATATAGTATGATATTATACACAATATACAATTTGGTATAAACAATTGACTTGATACAAATGGAATATTTCTCTGCTGCCTAATGAAAACGTGCCATCAGCCATCTAATGGTGGTCCTAGATAAATCATGGAAACTTCTGTATTGCCATAAACCGCTGAGGCTGCAGGGTATAAATGTGTGTCTGGTAAACCTCTAAATGCAACACCTGAAATATTAGAGATGTACTTTAACTTTTCTTCTTTATCAATAATTGTTATCAAATTGCCAAGGTTTCAAAGAAATTGAGAACAAAATTAAGAGTGCCATCTGACACTACCCTACTCGCTCCCCACCCGGATATTTTTCAGTGCTATATGCCTAAGCTGGATACTTGCTCTTGATTTTAAATTAGTCACTCGACTGACCTTTTTCTGGCTGATTAACAGCCTGGATTATCAAGACTATTCATATAGACCTTTTGGGAAAAAATGAATTCAAAATCACTGGATAGTGGCACATTACAATTCTTATAAACTGTATGAACCAGCCAAATTAATAGATGACATTCACTAATTACTTGTTCATTTATCTTTCTGAATAGCATCTAGCAATCAAATTGCCTTATACCACCAGGGATTCTCAACCAGTGTGCCATGAGATCTTCCTAAGTGTGTGCAAACTTTTTAATGGCACACTTGAGGTTCCATTGGTGCCTACTGATAAGTTCATAGCTGTTTTTTTATTTATTTAGTTTGAGTCATTCTGTGTGTCAATGACTAGTCTCTTCACTTTCACTCAATTAGAATCAGGGTTTTGTGCCCCAATGTATTTACAAATTCACCTAAAGAACCCCTGCATTAAGTTTGAACATTCTACCTACATGTACTTAGTAGTAGTACATCCTACACTACATTTAGAAGCAGAGTGATTGTGATCCAAAGTCCCAATCAATCACGTCACTTGTCTCTACTTAGTCTAAACAGAAATCGCTCATCATTGAACGTTGTCAAAGTATTGATGCACCATAATAAAACCAAACACCAATTTTCATGACTAGTATTATGCAATTATAACTGAAGTGGTCATATTCAAAAGTTACAACCAATAAAATTACTTATTACTTAGTTGAGCCCTACATGTAGCAGAAGTTTAAATGAAATGAGGTTTAAAGTCATACTGTTCTGCCCCAAACTGGGCTAACGAAGACAGGCTTACACCATACAGTGTGCTATGAGGTAAATTTTGCCTTGGCAGTAAATTCAAACTGCCAAGAGATCTTTTATGTGCACACCATTGTGTACATGGGACCTCATTTTTTTGTCACCTCCAAACAATTAGACAGCTGTCCATGTCTGGCCCAAATCTGGATGAGCTTTCTCGGCCAATGTAGGGATTGAACACCCGACCTACAGGCTAGCGAGTAGCAAGCCAGTGTCTTACCCACTTAGCCACCATACCCTGTGTCCCAAGTCCAAAAAGGTGTGACCTAAAGGCAGGCATAATACAGTTGTACAAACCCATTCTAATAGTCCCTGCATTCTTAAGGCTTTATTATTTGATAGATGTAAAGATAATTCCACATGCACAGCAGTTTCCAGACTAATACTAGCTGCCTTGAGCTGTTCAGAAGTTACAGACATACATTTCATCACTTTTGAAATTGTCATTTTTGAGGTTAAATATTTAATGAAGTAAGTTCAACATTTACTAAAACCCTTACCCTGTTACTAGGATTGAGAGAAATTGCAAAAAAATTTAAGTGTCATAAAGGGCAATAACTCTGAATGTAATTCAAACTGAAGTATATACAACAAGTTCATACATTTCAATTTATAACATAATTATTTTTGTAGATTGTGCATATGGACTTGGATGAAGGATCGATAAACAGAGATGACAATGTATGGCTGCCATTTAAAATGAGTGTAAATAAATTGTCCAACTTACCTAAAAATTCAAAATTCTTTTCAAATGCTAAGGATTTATCTTCACAATCTAAAATAACTTTTATTTTTTCTCCTACCTGCAAAATTAAATGATATATTGTTGAATGGAGCATACCAGGTAATATTAAACATACAATTCTAGCAATTCAATTTTTATGACATTCATTCTATTAAAGCTTAATTCCTTTTTTCAAGATATTAATGCACCGAGGTAAGTACAAGGTACATGTATGTGTGTATGTGCTGGTTGACACAAACATACATGTAACCCTCTCACACAAAATTAATTTTGTCTCAATACTCTCAACATGCAACTTGTGTCATTCTTCCATGCGAACACAACAGCAGTTAGGTATTGGAAAAAGTATGTCAAAAAGGTAATCAGTTTTGACCTAAATGTACATGTACAATTATAATAATTAAAGTTTAAGCTTTTACATACAAATATAAATCAGTTAACTTGTCTACATGTGTGAGAGAGAGAAATGGGGTTTAACGTCCACTCAACACAACTAGGTCATTTTGGGACTAACATATAGTTTAATTTAATTTTAATAATTCGCTTGCGCGTAGGGGTCATTAGCAGTTGGAGGAAACCGGAGTGCCCAGAGGAAACCCACGAGGTTGAGAAGGCGCCCCTATCTCCATGCCACATACGCTCACACCAGGGCCCTAAACCACAGCTGCAAGCCAGAGGTGGCCGGCCTGCTAGAGGTCGAAGTGCGGCACTCTAGACCACTAGGCCATCCCAACCCCCCTTGTCTACATACAACAACAGACAACTCAATACAGTCCAGTAATAACATGTACGGTCACATGATGATGGTTTACAGTTAAAACGCATTAGATTATATGTAGATGGATCATTCGAAAAGATGTTTTTGAAAATGTGGGTTATCAGGTTTTTACCATAACCCGTCTGTGTTCAAGAGATCATATTACAAGTATTACCCATCAACACACAATGTCAGAAAATGTGCTTTTAGAAAGGTTTTTGTAACAGCAATTATAGCAAAAAAAACATATCAAAAATTTTCTTTGTATTTATTTAGTTGATTTGCTTGGGAATCTATGACTATAATGTACTTATTTAAGTCAAGCTGCATTGATCTTTAAAATGCAGTCCTTGTGCTTCAGGGATACATTTTTTCTCTTACACTTGGTCGGGTCCAGAACCTGGGTGTAACCCTGGTGACCCCCAAATTGGGATAAACGCATACATTCGAGGTTCAAGTCGAAACCAATTCATAAGAGTACATCTCACTGAGTTGGAAATTGCCCATAACATACGATTTGGCCCTGGGATGACTCAAACTGACACCCTAAATATGGAACCCAGAGGGATTAAAAAAAGGCTGTTTTCATACATTTGAGGTACTCAGTTGAAAATAATTTTAAATGAACTTATACTATTACATGTAGGTACGAAATTGCCCATAACAGACCGTGGATCCCTTGGATGGCCCATATATTCAGGGTACCAGTCAAAACCAATTTTAAATGAAAGAGTACATCTCACAGAGTACGAAACTTTTTCCACCTCGAATGTTAATGTAGGTGCAGTAGGGCTGTCAATGGTTTTCTGCATAGTCCGATTCGTGGTGTATAAACTTTTGCCAACGAGGTGTAGTCTTTCATTAAAATTCATTGGATTTAACTGGCACCTAGAACGTATGACATGATTTTAACCCATCTTTGCCCACACCCCCTCGGCTATGGGATGTTAGTTTGAGCCCATCCGGGTTGAAATCGTCGGTTATGTGCAATTTCGTACTCAGTGAGATGTTGTCTATCATTTGAAATTGGTTTGGACCATTAACTCGAATATATGACTTTACCTCATATTATGCACCCCTTCAGCTTTGAGGAGAGATGTCTGTCTGGACCATTTAAGGGGTGTAATTGTCCGTTATTGGAAATTTTGTACTCAGTGGGATATAAGTTTATTTAAAATTATTTCAACTGTTACCTCGAATGTATGAATACAGCCTTTTTTCAAGCTTTTTGGGGTCCATATTAAGGGTGTCAGTTTGGGCCATCCCAGAACTCAAATCGTCTGTTATGGGCAATTTCGAACTCTGTCTTATGCATAGATAATTAATATTCTCTAAACTATTCTATATTTTTATTGGTTCTTAAAAAAAAAGGAAATGAAAAAAAGATCAAAGCAAGAAAGACAACTCTTATTGTTATCACAGTAGGCCTACTTTAAGTGTAAGTTTTCGACTGATGAAATGGAATGTAAACTTAATTTTTTTATTTCTAAAAGAAATTTCATCATAATAAACTACAATCAAATTAAACAAACATACAATTTACAAATCCGGAATAACAAATGTCTGATTCTGAATTGTAAAACCAAAATTATTGATATTTAGAATAGGGCCTACAAATGTTAAATTTTAGTATAAAAATGTTGAATTAAGACAACAAATTGAGAAATAAGAATAAAGGACTATGAATTAAGAACTTAAGATTAAGTCAACTGAATAAAGAGCTGTTTAGTCTTAAAAAACAACCTGAAATTATTACGACAACACTAAGAGTAAGAGTCGTCTTTCTTCCTTTGATATCCCATTTTTTAAAACTATTAAATAAGAGTAAAGTTTGGGGAATATTAATCACCTATACATACAAAAAGGAAGGAAAACAATGTGTTGTTTAAATCATGATACAAGTTGTTTTGGGTACGGTAATTAAAGTTGTTTGGGGTAAATCTATGGACCACTCCAAAGCTACTGGTGGTACCAATTAATAAATCGAATAAAATAAAAAAAATTATGAAAAAAAACTCAAGAAATAGGTTAGTTCCTTTATGAACTGTCTCTGAGCGAACGATGTTTCGCTAACAGTTCCTCACGGGCCTTATTATCAACTAGTATGAAAATGAGGCTTTTCTCCATCTCGGTTCTAAGGCTATTTTAGATCCTTACCGTCTACTTTGCACCGTGATTCTTCTTTGATCGCCAAAAGAAAACATTTCCTGACACAACCGACACAAATTTATAATAATTCAACACTATTTTCATGTAGAATTCGACGTTAGAAAAAGATAAACAAAATCGTTCAAATCTGGCCGCCATGTTTGTTAACTGACGTCAGCGCAGACCGGTCGTTTTCTATCATCGAACTCTACACGAAAATAGTGTTGGTTTATTATAAATTTGTCTCGGTTGTGTCAGGAAATGATTTCTTTTGGTGATCAAAAAGGTTTCACGGTGCAAAATAGCCGGTAAGGATCTAAAATAGCCTTAGAACCGAGATGGGGTAAAGCTTTATTTTCATATAATAAGGCCCGTGAGGAACTGTTGTTAGCGAGACATCGTTTGCTCAGAGACAGTTCATGAAGGAACTAGAAATAGGTCTATTTTATAAAATTTTGGAATCAAATTTTGTGGGCAAGATGACATGTACCATACATCATATAGCCTGCACAGGTAGACGATTTAACCAATATTCTTATTCTATACCAAAAATACAATGAAAAACCTGGTATTTTGGAGCATTGTTCAACTGGGGATAGTTGCCTTGACTATCGCCATTATGAAACAAATGGTTATCCACTAAATTCCATCCCCAACTCTGATCATCACAGCCAACTAATGGAACATAACCCTGACACTGTGTGGGGGTACCCTTTGCTGCAAGGCCTATCATAGCAACTGTTCCAAGGGGACCTTCCCACCACACTTCCCAACAATGTCTGCCTGATTTAAAACCAATCTTGCCCCTCGCTCCATCCGTACTTTGAGCAACAGGGTTCCTATGTATTGTAAAGCCATCTGGTTTTACAAAAATGTTTCGTGAACAGTCATTTGGATTCCAAGAATGAAATAATGCCTTTAACTTCGCCTTGTACGTTGGTACACTACTTAAAATGTCCGTTTTTAAAGCCTCCTCCGCTAATTTTCGCACACAGTGTAACCTCCAAACATCGTTATTCTCGTCATTTAAAAACCGATACCATGTCTTGCACACAAGTGAACAATTACGGAGATCAGATATGTCTAAAAATGAAAATAATATTTCTAAGACATGCGGAGGTAATTTATTGGCAGCCATGACAGTTGTTACCGGTACCGGAAATGCGACCTAGTGAATAACCGAAACGTACCGATGTCCACCGAAACATCATTCACAATAAAGATCGTTAGCGCAGTTGGGTTTCACGCCCAACTTACGACATATGCAGTCTGCCACAAGGGAAATATTGTCCGAACCTACTCGTCATTAAATACTTTTGAAGTCTTTTAAAGGGACAATCCCGATAAGAACAGAGTCTCAAAAATTAAAGTCCGAGTATTTGTGAAATTTATGGACCAAAATATAAAAGCATGGCATATTGTCTGAAAATTTCAGCTGAAAATATTGAGTCGTTTGGACGTGAACGTCAACACTGCTTATCCGGAGTGGACAAGTAACCCTTTTAAGGTTTCGGGTCATTTTTTTCATTGGGTGACCTGATAATCGATTTACGTTTCTTGAGAGGTCTATACAGTGAATTACCCATGTACTGTACTAGATAACAAAAGGTAAATTTCACCTACATATTATTTTTATAGAAAAAAGTCTGGTTTTATCCAGATACTGTATAATACAAAGGTCTCCATTTCCAGATGCAGACTGTCAGGTTTAAGTTATTTACAAGCGTATCACAAATATCGGGTTATATGGTAGGCCTTAGATAATGGGTTTTAAATGATTTTAACACAAAATTAAGCAGTTTTATTCCCCAAAAAGTTATCGGGATTGGCCCCTTAACCTCTCTTGACCTCGGTGTTTGGCCCTTCTGAACAACTTGAACATGTTCCTTAACAGACCTTTAGCGACACGAACCATGATGAATAAATTCCGAATTAGAATTAATAATTAAATAATAATAAGGGTTCCTATAAAGCGCTAGACTCCAAACAGTATTGTAGTCAAAGCTCTAACAAAGTTTACAGGAACAGTTATAAATATGAACACTGAAACAAGTAAGTTTTGAGTTTTTGTTTGAATGAATGAATGAAATGGGGCAGCCCGGCAGTGCAGTACAGCGGAGGGGAGGGGGTAAGTGGGGAGGGGGGTACCTATAAAAATTCTGCCCCCCTTTCCATTGATGCGTTAAACACTATGGACGCCCAAAAAAGCCGAGTGACATATTGGTTTGGGCACAATCATACGAGTCATACGATGAACACCACAACTTGATGGGGCGTCAAAAACGGCGTGATCTGTCTGTGGTGCACCTTATCCCAGAGGACTGTCCATAATGACAAGTTTGGTGGGGCGCCTTATATTACATAGTGCATTTAGGCCCTTTATTCATTGCGGGAAAACTCTGCTCCATTTGGCGTACTTTCCATTGGACGCAATACGAAGCTAACGACTAACATGTCCATATTATTATCAGTATGGGCGCTCTAAAAAGCCGAGTAACTTTGGTTTGACGCCCACTTTGATGGGACACCTAACCAATGTCACGTCTTCTATTCATGTCGATATTAGGCGCCCCAGACCCCAAATATTAAGGCGCCTCATAATGAATTACGCAATTAAGACCTTACTTAAGGGGGCGTCCAAAACTGTATGATCGGTGGTGTGGTTTATCCCGGAGGGGCGACAATAATGCCATTGGTGTGCCGCATTAAAATGACAATGTATGTTTGTCGGTCCGCACATAAACTGCCCTCCCAATACTGAGTCTTGCCCCCCCCCCCCCCAATATCACAAGAAAATTGGCCTTTACCGCAAAATTCATGCAGATGCCCATGCTAGTTGGCCCTCCCAAAAACATCTTTGCCCCCCCCCCCCAAAAAAAAAAACTTCCTGGCTACGGGCCTGTCATGGTCAGACAATTCACTTTATCTTGTGTTTATGGACTTCGTATTGTTCAGCTAGTATCATGGGTAACCAGTAGTTCAGCTCTAAACGTCAGTCTCATTACACTCGCCCTGAACGTTCAGGGATTGTCCCATTCAATCCATGTCGAAAAAAAATTGGAGAACAGTCAATTTTGCTGGACAACTTTTCACTGCTAACCGACAGGGTGTCAATCCGTGTGAAAGCCTGCACAATGTAACGCCTGACATTGCGTTTCGTCTTGTATGACTGACATTCCTGAATATGGACGTTGACCTGCAGTTAGAGTGCCATTGCGGGGAAACGTAACTTGATGGGAGGGGACATATTTTTAACAGCGTATTGTGTCACTCATACTGTCTCTAGCGAAGTAAGCAAGGTCTTATTTTCTCACTAAGATGTTCGTTTACATTGAACAGGCGCCCACACGGATTGACACCCCATCGTTTGGCATTGAAAAGTTGCCCAGTAAAATTGACTGGGGTTTCAATTATTTTCCACATTGATTGAATGGGATGGTCCCTAAACGCTCAGGGTGAGTGTAATGAGACCGACGTTCAGAGCTGAACTAGGGTAACCAGGGGCTGTTTAAGGTCTGCCACTCGAATTATTAGTGAATCTCACTAGTTATTAATATTTCACTGGCATCCTTCGTTTATTCTTTGGATTTACTACAACTTCCTTCCGCAATAAAAAAAAATAGCGAATTCATTACAAAAATTATTCTAGATATTGAACTCGTTCAAGGTACAAACCGTATTTGTTGCCGTTTATAGCGCAACAGACAATATATCTGGCAGCGTTGCGCTCGATCTTTTTCAAAACGACTAAAACGATTAATTGTCTTTAGGTCGTTAAAACACCGCCTTAATAGAAATACAATGAAAACTATATTTTGACTATTGTGACGTAATATGGGACGGGTGCACACACGAACTAAAAAACATATAAGAATACTTACAACTAGACGCACTCAGGACTATATGCGGGGCTGTGAAGGGTACCAGTCATAGGTTATATTATATGAAGAAACAGGGTTTATCACTCTACAAGAGAGGCGAAGGCGTCACAAACTCATTTTAATGTACAAATGTTTTATTATTAATCAGTTAACCCCTCCATAATTTAATTCAGTTTTCCAGTACTCCGTATAATTTTTCGTAACAGCAATAATTTAACTGATTATTTTTGTCAAACAACTTTGTTCTCTAAATCCTTTATACCTTCTACCATAAAAGAATGGAATAACCTTGATATAAGTATTAGAAATTCGACCTCTATATAAATAAATTTAAAACCAAAAAACTTAATAAAGATAAAAATATACCTCCTTATTTTAACTTTGGCAAATGTAAAAATCAAATAATAGGCCTACATAGTCGCCTTCGTCTCTCTTGCAGTGACCTGAATGGGCATACATTTTTAAGACATATTTCGGACAGCCCCGAGTGTGGTTGCGGTCACTCCTTCGAAGATACCGATCATTTCCTTTTACATTGCTGCTTACATTCTGATGCACGTTAAATATCTATAAATCTTTTACCACCGAATTTTTTCAATACACATAATCTTTTTATGGTGCAAGCAGCAGTAATATTTCGTTAGACATCTTTGGAAAGGTCCATATGTTTTTTGGCAGAAGGTTTTGAGATCAGTATAATAACATCTATATCGACCAAAATGCGAACATGAACAACTGGGTATGCCAATGTGTAAATATGTATATATCTTAATGTTGTAATTAAGTACTCATTTTATTGTTTTACTGTTTATTCACTTATTTATTTTACATATTCATATTAATTCTTTTATTTAGGAGAGACGTCATATAGGCTGTGCCTGTTCCTCAATCCTTTTCAATATCTGAATAAAATAATGTTTAAATAAAAAAAAATGTCAGACCCTTTTCGTATATTAATATTTAAAATATTATAAAACTTAGTAGACTTATTTTAGACTCGAACCAATTGAGTCCTTACTTTTAGAATTCGCGTTTATTTTTCTGCCAAGAATTCTGTCGTGAAGTGTATGTAGCAGGAATCAGACTTGTATATAACAGTTCCCGATACATACAGCATCGATATTGTATAACGTTCGATACTACATGTAAACCGTGTATCAGATATCTGCAATGCCTGAAACGCAACTAAACGGTCTCGATTTATTACGTCAACCAAGAAACCGACCGCATACCGACGCCCGAAGAAATCTACTATAAGAAAGCCAACTGGAGATTGTAGGAAATTTTCAGATTAAATTCCCGATGGTGATGAGAATGATTCAAGCCCGCGCCAGGAGTGATAATCTTCAAAATTCGAACAATTCGCCCTCTAACCCGATTCCAAACTTTTCGTTTTTCTCATAAATTATTATATTAGGTACGCCAAAGTCGTATTCCTTCCTTCAAATTTTTATAAATGTTCATATCAAAATATCATAATACGCTAATATCGCAAATTTAAATTTCTGACATTTTCATAGTTCGTCCCCTTAGGTGCAAACCATATTTTCTAAACCTTTCGGGGGCCTGGTGACTAGACCTTTCTGTGGACCGTCAACTTACTGTAGGTACATCGGCGCCCTCAGAAGCCCAATCGGCACTCCCAACAGCCCTTGCCCCCGCCCCCAACATTTGTGGGACAGGTATGGGCCTATAGATATTGGCAAATGATCTGCAGCCAAAGGTTTTCAGGTTATATTTTGGAACAGTTAATTTATAAACACTGGGAACTAGAACGAATCTAGATGGAAAGTATTTATAAATTATAAAAGATAGCCTGGTGCAGTGCCATGTATATACTGATAAGTTCGGGTTAGAACTTTAAGTTTATTCTTTGTCGAACAGGGAGCCAGTGAAAAGATTTTAAAAGTGAAGCAACATGACACTCATTTTTGGAGACGGTGACGATTCGTGCAGCTGTGTTTTGAAGCTTTTGGAGGTAATTAATGTTTTCAGCAGAGATTCCAGCCAAGTCGCTGTTGCAATATAGTCTAGCCTGGAGATAACTTATGACTGTCAATAGGTGACGGATAGTACCAATATTTCGCAAGTGGAAAAAGACCCTTCTCCCTGTTTTTGAGACCTATCTGTCCATGTTTAGGGGGGGGGGGCATCCAAATAAACTCCAAGATTCTTAACACATTGTGCAAATGATATTAATGTGATCATCACGCTCTACTTTCTCTCGACATCTTAAAGGACCGATGGTCATCGATTCTGTTCTGTGTTAACAAGATATTGCTCCACTTTATTAAGAATATCAATATCATGCTGACCTTTGAGAGAGAATTTATCAGATAACAGGGTGTCATCAGCATATAAATGATATAGAATGCTTGATGTAGGGATGATACCTATAGTGGCTTAGTATAGAGGGTGAACAAAATCGGCCCAGGCACTTATCCTTTGGGAACTCCGCAATTTAATGACTTATGCACAGAGTTAGAGTTGCCAATTCAATAGTATTGGTCCATTTCAATCAATGTTACAAGGCTATCCAACATTTAAGACACAATGAAAATTCTATCGTTTAGGGTGCCCTTTATAATCAACAAAGCAAAACATACTCTACAATGCAATGGGGAAATAATTATAAATGGCTAACTTACAAAAGACAAAATAATAATTTAAAAAAAAAACGTGTAGAATTTGTAGGGAGTAGTGGGATTAGCTCTAATCAAACGGAACACTGCGAGGAGGATATCGGATCATAGGCTATATTATAGTCTCCACCAAATACCCAAGAGGGTCTTTTCAGTCGCAATAATTAAAACTGAGTGGGTTTTATTGTCACTAATTATGATTGGTCAGTGGTCCTATTACTGACCAATCACTGACTTCGTTACAAAGGTATTACCTTTAAAACAGGACGTTTAATTAGGGCACGTTACGTCATGGCTGCACGTTTTTTATGCTATATTAACCAGCGCATAGCAGGATATTGCAGCAGAACCAATTGCGTGACAAACGAGGCTATCGGTATTGACGTAAAGTAAACACTACTGTATGGTAACTAACAGACTTTCAACGTTTTTAATACCTTAAATCTTTGTCCAAAATATTAAGGAAGACCCAAGATTAAACGACGGACTGTCATGTTACTGTACCGTACGTAAGTGGTAAATTTGATTGAACGAGAAGAATAGACACACTTACTGAATAGTTCAAGAATCCGAAGCCAATCCAGCAATGGCCAGAGAGGGATTTCTCGGGCCGTTGCTTCAGCCAAGTTCAGGAATATGATGATCCGAAGACCATCAATATCCATCGACCCAAGAGATTATTAGTAATATTATTTCCTTGAATCAATGAATAATAATAATAATATTGTCGAATTAATTTGATTTTTGTAAGTACTAATACGGATTTCAGTCAGTAGGCCTACTGGTAGATTCCGGTACTAAAAACAAACAGCCTCCCACCATAGAGTTATATATAGACACATAATATAACTCTATGCCTCCCACTCGGCAAATCTCGGCAGATTCCGGTACCCTACATAGAATCTGTTCAGGTTTGCCGAATGACAGCCTCCAAGCCGCGTTGCAATATGGGAACACATTCTTCGTACAAGTTCCGGTGTATAATTGTTGACATACAGCAACCGTTCTGGTTTTTGAGGTAAATTAATATATTATTGTTGTGTACCTGTGTTAAATCTTCAATTAAATATGTGTAATTTAAGATTACAGTAGGCCTACTATTCGTAACAAAATTCAGGACGACAATATACAGGCAAAAACATTGAACTATGAAAATCTTAGCAATGTCGAAAAAAAATTGGAGAACAGTCAATGCTAACCGACGGGGTGTCAATCCGTGTGAAAGCCTGTGTAACGCCTGTACATTGCGTTTCGTCTTGTATGACCGTCATTCCTGAATATGGACATTGGACTTTGACATGCAGTTAGTAGAGTGCCATCATGGCAGGGAAATGTAACTTGATGGGAGGGGTTGTATTTTTGAATCCTGGCGTATTCAACACCAGACTAATTCAACACCAGAAAAATCGGCGTATTCAAGACCAGTACATGTATTATTATGTATATTTTCCTATTGTTATTTTGTATTTTAAACTTCAAATCAATTCCGATGTCCTTGAGTACGTCAAGAACCAATGGATATCAAACCGAGTGTTTAGTGCAAAGAGTTGGTCCGTGTTTATGCGCCTCGTTCGCCAAATAAAGACGTCGAGGGTTGGCATAACCGAATCAACTCTCGACTGAAGACTCGGGGACCGGTTCCATTTTATTTATTACTTGTTTTATATTATGTAAATATTGTCTTCGAATATGAAATATTTCAACTGTTGTTTGTATTATGACTATTTAATTTAAGATATATAATAAATATCTTGTTTATCCTGCTTTTGTCTTATAATATACTGGTGTTGAATACGCCAATTTTACTGGTGTTGAATTAGCCTGGTGTTGAATACGCCTGATACCGTATTTTTAAGCGTGTTGTGTCGCTCATACTGTAACTGTCTCTAGCGAAGTAAGCAAGGTCTGATTTTCTCACTAAGAGTAAGATGTTCGTTTACATTGTTATTGTACAGGCGCCCACACGGATTGACACCCCATGATCGTTTAATTGGCAGTGAAAAGTTGCCCAGTAAAATTGACTGGGGTTTCAATTATTTTCGACATTGATTGAATGGGACGGTCCCTGAACGCTCAGGGTGAGTGTAATGAGACCGACGTTGAGAGCTGAACTATGAAAAACTATACCAATACAAATTACTGGTGCAGGTCTACCATTGATGATTAGCTACGAGAACGTAGGTAAAAACGTTGAGATATACTGATGTGTTTGTTTTTAGCTAAGATTGACAACCCATCATTTTCACATTGCAAAATGATAGCCGTCAAAATATTAGTCTCGATCACCCAGAACCCCCTAGTCTTCAACTTACCCATCCTCCTCGCAGTGTTCCGTTTGATTAGAGCTAATCCCACTACTCCCTGCTGGACTAAGTGGGTATTATTGTCACTAATTATGACTGGTCAGTGGTCCTATTACTGACCAATCACTGACTTCGTTACAAAGGTATTACCTTTAAAACAGGACGTTTAATTAGGGCAACTGTGTTTACATAACGTTACGTCATGGCTGCACGGTTTTTTATGCTATATTAACCAGCGCATAGCAGGATATTGCAGTAAAACTAATTGCGTGACAAACTAGGCTATCGGTATTGACGTAAAGTAAACACTACTGTATGGTAACGAACAGACTTTCAACGTTTTTAATACCTTAAATCTTTGTCCAAAATATTAAGGAAGACCCAAGATTAAACGACGGACTGGCATGTTACTGTACGTAAGTGGTAGATTTGATTGAACGAGAAGAATAGACACACTTACTTAAAAGTTCAAGAATCCGAAGCCAATCCAGCAATGGCCAGAGAGGGATTTCTCGGGCCGTTGCTTCAGGAATATGCAACTTACCGTATGTTGAATATTTGTCTAGATGATAGAGACTATGACTATCAAAATTTTTTACCGTTTAAAAACATGGCGGTCTTGGGGAACTGTTTAACGCCTCAATTTTAAATACAACGATTTGTACCCGTCTCATGTAAGATAAAGTCCCTAATTTTTGGTGTGTGGCGGTAATATTATTAATAACATAATCTTTTTGTGGCATTTAGCGATTGGAGACATATCAGAACTAACACAAATGGGAAAACAATCACTGGTTTATTATACACAAGCACTACGTTTCGATAGTTATCCTCTTATTGTTAAACGGATTTCTTCGATTATGATTATGATCAAACTACTTAAAAGGACCTATAATAAGTCCGTAACTCAAAATCCTCCAAAATCTTCGACATTGAAAACACGAATTATTGGTCAATTTAAATCAACATTGATGATGTAAACTTACCGGGAAAAGATGAGCTTCTGATATCCGATTATAAGATAAAATAATTTTTTTAACATTGAATTTACATAACATTGCATTGCAACCCACTTTTGTGAATTTCTAGATCCCAAATGTTAGCGATTTAGCTCCTTTAACTTTGGTTATTATTATAAACTTACCTGTGTGTTTGAAATCAACTCCTGTTAATTAAAATCCATTGCACAACTGACAATTTAATATCCCAACGAATAAAATTATCAGTTCAGGGATATTTTAAAAACTGCTGATACATGGCTTCACTCTGTCACTTCATTGCCCTTGTTGAGCAAAGCTTGAGCCACTTTCTATTGCAATATAATCATTGTGTAGAGTCTCTATTTTGATGTTTTTAGTATATTATATTTTAATGATATTACAGAAAAAGACCTATAACTTCAGTTTGCAGACGGCTGGTAAAAAAATAACTTCAAAATGAGTGAACAGCTCAAGTATATTATTCAAGAGCTAAACAAGCCACCATTCAGTAAAAACTACAATCTGATATCCTTTGATTCTATTGAACAACAACACCTTCTTCAGGTTTTATCAGATACCTTATCATTCGTTGATCCAAAGGTATTTAAAATTTATTATTATTATATGTTATGATGAGTGATTGATCAGCCAGAGCCCCATATACTTCTAAAATGCTTCCTTGTAACTGTAAGCCTGTTTCAGTAAACACTGTTATAATATAAATGTACCACTTGGTATTTAAAATAATTCTCTCAAAATTGTTTTTGTTCTTAACACAGGTCATTGCTACATGTAGGTTTCAACATTTCTTCCATAAATTATGTAAACATATTTAAATATGATAATGGGGTATGATTTGCAATAGGTTTTTCTTTTGAGAATATACTTGATTTTTGTGTAGCCCTTGACCAAAGTGGGTCTTTTGCCGCTAATGTTGAAATTACCATGTATGACTATGAGGTTTTTGAATTTCAGCAAAAAGTTGATATTAGAGAGGAAACTCCAGATCAAACTGCAATAAGGATATTTCAACTATTGAGAGTTCTGAAATATAAGCCACCAACTGATGGTGAAGGGAATTTGTAAGTTTTTGAAAAATTGTACTTTTATTGTTTCTCAGTCCACCGGAGTTTCAAACCATTTTATAGATCTGCAAGTTTTGTATGACAACCAAAAATGTTGCTCTCACATATTTTCACCAGCTCTGTTTGATTTTTTTTCACTGAGTTAGGGTTGCACTTGCACCACAATGTACAGAAGTTATGACTCCAGACATTGAAACCTTATGAATGATCAACAAATAAGTTCAGTTACCCAAGATAGAGAAGTGAGGATTAATTGCCCTAAAAGTAATAGTGGTGTTCATGTGTCTTTTTTTTTCTATAAAACAGGCTCTTTTTTTTCTCTTGTTTGGTAGACCAGTCCTGTGATATTCTTATTGAAAGATTTTAACCACATCAAAACTTTGTTATTTTAGAAGCACTTTTCGCAGTGGGATAGTCCAGGGAGAAAAACCAGTTATATATCCAATATTAGAATGGATACTTCAGCGAGTTCCAGAGCTTCAGAAACGAGCTTATTTAGCAAAATATTTGGTAAAAGTCGAAATACCATCAGAAATAATGCTAGAGGAGGAAATTACTGGTTTATATGCACAGGTAATTATAGTTGGATTTCACTGATGAAATGTGATAACTATTTAAATCATGCAAAAAAGGGACACCAAGTCCAAATGGTGCTATATCACAATCTATCTTCAAATTAAACAAAACTGTTTATGCAGTTTTTAAGACTATAGAACTATTAACTACATTTATCTAAAAATTGTAAGGACATGGATTTTCAGAAAACAAAACTTAAACAGGCATTATGCAAAATGTTATATCAATTATTAAATATACATTAATTAACATAACAAAACCAAAAACATTCTATGCCATCATATAGTAAAGATTTTCAACAAAATAAAATCAAATATGTGGGTCAACGGTGGTATATGATTTAGGCCTACCATTAAAATGGATAATTGAGACTTTGGTTATTATCGTAACTACAGTAGCAATGACAATCAAGGTTTCAGTGGTATTTTAAGGACAATAAATGGCTCAGAGTGAAGTAATTTGACTGATATTTTCAACGTATCCCCATTTCATTATCTGTTTTAACCATTGTAGCAAGAACTGTCAGCTCTTTATATCAAAATAACTAAATCACAATGATAAAACACTACTTTTTAATGTTTATTCATTGATATTGCAATATGTAAGAGCTAAATCTGCCTATTTCATTGCAGGCCCTTCTGTTCACCTCAAATGTTAAATGTTAGATTAGACGTTTATTCACATAAAAAACTATCTACATCATCACTCAGATGGTTGTGATTTTTAATGAATTTGATAATGAATAATTGGGACTTTATTTATTATCATAACAATAGTACTTTTTATTATCTATTTTTGAAATATTATAGCAAGAACAGCCAACTCATGACATTGATTGGCAGTTATTTTGTAATCTGTGTATTTCAGTATGAAGACCTTATTGAACAATTTAAAGAACTTCATAAGCAATCTGAAACCTTAAAAAGCTCCGGTTTTAACACATCTGAAATCAGGAAAGATATAACCAACATGGAGGAAGAAAAGGAACAACTTAACAAAAGAATAGAAAGATTGCGACGAAAGGTTATATATATTGTCTCATTATTCAACAGACCTTTTTATTTGGTTAATTCATATTAATTAACACAAAAAACCTTAACCAATTTTCTCATTGACATCATACATTAATGTTATTTCAATTCATTTTATTATTGTAACATTAACAATATGACTCACTTGAACAGCCTATTTTATGCTACATATGTTCATACAAATGCCAGTAAACAAGTAGAACTTTCAAATGGTATACAAATAATGACGTAGAATATTAAAACAGTAAAATCTGCCCTTAATGTGACAATTACTTATTTTTTTTCCTTTGTATTTGACAATTACTTTTTTTTTTTTCCTTTGTATTGAACATGACCGTAAATTGTAGATTTACCCCCCTTGCATCATATTTCAGGAACTGTGGTATAATCAAATATTGTGTTAGAAACCCATTATATTGTATGTAAAACATCTGTTATAAAACATATGACTTTTTGGGGAAGGATGAAGGGGGGGTGGGGGTGGTAAGTCTTTTTTTTCTTTTTTTTTTTAAAGAAAAACTCAGTCTTAGGAAGTTTGTCATGTCTCTCGGTTTGGTACAGCAATTGATCATGTTGAGATTATTATTTTAGGTGGAATCGCATCCTAATTCTCAGAAGATGATGAATGTAGCACGTATGTTAAGAGTTGAGAGGGACAGAGAAAAGAAAATAGGAGACCAAAAACAAGAACAACAGATACTAGTAAGAAAATATATATTGGCCAGTACACCATCAGCTCCAAAGACTATAGGTGTTAATTTTGTGTGATTAGCTATATCCAGCTGATAAATGATATATTCAACATGGTGTGTCTGTGAACAAATTTCTGTTTATTATCGTTCTAAATAAGTATTTTTAGTCATCACATAGTTTTGTTTATACATGATTCTTGCCTGGAAAAATAAAACACTCTCTTAAATCATTGTTTGACTATACATACTAAGTACGTGTTTCACTAAATAAAAAAAATATCTATTAAATTAGTTTATTTTGTGGTTTAGATTCAACATGCTGAACAGCGAAGCAAGAGAATGGTTCAGCAATTAAAAGATATGCAGCAAGCTAGTGTAGGAGCAACTGCACAGAGTAAGTGCATGCCTGCTAAAAATATAATCTTAATTTTTAAATCACATAATCTTGTTTGTAAGCTTGTTAGATCTGACTTAAGAAAATGACTTAATAAAATAAGTGCACATGTTCATAATATGTGCTGGTAAATTTCCAAAATGAAACAACAAACAGAATGTGCTTTAATTATTCAGGTTTGATAGAAAGACTAGATGAAGAAACTAAAACCAACACCTACCTAGTCAAAGAAAAGTTACCGAAAGATTTGGCTGGCAAGAAAAAAAATGTTCAAGATTTACAGAGAGTTGTATCTGAACCAGCTATGGGCCAATCTGATTTAAATGAATTACAACAGCAGGTAAAACTAACTCATTCAATTATGCACCTAATTCATGTGTTATGAATAATACCTCTTCGTGAAAAAATAATTAACCTTGGCATGTGTGGTTTAGACTGCAATATAGTGTTGACAAGTATGATGGGCTAGTAATCCTGTTGCATTTGTTTTTTTTATTTTTTAAGATACAAGGATTGAATGCTGAAGTAAATGAATTAATAGAAAAAAGAATGAGAGCAGGAGATCCATCTGATGATAAACTTTCACTATTTAAACAGCAGGTATGTATTTCTTCAAACTTTTAAAAAAAATAAGAAATATGGCACACAAGGGTGTTGATGTTTGTTTATTCTTACGACAAAATCTCTTCAAAATTAGAAGTTGTAGCACAAAAATAACTTAACAATCCAAAACTGGATATTTCAAAACAAAATTAATTACCAGTAGTAAAAATATTGAAATTGGCTTTCTGTATTTCTTTCTAAATAAGTATTTAAATCTTGTTATTATATCTGAAGGTAATAGATCATTGTAATCATCTATTACAGGCTGGTATTATTGTACATAAGAAAGATTCAGTTGCTGAAAATTTACGTACTGCTCGAGAAGAATATAATCATTTTAAAGAAGAAGCCAATCAGAAACGTGAGCAAGCACAGAGTGCTGAAGGAGGAGAGGTTTTAAAGGGTGAAGATGTGAGTTAGCTTGTATTAAACCACAAATATCAATATGTTAAAATCAGTTAAATTGTCTTCCTTACGGTCATGTTATTGTGGGAGTAGGGATGGAAGCTTCCTCTGGTGAAGTATTTGGAATTTTTTTCACAGAAACTGATTTCTGTCAATTCATTCAGTGGTCTTCAGAATTTCTCCACCATTATCGTAATTTACTTTAAGAAGGTCCATGACACGCGGCAATACTATATACCGGAAAACACAGGAAAACGCTGGAAAACAACCGGAAAACATCATTTTATACTGAATAACGGAAAAACACTGGAAAACCACTAAATATCGGAAAACACACTAAATACCGGAAAACACCCTAAAAATATGTCTGGTGTCGTGATGTCGAGTTATGGGCCATATTCCTACTAATACTATAATTATATACCCTGATCCTTGGGTTGGTCAAGAAACTTCCCCTAAATTTTGCAGTGTGGTTTCTCTCTGTCGGTAGTACAGGACAAAGGGTATGTCAAAATACAGTGGTTAGGGTAAGGTTTAGGGTTAGGGTGGTGGAAACAGGTTAGGGTTAGGGTTAGGCTCTGGGTTACATATTTAGGGTGTTTCCGGTATTTAGGGTGTTTTCCGGTATTTAGTGGTTTTTTACGGTGTTTTCCAGTATTCAGTATAAAATGGTGGTTTCCGGTTGTTTTCCGGTGTTTTCCGGTGTTTTCCGGTATATAGTATGGCCCATGACATGTATTGACATAAATGGAAAGCACATAATATTATGTATTTTTTGTGTTTTTAATTTTTTCTAGTTCAAAAGGTATGTAAACAAATTAAGAAGCAAAAGTACCTTTTATAAGAAAAAGAGACAAGAAGTAGCAGAGCTAAAAGCTGAAGTTGGAACTCTTCAGAGAACAATAGAAATATTACAGAAAAAGGAAGATACTGTCAATGCCCAATTGGTAAGTTAGCTTAAATTGTTAATTATCTGAATTTCATATTCCGGATCAATATTAACTGAGTACTTGTAATAAAATCATTTATGGGTTGACACTTTGATTTGAAAGAAATTATTTGCAAGTCTCTTTAAAAACTGATTATTGCTAACATTCTCTGACACATGTAGGTAATCTTAGATCTTCTGCAAAATATAATGCTATTTTTAACGCCTGACTGATAATTGTAAGAGATTTCAGTGGAAGTTAAGCTAAAAGTAAATATTAATCTTATCATAAAAATTCCATATGTTTGTCTCAAAATAAACTATATCTTCATCATCAGAGTCATGTAGAGAAGAAAAAGGGTGTATCTGGATACCGTGAGACACAAGACAACCTGGAGAAAGTTTCAAGTATGAAAAGTGATTTTGATGATATGAAGGGAAAAACATTAGAAGATATTTCTGATATGGTTCAACGTCTGCATGTACAGATACAACATAAACGCAGTACATTTGCTCCCATCTTGCGAGAAATAAGGCCACTGCGAGAAACCATGCAGGTAATTATTTATGTACTATTTATTTAAAATAGGAGTTAACGTTCACATCAAAGTTTTGAATCCAGCTTTAGCCATTTATGAAAATATTCTGGTTCTCAGATCTTTTTTAACACATTTTTTCATCTTAAAGCGAGAGCCTCAACCAGAATGTGAACACTGTCATGTTCCTTTGACAGTTAATCACATTTTGATTGAGTGCAAGTATCTCAAGGATATTAGATTAAATCATTTCCGCTGCCAGTCACTACAACATTTGTTTGCCCAACCGGGTCTATATTGTAATTTACTAGACTTTTTAAAAGAGACAGGATTTTATCATAAATTTTAATTGTATATATTATCATTTCATTTTTGTATTATAAATATTTATATGCATAAAACGATTTATTTTACTTTTATTTAAGTTACTACTGTGATATTGTTTTTATTTATGCATATAATAGTTTCTGTGATATAATTTAACCTGTCTCAGAAAATCATTTGTTTGGCGCAATATGGCCCGGTTGGTGCTGACGTGCCATAAAATCACATTTCATTTTGGTTCTCAGATACTATTTTGTCACTTAAAAATGGCTTCATAACCTGTTTTTAATTTAGAAAATACAAGATAAAAATTTCCTCATCGATAACCATACATTCACATTTCCTGTGCAAAGATTTAACCCCATTAAACATTTCTGGTTTAATGTGTAAAAGTCATTGAAAATCATAAATTGTGTTTTATCCTATATAATTCCAAGAGGACAATTATTTACTGCTTGTAAATTAAGCTGTATTCAGTTTAGCATACAGTGACAGTCAAGTTGAGATTATAACATGAGAATTAGATTACTAACTGAATTACCTGGTGATGCACAGGTGAAAAATTAGATCAAGAAATCTGTTTTACCATTAAACCATGTACTTAATCAGTCATAAAATAAAAATGAAATTTTAACTAAATCAATGTATGTGAAACGTGAATGGCACTGTTGAAAGTCTATCTCCATTTTTCGAACACCCATACCTGTAGTAAAGGAGGTTATACTTATTTTACCTGTCTTTTGTTTAGACACAGACACCAGAATATGAGAACAAGAAAGCTGCCTATGATCGTTGTCAGGCTGGTTTAGAAAGTAATATGCAGAAGTTAGAACATGAAGTGAGAGGTTATCGAGAAGAAGTAAAGGCTGAAGAATCACGATATCATTATTTAAGTGGCATGATGACAATAATGGAAACTCAACAACAAAGGATAAATGAAGAAATGAAGGCTTATGTTTCATCTGATCCCTCAGAGAAGAGGAAAACATACAGGTAATTCAGTTAGGAACTGTTTGAAAATAGTAACGTGACTTTGACCTTTATCTTTAAACACTATCAAGAACCCAAATATATATGGTTAGTATCACGACAGATTGGTCATCCTCTAGTGTACTTGTTGGCTTGCATCTACAAAAACCTTTGGCAATGGATTTAAATAAAAAGTAGACAGACATGTCGCTGTCCTGGCAAAGTTTCTCTTTTTGCACACAACATAGCATTTTGCCATCTTAATTTGCCAAGTTTCTGCAAAAATGAGGACATTAAGCCCCATCTCACTTCATCTAATAATTATATAAGTTGAAGCAGTGTTACTGGTATATTCATTTAAAATATTTATCTTTTTTACAGAGACATGTATAACAAAAAAATTCAGGAACAGAGTAATTTGGGAACAGGACTTCGGGAAAAACAAAAATCTATTCGGGAAATGCATGAACCAAACCTTCATCAAGTGAAGATGTGGAAGGATCTGTCTCGACTTATGGAATGTAAACGTCAGTGTTCCAGTGGTATGAGCGGAGGTGATTATGGTAGTGGTGGAGGAGGGATACAAATGAGCGGAGGTCCAGGCTACATGGATCAAGCACCAAATCTCTTAGAAGAAGATAGATTGGTTTTATAACTGATTATTTGTATTTATCATCTACATTTCATAGGATTCTTACGACCACTGTTTGTCCACGTCTATTCCGTCTTTTTCTGACATAGATGATTAAGGGTGATGCCATGTCTAACCTACCGTAACTTCACAATCCAATTTATATCATTTTTCAAACTCTGCTTCACATAAAATTTGGTATGATCTTTAAATGGACATCTAATGCTGTGATTGAAGTCCTTGTGGTTTTAAAGATATTAAATTTTGAAATTGGCTTAAAAATGATAAATTTGCGGAATAAATCTTAAAAGTTTTCCGTCTTGTCTGATCTGAATTAAATAATTTTTGGCATGCGAATAGCAAAGCTAGTGCTTAATAAGATTATGGTAGTGTTTTTTATGGTGCCAATACTAATGTCAAAATTCCAGAAAATCAAAAAATTTCACAGGTCATTATTATATAAACTGGTCTGAAATAAAATCTATTTCATATAATCTCAATTTGTCCAATAGACATGTTCCTGCGAATGTAGGCTTCAATTTGATGCCAAGTTTGTTCAAATCGGATACTATTTTTAGATCAATCAAGGTCAGGGATTCTCTCCCTTTGACGACAATCCTGACCTATACGGCGAAGTGATCCTTTCTTTCTGTGGACAATTTATGTTTGAGGGGAAAGGGAGACAGGTACTAAAGTATCATGCAGAAATAGTTTGAAAAGTTAGTGTAAATCTTAGACATGGTAACGCCCTTAAGTATAAATATAGTTCTAGAGGTCATTTCATATCAGATAACCAAGATTTGAGATTTGTGATTCCTAGGATTTTTAAACAGTTTAATCTTCTTGTGGCTGTCACATATATGATTTGTGTATAAAAATTAATCAAATAATTTTCATGCACACAAAATGCCCTTGAAAATACATTATTAGTCATATATAATTATACTGTATCAGAAGGGTATGTGTAACATATGAAGTATGAACTTCTCATGACCAGCAAACAGCCATCGCGTTTACATATTTAGAACATTTTAAAGAAAACTGTTAAAAAAGGACCAAATTTTGAGCCATGCCTATCAGGGCTATTATCAAATTTTTAAAAAGATCCTGACAAGCAAGGATCAACTGTTGGTTGATTTGACAATTAATTTGAATACTTCTTATATAGTACCAGACAAACACAAACTGGAAGTGTTAGACTGAATCTATTATATATATCGATGAATTTATTCTTACCCATATTATTCCGTCCATGAATTTATTTTACCAGATTATAAAAGTTATATATTTAAGTTTATAAAAATGTTTAATTTTGTGAATTTTTATTTATTGTTGCAGATTTGTAAAGCCATGTAATAAAATATGTTAGAAACTCTATTGATCTATTTAACATACTGATATTTTGCACAAAATCAAATGTGTAAATTATTTGCATGCTTATCAGTTTGAAATTATAGTTATTGTCAAGAAAACTGTTGAAAAAATACTAACGTTCTGATTTTTATTTTACTTTTTTTCACGAGCATGTAGGTTAAGCAAACCAAACTTCTGTGTTTGGAATCCATCTTTATAGATTTTTGACAGCTATCTTAAATTTTTTATATTATTTATGTATTGGTATCAAAGACCTATTTGAATCTATACATGGATATGAAGCCCAAGAAATAAATGTACATTCCTAACCTAAGACTGAGAATTAAACTTTGAACTGTCGATGTGATAAAGTTGGTGGTAAAATTAATAACTATATTAGGAAAAACTGTGAAGATATGTCCCTCTTGGTAAATAAATCAACAAATGTACGCAAGTAGTGAGTTATATTTTTATATGCCCAAACGAGATAGGCGTCAGTCAATAATGGCTACTAACACAATAGAGGCTAGAGTTTTTCGGATTTTTTTTTTCGCATATATTTTCATATGGACATATATTGTCGTCGCCCCCGCCTCCCCCGTCAGTCGGGTCTGACAATAATTGTTATTTTACACGATAGAAGTTGAGTTTTCCCGATTTTTTATTTGCCCACTTTGGCATGTATCGGATGGAAACTTCATAGATTGTGGCCCCTGACGTTTTTAGCCTAGAGATGAAACTTGAAATGTATTTTTATAAACTAAAGATATCGAACCACAAGATCCAGGATTATGGTCACGTTTTCAGCTTTGTGGTCCGTCTAGAGGTCACAATATTTACCGGATTTTAAAAAAATGTTCAAATATATCACCGTTACACCATAACTTTGAGTTTAAATTTCGTGAAAATCAGACCGAAAGTGCGGGACAAAATGGCCGTTCCTTGTACGCAATATTATTCAAGTTGTGTAATATCAAAGTTGTGTACTCTCTAGACGTTACAATTTTGACCCGCTGTGATGAAACTTAAAATACATGCATGTTTATATTCCAAAGACCTTGGCTCCTTTCGAAATTCTCGCATATCGGGCCGTAACTACCTTGATTATGGCCTCTCATTCTACGAAAAATCACGTTTTAGCTTTTGGTAAAGGTCACAATTTTGATCCGATTTTTAAAAAAAAGCCTAAATACATGTATGTTGGTGGTTGAGTTTGAATGTCATGAAAATCGGCCCGAAACTTCTGGACAAAGTGGCCACTCCTTGTACGCAAATAGTGTAAAAGTATGTTGTGGATCCTCGGAAAGTTACAATTTGTATCCGTTTTTGATGAAACTTAAAATATATGTTTATATCCCGAAGATTTCGGACGCTGTAGATATTCACGCACATCGGACCATAGCTTTCTGGATTATAGCCCCTGATTGTAAAACTCGTTTTCGTTTTTGAGCTTGTTCTCGGTCCATCTCTTGCAAAATGTGAGCGTATCCTGCATGGCAACCGCTTGTTTGAAATTGTGTGCGATTGTAAAGTTGTAATCCCTGTCGATTTTAAGCGTTCTACGCCATTTTGTTCCCGAGTTATGTTGATATATGTCCAAATATTATTGTCGTGTCAGTCGTTGGATACTTGAATGTCCTTCAACTACCAAAGTTACCAAAGAAATGTTTATTTCATTTGTTCATTTAGATGGAGCCTTACAACTGGAGTTCAAAGAAACAGAATAAACACCACCATTGCAACATCCATTCCAAATATTGCCTTTATCAGTCAAGTGGTTTTGGAGAAGAAATATAAAATTGTACGGTTCCTATAAATATGCTCCAAGCAGCTCCAAGATAATTCATACGATAAACAACAACATTTATCTAAAAAGGCACCACCCAAGTTACGTACGGGCAACATCTACAAAATTCTGTTAAAACCCATCATTCGCACAGATATACAATAATTTCTAGGTATTTGGGAGTGTCCTTCGAATTTCCATTACCAAGTTACAGCTGCTTCGAGTGGAAAACGTGGAAACGCGGTTTGGACATCCATGAAAAGGTCACATTAAATGCCAGGAAAGACATAATTTTGGTCTGAAGGTCATCGAAAACATGGGGGCGAAAGTTCTTAATTTTATTAGGTCTTATCGAAATTAGAAAGTAGATACCCCTTTAAAAAGGTCGCATTTGATTATTACAAGATAAATAATTATCTTACGACCCCCTAATAGAGAGATAAATTTAATTAGTGTTTCTGGTAAACGATATCCAATTTATCTCGTATATAGAGATCACTTCATGTAAATAAGATAAATTTGTGACACATTTCCTGTCGGTTCCATTCATAGATGTTGTAAATAAGCGTCATATGATATATGTAATAGTATTATCAAGTTCATTCATAAAACACGGTCGATTTTTTCAGGTCCCGTTTTGGTTTAACTTTTATCTGTTCATTTGTGGCATTAAAGGGACAATAACACTCTTGCTGGCTTGACAGCCCCAGAAAAAAAATAATAGACTCATTCTAAGTATTAGATGTTTAAGTGTGTAAATTATCTATTACATCCTATTTTACTTGTTCAGAGTGCTCGAAAATGTTTAAATTCAAGTTACATTTGAAAAGGTTTACCCAAGGGTTTTCAAATCATACAGTTGAATTTTTCCAATTTTTTTTAAAATTAGGTGTGTTAAGATGAATATCAACAATTAATTGGAATATTGTAAAAAAAAAAAAAAAAGTACAATTTGTTGACCAGAATAAAGATTGGGACAAATTATTCAGTTACAACAGGAGTGGTATTGAACCTTTAAAACACTATTGGAAAAGAAGAATTCTAAAATATGTTTGTTGTAAGTCCCAAAAGCAGGTATTTCGTGAAGAAAATATTTAAAAAATGAAATGGTACATGCGATTTACTTTTCGAGTTTATATAGCGATTTGCCATACCGAACATTTCAAAAAGGGAAATTACCATAGAAAAAAGTCGAAAATCGATCTAGCATAAAACGCTTAGAAACCAGGCGGGAACGCTGAAAGTAATAGTAAGTTTTGCGGGTATAAAAGATAATTGAAAAATGAAGGACATTACTCCCGAGATATTTATAACGTCCTACTGTTCTTCTCCGACTTGGCTAAAAATAAGACAGGGTTGTAAATATAAACGACATAATAACATAATTGGGAGAAGCCGGATAAGGATATAATTATATTATAACAATGAAAAGCAGAAACTAGAATTATTGGAAAATTTACGCCTTACATATTTAATTCGGAATTGCAACAGGGTGGACAGACGTCTAACGTCTTGGAAACCAGGACAATTTGTCATCGAAGGTACTGATAAATGTCTGGAGAGGTTGCAGTCAGATGTAATTTACAAAAAAGCAAAATCCAAAGTAAATCAAACTGCTGGTTACGTGATCTCACCACAAGCCATGGCAACCTCTCTAAAAAAAATGAAGTCTGTATGGAAATTCTCCCATTACAACTTGTAATTGTTAATCGCTTCCATCCGATTTACTATCGGGCCCCTAGCTAAGGGGGGGGGGGGCTCCCTTTGCCAATTGGGGGAAAATCGGATCCCCCAATTTCTATTTGACGCAATACGAAGCCAAGGACCAATGTGAATATATCCGTCTGGGCGCCACATAAAGTCGAGTGACATTAGTTGGGCGCCTAACCAATGTGACTTGGTTTAATGGGCGTCTCGCCAATCATGTCGTTATATATATGAGGCGCCTCACGATTAACACCACCACTTGATCAGGCCCGAAGCCAGAAACCAAAATTTAGCCGACATAGGGGGGCGAGGAAGATACATTTCCGACAACAAAAAATCAATGAACGAAGTTCATCGCCGACCACCGTAAGCAGGAGGAGGGAAGAGCACGAAAATTAGAAGCTGTGAGAGTGAATTTAGGCCTCTTTGACATTTAGGTGGCGAATGTGACGGAAAATTAAGAGTTTCCAGCCGACATTAACTATCTCTCGGCCGGATTTGAGAGGATATGTCGTACTAAAACTCTCTCCCGGCGAAAATGCGAGCAAAGCTAACCAGCGACCCCCCCCACTAGCCTCGGGCCTGCACTTGATTGATGGGACGCCCAAAACGGCTTGATCTGTGGGATGCCTTATACCAGAGGTACATGCGCCCATAATGACATCATGGGTGTGGCGCCTTATACTGACAATATATGACTGCCGGGCATGATAATCTTCAAAATTTAAACAAGTCGCACACCAACCAGATTCCTCCTAACTCTTCGTTTTCTCATAATTCATTACAGGTACGTTAAAGTCGTATTCCTTCCTTCAAATTTTAATAATGTATACCAAAATATTTTAATACGCCAATATCGTAAATTCGGTCTCAAAATTGAAATTTTCCACCATTTTGAAATGCAAGCCCTATTTTACAAACTTTTCTCGGGAAGAGTACCCTTGACCTTTCTCCGAAGGGAGGCGTGTCCACGGTACCGTTCGCCGTGGACCATCAAGTGTAGGTACATCGGCGCCCCCATAAGCCTTTGCTAGTAATGGTGCTTTGCATGATAAATGATGATCCCAGTGGACTGCCACCATCCACCGTCTTCTTTTCTGTATCTCCTCTTCGAATTTTGTGTGTTTTAATAATCTTATGTTTCATATCCATTTTAAAAAGGGAAATTACCATAGAATAAAGTCCAATATCGATTCAAGTATAAAACACTTAGAACCCAGACGGGAACGCTGAAAGTAATAGTAAGTTTTGCGGGTGTAAAAGATTAATTTAAAAATGAAGGACATTACCCCAGATTTTGGTTAACAAGGAACTTAAGCCATTTGATAGTTGGGAAGAATGAACACGATCATTCCGGTTCTATCTTTACCCAGTTTCTAGCCGAGAGTCAAATTCGCTTATCGCGACACCAACGATACCTATCTTTTGGGAATAATGAGAGAAAAAACGAATCAATGATTTTAATATATGCATGATATCTGAAAAAAAATTTACGTGTTGTATTTGAATTTTTAAAAAACAAAACAAATTGTTAAATCAGATATTTGGGGAGATAAAACGTTAGTATTAAGCCATTTGATACTTAATATTAAGGACCAAGGAGTATTACTTCGGTTCTGTCTTTATTCATTTTCAATTTACCATTCATTTCGTTCTTTAAACTGTATGTAGTGGACCTGTCACTGTCCACGCCGGGATTGGAACCTGGGACATTCTAGAGTCCAATTCCTCTACTGTTCGACCATTGTAGCTTATAGTATAGTATGGCATGTGCCTTACTTTTGTGTAAAATAGAAAAAGAAGAAGTGGGCAATACCGTGACAAGTCATTTAAGTAGCACTTTTGGTGGCATATTCGTTTTAAGGGGACCAAGTGACCGTAGAAAACAATGCATTGGAATATTTTGTGATAAATCCAACACTTCTCTTACTTAAGAGACATTCTGGTATTACTCGACATTCGGGTCCCTTGGACGCAATAATACAACTTTGATCATGAAGTTAACTGCAGCTGAAAAAGAACTGAACAATACCGTTGATTTCTATCTGTCAGTGTTTCAACATTCTGTACAATTCATACATCCGAACACACGGTCATAAAACGACCATTGATTACGCCGTTTGGGAATAAAATCGTTTTTAAACCGAAATGTCCAAAGACCGATTGACCGAAATGAAACGTTGACAATTTCGGGGTTATTTTATTGAATATTTACGTGCATGTACATTCGTATATGATATCATGGTGTTTTAACTTAGTTGTTTTGGATAAATGACGGTATATACACTGAGAGAAAAAAGTGGGTCAAAAATGAGTAAAACTTACTCATTTTGGTGAGTTATGAGAAAATACTCAGAAAGATGAGTCTTTTCACTCAGATTAGCGGCACACGAGTCGGCCATGACTCAGTTCATTGAAACTTGCATGGACACTTCTGAGTCACCAACTAGTCACTTTCGAGTTATTAAAAAACCCAGCGATGACTTTAGTCCTAAGTGAGTCACGGGCTGGTCAAGAGTGAGTCCTTCCGGTGAAATGAATTGTGGGTGGAAGTTTTGGGCGGCCGTTTGTCGAAGACTGGACCCGTATTGGCCTAAAAGAAAATCCAATGCATCTACAAGAATCTACAATAAAAAAGGTGAATGACTTGTGTTTTTTTTTGTTAAGGGTAATACTTTATACAATACTTTGTTTACTATTTTATAGATTAAGCGGCATAATATTAAATAGGCCACTGATTTTGATATTCATTAAGAATTCAAATTCAAATTTATTAAATCGTTCGTGGCGTTAAGAAATTATTATTATCCAGTTAGTGATTTATCTGGAAATCTTTAACTGCATGTAATGGTATTAGAACAAATTACATTAGGCAATATGACTTTAGGCCCAGAGTACAAGCACTAGACTTAGTTACTAGGCTAATAAGACGGAGTCAAAAGCGAGTCACCATGTAGTTCATAAATGAGTCACATTTACTATGCAAACCGAGTACGAAAAAAGTAAATTCTAAATCACAACGGAGTCAATAATAGATCACTATTATATTTTATTATACTTTGTCAATAGTATGAAACGATTTTCGTACGTCTAACAGGCTTAAGACTAAACATTAAAGATGCATTATTTGACTTAAGAGCCAAATCTTCCTATTGCTGGTCTTTATATTGGCTTCAAATCTTGTATTTTAAACTAAAATTTAGACGTTACTTAAACCCATAAGTAACTCTCTAGAATGCCCCAGCGATTTGAAAATTTTTGTCCAGTACCGTTTCCATAAAAATAAGAAAAACATGCTACATCTCCAAGCACTCATATCTTCGCTCAGAATGAAGTAATTTGAATGTCAGTGTTTTGCAAGTTTTATATGTTACTAAATCTAACATAAAGCGATTCGGAAATTTACTTGTAAGTTGTTTGGATTTTTTTTTTCAGGACTGACTTGATGCTACTGTTAAAACAGGTTCAACTTTATTACAAGAAGACATAAAGAAAATGCTTTGTCCGACTGAAATGGTAAGTTTCACTTAATTCGGAGGGTTTGTGTAGTAATATTTGACATTTAAACATCAGCTGAAACTTTAAAAAATGATTGAAACACTGAAATATTTATGTTAGTCTGGAAAATTTGTTTTTGTATCATTGCAGAAAACAGAGAAGGTGATGTCACGGATAAATAAACAACTTATGGTATTGGAAATGCGAAAGATTTCTTAGACTTTTCAAATGTTAATGTGTTTTGGGAACATTGAACTGATTCTTAGTGAGCATTTACTATATCTGTGTGAATTAAAATATATAAATGTGTTTTATTTATAATATTTAAATTGGTAGAATAAAATACTTATATATTCGCTGTTATTCAACTTTTAATATGACAAATTAATGATCATACAGGCGTAGAAAAATAGTATTATATTATTTGATTGTTCGGCTAACTAGTTGGTTAGTTCAAAGGAGGAACAAATCATGACACCGAGGCAGAGGTTGATACATCAGACATAAGTTGTTGGAAAATGTGACATACTAAAATCGCATTGGTTTTTAGTATCTACCGATATTTTTCGGCAACTTTGTGCGCCGCCAAAAAAATCAGTAAAAGTAAATGAAATTGTATTTTAATAGGATTCGGGCTTATGTGGAGTCATTTGACTCGTTGTGTAGGCTAGTCATTTGACTCTAATCTATTTGCATTGATTCACTTTACTAGTCTTTCGACTCACTACAGTTAGCCCCGTTACTCACCTGCTGTGTCACAAGACTCAATAAAATAGTCAAAGAACTCACTTTAACAGACAAGTCACTTGACTCACTTAACGAGTCGTTTTATGGATTTTTGGGCGAGTCACAAAAATGAGTCTTTTAACATAGTATTTGAGTCCCATGTGTGTCTCAAGTAAGTCTCAAGTTAGTCAACGAAAAGTGAGTCGTTTTATGGATACTCACCCAAATGAGTCAACTGACCCACTTTTTTCTCTCTGTGTATGGTATTTATTCATTCCATTACGGTAAAGGAATCAGCTGATTTGCGGCTTAATGGCCTTCACCGAAGCCCCACCTCCAGTGTCCACAAGAAAAACATCATGGTCTTGGCAAATCAAAATGCAGTATGTAATACCGGGTCCATATAAGGTCATTGGTGACCTGATTCTTGTGGCGTGATGTCATATCTGCGCGTTTCATTGATGGAATTTACTGCAATGACCCGGAAAGTTGTACATTATGAATGGGTGAAAGGGCTATGAATGAATTAAATGTCCGCAAGAGAGCATGACGGTCTTCCGGCGCCAACTACATAAAAGACAGAGTGGCCAAGCACAATTATCAGTCGCCGCAAACAGCTGATCGACCCGAAGCACCGAGCCACTTCGACGTCCGCCATATCGTACCTATCCAGAACCGCAAGGTACTAAAGCATACAGGTAAAGCAATGTTTTTGTTTATCAATTTGTTTTTAAGTATAATTATTTGTATTAATTAACATCGACAATGTAGGATTTAAAGGTCCAAAATTTCAGATGGGTTTGTCTTTGGTATTCCCGTTCGTTCGTGGCTATCGTTTCAAAGTCTATGCGCTTAAATTTTACCGCTATTTATTTTAACATTCACCTGATTTGATGATTAATTCATTATCGTTTACAACGTTCATGCTTTATCTGGTTAGTGTTCATGTATTTCATTAAGGGTTTTCTAGTTTAGTGTGCTTTCATCTTTCATTCACTTTTTTGACCAAGTCCGTTGCAATTGCATTGTGAAAAGATGCATTAAAACGTAATGATTATTACCGTTACATGTTTATTTGAATGGTCATATAACGGGGTTGTTTTGTGTTCTTTTCGATCCGATAACCATGGTTATCGTTTCTTGGATTGTCTTTAGAAACGGAAAGATAACTTATCAATAATGTATTACAGTCCTTTAAGACGTATCTCTATGTTAGTCAAATAATTTGTACATGTTCTGTACAAAATGTGAGGACTTGTAATGCACCTTTTGTTTTATTTTTGTTGATCACTTGTAACTGGTATTACAAACTCAGTAAGCCTATATGGAACAAATGTGTACGGTTTAAAATATTTTTTTAGGAAAGATTCTAAAAATCAAAACAAAAAAAACAGATTAAAATGATAATTTTAAATGCTAAATTATTGTTTCGTATTCCAGAAATGAATTCCCAAAAAATCATCATTACCTTCATCATGGTAATTTTATTGAGCTGCCAGGCAATATTAGCTGCCCCAATGCCTGAGGAAAGAGCGAATTCTGGTCAATTACTGAGATCAATCAGTGAAGGTAACTTAGTTTTTATATTTCAATAAGAATACACTTAACATATACCCCCCTCTTTATGTTCGATCAATTGGCATGGTTTTCTTTATGTTAGACAAATGGAAGAATTAAACGAACTTAGTTGTACTGAAAACTCTGTGGTGCATTCCAATTAAAAATCCATTGGAAGTTAGGTTTTTTTTGTAGAAAATAGCAGAGAAAGTAATATATCATTTTTTTATGTGCCTTGCAGCTGTCTCTAGCATGATAGATGAAGATATGGTACCACTGTCCCGTAATAGAAGATATGTGGTCATTCAAGTTATGGGAAAACTTGCTCAGGACGATCGTCAATACCAAACTCGACTACACCCTCGTCATCACCGCTTTCACCATCGTCACAGACAAACTCAAAACCATATTAAGAAGCAATGAAAGGAATGATTGGTATGTTATTTTGGATGGTCAAATGGCCATCAGGGTTTTCCATGACGTGACGTTGATCTAGTGGTGACGGTACCGAAATAAATGGCAACAATAAAAGATATTGAAATAATTATCGTTTGAAATGTGTTGTAGTTAGATGCCAAAGTTTTGTTCTGAACAATGATATTTATCTTTGGGTGACAAGGGCATGTTATGCTACATTAAAACAACATTGTAGCATAGGGGGTGAAAACAAATATGTCAATCTATTTAGCTGCCGATGACCGAACAGTTGATTAGGTGGCGATAAATGTCCCATTAGTATGTCCTTTCGTATAACCACGTATAGTATTATTTTACACTGGTTATACTATTTATATAAATCCAATTTCAATGTACGTCTTATTTGATATCTAAAACAAAATTAATAAACTAATTATAAAACGAGCCTCGGACTTGTAATATTGAGCTAAACGAAAAATATCAAAACATGTAATTACAATCTCCACTAAATAATCCACAACGATTCTCATTTAAATCAATTCGACGGTCTCATTCTTCATACAGAACGTTGGGTATATTATATTATAGCACATAGATGAATGAATGAAATGGGGTTTAACGTCCTACGCTTTTGCACCTAACTTGGGCTAATTGAAGACGAGCATACGCCATACTGTGTGCTATGAGGGAAATTTTGCCCGGGCAGCAACTGAATTCCAACTGCCAAGGGATCTTTTACGTGCACGCCAATGTGTACACGGGACCTCGTATTTTCGACCCATCCGAACGACCAGGCAACTGTCTTTGTAAGCCCTCCGTCTGCATCACTGACAAGGGGAAACCACGTCGCAAAATCGAGATAAACTTTCTCGGCCAATGCAGGGATCGAACACCCGACCTCCAGGCTAGCGAGCTATAGCAAATGAACCTCTGGCAGATTATTTTTCTAATATGTCCATTGAGGATGTAAATGTAAATGACATAACATATAGATGAAATGAAATGGGGTTTAGCGGCCGACTGAGCTATGAAGACAGGGTTGTAAAAAAAAACGACATAACATAAATGGGGAGAAGCCGGGTAAGGATATAATTATATTATAACAATGGAAAGCTGAAATTAGAATTATTGGAAAAATTACGCCGTGCACGTTTTATTCGGAATGGCAACAGGATGAACAGACGGATAACTTCTTGGAAACCAGGACAATTTGTCATCGAAGGTACTGATAAATGTCTGGAGAGGCTGCAGTCAGATATAATTTACAAAACAGCAAAACCTACATGTAAAAAGTAAATCAAACTGCTGGTTACGTGATCTCGCAAATATGGGCCCAAGTTCCTTGTCATTTTGAGAGCTTTTAGTTACATGCTCACTCCTGGGAAATTTCCTTCGTTTTTAAATTAATGTTTTATAGCCACAAAACCTACTTTCCGCGTTACAACCTGTTTAATTTTAAGTGTTCTATAGTTGAATAGAAATTCGACTAGTCTTTAAAACTTATTTTATAATAATCTCCTTTTTGAAAATTATGTATGGCAATTCTCTCATTACAACTTGGAATTGTAAATCGCATCCTTCCTGTTTACTATGAATATTGCAAGGGAAGAAATAGCCAATTCAACACAATCTGGCCCCGAGCTAGCAGGGAGGGGAGGGGGTCAAGGCGCTCTATGTCCATTGTGGGAAAAATCGGCTCTAACAAAGGGCGCCGAAGGCTCCTTTTTGACGCAATACGAATCCAACGACCAACGTGAATATATCAGTATGGGCGCTACATAAAGCCGAGTGACATTAGTTGGGCGTCCACGACGAGATCGGCGGGGCGCCCAACCAATGTCACTTGCTTTTATGGGCGCCTCGCCATCATCCGCCGGCTTTTTTTCTGTATCGAATTTTGTGTGTTTGGAGAATCTTATGTTTCTAAAAGCACTCAGTGTTTTCAATTAAAATTGTCGATATATACTCAGTGTAGGAATTAAAATGTCGGTTAATTAGGTCAGGGTCTGTTCTCAGGCGGAGCTAGCTCTAGACAGACAGCCTAAGTTTGGGATGTTCTACCTTGGCTCACCTTTGTTTATGTTTATACAGCCAAATGCAGTACCAATTTTTTGGCGGTAGAACAAAGTAATTCACATTTTGGCAGCCATTTTGAAAAACAAGATGGTGGACATTGTTGGATCAATTCGAAAGTATAATTTTCGGAACCAGGACCCCACCAAGCCCAAACCCAACAAAAAAAATATTACATGATTGATTATAAAGTACGGACTAATTGGCAGTAAAACACCATCCGTGACCGAATGTACGATATTGAACATTTTTCGCCTAAGAAAACACTGGTATTAAAAGAAATTCAGGTTGTCCCAACTCTAGTTTCATATACATTACGACTAAGCTCTGGTTTTACAAGTAGTCCTATTGCAACCTACATTGTCCTATAAAGACGAACATACGCTATTATATGCAGTTTTTCGGTTCTGCGTCGAATTACGTGCACGCTAACGAGTACACGATAGGACCTCGGTTTGTTTTCATATTAGACCGACTTGTTGATTTTCGGTCAACTCCGGCATCGAAAACAGGATTTCCTGGTTAGTGAGTCAGCGATATCTAACCTTCTGCACGTCATCAATATGCCGTGCCCTCTGATTACATTTTTGTTCTTGTACATTTGTACAATTTCCCGTAGAAATCCGCCACTTCGTCGGTTCTCTCAACAGTTAATGTAGCTTGCAAATGACAAATTATCACTGATTCAATTTTGCCTGGTATATAATGTTTCTTGATGGATTATTGTTGGGTAGGGTCCCCTTAATTTTTTGTCGTGTCACTCGTTGGGAAAATTAAATATGACGACCAATGGCGGGAAAATGGCGGAAAAATACATAAAAGTCATTTTTCATCACCCTAGGTCGTGTAATATAGTTTTGTAGGTTTTCAAGGTCACTGAACACTAAACTGGGCATATATGTTTAACTTTAACACCCTACCTTTTCCGACAAGGAAATACAAAATTGCGACCTTTTATAACCAAGGTACATGAGAAGGGACCAATGGATCAGAGAGCTTAACTTTAGCTATCGATCATTATGCGTGTTTTGGTATGCGATCTTGACAATGGCTATGCTTTTTTTTTAGTAATAATAACTATTAATAACGGTTGGGTAAACACGATCCATAGTGACCACGACAGCACAGTAGTCCTCAATAATTTTTTTCCTGATAATAACCGTTTTGATTAGTACTAAACTTTGATTATCTCCGTTATTCGTATGTGTCTGAGCCCATGTCCATTGCAATTGGTAGGACACAGCGTGGTCGCCGGAATATAATACCTTGATTTTCCCTGTTATTCTTGTGTCTTATTCAATTACTATAAGTTATTTCGACTCTGGTCGCCTGCAATACACAACCTACCGTTTTCCTTTTATTCTTGTTTGTCTGTAGGTTTTCACTAGCGTAGCTGGAGCAGAACAGTATAGAACGTTAAACCCCATTTCATTTCATTGAGTGTCTGTGTCCATTACTACTGGCACTACCGACTCAGATCACCGGAATAATTATATCACTTAAGCTCTGTTATCTTTAAACGATCCGTTAACTTTAACAGAGAGAAAGACTGTTGCTGGAAATAAAGCCCAAGTACATTCTGTGGTGCAAATTTTTCCTACAGATTTATACTTATATAAAAATAAAGTATTCTGGGCCTATAGTGTTTTCTGTAGTAAATTTAACGGAAAGTTAACAAACAACCGTCCCCAGGTCATGTCTACATGTATCACTATTTTTAATGTCCGGAAACGATATCGTCGTTTAAAGCGAGAATTTTTAAGAAAGTCAAAACATAATTATTTCTATGTATTTTGCTCAATAGGTTACCAACTCACTATTATACGATCATAGGCATTATTTCCCACCCTTAAAAATCATTGACACGGGGAAATAATAACACTATTACCTCCCTTGTTTTCCTATTGACTGCATAGAATAGCCATCTTAAAACGTTGGACTTAGAAGATAAAAATTATATTTTTGTCAATTCCTCAACAGGCAATAGGGAATTATACGATTAATAAGATTATTCTTTAACAAGGTAGGACTGTTTATGGATATCATCTATTCTAATGCTTTATTTTAATAAATTAAAAAATTGTAGCTTTGTAGCAGTGTTTCTGTTCTGCGTCGAATTACGTGCACGCTAACGAGTACACGATAGGAACTCTATTTTTCTTCACATCAGACCGACTTGTTGCTTTTCGGTCAACTCCGACATCGAAAACGTGCTCTTAAAGTGTTTATATAGGTAGATCAAACTTTCAAGGTATCTTTAACGTTAATATCAATGTGTATACGGGACCTCGGCTTTTCGCCCATCCGAACACGGTCTTTGTCAAGCCATTAGTCCTGACAAGAGGGAGGGGGACGCCAGAAAATGACGAGAAACATTTTCGGCCAACACCGAAAGTGAACCCGGACCCTGGTTAGCGCGTCAGTGATATTTAAAAAAATCCACAGATCTATATTTCGATACTTTCGATGACATCTATAATACTACATTCAAATCTGATCAGTTGTACTGGGAGGTCGCGTCGGAGGTCTAACGAGTGGATTGTGCCCCTATGACGCGAGGCTTTGATGTTACTAGTAGATTACCCACATTATCCACATCATGAAGACTAAGAATATGAAAAAGATGACACAATATTATTATGATATAATAGTATTGCTTTGGTTATATGTTTTACATATTGTATCTTTTTGTGACTTATACTTTAGTTTTAGCTAAAATTGAAATTTCCGGAATGATTTATCATCAATCTAGCTGTGTGATCTTCTTTTTTTTCTATTGTCCCCCTTCCTTCATTGACGGGTTTTATGTTAAAAAGATGCCCGACCTAGAATGGTGGAAAAAATGATTTTTTTTTGGATTTTCCCGCCATCTTAAATATTCTATTTTACCCAAGGGTAACACGACTACGCCCACCCTGGGAAAATCAAACAAAAGTGGGTTCTCGGCCCTGACGTATTTCGATATGTCTAGGGGATTGGATGGCTGAATGGTTAGCGTGCGCGCGCTGTATCATAAAGTCTGTCATTGAGTCAACTGGCGTGGTTTCAAATCCCCGGTTGTACGTGGCAAGCAGTAAGGTCGCCTGTCCAACCTTGTTGGTTTTCTCCGGGACCTCCGGTTTCCTCCCACTTCTAAAGACCCCTGCGCGCAAGCGAATTATTGAAAAAAATTAAACCATAAGTTAGTCCCGAAATGACCTATTATAGTTTCTCTCCTTCTCTTTCTCTCTCGATATGTCTTAAATAGAAGATACCCCAAATATAATTAATAAAAGGTTATCGAATTGAAGTATCTTTTTTACAGTTATAAATATATAAATGAACTAGTATGCCTATATCCATCCTCGGTTACCCAGTGCATTCATTCCGTTCTACTCCACTATACCTTGGGTTAATGTTTTGGGCTTCCAGGATTTTAACTTGCTAGAATGTAGCTATACTGTACGAGCCAATCAGAAAACAGTTTACAAATCAATCGTTTCGCCTTCGTTTTTATAAGGGTAGATAACCATATCCATGTCCATTTACTGATTGATTTATGTAAGTAATGTATGTATTTATAATTTATTTATATTCAATTGTATTATCAAAATCTGTAGTATGTGTTATTGATTCCAATTATGTATAACATCTATATGTTTCACATTTGTTATCATTATTACTGTTTGTTATTTGTTTGAAATAATAATAATAATATGTCGTTTTGTTATGTTTATTATTAATGGACGTATACTCGGTAATTTAATTCCCAATTACTTTTTTACGATATTACGTGTACATAAAATTCGCGGAACGAATATACAATTATCAATAAAACTAATGACTCTACATAACTAAATGAATGTTTGGTCTCCAAAAATAAAACATATACTTACGCTTTTAGAATAGGCCAACTCCTAACAATGTCAGAAGAGAGTAACTTCCCTTTGGGCAATTTCCTTTTCAAATAACAGTTTATGGGATTGGTCGATAAAAATAACACAAGCATCAAAAGTGGATAACTTGAAAACGTGTCTCCCCCATAGATTAACCCAGGGTATAGTGGAGTAGAACGGAATGAGTACTAGGTAACCGAGAATAATAATAATAATAATAATAATATGTCCATTTATATAGCGCCAAATCCACAAAGCGTGCTCATAGCGCGACAATTAACTATCCCGGTCTCTAGCATTTACAGGTAAGTTTGATTACCTCCCTTTACAACTCTTAGAAAGAGGTCCAACATATGCAGCAACAACTTGAAGTTTCAAGGAGCGCAACAGTTTTTTGTGTAATACATACACCATCCTACCGGTACCCATTTACAGCTGGGTAGACTGGAATGCCGGGATAAAGTGTCTTATTCAAGGACACAAGAACTCGGCGGACAATTAGGCTTAGGGTCTCGAACCTGCATCTGTTAGGTCACAAATCCTACTCTTTAACCGTTGCACCAAATGGCCTATATCCGAATACAAAATAAATCATATATATATATATATATTTTAAATGCTTGTTAACTTTATCAACTTTAATCCCGAAATCACCATTGATTGATTTCTTCTGATTTATGTACATCTTTACATCTCCATCAGCATCTAATAGTGATAAACCTGTCAATTATATGAAGAACATGGAATATTTAAGATAATTATAAAAACGTTTATTTGTGACCCTTCTGGTTACGGTATTAAACAAATATCTTGCAAGAAGGGCATTTAGAAAGGGTTTTCTCAAATACAAAGCATCATGCTCCCCTAATAATTAGGCCCCCACTTCATAGGCGTACCAGCCAGGGGAGCAGGGGTGGGGTTGAACGCCTTCACTTTCGAGCAATCTGACTTTTCGGACAGACGGATAAAGTGAAGTCTAATATAACACTAATTTTACTTTTCTTTTAATTGAATACATCGAATATGTGCTGAATTGACTATGGATTAAAACACGTAGTCTTGAGCCACTCTACTTTGTGCGACTTTTTTCGGACACAAATTATTATTTGTGATTGCAGTTGCAACAGTCTGGTTGAATGGTTGGAATTCAGGTCGGCTTTGTGAGATTAAGGTTATAAAACCATTGTTGCTTTACTCACGGACTAGAATAGCAGAAAAATGCATTTGCGGTAACTAATTTTTCTCCGGCCCATACCCGACGAATGATTGGTTGTTTGGGTTTCAGGTCATCCACCAAAGGTTGGCAATATTAGACCACATTGAAGTTGCTGTATATAGAAAACGCATTTGCGTACGTCCAATTTTCAAAATTTTCGGGGGGGGGGGGGCTATGAGGTAAGCTCCGCTCCTCCGCTCTTGCAGAATGCCGGCACAGCCGTCTGTAACCCGAAATTCTTTCGGGCATTTCGGGTTCTCCCCCCCCCCCACACACACACACAGAGAGAACTGTAATTGAGCCCATAGGCTACAGTTTCATTATATCAATACCTTGACTAAGTTCGACAATAAGCATTTCCGCTGGGGTAGGCTAATTTGATTGGTCGAGCCTTCTTTGGAACACAAATTTAGCTCTCCTTATAATATTGAGCTTTGCCTGTTCCCCAACCCCTATTCAGAGACAAATCCGAATAAAATATTGCTTATAAAAAAAATCTATAAATTTGATTGGTCGAGATTTTGAAACACATTCAAACTCCTTCTTATAGAGGCAAATAATTGTTCAAACGTGGGGTAGGGCCATTTATGGAGATACTAATAATAATAGTATGTCTATGGGTAGGCCTAGGTCGTGACTGAGTTCAATGATTAACATTTCTCGGTAAGGCTAGACAGGGCTAAGCAATTTCATTTGTCGGTAATGTGGGAAAAGATTACTTCTATTCTAATTGATGAAGAGTTATCAAACTTATGGTAGCCTACTGAGGACTATTTTTTGAAAAAAAAATAGTGGTCTGATCCCGAAATATTATTTCCGGTTACGCGTGCGCCGTGACATGTTTACCCTAGTGAAGAATGGCGAACAAAACGCAGGTTGGAGCAAGTATTCGTTGTTCACGGGGGAATTTCCAGGGTGTATTTAATATTTAGGGAGGTAAATGAAGATGACATCTAATGTAATAAGTAAAAAAATAAACTACGGCCATATTTTACTTCCAACCTTGACCCAACTATGATTTTATGGTATTTTTATGTTATTTTTGACGGTATCAGTCATCAGCATCAGACTCTCTACTGATCGAGCTACTCTCGCCCCTATCATCTTCGACTGAATTGAAAATACGGATGTTGTGATCTTACAGGGAAAAGTGGGCTTCTGATATCCAATATCTAACTCAATATCTATTAAAAGTCTTGACTCTTGAGTCTTACCTACAGTAGCTACGGTACATGTATTAAACATGAATTATTTAATATGTTGTTATTCTTAACTTGAAAAGGTAGGCTTCTGATCTATCATTAAGAATCTATGATATCCAATATTGAAGACAAAATAAACATTTTACGATTGGTACACTGGTGCATTTCAGTGTAATTTGTAACAAGTGACCAGAAAGAATGAGGCTATACGTCATATTCCACAACTCATGATGTCCATCGGCGACACCATGTAACTACCGAACACAATTTGGCGAGCTATTCGGCTAGCGAGCTATTCGATCAATCCAGCTGGCAACCTATTCGTTGGCAACCTATTCAGAATAAATTCAAAAAACGCCCAAACTCATCTATTTTTATCAACCAATAAAATCCATCGTAACGTCTATCAAACGAAAGTAGAATATATTGTTATTTTAAAATTCGGGTCATCGTACAAAATTCATAGCATCCAGCTATATATATTCTGAAAGGTAATTGAATCAGTTTTCTGTATAGTATTAGTAAAAGTTGGCACAATAATATTAAAGGGGTGCGCTCTCATCCTAAACTACGCCGACTTTTCAATATTTTAAATTTAAATATAAAGATAGGCCGGTAATGTTTTCGAAGTCGAAATTCGGACCATCGTACAAAATTCAGAGAACCCAGTTATATATATTCTGAAAGGTAATTGAATAAGCTTTCCAAATATTATTAGTAAAAGTTGGCACAATCATATTAAAGGGGTGCGCACTCTTCCTAAACATAGCCAATTTGTTCATTTTTCTAATTGTAACTAGCGACGGGCCGGTAATTTTTTCAAAGTCCAAATAAGGACCATCGTACAAAATTCTGAGCATCTAGCTATAAATATTCTGAAAGGTAATTGAATAAGCTTTCCAAATCTTATAAGTAAAAGTTGGCACAATCATATTAAAGGGGTGCACGCTTATCCGAAACATGGCCAATTTTTCAATATTCGAAATGTAAAGAACGGTAATGTCCGGAGTCAAAATTCGGACCATCGTACAAAATTCAGAGCACCTGGCTGTATATATTCGAAAAGGTGATTCAATAAGCTTTCCAAATATTATTAGTAAAAGTTGGCACAATCATATTAAAGGGGTGCGCTCTCATCCTAAACATAGCCAATTTTTCAATATTCTAAAGGTAAAGAACGGTAATGTCCGGAGTCAAAATTCGGACCATCGTACAAAATTCAGAGCATCCGGCTATATATATTCTAAAAGGTAATAAGATAAGCTTTCTAAATATTATTAGTAAAAGTTGGCACATTCATATCAAAGGGGTGCGCGCTCATCCTAAACATAGCCAATTTTTCAATATTCTAAATATAAAGATAAACCTGTACTTTTTTCAAAGTCAGAATTCGGACCATCGTACAAAATTCAGAACACCGAGCTATATATATGATGAAAGGTAATTGAATAAGCTTTGCAAATATTATTAGTAAAAGTTGGCACAATCATATTAAAGGGGTGCGCTCTCATCCTAAACATAGCCAATTTTTCAATATTCTAAAGGTTAAGAACGGTAATGTCCGGAGTCAAAATTCGGACCATCGTACAAAAATCAGAGCATCCGGCTATATATATTCTAAAAGGTGATAAGATAAGCTTTCCAAAAATTATAAGTAAAAGTTGGCACAATCATATTAAAGGGGTCCGCTCTCATCCTAAACATTGCCAATTTTTCAATATTCTAAATGTAAAGAAAAACCCTGCACTTTTTTCAAAGTCAGAATTTGGACCATCGTACAAAATTCAAAGCACCCGGCTATATATAATCGGAAAGGTAATTGAATAAGCTATCTAAATATTATTAGTAAAAGTTGGCACAATCATATTAAAGGGGTGCGCACTCATCCTAAAGATAGCCAATTTTTCAATATTCTAAAGGTAAAGAACTGTAATGTCCGGAGTCAAAATTCGGACCATCGTACAAAATTCAGAGCATCCGGCTATATATATTCTAAAAGGTGATAAGATAAGCTTACACAGACTGAATTACACAGATGCTGACATACTTACTGTCTCAATTGACTGAATTACACAGATGCTGACATAATTAGTAAATATTATCACATTATTTTGAAACTTTTGAAACAAATTGATATTTTTCAGACCAAGAAGTATAAAAATGAAACGAAGCAGCGACAAAAAGTTGACGAACCTTCCAGTCCCGAAACAACTGAAAGCAAGTCAGCCTTCACCAACATCTAAGAATAATATGTTAGAATCTACTAGAACTAAAAGTCCAAGTGTAACTGCTGTAGGGACTAGCAGAATGTCATCAAATAAAGAATCAAGGAAATCGTTATCACCATCCAGAGTTCCAGGTACTAGTTACATTCGAGGTCCACCATGAAACTATGAGATTATTAATGCAATGTACAGTACTGCCAGTAGGCCTACTTGTAATCTTACATATTTTTCTGTGACCACATTAAATCATTGCCATATTTAGAATAAAAAAACCCATGAGATTCAGTGGTATCTGAGAACCAGATTTTTTTTTGTGTGGCCTTAAATGTCTAGTTTAACAATGCAGTCTTAAATTTTAATTTCAGTTCCAATGTATGGAGTAAGATATATCACAGACGATATGATTAAGAAGCAGGCAAAGGAAGAAAATATGAAGTTGATAACCCATCTAAATCTAAATTTGTCCAAAGATGTAGGCATGAAAAAGATTAAGGCAAGTTGTAATTTGTAACATGTATCTTTAAATTTATTACATGAAACAATTTATTGGGGCAGACATGGTCTTGCAATGATCTTGCATGTTTGTCACCTTTTGATTAGTTGTTTTATAAGAATAAATTTGGCTTTTTGGGCTCTTATATGGATGTCACAAAACATTTTTCTTGAATATCAACTTTAAATTGTCTTGTGCCTAAACTGCAACAGCTTTAACACATTTTGGGGCTTAATTTTAAAAATCAATTTGAGTATATTCTAGCTTGTATTTAGATGTCCAAACAATGGAAATGATGTTCCGCACCTTTAACTCCAATTATGTAAGATTCATTGTATAAATAGATTTTTGTTTGTTTTTACAGTATATTGAAGGTTTGGATCAGCTGCATCTACTACAGACATTAAATTTAAGCAACAATATGATAGAAAAGATGGAGAAAATGGACAAACTACTAAAACTGAGAGTATTAAACTTGTCATCTAATTGTATCTATAAAATAGAGGGACTAGAAAATCTTATCCTGCTACAGACACTCGATTTAACTAATAACAAAATCGAACTAATTCCATCCTGGCTTCCTAAAAGGTTAAAAGCTCTTCGTGTGTTTAGAATTGCTGAAAACAGACTAGATTCGGTATGTTGTAATATAAAATTATTTTTAGAAATTGAATTTAATATCAGATTTTACAGGGATGTGCCTGGAAAAATATTTATGCCGGGCAGTAATCTTGGGCGGCTGGTGCACGACAGTGGGCTACCACCCCCCTCTTGATAGTGGAGGATTGTGTATGCAATCCCCCCCCCCCCCTCATAAGACATTTTAATTAAAGACCATTTATTAATTATATTCCATTAAAAATATAAAGCAAAATGAGCATAAAAATAGCTAAGATATTCGTCAGCTAAACTTCAGCAATGCAGTGCCGGTAAACAAACTAGACTAGTTTAGCCAGTCATGCTAGTGCAATTGCATTTCTAGTTTTATTGACATTCCAAATGATTTATGTTACATGTGTATGTTCTGATAAACCTGGTATTCCTATGTGTATGAGTTCGTTCATTATTTTCTATTTAATTTGTGTTGTGGTTTTTATTTAGTTGCATCGTCATTCCAAATAATGTTAAATATAATGAGATTCATCTTCTTTCCAAATATGGCAGAAATGCAATGAAGTTAATGTAAAAAGGAGTTGAAATGTAGAAATTAGTTTTAAATTGTATCTTTTTAAGTTTAGAAATAGAAATAGATCGTACACAATTGGTTTTTGAAGATTGGATTTGCAAGGTTGACAAAAGTATTTGTTAATATTGACTATCATAAAGACATGTTTGTTAAGTGAAGATATTTGTCTGTTTCCTTTCAATATAGAATTTAGTATGTTATGAACATCTGTGCATATCACATTAAGCTCTGATCATTTCATATTTAAGTTTAAATGATTTATTTGAAACTGTTTATGAAGCAAATTGCATCACAAGTCCACAAAATCCTGAAACATACTCTACTAAAATACTGATAATTTGTAAAAGAATAGTTATTGATAAATAGTATATATTTTTTTCATTTCCAGCTGTCAGAAATAACCAAGTTAAAGTCTTTATCTGACTTACATCAATTAGATTATGGTAAAAATCCTCTAGTAGAACTACCACATCACCGTTTATTTATTATATTTCAACTTTGTACTGTCGAACTGTTAGACGGGCAGAAAGTATCAAAAGAAGAAAGAAAAACAGCACAAGAAAGATTTGCTCAAGGTTCATTTTTTTTAATTTATCTCTTCTATTATAGATATTGGAGGCAATAGCATTATGCCAATTCAATTTGGCCACAATCTGTGTGAATTATTTTCAATCCTTAAAGATGCATTATGTAAGATTTAGATAAAGAGCTGTCAGTTCTCACTGTATTAGTATAGAAAAAGATAATGCAAATTAAATGTATTGAAAATTTAAGTCAATTTTTTTAATTTTGAGAAAAGATTTGGCAGTTCTGAGAATAGCCGAGTCTCATTGCTATCGTTGTTCCGATAGTAATCAAAGTCTTCATTATTCATTTTCTAATTAAATTATCAAACAATGATCTTGTTTCAATCCATTTAAAATCATGATCATCGGATTATGGTCTTGTTTTAATAAAAAATGTATAATTATTAATTTATATAACTTTTGAGGCAGGGATTTTAATTGGCTCATTATTCAGCCGCTTTATGGTTGAACCAGTCACTATGGAACTTTCGGCTAAATTACACAACAGGTTAATTATTGCTTGTTAGCTACAATAACAGGCATAGCTTAGTGAGAATCGACCATGTGATTCAAAAACTCGGAGTAATAAGCACATTTAATGGTTAATTTGATAATGCCATAAAAAAAAAAAACTGGTCCAGTAAGTTGCCTTTGTACAAATGAGCAATGTGGCGAATAGCCAGTTGGCTTGTTATGGATTGAATCTCCATGCAGCGGTTTGAATTATGTTTTAAACAGCGTTTACTTTTATGATTTTTTATTGTAAAGACATGCTGACAGAGGCCTAATGTTAAAAATATTTTACTCATAAAGCAATTTCAATTATGGTTTCCACATGAACATTGTGCCATTTTTCAATCATCTACAAAAGAATAAAAACTTTGCAAGTTACATGATAGAAAAAAAAAATTGTGTTAAAGTAAGGAAATGTCATGGTACACCTATTGTGGCTACGGCATTTTCTGATACTGACTTTGGTAGAAAAATCCTAATTACGATTGACTGATGAACTATTGAATACACGCATCTTATTACAAACATTTTGGAATATTACTGACATGAAGCCAGTACATGAACTAATATTGAAAATTTTCAGTAAGGTGTACCTGTCATTATTTATTGTGGTAATGACATACATTTCCCTGCCAGTATTCAGAATTCATCATTCTACATAACAAATTATCGAGGATTATTTTTTGTTGAAGTCTGGTTATACTAAAGGGAATGGGAGCTTTTAATTACCTTATTACTTACCGGGACCTCTTTTGATCCAATTCTGGTCAGTTTGTTTCAAAATAGATTAAGAATGCTGATTTCAGACCAAAGGAAAGACCTGCAATAGGTAGATTTAGCTCTTACATAATGCATCTTTAACTTTGAAAGTTTAAGCTCTTAAAATTAACAGAACACAGTTTTTATGGAAATCAATCACTGGTTTATTCACAAAGCTCGGCGTTTCAACAAGTATCTTCTTATCGTTATTAAGCACAATGACATTTGGTGGTAAACTTAGGACAAATATATAGGAGTTAAAATTAGTTTGTAAAATGTCAAACACCATTTCATTTTAATATTACTAGTTGTTATAGGCAAGAAATTACAGTTGATCATGTTTTTATATATATGTGGAAGATTTTCTTACCTGCACGTATTTTTTATTTATTTATGCATTTATCTACCGTAAACAAAGAAGTACTTGTACTTTATCTACTTTAATATATATACAGTAGAACTTGTATTCAGCAGGCACCCAAGGGAAATTACAAAATGCCTGCTTAATGGAGGTGCTCTTTGAATAAAGGTGTACAATATTGCCCAAACACTACCACAAAAAAATAAAGATATAGACTGCATATATTGCCCCAACCCCTACCACAAAAAAATAAAGATATAGACTGCATATATTTTTTATTCATGTAGTATTACAATAACAATACATGTACTTTTTATCTAGTTGTGAATTCAAAGGAGTCTCGTATATAGACTGCATATATTTTTTATTCATGTAGTATTACAATAACAAAACATGTACTTTTTATCTAGTTGTGAATTCAAAGGAGTCTCGTAGGCCCTATACATGTTAGTAATACTGGAACTCATGTCCCCCAATATTTCTTTTACTTTCATCATAGCGTCTAAAAGCGTTTCAAAATGCCGTGAATTTGAGTATTTCACACCCCAACTATTTTAGCTATTACGCGACCACTTAATAAAATAGGGAACGAACATCGATAAATTTGACCGTCGCTGAATCTTGCGCCGAACGAAGATTCTTTACTAAAAAATCTCGAACATAACTTCGGTAAACTTGTCATTCTGTACCAACCTTAGATACTACTGTCTACCATTGTGATGCATTCGATAATATTTATCCATTTTTGTGAAGAAAATCGATGAATTAATATTATTTTATCATGGACAAAAAACATTCGCGGATTTTATCCCCGATTTTACAGGGGATGTAACTTTGTATGTAATATTATAGGGGGCGCTAAAAACGTATGTTTAATAACTCGGTATCCTTTCATTTTATTCAATCAGTATCAATCAGTGTCGTTACGCGTGAAAACTATGATCAGGTTAGTCGTTTAATAAAACAAAAGATTAATAAACAGATAATCCTGGATTGATTGTTATTTTTACATTTCTTTTTACCTGATCAGTGGGGTTCCAGTTAATTAACTACTACTCACGGGATTAGCGGGAGTGTTACAAAGAACGAACGACAATGGCCGTTGAATAGCCGATGTTTTGTTGATTTTATTAGTAAAATCGTGACCGTTGAAACAAGAGAATTGTGACGGGGGGAATTAATCCTGATGCCCGTTGCACGCGTTATCAATTCAGACTCTTTCTTAGTGTTAATTAGTGATAGTAGTTATTTCAAGCCAAGTGAGTAAGTCATGTCAAGACAGTTCAGTATCGTTCGCTTATGCGAGAACGCGATTGTTCGTGACAGTTCACCCTCGTTCGCTCAAGCGAGAACGGGATTCTCCAAGATGTGCTCGCTTAATGGATGAAAAAGCATGATCAGGAGCTAATATAAGTGCCCGCTGCACGTGTTGAACAGATGCGTGTTTAGTAGAGGTTAAATTACTTAAAAATCGCTCGGGGGGATTTTTTGGTGTTCGTTGAAGCGAGTGTTCGCTGATTATGAGTGCACGCCGTAGCAAGTTCTACTGTATATATATATATATATATGCAAGTTAGACCATTTTTTTTTTTTGAATTATTGATTGTTTTAACAGAAGAAATGGGTAAACTGGAACAAATGCTAGAAGTAGAAGAAAAGAAAAACAAAACTTTGGAAGAAACTCACCGTAAATCAGCAAGTGAAATATCAGTGAGGAATGCAACTGTTGTGCAACACAAACTTAAAGATAAAGAATCACAAGAAAAAATTAAAGATTTAGAACAAGAATTAAAAGTGAAGGACGATCTGGTAATGTTTACAAATTATTGTTATAAAGGAAAAGGATATTAATAGACTAAACTACATCATTTAGGACATAATTTTTTGCTACATTGCTGCAAAATAAATGTCAATGGAAAATGTTCATAACCCACAATTTCATTTCTGACAATTTGGAGACCAATATTAGACTGGAGGCTCATTGCAGAGGGTGGTGGGGGGGTTGTCCATCAAAGGGGTACAAAACCAGACCCAACTAAACTACATTATATAGAACATAAGTCTTTGCTACATTGCTGCAAAATAAGTTTCAATGGAAAATGTCCATCGAATGGTAGGAAACCAGACCCAACTTTTCTAGAGAACATTTTTGCAAAGAACACATTTTCGAGTTGTAGTCTACCTTTTGGGTGTTTAATCCTGTTGTAAAAGATCATTTTTGACATTCCAATTAAACGTGAGGTCCAAAGATCCCCTAAAGATAAATTTAAATGTTCCTATTATTTATGAATTAGAACCAGTTTCTCTTTAGTTTTTATACGCCCAAAGATCTTGTTTCCTTTCGATATTGGTATATATCAGACCATAACTTCGTGGATTATATCCCCTGATTGTACGAAAAATCCTGTTTTTAGCTTGTGGACACTCTAGATGTTTGAGCATCGACCCCTGATTGGATGAAAAATAATGTTTTTAGCTTGTGGTCCATCTAGAGTTCACAATTATTATTCGATTTAGAAAAAAAGTTAAAATATACATGTATAACCGTTACACTGTAATGATGGTTGAGTTTGAATTCTGTGAAAATGGGACCAAAACTGCCAGACAAAATAAGGTATATCAAGGTTGTGAGCCATATTGGGTGTTTTATTTTGATCCATTGTTAATAAAACTTGAAATACATGTTTATAACCCAAAGATCTTGATTCTTTTCGATATTCGCATTCATTGGATCCTAACTTCCTGTATTATGGCCCTTGAGTGTAAGAAAAGTCACGTTTTTAGCTTGTGGTCCCTCTAGAGGTAACAATTTTTATCCAATCTAAAAAATTGTTTGAATATATCACTATTACACCCTAACGATGACTGAGTTCAAATTTCATGAAAATTTGACCTGAACTGCCGGACAAAATGGTTGCCCCTCGTACGTGAATAGTGTACATGTCAATATATGATATATCGAGGTTGTTGACCCTCTAGAGGCCACAATTTTGATTAGAATTAGATGAAACTTGAAATTCATGTTTATATTGTTTCCTATATGTGCATATCAGAACATTATTGTCCGAGTTATGGCCCTTGATTGTTAAAAAAATTGCGTTTTTAGTTTGTGGTCCATCTAGAGGTCAAAATTTTTATCAGGTTAAACGAAATGTTTGCATATATCAAATTTACACCCTAATGATGGCTGAATTTGAATTCCATGAAAATGGGACCAAAACAGCCAGACAAAATGGCATTCCCTCGTATGAGTCGTATGCAAATAATTTAAAAAGAAGGTATAGCAAGATTGTGGACCCTCTAGAGGTTATTATTTTGGTCCATTTTTGATGAAACTTGAAATACATGTTTATAACTCAAAGATCTCAAGATATTCACACATATCACATCTTATTGATCTTAACTTCCTGAATTATGTCCCTTGATTGTACGAAAAAATCGCTTTTTAGCTTGTTCACTATCCATCTTATGCAACTGGCAGCTGCTGGTTATATTTTACGCTGACATGTATTGCATTAAATCTTCCTACTTCAAAAACGGAAAACTTGACCTTTTGACCTACAGGGTCACAAAATACAATGGTGAATTTAGCAAGTTTACATTTTTATTGAAAGAGTGATTAGTTTCAATCATATTCAGCATGTTTTCATGATACAAGAAAGGCTGCGTGTGTGTTCACTTTCAGTCTAAATGACCTCACTTGACCATTAACCCTGAATATCTTGAAAAAACCCTAACGGTGGACTGATTAACACTTAGCATTGTATTCTATACTGCAAACAAAATACCTAGTAAAGTTGGGTCTGGTTTTGTGTCCATTTGATGGACTTCTCCCCCAACACTAAGCCTCCAGTCAAATGACATATATTTCACTCATATCCAACATATAGATCATCCATTTAGTTTTGACTCTGTTGAGTTTAAAATTTTAATCTCTTACTCTCCCTTTATTTTTTTAATAGCTAAAGAAAAAGACAACAGATCTTACGAAGGCTAGTGAGAAACATTATCAATTAGAACAAGAGTTGGCCTTTTTCAAAATTGATTCCAAATTTGACAGCTTAGGAAAGAGACCATTGGTTAATGTGAATGAGGTATGTAAAACTAATATGTATTTTTATATGCCCACATTTCTGTGTGGGCATATTATGTAGTCACACTGTCAGGCAGTCAATAATTGACTTGTGAATAGATGCTACAGTTTTTGATGGATAAGCTTATGAATGCAATAGAGGCTACAATGTTTAAGCTGCATTCACAAATAATAATTTGGCACCAAGTAGAATGACTCCAGATAATAAATGTTTGAATCCATAGTCAATTCAGTACAAATTTGTGGTTTTCAATTAAAAGAAAAGTAAAATTAGTGCTTTATTAGATTTTGGACACTTTATTTTGCCAACTAGATAAAATAAAAAAAATTGTTTTCACTTTACCTATCTGCCCGAAAAGACAGATTGCCCGAAAGTTAGGGGGCAGCTATGCCTATGGGCACGTATCTAAATGTAACTTCATGGATTATTGCCCATGTTTCTACGAAAAAACACACTTTTTGGCTTGGGGTCTCAATTTTTATCTCACAGATTGCCCGAAAATTAGGGGGCAGCTATGCCTATGGGTACGTATCTGAATGTAACTTCATGGATTATTGCCCATGTTTCTACGAAAAAACACACTTTTTGGCTTGGAGTCACAATTTTTATCTCACAGATTGCCCGAAAGTTAGGGGGCAGCTATGTCTATGGGCACATATCTGAATGTAACTTCATGGATTATTGCCCATCCTAAAGATCTTGGTTCCTTTCAATATTGGTGCATATCTGACTGTTACTTCCTGGATTATTGCCCCTGATGATACAAAATATAGCGTTTCCAGCTTCTTGACTTTCTTGAGGTCACATTTTTTTTTATTAAAACGTTCAAATATATGATCGTTACACCATTAATACAATTGAATTTGAGCCCAAACTCCCCATCCAAACAACCGAATTTTTGAGATATATATATATATTGAAAACTATATTATGTTTATACCAATTAATATATTTGTTTTTCAACAGAGTGGAGATGATAGTGGGTTGATAGGTGAAAGTCCATATATTGGGAAGGCTAGGTATAGCTCTAATCAGTATGCACAGGAGTCATTCATTTCTTCACCACATGTCAATCAAATAACTCGTCAGACATTCAATAATTCAACACCAGATAATAATTCTGATTTTAATAAACTGCCCTCTGTGGATAATAAATTAGCTGAAAAACAGAAAGAACTGGAACAGGGTAAGTTCTTAATTTAATTGGTCACAAAATAGAATTGTTTGTATGATAAACAAATAATTACATATTTTTAAAATATCTAATTAATCGTTATTTTTTTTTAGTGTGGGGGGGGGGGGGTCAGGCTGAATTTAGTCAGAAGTTACAGCTAAAAATGTGCGTGCTGCAATTTGCAAACATTCTGCCAATGTAGATATTGTTGGTCTCTGTGGAACTACTTATTAGATATAAATTGGGCCATTATAGACAAACAGGAAGTGTTTTACAAATGGCACAAAAAAATAATGTCAGATTGTCCATATCTCATTTATTTGTCAACAGATCTTAGTCTGGTTTTCATTTTTTTATTCTTTGGACGAATTACATAGGGGCTCTGACTGACTGACGGCTTTCGGACACTCTATAGGTCACAATTTTTATCCGATTTTAGTCTTTCGGAATTCTGGTTTGATCCTGTTTTTTCAAATTAATAGGCAAACTTGATAATTAATAAAACAAATTATCCTGCTGCTTTATGTTCTGTCATGACTACTAATAAGTGTGTCCAGTTTTGTTGGTTATTGTATGAAAATGATTAATCATTTTATATTTTTAGCTGACAAGAAGCTAAAAGCTTTAATGGATGATTTGGAATGGACAGAGAAAAAGCTGATAAGAGCTACAGCTGAAATGAAAAAAATGACAAAAAGTGAGACTCCAGATCACTTCAAAGGAGATGAAAAATTTAAGATTCGTCAAAGATTAGCACGTAAAATGTCAAATGTAAGTTATATATTTGCTTCATAACAAAAGTATAACAACAAGAAGATATGACTGTGTCATCTCGAACCACGGTTCGCACCATATCAAAACATGGGAACATTTTCTATATAAGCTCCAGGTTGTTTTCAAATCCCATAATTATATATTGTACTTTATTATAATATGTAAATATTTACCGAATAGATGGCTCAACACAAGGCAGTATTATTGGGATTAAAAGCACTGCTTATTTGAGTTCACGGGGATCACAGTGGCTAAGTGGGTAAGAAACTAGCTTGCTAGCCTGAAGGTCAGGTGTTAGATCCCTGCATTGGCCAAGAAAGTTCATCCAGATTTCCCCTTATCAGTGATGCAAGACGGGAGGGCCTGACAAGGATAGCTGTCTAGTCATTTGGATAGTACAAAAAAACGAGGTCCATTGTACATTACACATTGGTGTGCACACAAAAGATCCCTTGGTAGTTGGAACTCATTATATAAGATTAGGCCGTAGCGCTTTTGCCCGGGCAAAATTTCCCTCATAGCACACTGTAAGCGTAAGCTCGCCTTCATTTCCCAGTTTTGGAGCAGAGCAGTAGGATGTTAAACCCAATTTCATTTCATTTCATTTATGGAGTTAACATAATAATATAGTCATCCAGAAATCCAAAGCTATTGTGCTGGGAATATTTGCCAAGTCTGTTATAAGGCTGAAAGTTCTGCATCATTTTTTACAGGAATATTTCCCAGGAAAACTTGTATTCATTGAAAATGTTTATAAGTTAGTTGTCACCCCTGTGATCAAAAGGTTCCAAGATTATTTTTAAAATTTGCTGGAATTAGTTATTTAAAATTTTTTAATGGGTATATTCCGTTGCCTTGCAATCCATTTTATTTTATAAAGGTGACAAAATTACGAGATATGGCAACGCAAGTTGAATCAGAGATCGACAGGAAACAGCAAAAAATACAGGAAGATAAAAAACAGCTAGGGAAGATAATGGAAGAAATTGGGAAACAACCTAAAGACAATAATCCGAATTATGTAAGTGTTAGCTCATTGTTTATACCTTTTAGCCCACAATCATCTGCTCTTGTCTAATACAGACTGCGACATTTACTAGATTAGGATCCGATCTGCTGCCCAACACTCATTCATGGTTAAATCAAAAAATCGATAATCATGAGTGGATCAATTTGACTGAAATTTTCAGCAAATTCGCTGTACATTAGCTGGTTTAGTGATACCCATGACTTTATTTTTAAAGACATTTTCATGTGGACGTATATTTCGTCGCCGCAGTCAGTTGTCCGCGCGTCCACAATTGTTGGGCAGACAACACAACACCACACCATGTCATGTACAAACTTGGGATAGAAACCAAGCCACTTAAGTCAATGATAGACCTTATGATCAAAACTGCGTATGTTAGACCACTTTTGACTTGCCAATTTATGGTTGGTTGTGGGAGGTTCTCAAGTACATTCTAGTGGTTGGAAATAATCTTTTGAGATAGATATATCATATTAATTATAATTAAGTGTTACATTATTTAGATAGATATTACATATTTGTTATTATATTTTCAAATATGATGAGATACAGCATTTAGATATTTGTTTTTGATGAGTTAAACTTACAGTTATATATTTGTTTTTATAATTATGCATGAGTTACAGTATTATGTATTTCTAACTGTTACTTTTTGATTTAAGGAAAGAAAGCAGGCACTAAAGGTTGACAAAGAACAGCAGATAAATGAATCTAATGAAATCTACAAGAATCTAAAAGTTGAGTTAGAAGATATGATGGATAATATAGACAGAGAAACAGAAGAAATAAAAAAACTAGAGCAACAACTTAGAGAAGGTATGTATGTTATGTTATGTTATGTTATGTTATGTTATGTTATGTTATGTTATGTTATGTTATGTTATGTTATGTTTGATAGGTCTCGTTTTAATAGATTTATTTTTTGAATAAGTTTGCTTTTATACCTAAATTAACATGTATCTTTTTACATTTTTTAAATGAAATCTACATTTTCAAACTGGTTGTAAAAGTATTTGTTTAGCATTTAAAATATCTAAACATTAGATTAGTAAAATTGACAATCAGTGTATTATTTAAAGGGTGTGTCTTGCATATCAATTTTTAAAAAGAAGATCATTGTCTTGGGGAGAGATTTAGTAATCAAAGTTTCACCCTGCAGATGTAAGAGTGTGTCTAACATTGAATTTATCAATTCAGTAAAACAGGAAAATCATTTTTTAGGAGAGAGATTTGGTAATCAGAGTTTTACATCTTCAGTTTATAGTTTTTCTTAAAAGGCAATACCAAACTCAATATAGATATTTTTTTACCTAATAAAAAAAAATATAATGATAATGATTTATTGAACTTGTATACTGCCCAAATCCCTTGTTTTTGTACAGAATAAAGTAAAATTGGGTTTAACGTCCTATTGCTCAGCACCGACTTGGATCAGTGGCATTACAGTCTACTCTTATATCATATTTCAACTGTCAGGGTTATCTTTTTTTAAAAGTGGTTTTTCATCCCATCTAAACGACTATACATTGTCCCTTGCCATGCCCTTAGTCCCGAATCCCTGACAAGGGGAAACCACCCTATAAAATCTGATAAACTTTCTCAGTCAACACAGGGATCAAACCAGGCTAGCGAGCCAGATGTCTTACTTATTGAGCCACTATGACTTCTGATTGTACAAAACAACGCCCCCATTTGAAACAAAAAGATGATTATTAATAAACACATAGTATGAAAAATATAAAATATAAGCTTACATAAGAATAACTATAATTAATTTTTTTTAAAGCACCATACAGATAATATATCAGAAATTTGGTAAATATTATAATAAAGAAAATTGTATTATGGAATATTTTTAGATCAGATTGAGAATAATGAAGAAATGAGACAGGAATTAGATGATGTTGTAAATGGTTTACAGGATTATATACAAAACATACAGGATCAAACTGAACTACAGAAAAAACAGTGTGATGATGTCACAAGAGAAAAGAATAATTTACAAGACAAAGTGAAACGATTGGAACAGGAATTAAGAATGTTTAACATACCAGACACTTTACAAAAACACAAGGTAAGTTCTGTTTGAAAAGATTTACACTGGGATTTGACTATAACAACACTCATGTTGGGGTTCACTTACAATTATAGCCATTTCCCTGTATATATTACACTTATAAAGACTATCTTTGGTTGAGTTTCACTATAACCCTGATGTTTTGGGGTCTTCTTACAACAGCTGACCAATTAGATTAATCGCTATTACCGTATCGCAAACTGTATGGACGGGGGATTTACTATAGCACTGATGATTTTTTTTTCAACAGACTACAATCGTGTAGGCTCCCATATACCAGAGAGTACCCACATCATGATTGGCAACCATTTTGATCCCCTTGCACAGTTTACATGTTAACCTACTTGAATGCAGAACTTCGAATGGTCCCGATTTTCAATGGATTAAAACACAACTGCCATTTAACTTTGTTTATTATCGTATTCACTGGTACTTGACAAAAAATACTGTCTTGTTAAACCTTCAAACGCCCATAACTTCGCTGAGAATAATGTAATTTGACTGAAAGTTTCAATTTATTCGTTTTTAATTATCTATTTTTAAATATCCTGTATTATGTTGTTCTTATTTCAGAATGAAGGAAGATTAAATGACAGTTTACAACAAGTTAGAAAGCTAAATGATGAAATAAAACGACTTCAAAATACTGTAAAGGAAGAAAAAAGGAAGTGCCTGGAGGTGGTATTTTAGGATATTTTGGTGATTATAGGAAAGGGGGGGGGGGAGTAATACCCTTGATATAACTGATGGTTTTTTGTACCTAATTGATGAAATTAACTAATTTTACAGCTGTATCTATTGATTTGAAATTTTGTATACAGTGAAATAGGAGTAGAATGATTTTTTCTTTCTATACATGAAATATTAACATTAAATCCCTCAAATTGTAATGTAAACAATATTTTAACTTTTAAACCTGCCCATAATGGATGTAGAAGACACTTACGGAACTTAGAAGTTCAGGGCAATAGGGGTGGGGTGAGGTGAGGTAGTGTGTGTGTTTTGTTAATATTTATTGGGCCCACAAGTTAATGTTAGGACCTACAAGTTTCATGAATGGCTTCGACCAGTGGGTCCTGTTTGTTTACGACTTTGCTTGCCGTCTTTTAAACACTGCTTTTAAGTCAATCCAATTAAAATACATAAAAATGAAATTTGTTCATAAACCCTTTTTTTTGTTAATATTATATTCCTTTTTTATATACAATTCTAGGCTGACCAGTTAGTACTGGCATTACAAAATCAAACAAACAGAAAAGAAAACATTTTCTCCAAAAAGATAGGAACCCAGACCAGTCCACAGGTGAGGTGTAGTTTTCAGTTAAAAAAGTCTAAGATATGTAAGTTGTTATTTTGGGGACATTAAAACTACAGGCATGATTGATTTCCAAATATCCCTGGTCATTTCCCAATTTTTCTAAAATCTGGTTTCACATGTTTGTTCAGATTATATTCCACTTTATTCATGCTTCTTGTTTCAAAATTGGAACCGCACTAATTTTATCAAAAATCATTAATAATTTCCCCTAAAATGTCTGCGATATAAAAATGAATAGTACCATAGATTAGCACAAGATGGCCGCGTGTACAAATCTTTTTGAGTTCTACAGCATGGCTAAAGCAGTCATAGATCGAGACTTTGACATGAAAATGAAAACCCTCAAACTTTTTATTATTCCGCTTTTTTTTCAAAAGACTGAAGTCAGATCTGGTACCATTCGATTTGAATCTAAGATAATATCCTGTTCAGCTGACTTTAATGACAAATTTCCATGAATAAATTAGTTCCATTTTCACAAGCTTCCTTTTTTTGTGATTTATAGTTTCTGAGGATTCCAGTTTCCTGAAATCGATTAAAGATCTGGAATTATGACACATCATTTTTTTGTATTTCTATTTTTAGAATGAAAGAAAATTAGATAATAGTTGGGAAGTTAAAAGACTACATGATGAAGTTAGGCGACTTCAAGAAAGTTTAAAAGAAGAAGAGAGAAAAAACATAGAGGTATAGGTTCCAAGTTGAACATATAGTCAGGTCATAACCGCTTGTGTTAAAAAATTTCCACTCATGGCTGCAATGAACATGTGCCACATAACTATTAATAAACGTTGACTTGTTCAGATTACCGAATATGTGTAGAAGCCATACGTCTGCTGTTGGTGTTATAAAATATTCTTCATAGTCTTCAACCAAATGTTTTGTTTATTATTAATGATACATGTATGATAGTAGAACAATACAAGTTGATTGTTATATGAGAATCTTATCGGTGACGAGAATAGGTCCATTGTTCGCCGTTCTCAATTAAGCTGTTATCTTTCATTACGCATCAATATATTAGCACATGTGTTTGGTAGTGCTGCAAGAGATGGTATAATACCGATAATTGTGAGAAATGTGTTGTGGATAATTATATATTGATCTCTATTTCAAAGTTATTGTACTACAACTCATAATTATCAAACAAAGAAGGAATATTGATAATAAAGCTTATTTAAATTGTCGAAAGGCAATATTTTGATAATAAATAAAATTTTATTTTGTAGTTCAATATAAAATTTTTTTATGTACATCGATACTGGGTAGTGGGGTTTAGACATGTGAATTTTTGACACTGTAACAGAAAAATGAATGTTCTTTGCAAAGTAAAAATTTGAAGCCATGCATCTATATGTAGTATTAGTAGATAGATTATGCATTAGACATTTACAGTAAAGATGTTAAATTTTTAATGATAAAGTTAAATGTGTATGTTTATGCTTCACAAATTATAATTTTAGGCTGATCATTTAGTAATGGCTTTAAAAAATCAAACGAAGAAAGAAAATGTATTGTCAAAAAAGACAGGAACTCAAACTGATGAACAGGTGAGATTTTATTTGCTGTTTTTAAAATTGATAGTTTGCTTTTGAGATGCCTAATGTGTACTTTTTGCTGGGTATGGTTTACAAAAAAAATCCATCCATCATTGTTCCTCTTTTTTTTTCTACAAATGTATAACCGTGATGCCTGATGGACAAAAGACGATATATTGTGTTATGAATAAAAAATGCTATTTGGCTGTATCAGCTTATTTTGGCTACGGCATTTTCTGATACGGGCAATAAACAATCAACATTATTTAGTTTTTTTAGAGAGTATTATTAATTAATATTCAGAGTATTCACGCAGGTTGCATATATGAGAATCCTCTTAGATTCTCGTAAAATAAAATGACGAATTTCTAGCCCTGTCACTTCTACAAAAAACACAGGGTGAGAGAATGGATAGATATACCGGTACTAACATATTATATCGAACTGGTTCTAAACACACAAGGTCATCATTATACATGAATTTGATATACCATAAGTTACTGTATGAATTTAACTGACTGGCATAAATGTAAACAGGTCATATCTACATTGTTAATAACATGTAGGATTTATTAAGCCTGTAATTAAAACGCTTAATTCTATATAATTTGGTTTAACAAAATCTGTGATATTTTTAGAATGAAAGAAGATTAGATGACAGTAGAGAAATAAAGAAATTAAACGATAAAGTTAGACAACTTCAAAATAATTTGAAAGAAGCAGAGCAGAAACATAAAGAGGTTAGAGATTAACATTATTCAAGAAATAAGCATTATTCAAGAAATTTTGGTGCTCCACCCCAAAACGACATCCTTAGTTTTCATCTAACATTCTGTGATAGGGTGTCTTTCATAAAATAATATATTGCATTGATAATTATGCCACAATATTCATAGATATATATATATAATATAACAACCTTACTTTATTTACCTTTGTGTTGTAGTTAATAAGGTATACCAGTACCATTTAAAATGCACTAAAAATATACTTCAATCGTACACAACAACCAAACACCACATAAGAGCAAAATAGGTTACATGCCTTGATTTGAAATTAGTTCTGCTAAAGTCACTAAACCAGTAGAACTGTTATCTTGCTGATTGACATGTCTGAATTATCAAGATTAGGTTACGAAACATTACAGAAAGCTTGGACAGAAATCTAATTTCACCAGTTGTCATTTCAACATATGTCATCATAGCCATTGAAATGTGAATTCTGTTGATGGTGGACCTGAAAAACACAGGTCGTTTTGGTGTGGACATCTGTTTTTCTGAAAAAAGCCTAAGAATGTATTGCTTCTGGCTTTTCCACCACAACAGGTGGAAGTTAAGATGTTGTTATTAAAGATCTACTTATTTGAAGTAAGTTGAGATATTCTCTTGTAATTCTAGAATGAAAGAAGGTTAAATGACAGTTCAGAAGTAAAAAGATTAAGTAATGAAATCAGACGACTTCAAAATGATTTAAATAAAGAAGAAAGAAGACAAAGACAAGTAAGCTATAGTTAAAAATATCGAAATTCAAGTAGACCATAGCAAAATTCCTCTAATAGCATGCAAGTTGGCATATGTCCATCTTCAATTGACAATTGGTGATGAAAAATCAGATATTAAACGCCATACCAATCATAAAATTGCATGTATGGTTTTGTTATATACGCCCACATTTTCATGTGGACGTATTATGCCTTAGCGCCCCTGCCCGCCAGTCCAAATTTTATTTGTGGATATTCTGTCACATTTTTTATCCGTTTTGGATGAAACTTGGAATATATAGGTTTATCTCCCAAACATCTTGTGCCCTTTTGATATTGACATGTATCAGACCATAACTTCCTATGGCCCCTGATTGTATGAAAATTGCATTTTTAGCATTTGGACCCTCTAGAGATCACAATTTTTATTCGATTTTAGAGACCGTTTAAATATATCGCTGTTACACCATAGTTCGAATTTCGTAAAAATCGGACCGAAACATCAGAAAAAATGTAATACCAAGGTTGTGGACCCTCTAGATGTCACAATTTTTTTCTAATTTGATGAAACTTCATACATCACTCAGGATTTCTGTAACATCCGACATGATTTTCATGTCCCGATTTATTTCCCTATTACTTCAGCCCAAAAAAATCTGATAAGTCCGGATTCTGTCAGCTCTGGATTTCGACAACAATCAACCGTTCCGTCACTATAATTTCCATTGAATCGACACCGCATAATCCGTCCTTCAAACTGTGGGTGTGAAGCACCCATTTGGCACCCAATTATCGGTGAGATTAAAATTCAATGGGTGTGAAGCCACAAAAGATTAACAAGTAAACAAGCAATCACCAATCAATTATCTATGAGATAAAAACTCGCTATATACAGCGCCGGTCTGTGTTGATTACTTTGATAATTTTAATCTCTTGGACAACAGTTGTGACAAATACTCAAGAATATCCACGAATTTTCCATTCATTACTTGTGTCAGAAATCTCGGCAGAGGAAAGACGGGTTTACGTCTGCTGCGCAATAGTTTTTATACATTCAACAATGATAGACCGGTGACACAAACTAAATATTCACGAATTTTACATTCATAACTTGTGTCCGAAATCTCGTGTTGACGATGTATGTGTCGAAAAGTGGTGCTATTTATAGTAACTTCGACAGAGGAAAGACAGATTTACATCTGCTGCGCAATAGTTTTTTTTTCATTCAACAATGATAGACAGACAACACAAACTAAATATCCACGAATTTTACATTCATAACTTGTGTCAGAAATCTCGTGCTGACCATGTGTGTATCGAAAATTGGTGCTATTTAACTTCGGCAGAGGAAAGACAGATTTCGGAAAAATATTTTATTAATGACTGTTTCTCGGAGTACACGTATTCTGTGTTATATCTGGATTATATTCAATGAAGATTTAAATTTAACTGACAACGGGTCTGTGAAACTATCAAATGTATGATCCAATTTATTTTAATATCTACCTGGAGTTCATATGGAGCATCAATGACGTGAGATTCAGGACTGGTAAAATTAAGAGTGGACCGTTATTTTTAACCTCTATCTGTACGTACGGTGTACCGGTAAAATTTTCAGCTAGAGGAAACACTGATAGCATTCTGGTGATTCGAAGCTACAATATAAAAATACTTCCAGTATTTCCCTTTTTGGAGAAAACTCGGTATTCCGACACGCTGTGCAATCCAACATATTGTAACGATCCTGTACGATGTCGGATGTGACAGAGACCACTAGGTTCCTGTTGAATTTGTTAAATTAATTTCATTTTTACACAGGTGCTAGTCAATAATATACTGAAACTCAAGTTTATACCCTAAAACTTCTTCCAAATTTTTTTTATATTATTTATTCAGAATATATCTGCATCAGGAAAAATACGTGAGTCTTGCTCTGAGAGTAGTGAGAAAAGTTCCTTATATTCTGATGAAAAAGAATTATATGAAGAACTACAGAGAGAATTGATGGAGCTAAAGAGATTTATGAGAAATAAGATGCAAGAGGATGAAAAACATGTAAGATTAATCTATTGAAACTTTAGTTCAAAATCAAATTATCTGTGAGGATTTTAACTTATTTTGAATTTTAACTTTTAAGATTTTTTTGATTGATAAAATTAACTGATGTTCTATTCTTTATGCATACTCAATTGATATTAATCTGTTTTGCCACACCTGCATGCTAGAGCATTTGTCTAAAAATTATCTGTACAACATTTAGGCTTAGGTCAGAAGTGTGTTTAGAAAATATTTGAATTCTTAAAAACAAAAAATAATTAATTGTTTAAGAACAAAAAAAATTGAATTCTGTAAGAGTGAAAATATATGAATTGAATTGAAATGAATTTAATATACATCTGATGAAATGACAGATAATCATTAGGTCTGGATATAATGAACTAGTTCATGATATTTTCAACTTAGTGCCGGACATGTATTAATAATATCAATAAGGATGCAGAAAAAAGACAAATTTGTGCCGGACAAAATGACCGGTGCCAAAGGGATTGTGTCTGAATGTGTGTCTGACAATGTCTGAATGTTTACTTGACAATATCTGTGACAGGTGCCTTCTAGGCTTCATAATCACGTAAATAAACTGGGTGCATTTTTATATTAAGGATTGGGTGATAAAAAAACCCTCCTAACTTATCCTTTTTTAATATAAGAATATCAACACTCTTTGATAAAGTAAAACGAGGCTCTGCCAATATTTGTTTATATTTTTGTATATCAAAAAAGACATGCAGGAGATTCTCTATATTTCACAAGGATCTTGAATGGGTTCATGATATCAGACCATAACATCATGGATTACTGCTCGTGATAGTACAAAAAATCAGGTTTTTAGCTCGTGGTCCCTCTTAGAATCACAATTTCGATCCGATTTTGATGAAACTTAAAACATTTGTTAAGAATGTAGTGCCAAAGAATGTAATACATATACCAATGTTGTGGACCCTCTCAAGGCACAATTGTTGTCCGATTTTGATAAAAATGAAAAGATCTTGATGAGTTGGATTTTAGTATGCAATGGAATTATGTCCCCTGCCTTTTACACAAAATGCAAAACATGTACAAAGTTAGTGGACCAACCAGAGGAAATAATTTTTGTCTGATTCAGATACATGTCAAGGATAGCAAAATGTGGGCGTATCTTGCACAGCAAACCTTTTTTAATTCTCTTGTGTTAAAATTATGCTTTTTAGTTAGCTGATATGGAAACCGAGGCTGCGAAATGGAGATCTGAGGTACATGGTAAAGAAGAAGAATTTAAAGCAGAAATGGAGAGACAAAGACAAGAAGCTGACTTAATATGGGTATGTCAACTTTTTGATGCTTTACACTGTTATCAAGATATTTAAAACAAAAGATGAATTTATTATACGTCCACATTCATAATGTCCACATTCATAATGTGAACGTATTATGCCGTAGCCCCTGTGTGTGTGTGTGTGTGTATGTATGTATGTATGTATGTATGTTTACATCCCACTTATACCTCGTTGCCAGTGGCAACCTTTGATAAAAGTGGCCTGTTTATTTCCAATACAGGCTTAAAAGTATCCGTGTATCAGTAATGAACAGTACACTTTTTTAAAAGAGTACTGTTCATTCCCGACAAACGAACACTTCTACACCGTTTAAGATACCATTCAAGCAATAAGTAGCGGACGTTTAGTCCGTCCCAGATCGCAATGATAACGATAGCTCTATTCAAAGCAGCCTGAGAATCACACCAAACAAGTAGTCAAAATCACTGTAACAACACAAACCGGGTGGAACAAACTGGCAGTTCAAAAATATATACAATATTATTAATTTAAAATAAAACCATATTACAAAAATCAATTATTATACATATCAATTGGCATCTATTCCACAATTTGGTTTGATTTATATTAATATGCAAAACATATAAATTAGAATGCTAAATAATTATATCAATTGTGAGGATAGAAGGCGCAGTTCTCTTGCTGGACCCTTCACAGGCATTCAAAATAAGCAGGATGAAAAAGAAACGCCTAGAAAGACATACACTTTATTACAAATAATTCGCTGATGCATACTTTCACCAGGAATGACCCACGTTTCGCATTTCCTTTACACTACATTTAATAATAATATTATTAATATCGCAGTCCTCTTCGCCATAGACAAGTTGTTTTGACGATGTGGTCTAAACAAACACGTGATACTCCCAGCGGTATACCAATACGCACGTGTAAATACTATTCAGGTCACCTCTCCACTGCGCAATCATTCTACCATGAAATGTAACGTGAGGCTCAAAAAGGGATAAATGAAAGAGCATTTGACAAGTTTCGGTTGAAACGACTCGATAATAAATACAGTGTACTCTGCAACTTCCAGCTTTTGATTAATCCGCCACTCGCCTAGATCCGCCCAAGACCTCTGGTCCCGATTTATTTCCTTCTTGATTGCTTTTAAAATGTTTTGTTCTAACCGCCATTTTGTCACTTCCGCCTTTCGCCATCGACTCGAGGTCCGATGAGTGATTATCCATTGTTATTCTATCCTATAATCCGCCACTGTTAACTCCCCAATCACAAAAACACCACAGTTTATCAGACACTTATAATTAAAGTATAAACAAACAGTACTCGACAAATCTTTTAAGAGTTCATTGATTGTCAACCATTTTCAATAACCAACGTTAACACTATAGCACCTATGTCGAGCAATATTTCGCGCTAAAAATAGACCATGAGTGTCGTACAATAACAATACATTCAGTGAACTCGATCTATTGAGCATTGATAATCGCCGATAGCCTGATGTCCGAGAAAAGATTATACATCTGTGTATTTTGATGGCACATTGTCGGATTTATTATTATATATTGAATGGGATTTATGTTTTTAAATAAGTAAATGAACACGCTAAGAAATGTTGACGTATATTTCGATTAGAATGACGTAAGTTAATTGTTTTAGATGATAGCACGTGCTATAGTCGAGTGCAATTATTTAGCAGTTGGTGTCACTCGTTCGTTGTATTAGAGCGACGTTAACTAGTCAACTACGATTACATGTTATTTTTTTTACTTTCTGTATATAAATCGAAACGCAGTATCAGACGAATGTCGGACATTGCTGAAAAATGTATCGACGTAGGATACAAAAAATACGGTCATTTTTGGGGAGTTTGATGTCATGTAATTTTGTACATGTACTGTAGGAATATTATTGACATAAATTTGAATACCGAACGCGTTTTAAGCATGAAATTTTAATATACAACGAGGTGCGATCCGACAAATATTCAATTCACATTCACTTCCTGTTATTGGATAAACCGCCACTCGCCGACATCCGTCATTTCTATTTGGTCCTGCTTGGTGCTGGAAGTTACAGAGTACACTGTACTATTTTCACATTTTCCTTCACAATACTCGATAGAAATGTGATGTAAGTCAGTTATTAGCACCTTTCCTCGGTGTATCGGTGAATATCAGGACAGTTTTGGTTGGGGACCGCGTCGGCTTCGCCTCGGCTGAACCCCTGACCAAAACTGTCCTGATATTCACCGATACACCTCGGAAAGGGTGCTAATAACTACTACATGTCTGTGTGTGTGTGTATGTCTGTGGTTCGTCTACAGGGCGCAATTCTTCATGGATTTTCTTCAAACTTGGTATACTTATTCCTTATACCCTAAGGAAGATCCCTATTGTTTTTGGTGCATGCCCGACCCCCCGGGGCAGAGCCACGCCCATTTCTAGTATTTGTTTGTTTGTCGTCTACAGGCCACATTTCTTAACTTATAATCTTGAAACTTTGCATACACATTCTTTGTACCCTAAGGAACATCCCTATCGTTTGGGGTGCATGCCCAACCCCCAGGGGCAGAGCCACACCCATTTTCTTTTCGTGTGTCTTTGTGTCGTCTACAGGGCGCAATTCTTCATGGATTTTCTTCAAACTTAGTATACTTATTCCTTATACCCTAAGGAAGATCCCTATTGTTTTTGGTGCATGCCCGACCCCCCGGGGCAGATCCACGCCCATTTCTAGTATTTGTTTGTTTGTCAGTCCGACTGGCTTGTGGAAAATTATAAAACCCTTCAACGGTTTTTATTCCAAATCACTCGAGAAAAAAAGATAAATATAAGCCCTTTTCTCAAAATATTATGTGGAAAACACATTTTCCTTTACAAGGTCACACTATCTGGCCCGTGATGGGTTTTTTTCGATTGAAAAATCCGTCATGGCTCGATATGTTCACCTATAATTTTATTATTTACTTTTCGCCGAAAGGTGAATTTTTACGTCTGACAGGTAGCAAGAAAACTTTTTTATGTTTAGTAAACTGACTTGAGACCACAATACTCATGCCTACGCCACATACATTTAATTATTCATTTCTATATGCAAGAATTAAGCTCGGAAATACCGCGAAAAGCCGCCATTTGCATTGCGCAATGTCGTAGTTTCTCACACACTGACAGTTGGAAAGTAGGCAATTTTATAACAAAAAATTTCACACCAGCTACGCTTGTTTTCGTTTAATTAGCACTAGTTTATAGCATTATGTCTATTTAGTCATTTAAAACATTGTCCAGAAATAAAGGCTATGGATAATTTATTAGAAAATTTGACAAAAATTCCTGTAGCGTACCGTAAATATAGACATGATAAGAGAAAGGAATTCCAGGGGGCGTTACCTGTACTCCGCACGCGGGGCATGTAAATATGCAGCCATGCACAGCCACAGGTGTCGAGTCGTGTTTGATATTAGATTAATTACGGATATTTAAGAATCTGAATTCTACAACTCAACGGTGTAGTATTCAATTTAGAACAGAAGTTTGGCACCATGATACTTGGAGAAATTTACGTCGATACGGATTATAGAATTGCTTGAATATTATACGCGCCGAGGCTAAGCCAATTCACGGACTTTCAAGAATTTTAGGGCATTACCATAGGTTTCGTATTACGATATTTATATGGAACAATGTACGTAAAGAGTGTTTGTGTACCTAAATGTTTGGATATGTGTGATGTGACTGGTCTTTGATAATTTAGAGTGACAGGTTAGTTACTGAAGCGACATGTAAAAAAAATGTATGAAGAAAAGCTACCAGTGCAACTAATGTTTTACTTTACCGCCATTACCGGTACTTTACTTTACTTTTGTGGAGCCTTTAAATGGTATCCAGACAACTCATCCCAAAGACAACTCATCCCAAGACAACTCATCCCAATATAAGACAACTCATCCCAAATCAAAAGACAACTCATCCCAAGTCAAAAGACAATTCATCCCAACTTTATTGGTAGAGAGAGACTCGGGTTATAAGACAACTCATTCCAACAAATATAAGTGATATTTGTTTCAAAACAGTTGAGTTACTATCTAAGAAGACCACTCAGACCAAAACGAAATTGATATTGCTATTTTAATCAGATTGATATTGTTGTTTTAATCAAATTGGTGATTACTGTTTGTTTTATTCAAATTGATATTGTTGTTGTAATAAATTGATGATTACCTGTTTGTATTACTGTTGTAGTACTTTGTTGTTTTGATAGATTAGTAGATATGTTTGTTTTATTTTTTCATCATGAAGCACTTCACACAAAATCAATTAACAAAATAAGGATTAACTATCATAATGTTAATTGAAATGGTTTGAGTAAGTCTCAAGTTTTTATTACCCTTGAGTCACAAACTCATCAGGAGAAACAAAAATATTTACAAAACAAAATTATACACTACAAATATCCATACATGTATATGCTACTAATATATAAACACAATATTACAAACAAGAATCATGATATGGAGAGTAGAATGAAGGTATATTAACTGTTAATATTCCGTTTGATCTCTTCATCTCTAAGCTACCAAGGTTCACAGGTTCAGATACATTTTTAGTACATAAAAGATTAAACAATTTTAGAACACCGGGGTTCGAATACTAGTATTTTTTTTATATATTTATATCTCAGAGTTTTATAAATTGGACAAACGGATTCTTGTAATTTCGCGTCTGTATTTTTTATCTATTGATTTAGTCAAATAATATTATAAGCCAAATTTATTCACAATATGCATATAAATGATATTATAAGCCAAATTTATTCACAATATGCATATAAATGATACATTTACTTGATAATTCAAATTTTTCAATACATTCTTGTCTAAATATGTCTAATAATATTTGTTTGATAATATGCATACAATTTGTTTTTATTTGATGCAAAGGTTGTTCCCATAAATCTCCCAAGCCAATTTTAAAAAGTTCCTTCTTCACATTCAGGACCCACGGGTCATTATTTATTAACATATTAGAGTAGCAAGAATTAAGTAAGACATTAGTAGAAGAACGTATTTTAATCCAATATTTAAAGATCCGTAATTTTCTCGTAATGATTAAAGGGAAACGTCCAAGTTCATAATATACCATGTGGGAATTTGTCGTTGTTCTTGTGTCTAAGATTTTCTTAAGGTATCTTTGAGACTGAGAAGATAGCTTTTCGACCCTGTTCAGCAATGTGTTATTAAATATTTACCATTAAAATTTAGTAATAAATTGATGTAAAAAATTCATATATTAGTGATTAATTTGTGGTATTTATTTGTAACTTGAATTCGAAGTCACTTTTATTTGTTGGGATGAGTTGTCTTATAACCTGAGTCTCTCTCAATAAAGTTGGGATGAATTGTCTTTTAGCTTGGGATGAATTGTCTTTTGACTTGGGATGAATTGTCTTTAAAAGTGGGATGAGTTGTCTTTTATTGGGATGAGTTGTCTGGGATGAGTTGTCTTTGGGATGAGTTGTCTGGTATTCCTTTAAATCACCATGTGTTTCGTGCTAATAATTTCCTTTTTTTTAATTGGCCTGTTTCAAATAAACTTTCCTTTCAATTTATTCCCGAATCCAAGATGTCACGTGCCCGAGTCCAAAATCGTCAAGGCATTCAAGTAGTTGTATTACTACTTTTGAATTTTTGGGCCAGTGAAATTGGGCCTGGGCTTGTAAAAAATTGTAATCTACTGGCCCGAATGGCTTGTGATTTCAAAACTTAAAGTTATTGACTGTCTACAGGCCACATTTCTTAACTTATAATCTTGAAACTTTGCATACACATTCTTTGTACCCTAAGGAACATCCCTATCGTTTGGGGTGCATGCCCAACCCCCAGGGGCAGAGCCACGCCTATTTTCTTTTCGTGTGTCTTTGTGTCGCCTACAGGGCGCAATTCTTACTGGATTTTCTTCAAACTTTGTATACTTATTCCTTATACCCTAAGGAAGATCCCTATCGTTTTTGGTGCATGCCCGACCCCCCGGGGCAGATCCACGCCCATTTCTAGTATTTGTTTGTTTGTCGTCTACAGGCCACATTTCTTAACTTATAATCTTGAAACTTTGCATACACATTCTTTGTACCCTAAGGAACATCCCTATCGTTTGGGGTGCATGCCTAACCCCCAGGGGCAGAGCCACGCCCATTTTCTATTCGTGTGTCTTTGTGTCGCCTACAGGGCGCAATTCTTACTGGATTTTCTTCAAACTTTGTATACTTATTCCTTATACCCTAAGGAAGATCCCTATTGTTTTTGGTGCATGCCCGACCCCCCGGGGCAGAGCCACGCCCATTTCTAGTATTTGTTTGTTTGTCGTCTACAGGCCACATTTCTTAACTTATAATCTTGAAACTTTGCATACACATTCTTTGTACCCTAAGGAACATCCCTATCGTTTGGGGTGCATGCCCAACCCCCAGGGGCAGAGCCACGCCCATTTTCTTTTCGTGTGTCTTTGTGTCGCCTACAGGGCGCAATTCTTACTGGATTTTCTTAAAACTTTGTATACTTATTCCTTATACCCCAAGGAAGATCCCTATTGTTTTTGGTGCATGCCCGACCCCCCGGGGCAGAGCCACGCCCATTTCTAGTATTTGTTTGTTTGTCGTCTACGGGCCACATTTCTTAACTTATAATCTTGAAACTTTGTACCCTAAGGAACATCCCTATCATTTGGAACATCCTTATCATTTGGAGTAGGCCCTACGTTCCCTACCCCCAGAGGCGAGACACGCCCAATTTTTGTATTCACAGGTCGCAATTCTTAACAAAACCGCTCGGTACTTGGCATATGTATTCCTTATTGCCTTAGGGAGTCCACTATTGATTTTGGTGAATGTCTCAACCCCCAGAAGCAGAGTCACGCCCACTTTTTGCCTTTGGAATGTGAAAGGCACAATTCTGAATACATTATCTTGGTATACTTTTAAGTTATATCTAAGGACAGGAACTATTGATGTTGATGCATGACCCTCAACGCTAAACAAACCAAAAGCCTAGCCTTTTTGACAAAGTACCTTATCAATCAAAGCAGAATTGGAATGTGGACGTATATTTTAGCGTTATGTTATTTCTATGTATTGATATATATAAATTAACTAACCTCATGATTTACACTGGGCTAGTGATGGTGCAAGAGACATGACATGGATAAAATTTCCTTATACCCTACTATTCGGAGTAACCCTACCATAATAAATGAGGCTAAATATTTGTATTTTATAGGAAAAGCAAGAAGCAAGAATTCAAGTTATAGGAGACGATTTAAAAAATGCTGAAAGAGAGGCTGATCTTTTACAGAAGATACTGGATGCTAAAGATCAACATCTACAAAATGAAACACAAGAAGGGGATTTCTTTAATAAAGTTTCCAGTAAATATATATTCATGTTACCAAATTGACTATATTATTTTATGATTTACTAATTAAGAACAGTTATGAAAGTTTTCTCTTTTATATGTAATAAATGTTAAATAAATAATCTATAAAACAATTCTTTTGACACTCATCTCTATGTTAATCATTCCATTAAACATTTTCATACCTAATGATGTAAAAAAAACAACAATATTTTATTATCTTCTATTCAGCTAAACAAGAAGAAGAATTGGCTCGTCTTTATGATATATTAGAAAGTCAAAGAAATGAGATTGAAAAATTAAATGCATTGTTAGATCATTTAGCCCACAATGGTCCAGATAAAGGTATGTAGAATTTCGAAGTCAATCATCAGTTCCTCTAAATATTGTATACTACAAATATTGTACCTTTTCAAAATTTCTGAGGGGATATTAATAATTTCAAAGTTAATAGTTAAATTTCTGAATTCTAAACATTAACATGGGGCAGAACTAATAGCCAAACCAATTCTAATGATAACTGGTAATTACTTAATGTCATTAGACATCAAACCCTATTATTTTACAGTTTCTGATAAAGATTGCCTAAGTTATTGCCTTTGATCACTTTGGAAATCTTGTGGACCAAAGTTGTCATTTGATTAACTTTTAATTTATTATTCAAGTTTAAGGTCTTGAGACAAAGAATCCTATTGGTTTTCAATGATTTCAGATATAACTTCTAACAGCTAAATTTGTGATATTAAATCTTCATATATTTCAAATATACCGGTAAATAAGATAAATGAAATGAAATGAGCATCCTCCTCGCAGTGTTCCGTTTGATTAGAGCTAATCCCACTACTTCCTGCTGGACTGAGTGGGTATTATTGTCACTAATTATGACTGGTCAGTGGTCCTATTACTGACCAATCACTGACTTCGTTACAAAGGTATTACCTTTAAAACAGGACGTTTAATTAGGGCAACTGTGTTTACATAACGTTACGTCATGGCTGCACGGTTTTTATACGCCCACATTTTCATGTGGACGTATTATGTCGTCGCCCCTGTCCGTCCGTCCGTCCGTCCGTCCGGACGTCCGTCCACAATTGTTTGTGGACCCTCTACAGGTCACAATTCTTGTCCGATTTTGACGAAACTTGAAATATAGGTTTATCCCCAAAAGATCTCGGCTGCTTTCGATATTGGCACGTATCGAATCAAAACTTCATGGATTATGGCCCCTGATTGTACGAAAAATCACGTTTTTAGCTTGTGGACCCTTTAGAGGTCACAATTTTGAACCGATTTTGATGAAACTTGACATGCATGTTTATATCCCAAAGATCTTGGTTCCTTTCGATATTTGCGCCTATCGGAATGTAATTTCCTGAATTATGGCCCCTGATTGTCCGAAAAATCACCTATTTTAGCTCGTGGTACCTCTGGAGGTCACAATTATTATCCGATTTGAAAAACCGTTCGATTATATCACCGTTACACCCTAAGGTAGGTTGAGTTCAAATTTCGGGAAAATCGGACCAAAATTACCATACAAAATGGCCGCCGTTCGTACGCAAATACTGTTAAAAAATGGTATATCGAGGTTGTGGACCCTGTAGAAATCACAATTTTAATTTGATTTTGATGAAACTTGAAATGCATGGTTATAACCCAAAGATCTTGGTTCCTTTCAATATTTGCGCATATCGGATCGTAACTTCCTGAATTATGGCCCCTAATTATACGCAAGATCGTCTTTGTTTAGCTTGTGGTACCTCTGGAGGTCACAATTATTATCCGATTTGAAAAACCGTTCGATTATATCACCGTTACACCTTAAGGAAGGTTGAGTTCAAATTTCGAGAAAATCGGACCAAAATTACCATACAAAATGGCCGCCGTTCGTACGCCAATACTGTTAAAAAATGGTATATCCAGGTTGTGGACCCTGTAGAAATCACAATTTTAATTTGATTTTGATGAAACTTGAAATGCATGGTTATAACCCAAAGATCTTGGTTCCTTTCAATATTTGGGCATATCGGATTGTAACTTCCTGAATTATGGCCCCTAATTATACGCAAAATCGTCTTTGTTTAGCTTGTGGTCCCTCTGGAGGTTACAATTATTATCCGATTTAAAAAATCGTTTGATTATATCACCGTTACACCCTAAGAAAGGTTGAGTTCGAATTTCGGTAAAATTGGACCAAAATTGCCATACAAAATGGCCGCCATTCGTACGCGAATACTGTTAAAATATGGTATATCAAGGTTGTGGACCCTGTAGATGTCACAATTTTAATTCGATTTTGATGAAATTTGAAATGCATGGTTATAACCCAAAGATCTTGGTTCATTTCGATATTTGGGCATATCGGATTGTAACTTCCTGAATTATGGCCCCTGATTATACGCAAAATCGTCTTTGTTTAGCTTGTGGTCCCTCTGGAGGTCACAATTATTATCCGATTTAAAAAATGGTTTGATTATATCACCGTTACACCCTAAGGAAGGTTGAAATTCGGAACAAAATTGCCATACAAAATGGCCGCCGCATGTACATGATTACTGTTATAAAATGGTATATCAAGGTTGTGGACCCAGTATAGGTCACAATTTTGATTCAATTTTGATGAAACTTGAAATGCATGGTTATAACCCAAAGATCTTGGTTCCTTTCGTTATTTGCACATATCAGATCATAACTTCCTGAATTATGGCCCCTGATTGTCCGAAAAATTGCCTATGGTCCCTCTGGGATCACGATTATTATCTGGTTTAAAAAAACGTTTGACTCTATCACCGTTACACCATATGGAAGGTTGAGTTTGAATGTCAGAGAAATCGGACCATAATTGCCAGACAAAATGGCCACCGTTTGTACGCTAATAGTGTTAAAATATGGTATGTCAAGGTTGTGGACAATGTGGACCCAGTATAGGTCACAATTTTAATTTGATTTTGATGAAACTTGAAATGCATGTTTATAACCTAAAGATCTTGATTCTTTTCGATATTTGCGCATATCAAATTATAATTTAATGAATTATAGCCTTTGATTGTAGGAAAACTAACTTTCGGTTTTGCTTGTTCTCTATCCATCTCTCGAAAATGTGGGCGTATCCTGCCTGGCAGCCGCTGGTTTTATGCTATATTAACCAGGGCATAGCAGGATATTGCAGCAAAACTAATTGCGTGACAAACAAGGCTATTGGTATTGACGTAAAGTAAACACTACTGGTAACGAACAGACTTTTAACGTTTTTAATACCTTAAATCTTTGTCCAAAATATTAAGGAATACCCAAGATTAAACGACGGACTGTCATGTTACTGTACGTAAGTGGTAGATTTGATTGAACGAGAAGAATAGACACACTTACTTAAAAGTTCAAGAATCCGAAGCCAATCCAGCAATGGCCAGAGAGGGATTTCTCGGGCCGTTGCTTCAGGAAAATGTGAAATGGGGTGTAACATCCTACTCGTTCTGCCCCTAACCAGGCTAATGAAGACGGGCATACACCATACAGTGTGCTATAAAGTATAAGGGAAATTTACGGCCTGATCAAGTCGAACTGTAACAAAACGTTCTGGCAAGTTATAGGCAAGATAGCAACCTGTATTCAAAACATTTTTTTAATCTTAAGTATATTTGTTTTAATATATATTAATTTATTTCAGTTGGACCTGGTTTTGATGACAAATTATGGCAAGTTAGGCAACAGGTTAGCGATTTAAAGGAAACTCTGGCAATGCAGTCAGCATACATACAGAACATGGAAAAAAATGAACATGTGGAATCTGGCATCCAGACAGATTATATCCCGCAAAATTCTGGAACATCAGTAAGCATTTGCATCACTGAGACCCGGATTATAAAAAATATTAAACCTAAATATTTAACAAGAATTTAAGATTATTGAACAGAATTGATATAAACTTTAATTGTTTTATAATTTTGATGAAGAGGTGTTTTGTGTTGAATTTTCATAATTGTTGATGCATGCCATGAGTTGTGACAATAAAATAAAATTGGTTGGATATTTGTTTCTCAATAAACCTGATAATTATTTTTTTGTAACCATTTATATGGTATTTTGGATACCACACCAGGATGCTTTTGTGTAATGATTGAATGTATTGTATTTTTTTTAGTTACCAAAGTACGGTTATAACCAGACATCAAGGCCCCAGGAGGAGACTCTGATAAGCGATAATATACCAGGCGCAACATCATCTCCGAAACACATTCCACGTATCTCTATGTCAAAACCATTTTCTGATAATCAAACTTATTTACAATCTAATTTGATTATACCACCTAAACAAATTGTGTCTTCTTACAAACATTCTCGTGCTGAGCCTATCTCTCATCAACCAGTTTCACCTACAAGACATGGCTCTCATCAAAAGGATATGTATTCGCCTTTGCATGAGCCACAATCAAATTCACCTTTAAATGAGCCACAATCAAATCGATCTCATGCTCAGCCATTGTTACACCAAACAATCCCGTCAACTAGACATCATTCACATCAAAATCATGTCCTTCAATCTGTATATGAGCCCCAATCAAACTTAGATGAGCCTGATTATACTAGTAAGAGATTGCCAATGAGACCTAGTCAAGAAACAGTGTTACCCTCACAAGAAATAAGAAGGTCTCCAAACCAAGAAGTATTTATAAACCCTATTCCACAACAGCCAATTAATAATAAAGCTAGATCTATCAGAAAATTGAATTTTCCACCAGAAAAATCTGCTTCAACACCAATATATAAGGTAATCAGGTTCCTTATTATGTGAGGGGGTGAATGGTCCAGTGGTATATCACATGCGCGTGAAGTCTGTCAAATAGCGTGGCTTCGATTCCCCGCTTGACTTGAACATGAACAGGAGTACTGTCACCGGTCCAATTTCATGGGTGTTCTCCATGTCCTCTGTTTTTTATTCCCCCTACTAAATACCTCTACACTGGCCCTACACCCTAATGAATTATTGAACTAAAATTGTTATTCCTGAAATTACCTAGGTTGTGTCGAGTGAAGAGTGGACGTTAAACCCCATTTCTCTCTTACTTCTTATGTTAGTGTATGTTGAATTCACTGTAATCCATCCTTCCAATGTGAAAGTCCAGTTCACTTACCAAATATATTGCAGGGGATTAACTTGTAATCAGCTTATTTAGCAATGTCTTTAGTTATTAATTTGTCATAAGAGAAATCTTAGGTCATTTCATCCAATCTTCAGGTTACCTTTAGATCAAGATATTGAATTGTGGAGTAATTGTCCCAGACACATTAATGCGTTGTGTTAAATGTGTTTTTTAAATATTTAAGTAATTATTTTATTTAATTTAGAGTGGTCATGAATATCCAGTTGCACAAAGAGAAGAAGAAACCAGAGAAGCATCAACAAAACGAATGAATGGTAAACAAACTGTTATGATGTAAAATCTTTATTTCACTCAGCCATTACTGAATTCAATCCAATTAGAGCCAGTGTGCACCTAAATATAGTTACCGGTACCCTGATAGTTTGAATATATTTTTGAATCAGTGTTTAAAAGTAACTACAGGTGTTCAATGGAATATTAGATACACTAATCTGTATTAAGCAACCACTGAAGTGAATTTTCACGACTGATCAGTGAGGGTCCAGTTAATTAACTATTAATCCAAGGAATTGGGGTGTGTTATGAAGAACGATAAAATAGTATCATTCAACAATGGAGTGATCATTGATTAAAGAGATGAAACAATATAAATTTTAAGGGGAGAATTTATTGTGACTGCTTACAAGAAGATGTCGCTGAATAGGAGTGGCAGCTCATACAGATTCTACTGAATCATACATTTAATATACATTTTGTTTAGAATAAGTTTTTTTTGCTTTTCTTATTGTAGTTCAAGATCATGAGAACGAGCCACTTCAGTACCACAGCCAACCAAATCTTTCTACACAGTCTGCCTTTGAACGTGTTTATAGACCAGCACCATATAATCCTATACAGAATGTACTATCTCCTGGGGTAGAAACAAGTCATATGATACCACCTCCACCACCACAGTTTATGCCACACACCCCATACTATCTTTCTCATCCATCTGTTAAAACCGTTTCTGTAAATCAAGAAAATATTGCTACTAATAATGATGACTATAGGCAGTTTGTTTCGCATGATGCAGCTGGCTACCCTAAAAATCAGCTCATACCGTCACCACACCGTTATGGATACCAGGTTCCTCGACCTCAAAACTATGTTTTACAACAAAGATCTCAACAAACAAATGCTTTTCACCCTATACCAAATGATCAACCAATAAATGAAAATTATATAGCTGAAATGCCCTATCCACACTATGTATCTGATAAAGGATATTATAGTTCTCAAGGTAATAATACTGTGTATGTCAGGCATAAGAATAGCGGTAGAAGAATAAAGAAAGATCATTATATGGAAGAATTAAGACCAATAGCTAGTGGTACACCTATAAAGCATGGTCGACCCCATATTGTATATGGAGAAAATTGGACAAATCCACCTAGTCCTATTCGTAAGTTTATTCATTTTGTACATTCATTTTATGTTCAAGCCCCTCTGGAACAAACTACCTTAAAATATTAGGACCTGTTTATAGTTGGTGTTATTCAAGAAAACAGTGAAATCGCACATATTCTCAGGAGAATTTTCTAGGAAATACATCCTTCATTTTCATAAATGCAACAGAGGGGTGTCAGGGGGGGGGGGGGGGACACATGGTCCAGTTAGGCTTGAAGTTTGGGGCCGAATTACAAGGCAATTTTATCAAGGCAGTAGCTCTGGGATAATATTTTTGTTCATTTAGAGTTGTGAGGCCAAAATGGTTGCAATGCTTCATACATTTGTTTGTTTACTGTTACTGAGATGATTATAGGAGCAAAAAATGCTCTGGGCAAGCAGGGGAGGGTCTGGACAGCTCGTCTCGCTCCTTTTGGACACATGCCTGCTCTAAATACATACACGTACGCAATCCTTCAGTCAGTTCTTTTGATTGTATTTTTTCTAGAAGATGTTATCCCATATTCCCAGCTGTTGTTAGTCTTTTATGGTCTTATGTAATTGATGTCTGATCTACTATTTGTAAAGAAAGTATAGTAGATATATTATTGGTAGTAATGTTTTTTTTACAGGTAAAGTAATAGATACTCGGCCCCATGATGAAGTTATCACTACAAGTTATGATGATGAGAATTATCTCATCTGTAATGTATCAGAACATCATGAACTAGTAAGTTTATTACATTTTGCAACAAACAGTTGAGTTTGAATTTTTTCAAAATAGAACTGAGACTGTCTGACAAAATAAATGTTCCCCTTTATGCAAATAATAAAAATAATCCTTTAATATACCACCTTCTAGAGGTCGAAATTTTTGTCTAGTTTTGATGAAACTTAAAATGCATGTTTAAATCCCAAATATCTTGGTTCCTTTCGATATTGATGCTTGTCGGACTGTAATATCCTGTATTATGGCCCTAGATTGTATGAAAATCGCTTTATTTAGCTTGTTCTAGCTCTGTCCATCTCTTTCAAAATGTGTGCGTAATGTGCATGAAAAAACTCTGGTTCAAGACAAAGCTGCTGTGTGGGAATACTCCACACTTTGCTTGAATATCTTATGTTTAATATTATGCAAAATATTCAAACTATTGTTTTAGGAGGACATTCAGCATGACCTTGAAAACAGAATAACGTCCCTGAAAAAGAGGATAAAAAGTCTAAAAAATGAGGTAAAAATAAATCTGTAACATTCATCTTCAATATGTCAGTAATACATAGGTAGCAATAGCTGGTGATACCAGTGTTGGGATTTTGACCATATATTCCGGACGTGTCCGAAGTTTTTTTCCAAACGCAATCTATTCTCCGACCGTGAATTTGCCCATTCGGACATCAAGACATGGTGAATAATATTCAAAATTCCAAAATTAATATCTAGTGTACTGACTAGTACTAAGATTATAACTACCACTCAACCCGATTATCGTTGACAATAGGCTGGATTGATTAGGTAATGAAGTGATCAACGTATTTATCGTGTTATACCGACTATAAACCTACCTTGATTGATTACTTAATCTGCCTTGATTGACTGACTTAATCCTTTGCCTGACTATTCATCAAGTGATTATAATTTGAATCTTCGTCTTAACCACATGGTTTGTGCATCTGTAAGTGTAATGTTGCTTTAGATAACAAAAATATCAACTTGGCCACAACTTAAGATCACTCTTACCCACTACTTAAAGATGTACCATTACTATTTACCACAAAGTACCTTATCCAAGGTTCCAAACACCATATATTGATCTTGTAAATGAATTTCTAAATGACTCAATGTATTTCATTTTAAAATTATTAATTATGACATTTGTAACACTCTGACTTCCACACTGGGATTCTCAAAGTTTTACACTGAAACAGGTTATGTTGATCCAATTCATTGAAACTGGAAATATACTTTTCCTTATTCTAAAACTACATGCAAATATGTCAAAAAACTGGAAATATACTTTTCCTTATTCTAAAACTACATGCAAATACAGTTGTGTTCAATGGCTTGGACACGTATAACTTTTGTCCAGAATAACAACACTTTTAGAATAACGTTGAACTGTAATGGCATCACCACATAGGCAATCACAATTTTTGTAAAATTGAGAGAAAAAAAGAATGGAACCTATGATGAATTTTAAAGTTATTGGTGATGATATTTTTTTTATAATCTGGGTAGTACAGTTTATTTTGAGATATGCATGTATCCATGCAGCATTCCACTCGCCAATGTGTGTAGAATACTTGCACAGGGATACACTCTCTTGAACCATTATATAACCCTAGCAGTATCTAATGGTCATGGAGTTCTATCTTTCTATTGAACATTATGTATTGTTTATAGGATTTGAAAGAAAGGCAGTATTTTGAGGAAGATTATCATCTTATCCTTAGATTAAGGAGAGCATTAGAGAAACGAAGAGATGAACTCATAGATCTGGACAAGGCTATTGGGAAGAAAAGACAAAACTTGAAAGAGATATGTAGAGAAGAAAGTCAATTGAAAAAAGATAGTGTATCTGCTAAAATAGAGCTGCAATCTCTGAAAAAGAATAATGACAGAATGTAAGTGGATTCGTGCATTTAGAAACAAATCATAAATGTACTTGACGTGGACAAGAGTATTGTGGTCTAAGTCAATTTATTAAACATCAAGTAAAATTTAGTATACTTGCTACCTGTCAGACTTAAAAATCGCTTGTCTGCGACAAGTAGACAGGTAAACATTTCAAGCCATGGTACATATTATAGACAGAGGTGATGAGATCATTCAATAGACATTTCTGTTAATAAAAAATATAGGTATTTTACAGTGTTGTATGGCATCTGCTGTAATTTTCAGACTCAGATGTAATATAAATTTCATGACATTTCATATGTATCTTAATCATTTAATGATTTTATAATATCCGATATTATTAAAGTATTAATTCTTCAGTGGAATTCATAAATAAGCTAACGCACTTTTTATTATTCTATACCGCAACATAGTTCCAAGAGTAGAAAGATAAAATTTACAGAATATTATTTCAGCCTCGCTAAGGAGGAGGAAAAAAGTACTTTGGATAGACTTATGGCCAAGAAGTCTCAAGTTTACCTACAAGAGGAGATTAAGTGTTTGGAAAAAACCTTGATCAAACGTAAAAGTCAGCTACATGAAACGCAACATTTGCTGAAAGAATATCAAACTGATTTATTACAAGCTAAGGAAAAGGTATTGTGTTTTATAAATTGGGTAATATTTTATCACAAGTTGTATGTTAATATTAATAGTACCCACTCTTAACTTTGCGTAAATATACCACAAGTAGCTAATCAGATATTGGTATGATTTGAAAAAAGTGTGTGATGTGACGATAACTGTCATACCTTGAACATTAATGTTTTATTGACTATTCAGGGCACAATAAGGCTCTTTCTAATTGAGCTAGAGTGCTCAAACTTGGTGTAGGTGTTTATTAGGTCGATGCCTTGATGGAATTTCGGTTAAGCAGATATGAGCAATTTGATTGGTTGATGCTTAGGACACGATAACTTTAGTTCTAATTAAATTATAGTAATAAAACTTGGTGTATAGTTTCATTACATCAATACCTTGACTAAGTTCAATAATGAGCATTATTTAGCAGATTGAGCTTTGTCAAACAATGAAAAATTTAATAAAACTTATGCATTTTTAATTGATGAAATTAAGTCAAATTATTAATATATCCTCTGCGATTTTTGGCTCTCCAGGACAATATTGCAAAACTCAGGTATGACCTATTGACTCCAGACCGACGATATGGTAACTTTTCTACTTGTAAAACAAAGCTTTTTACAAAGTGCTGAAATGTTTCATTGTTATTATTCCAAAAGTCTGGTTTTTTTTCTATAGCTTGCTGAAACTGATGAAACACGCAATAAAGTAGAAGATAACATGAACGATACCATAAAAAAAACTGATGAAATAGAAACAAGAGCTAATCAAGCTGGTGCAGAACTAGTGAAAATATTAGAACAACTCGCAGACACAAAGTTACAACTGCAAGATTGTCAACAACAAAGACAACATGAAGAACACACTCTTAAAGATATTAAAAAGGTATTATCTCAATATTTTCAATCTTTCCTCATCTGAAAATACAATAAATGCCTACAAATATGGGACAGAGCTAGAGAGATTTGTTTGTAATTAACCCTATTGTAACAAATTATAAAAGAACATTAAATAATGCCAAGCGATTAGATAGAGTGGCCCACAGCCTCAAATGTTTGTGCTTTTTAAATTGACTTGTTTTATCAGCCTGTTGCCACTCAGAGAAAATTTGAGTCATTCGTCCAAAAAGGACGTTCATGTTACAATATTCACTCACTTTTTTATCAATAAAGCCCTGAAAAAATATGTAGTTATGAACTTGATTGAAATTTTAGCTTATTCCTAATATAGTTGATTGTAACCAATGAATATTGTACCGATTCTTGGTTCTATGTCAACTCATGTAGCTTCATCCATCTTCTATCTTTTCAACTCATTCTTGCGGCAACGTACCGACACAGCGAGTCTGTGTAAGTTCCTTTTTAAACTGTAAAACACTGTGGTTAGTTGCAAAATGTGAGTTTGGAAGTACTTAGCATGGTTGCTAGCTCTAAATAGGCAGACAATAGTTTACAGTGGAAATTAGAACATGTCATTTTGTACCAACATTGATTCTATTGTCTACGATAATATTTATTTTTGTGAAGAAAATCCATGAATTAATTTTATTTTATTAAAAAAGCATATGTCCAAAAAAAAATTGCTGAATTTGTCACAGATCTTCAGGGGGTGTGTAACTCTGTATGAAATATAGAAGGCGCTAAAACGTATCGCTGTATAGCAACAAAGTGGCGATGCAAAATAGATACTACTAGATGATCGAAACAAAACTTAACTTTGAGGATAATTTTGTTTTATTCAATCAGTAATAAAATGGGGTTTTGTTAGGTGTGAAAACAATGATCAGGGTTTGTTATTTAATAAAACAAAAGAATAATTAACAGATAATCTTGAGTTTATTGTTATTTTCACAGTACTTTTTACCTGATTGGTAGGGGGCCAGATTATTAGCTATAAATCACAGGGTTGTTACAAAGAATAACAATGATTGTTGAATAAGCGATATTTTGTTAGATTTATTAGTAGGGATTTGGCGCAATGGTTAGAGAGTAGGATTTGTGACTTAATCCCTGTATTCCAGTCTACCCAGCTGTAAATGGGTTCCGGTAGGATGGTGTATTTGACACAAAAAAACTGTTTCGCTCCTTGAAACTTCAAGTTGAAGCTGCATATGTTGGGGCTCTTCTAAGAGTTCGGTGGTAAAGGGAGGTAATAAGGCTTTTCCTGAATCTTAGAGACCGGAATAATAATAATTGTACAGCCTGTTGAGATCACATATAGATGGAATAGGCTTAAAACAACAAATATTATTATTATTATTATTATATTAGTAAAATAGTGACCAATGGCCGCATTAGAGAAGTAACCGTTGATCCAAGAGATGAAACAATAGAATTTCTACAGTAGCGAATTTATCATGACCACTTACAAAAAGATGTTGCTGAATAGCAGTGGCTGCTGTAATGCCACAAGGGGTGATCTACTTTTCAACTAGTTAGACAAAATACACTCAAATGATTTTACTTTAGATATTTTGATGTTTTAGGATAGTGTCTACAACATTTAGTAGTGTATTTATGGCCATATAATTTTTTATATCAGATAATGACTATTAAAGATGTGGAATATACAGATCTTCATACTAAAATTGAACATTCTACACAAGAGTAAGTAAACACTGATTTCTGATAATCTGTTTTGTGTTATTAAATAATAACTTAAGTGAAGTTTATGTTAAAAAAACAGACCTTTTTGGCCAGTATTGTGAGAAGGGTATTATTGATTAACATTTAAAATGTAGTTATGTAAAATGATAAACACTTGTAAAGAATATTTAGTTGGTTTTATCACTAATGGAATAAGAACATCGGATTCAACACTTTATTTTGATCTCATCCATAGATTTTCTGCTATCTTATAATTATCTGTCAGTTATTTCGAAAAATAACTGTCTGAACAGAGCTCAATTTCGCCATCAAGTGAATGTACATATTACCACATCATTTAGGTCAGTCTATTGAAAGTAAACTTTAATCTAATAGTTGACTTACATATGGATGATGTACTCCCCTTTTGTTTTCAAATGTTGACTGTTATCTTCCAGATTACATAAACTACAGACTGATCTGAAAACTGCTACAGAACAGGAAAAAGTTGTTGTAGATACATTGAAAGACAGTGATGATTTACTAAATAAACGAAGAATTGAATTAGCCTGTATGAATGACCAGGTATTTAACCTCATTAATCCACGCCTTAATTTTGTCTGGATGTTTTGAATGTTTACCTATAGAATAATGGATAAGTCATCCCGAACAAATGAAATCAATTAACTTGTCTTTTATTGTATGCCACATATTGCAGTCGCTCCTTTCCAGAATTTTTTGTGAACACTCTACAGCCTGTAGTACCTAATCTTTTTTAAAGGTATATATGTTGTTAACATTATGCATTATTCAAATGGTGAAACAAAGAATGCTAATAAAATTTAAAAATTTGTTTTAATTACTTCGAAAATTACGACCTTTGTTTTACTTTGTATTAACTAATCCAATCACTTTGCATGCAATTGATAATCCTATTAAATTTCAAAAAATTTCCGTATGACCAAAGTTATCATCCAATCTGTCTTTTTATTTCAGTTAGAAAGTCACAGGTTTGATGTTGAAAGTTTGAATCATGAATTATGTAAAGTCAGCACAGAATTGAAATGTATAGAAGATGAAAAAGATCGTAAACAATCAGAATTTACCAAAGTCTTAAAAGAAGCTGACTTACAATTAGCCAATAAACATATAGAAATCAGGGTAAGACTACACATTTTTTATACACCCACATTTTCATGTGGACGTATGTTGTCATTACCCTTGTCCATCCATATGTTCATTCACAGTTTTTTGTTGACACTTTACAGGTGACAATTTTTACCCTATTTTGACTCAACTTAAAATATAGGTTTAGTGCAAAAGATCGTTGTTTCTTTCGATATTAGCATATTTATAGAATTATTAGCTGGAATTATTATTTTTTTGAGTCGATAGCCTCAAGGACCAACATAGTTTCGTGTTGTGTGTAAGAGTAGAGCATGCAACGCTAGCAGACAATATATCAAGTATCAACTGCGCATGTAATGTCCAGTCAGCAGTTTAATGTTATTAGGATAGACCATTTAAATCTATTGTGTTAATTAATAGTTCTGTTTGGCCGTAAAATGCGTAATAAACTTGACAAAATGCTACTTCGGGCCATAAGCACGGATCAATCATCCACTGTTTTCCTAAGTTGCATATGCCATACGGCCATTACGGGTCAGGTAAACTTGCTGTATCTTTTCTGTATTTTGTAGTTATTGTAAATATTGGTTTCTGGCATCATTCGGTAAACCTTATATAGAAATGCCGATCGGTTCCATTTTATGTAAAACAAGCTTACTGTACGACGGTATTTTCACCAAAAAACACCCAATGGCCTATGGGTTGCAGTGTGCGAATAAGGCCAGGGTCTACGCATGACAGAAAATGACATCAAAAGGGAAACCCGTAAAAGCGCCTATACTTTTTAAGTCAGAACTATAGTCGTTTCAATATTCAATTGTATTAATATTCATTATCAAATAAGTGTCATTTTTTAACTCATTTATGCAACATCATGTGAGATGCATGATCATGTATTTCAGTCCATGAAAATTAACGGAATTAGCAAGGTATAGGTGACAACGATTACTACTAAATAATCAAAATCTGGTTCTCACCATGTACGACCTCGATTAATACATTTACTAACTATGGTACTTGGCGTTACACGTTTCTCCCAGTCTAATTTAAATACTCGTCACCTGGTTTCAGTTCTGGTTGATTTCATGCTGAATAATGTTTATAAAACTTATGTTGTGAGCCCTGCTTTCTGTCACTATCTCTTCTTAAATCCCGGAGATTCGGGCATCTTGGTTTAAGATTTTTCAAAAGAGTTGGTAACATCGTAGATTTTGCTTTAATTACAGTGTTCTAATTTGCCATGGATTCCTGAATCTAAAATTGTTCAGAGACTTTTGTAGATTTGTTAAATTATGTTAAATTATGTAGGGAACTTTTATATCATTTACAGGAAAAGTCTGAACTGGAACAGCTGAGTTTTGAAATAAGACATAAAAGTTCAGAAGTGGAAAGATTACATCAAATATTAAGTCAGAAAAAAGGGGATGTAGAACGTTTGGCAAAAGAAAGAAATTTGATACAAGAAAGAATTAGTGCTTTAAAACAAGAAAAAGATATGATGTCAGATAGCTGTAAAACTTTCGATGATAAACTGAAACAATTAAAAAGGTACCTTTACTGTCTGTTATCTAGTTATTTTTTCCACAAACGACCTCTAAATATTACTACAGGTAATTTTGCCCCAAATCACCATAAATAGAGGTGGCTAATAAAAGGAGTCATATGGTGGCCTGGTTAATGTGGAATAGAAAGTTCTTTAGGTTTTTCATGCTTGGTTTTCCGTTGTCAGTGGTGCAGGATGGAGGGCCTGGAAAGGAAAGTTCTCTAGTGTATTCCTAGGTGTGCATGTTGAATAACCTTTTACTTACAGTTGGAATTTGATGGTGAGTAGGCAGAAACACAATTGTCCATGCAAAATTTCTCTAATAGCACACTTCATACTTTTTTAGCCCGGTTGGCTAATGAAACTTAAACAAAAAAATCTACTAAACCAAAATTTTAATAAATTATTTTCAGAAACCATAGTGATATAGAGGATAAAATTGAAGACAAATCAAATAGATTAGATAGCCTGGATAGAGACATACAGCAGAAAGAAAAGGAGATGGAAGAGTATATTAAACAAAAAAATAGTTTAATCAAAGAAACACAAAGTCTTCAACACCATCTTAAAGGTAGTTAGCATAATATGTTCTTAATATTTATTTTGGTGAAAATTTAGTGAACATGTTTTACTTAGGACTCAATGATAACGTCATTCAATTTAATTGTGTCAATTTGAAATATTGTCATTTATTTAAGATGAATGATATCGACTCCATGCCAATCACAGGTTTGATCTACACACGGACCATAAACACATACAAATTGTAACCTTTTTTTAATTATTTATTTATAGAGTCAAAAGAAGTTATGAAAAAAATGCAAGAAGATATTGTTGTTATGAAGGAGACGTTAGATACATCAGAAAAGGTTTGTTAAATATATTATAAACTGTATTAGTAAATCAAAGTTTAGTTAAGAGTTAGAAATTGATTTCATATCTATACCATATTGATTTGGAGATATTTTGACCAAACAAAATGACTTTAAAATAGAAACAGAAGGATTTTCTACAATATCATGTTGTGAAGCGACTTCTTACTAATTCTTAGTGATATACTGTATTTTGAACATTTGCTTGATAAAGACGAGAGTATCCTCGTTGAAACGTCGCTTAGTATCAAACTCAGTAATTGTGTATCCATAAAATTGTACCTTTTGTTATTATGTTCAATTACTAAATGTCAATCAAAGAAGATGTATTTTGAACATTGTGAGATTAATTTGTTTAATCACATGCAGGATTTGGGCTATATGTACCAACAACAAAATCTGGCCAGGAAAGAATTGGATGTATTAAATAAGTCTATTAAAACAAATAGAGCTGTTAATGATGGTTTAATGTTAAAAGAAGCTAATGAATTAACTGATTATGAAGAACAGTTAAAAATAACAAAAGAGGTAAGATCATAAACTTTATTTGGTATACATGACAGAAATTCAATAAGTCTTTGTGTTTCCAAATTCGTGCACACTTCCAAAATTGAATTTTGATTATTTACAAATTGTATGAAAATGATAAATGATAACTTGTGTTTTATCTCTCATTTTCTGCTCAATATGCCATTTTACACACATTTCTCCTACATGAATGGTTGCTTCTAGTTCTATATTTCAGATTATTTTTTTTTTTCTCATAGTTATTAGAAATCGACCACATTTTATGTCACCCCTGTCCATTCACAATTCTGTACATCCTTTTATATTTTTTTCCAAAAAAGAGGATTATGTAAGATTTAGATAAAGAGCAGGCCATTGTGGCTATAATATCAGAGTCCATAATCATGCATTAAATTGTTTCAGAGTAATTGCCCCTGCCACCCAAAGCGTATAAGTGCTCTGAATATACTTGTATTTATACGCCAACATTGAAATGTGGTCGTATATTGTCGTCTGTACGGCGTCCACAATTGGTTGTGGTTGCTCTAGAGGCTAAAGTTAATATACATTAATTGACTTTAAATTTACACACAGTGTTTAGGATCATGAAATGATAATTACTGTCACAGTTATGGCCCTTGATCACTTCAAAAAAATTTGTCGACGCTCTTGAGGTAACAGTTGATATCCGATTGACTTTAAATTTATTCACATGGTGTTTAAGGTCATGAAACGAATAATCCTATTGATTTTCAGTGATTTCTGATAATTACTGCCAGAGTAATGGCCCTTGATCACTTCAAAAAATCTTTTAGACGCTCTAAAGGCCAAAGTTAATATCCAATAGACTTGAAATTTATACACAGTGTTTAAGGCCATGCAATGAAGAAACCTTTACACAGTGTTTAAGGTCATGTGACAAAGAATCTTATTGATTTTCAGCAATGTCCGATAATTACTGCCAGAGTTATGGCTCTTGATCACTTAAAAAAATCTTGTGGATGCTCTAGATCTATACGCTCAAGTTAGTATCCGATTGACTTTAGCTTAATACACAGAGGTTAAGGTCTTGAGACGAACAAGTATATTGAGTTTCAATGAATTTTGATAACTTCAACAGTTAAATCCAGGAGATTAAATGTTTGGTATACTAAACGTTAGCATGGAGAAGAACTTTATCAAAGCCAAACAAATTGGAATGGTTTTCTGATAATTACATAATGAGTTGTTACTTTTAATCAGATTTTAGTGTATAGTATTATAAATGTTTCATTACCGAAAAAAGTAAAATATGCAACTACTCTTGTTGACTGCCCGGACGATTTAGCTGCTGTGAGGGTATGTTTCGTTGCCTGCAAACCTATGTTTAAGATAGGTGGTGGATGGTCGAATGGTCAGCATGTGCGCGCTGTATCATAAAGCCTGTCATTGAGTCAACTGGCGTGGTTTTGAATTCCGGTTATACGTGACAAGGAGTAGGGTCGCCTGTCAACCTCATGTTTTCTCCGGTTTCATTCCACTGCTAGAGACCCCTACGTGCAACCATATGTTAGTTCCGAAATTACCTTCTTTGTGTCGAGTGGACATTAAACCCCATTTCTCTCTCTCTCTCTGTTTTTAAGATTAGATTTATTTTTTTCAAACTTGCTTGAATTTTAACCTATTTTGAAGGTTGCATCTTATCGAAATTCAGAATTGCCCTACAAGTAGTACAACTTTATGCCGATGTCTTTTTAATTTTTATATTCAAATATATTTATATACCAAGACTTTTGGTCTTCTATACAAAGCTGCTGGAGAGTGAATATTCGTTGCCTGACAATGCTACTTTCTGTATTTATGACATAAGGAAAATGGGTCTTTTCTCATTTTGTTCATGTGTAAAACTGTTTATTGAATCTCACATTTCATTTGAGACAGGGCTAAATATCAAGTCTGTCATTTTTAAATGAAAAACAAACATGATTCTGTTTGATTGATTTGAAATTTTGCTATTTTATTTTAAATAATTTCATATTGTATTTCAGTGTGTGTAGGGTACTTTAGACCTTAAGATATTTTTCATAAAAAAATTTAAGAATTCATTTACGAAATAGGTTACACTACATTGTAATTATTGGTTATCTAGTTCTCAATATTTATACTCCATCTTCATTAGTTCAGTAGGAGCAGAACAGTAGGACTTTAAACCCCATTTCAGTTTCAAAATTGATATTTTCTGTAATAAAAGAATCTGACATAGTTATTTCCATCATAGCATGTCTAGACAAGCACTTGGCTTGATGCATTTTAAATATTCATTTTATGAGCTAAAAAGCCTTTACTGTGATGGAAAAAAATGAAATTGGAATATTAGGCCATATATAAAAATACTTAGCTTTCAGATACCGTAATCCTGTGTCATGTGACCCTTTTTTTAAATAGAAAATTGTCTCATTAATAACCACACATAAATGTTTTATAGCAGTTACAGAAAGTAACTCAATACATTTTTTTAATAAATCCAGAAATGTATGCAACATTGTTCAATATTACTGACAATCATATTCATTAGCCCACTAGTTTTCCTTTCACAAAACCTCCCTCCAGAATCCTTTTTTGGTATGGCCTTACGGTTATGCCAATACTATGATTATCACTACAGACACTAAGAGTAATAATATAATGTCTAAGATTGTGTGAGATGGCACTAAACATCAATGTACATAGGAAATTGTATAAAGAGCATACTTATTTTTACAGTTAGAAGATGAGAAAATGAAAAAGACTTCAGAAAAGCTCACACTATTACAGAAACAAGTTCGAGAGTTAGGTTAGTACTCAATATCTTGACAAATGTATCTTTTGACATTTTTTACACTACGATTTTGGAAGACTGTTAGGGTCAATCAAATGAAAACAAAAATCCTGTGGTAATTATGAGGAAATCAAAATGTTAAGGCCACCATAATAGCAACTGTGGCTCAATGGGTGAGATGTTGGCTCGTCCAGAGGTCCTGTGTTCAATCTCAGAATTGGCTGGGTAAGTTTATCAGAATTTTCTGTTGTGGTTCCTCGTCTTCGGTGGTGCAGGACTAAGGGTCTAGCAAGTCACAATATTAAGTCGTTTGGATGGGATGAAAAACAGGTCCTGTGTACATATTTCTGTGCACATAAAAGTTCCCTTAGCAGTTGGAATTTGATATAAGAGTATGCCGTAGCGTCGCTGTCAGGGCCCAATTTCTCTCATGCCTGTCTTAGTTAGTCGAATAGGATCAGAAAAGTAGTATATTAAACCTTATTTCATTTCCTTAGAGCATGGTATTAATGAGAGCTAGACATTAAAAGATTGATATAAATCAGAGCATGGAATTAATGAGTAAATTTAAATCCAACATATATCTCTGGATTCTTATTAAATGCTCAATGGGATGATATTTTAAAATGAATGGTATCAATTAGACCATGAAATTTATGAATGATAATGAGGGCATGAAAATAATGAATAATATTAATGAGAGCATGAAATTAGTCATTGATTTTAATGAATGCATGAAATTAATGAATGATAATATTTACTTAGAGCATTAATTACAATATGCATATTGGCCTAGATCCCCTAGATCAGTGTTATGTTATTGTATGACAACCTTAAAATGTGTTGAGATACCCAGACTATTTAATTTTCATATGATTGGCCTTAATGGTCTTCAAAGCATGTCTTAATTACAAGAGAATTAAATCACACAAACTGATATACTCCTGAAGGTTTCTGATTATCAAGTGGAAGTTTAATCTCAAAAAGGAATATCTGTCTGTTCAGAATTGACAAAGATATGACAAAATGAACATTTGTCAACATCTATCATTCTTTGCAAGCAATTTAAAAATGGGATGTAGTCAAAACAAGCCAGCACCACCTATAACTTTACTGAAATCTTTCAATAGGCCTAATTAAATCCAAGCCCGAAGGTTATCTACCGATGATATTTTTATATAGTTTTATATTTACATTTAAAAAAAAACAGTTTTAAGTCTAGTGTAAGGTGGGTGGGTTAAGCGGAAGCCCTGAACAAATATATATTGTCTGAAGTTCAACAGATTCTTGCTATGTTTTCAGAAACTGAATTGAAAGAAAGAAACCACGAAAAAAATGAACTGGCTAAAGCACTAGCCATTTCATATGAGGAATTACAGAAAGCATGGAAAGTCAAAGCTGATGTAAGAAATGAATCTTGTATATTTATTTTTTCTTTGAATATTCTATCAATTATCACATACTGCCTTACCACAAACATTTTCTTTTGTATTATTAATTCTTCTAGTCAGATAAATAGCTTTCATATAATCGTGTATAACATCCAAAGACATATTTTTTTAACATTACATAACTAACATTATTGTGGTATCAGATGCAGCATGATGTTAATGTTTTGTAGTTATATATGACATGTACTATGAGCTGTAGGCCTGATACTGATGTTTCAATGATAATAAAAAAATAACATAGGCCTTTTGTAAAGGTCATTACATTTGAGAAGAATAATCGATATATCTCCTACAAGCCCCTGCAGATTTACTTTAAACTTTTAATCATTAAAAGACTCTTACAAATGTTAAAATTCTACCAAAATTGGATGATTTTCATTTGATTATTCATTCGTTTTTTGATCTATATTCCTTCCAAAGGCACGAAAATATCTAGACAGACATTATCAACCATAAAACCTCGGTAAAACAGCATGTTAAAATTTTGGGAATGTCATTTTGACTCCAGCCTACATTCAGAATTAAGATGAGCTCTACTATAATATGTTCCATAAAATAATTGTGTTACCCACTGGTGATAATTGTGCTTGTTGTTGCTTTTTAAGATGTCGAACTCGGATACATGTATATGTAAAATGTACTTTAGTGTATGGGTATGCATTGACATTCTGATTTCTATTGCAAACCATAATGACCTAGGGCCAGTTGCTCAAAGCCCTGTTATCTTTTAACGATCCGTTAACTTAAACAGAGAGAAAGAATGTTGCTGGAAATAAAGGCCCTCCACATTCTGTGATGCAAATTTTTCCGACAGATTTATGCTAATATCAAAAATAAAGTATTCTATAGTGTTTTCTGTAGTAAATTTAACGGAAAGAAAAACAAACAACACGTTACCAAGCTACGTCCGTTAGAGTTTAACGGATCGTTAAAATAACTTAGTTTTGAGCAACCGACCCCTGGTCAGTAAAAATGGTTTATGTCATAAGGAATCTTCTCAGTCTGATTATAACACAGATCCAAATTTAGTTTTGTTTTTATAGTTCAAAGTTTCGTTTTACTTGCCTTTACCACACTAGGATCTACTAGAGTAGAAGAGTTATTTTTTATAAAGTGAAGGATTAGCCAATGAATCGGTTTGTTACGGCGAGTTCTAGGCCTTTTGATGCACAAAACTGTGGGTAAACCACTAGAAACGTCAACACTGTTTGATTAATCAATGTCTGCCGTTTAAGGGTTAACAGTTTGACCGCTGATATAAACTCTGACTTTTACTTGTCAGATCTTGTAGTGTAAGCCATCAAAAGTATAAAAAAAAGAAACGAAATATAGATCTGTATTTTAATCAGATTATTTCAAGAGATACACATGAATAAAATGGTTTAAACTGAACCCTTTTGAAATAGGAAAACCAAACTCAAGATGACAAAGATAAATCAATATATACTTCTTCTCAAGACAAATGGAAAAAACAGGCTGTAAAAGAACAACAAGAACAAGAACAGGACTATTTAAGGGTAAGACTTTTTATATACACAAAACACATAAATAATCACTTTTAAAAAAATAGGTTGAGCATTCTTTAAAGTAATTTCAGCTTTTATTAGAGCAAAGCAGGGAACCCTACCAGTATCTTACTTTTATTAGGTGTGGGCAAATGGAGGTCGAATTTTGAGAACGAGTGTTTTCTAAGGCGATTTTGGCTGCTGAATCCGAATCTGGTGAAATTTTTGTTCTGTGATGTCATTTTGAGCTGGTTCTGTGGCCATTTTCAAAATGACTTTTTTCAGTTGTTACCCTCATATCGATATAGGATCTTATCAAATCATAAATGGGAGTGCAATTTTAGAATCCACGGTCATGAAAACATATATTTTAACATAATGGACAACTAGTTTTAATATTGTCTCGCTTTTATGAGAAAAAAAGTTGTTTTTGGGCCGTCATTTTGAAAACCACGGAACCAGCCTATGATGACGTCACAGAACAAAGTTTCACCAGATTCGGATTCAGGAGCCAAAATCGCCTTAGGAAACACTCGTCCCCCAAATTCGACCTCCATTTGCCCACCCCTACCTTTATTGTGTATGGTCTTAGTTATATTTTTATACGCCCACATTTTCATGTAGATGTACTATGCTGTCACCTCTGTCTGTTCACAATTTGTTTGTGGACACTATACTGGTCACAATTTGTATCCGATTTTGATGAAACTTAAAATATAGGTCTATCTCCCAAAGATTATGAACCCTGATTGTACGAAAAATCACAAGGCCTTGTTTTAATTTTTAGAACCTTGTGGAAACTCAAACTACCAAAATTTTTGTGTCATCTGTATGAAATTGTCTATTAAAATTAAATGCCCCTAATTACCTACAAATAAATAAATATGCAACAACCCTTGTAGACCTCTCTGATGATTTAGTTAAGCCTCGATTTGGACGGAGCCAGGAACCTGGATGTTTTAGATTCTGAACAGGGGCGGCAGCTCCGAAAATCGATTGTTACTATATTTTAACGTAACAAAACAGACGGTATTAAAAAACATCAGAATTTAATAGATTTACCAATTATGTGTTTGGGGATGAAATGATATGAAAGAAAATAAAAGAAAGATTGTTTATTTGTACAGTCCCTATAGTGTGTGTGTTGTTGTCTTAATTTAGCACTTAATTCTTATAGAACAATTTTATTCAGATAATTCAAACACACTAAGTTTTGTTGGAAATCCGAAGCCTTATCCAATATTGGCAATAAGTACAATTTTTCAGGAGTTCGGCTCCATCCAAATTATGAGGGTTTCAAACTCTTTTTTGAGAAAAATAATATGCAACTCTCATGCAGGTATTTTATATTGTCTATATATCAATTAGAGACAAAAACATAACAAATGTAGCCAACATATTTTTTAATTTACAACATGTCCAAGTTGAATGCTATGTTTTGTCCATTTACTGTGCAAAGAGTCCTATACAAGGCAAGACTGCTAAATGAACATTATATTTTCAGGATTGGGTCTATACTAATGATTAAATTAATGGTAGAAAATTATTGAAAGATAATATGTAGGCCTATGCCTTTCCAATATTGAAAGGATATGATTGAAATGTGTTCTTGAAAGCCACAGCCAGTTTTATTTAAGACTCCTGTATCCTGTTAGAGGCCAACTGTTTAGATAAAAATAAAATGATATTGTGACACTGAGTGACAGACTATTGTGATACAACCTGTCATGACTGTAACATAACATTAATTGTAGTTTATTGTCAAAAATCAATTCCCTCCCTTTCAAACAGAAAATAAATTGATGTGGCCTGATAGTATGGCAGGCTTGGTGAAAAGTGAAATGTTTGACAAATCTTATTCATCCTAGTTGTATTTGACTATTTGCCCTGTACTGTGCTGTCAAAGAGGTTCAGTGTATGTTATTGGGTTTTTTGGTTTGTTTGTATTTTTTTTGGAGGGGGGGGGGTCTTTTTGATCCAACTTGCTGACCTTAAGTCATCTATAATGAACAGTAAAGTAAAATAGGCCTATTTTTTAAGGCATGACATCAAAATGAAGCAGATTCATTTGCTTTTATTTGACAGTTGATTAAGAATTTATAAAAATAAAATCATCACCAACCTTATGACTTTCTTGTTGAGCTCATAACCATTGCTTTCATTCAAGTTTTCTATTTTTCCCCTAGTTTTAAAGTTTTGCTTTCAGCCATGAACAACCAACAACCCTTCATGACACATGTGACTAGGCAAATGACTCCTATGCAGATTGTAGGCTAGCAGACGCCAGTTTCAATGAATTGTACAAGGGGCATAACTCTGGCTTCTGAATGAGCTTGATGGTCTAAGACCAGTAATTATTTTCCAATCTTAAAGCCTATATGTTTGCCAGGTTTATTGCCTTTAACACAAAATGAACAATTTCAGCATACATCCACTGGACTGCATTGTATATGTTTTCAGTTTATTTTGAAAAACATAAATGTTATTTAATTTCCAAGTTGGTACAGCATATACATATCAGAAAGTGAAGTATCGGTAGTTGCTATAGGCTACTCAGAATACCAGAATGTGACACTAATTATGCAAAAATTGTTCCTTAAATTATATGGCAGTTTTATTGGAAAAAGAACTAAAATCAAACTTTTCATTGGTAAAAGGAATAAAGTAAAGTGAATATTTCCCCTGATTTCATGATAAGTGAAGGTAGTTTGTTTTTTTAAACTATCAAATCTAAATTATAGCAATAATCTCTTTCTTGCTTTTACCCCTTTTGGATGGTAGTTATTGTTGACTTATTTGGTCTGAAATGCAGAAAAGCGTTTAATTTCAGAATTTTATTGTGAATGTTCGTTCGATTTAGAATGTAAAAAAAAATGTTAAAGGCCATGAAATTTGGATTTTTAAATATGGAAGACAATGGAATGATAATTAGTAGTGATATCCTGATAGTTTAAATCACAGGTACTCAAAGAGATTAGAATTGTTGGAAAACTCTCTCTATGCTTAGCTTAAAGGCCCAATAACACTGTTGTTGTAACTGAATAATATGTCCCAATCACTTTCTGGTAAACAAATTGTACTATTTTACAATATTCCAATTAATTGATGATACGAATTTCATCTTAACACATCGAATTTAAAAAATTGGAAAAATTCAACTACATGGTTTGAAAAGCTTTACGTAAATCCTTTCAAATGTAACTTAGATTTAAATATATTTTCGAACCATCTGGAAAAGTAAAATAGATGTAATGGATAATTTACACAACAGGTAGGACACTTAAACATCTAGTAGTTGTTAGAATAAGGCTAATTTTTTTTCTGGACCTGTCAAGCCAGCAAGAGTGTTATTGTCCCTTTATTTTTCCTAATAAGAAATTTCCTGCCGTTTTGAAAAAGCCGGTGTGTGTGGGGGTAATAGTTTAGTCTGCAGTGCATCAAAAGGTATTTCAATTTTCATATCAAGGACATAACAAAATTTTATTTGAGAAGTTTTACAGTCTGGTGACAATCTAATTTTATTTATGCCAATTTTCAGTACCAGTTACGTCAGCAGATGCTACGTTATGCAGATTCAATGGAGAAAACTCGTCTTGAATCTGAAGAAACAGTGAATGGATTAAAACGTAAATTGAATAATTTACAAGAAGTACTCTTCAATTCAACAGAATCAGATGATATTCAGATAATGGACAGAACAACAAAGTCAGGGTCCTATAGTCCCTCAAGATCACCTCGTTTGGTAAATAATTTGTTATTCTAGTAATTCGAATGACAGTAATCATAAACAATGGTATAGGTTTTCATACCATTTTCGCCTAAGATTAATTTCCCCATTGTGTAGAATTGTATGGAAAATGAATTGAATAAAATTGATTTCAGATGGCAAGAAGATTACCTGTTCAGTGTGATGATAAGCAAGCAACTCAACCAACTGAGTATTATGATCAATATCTACAAGAAATACATTATGTGAGTAGGTTTTATAATCTTTTTGTTACATGTAGATCAACAAGCACTCAGTTTATGTGATACCACTTTGTGGTGTAATATAAAATTCATTACTCTTTAATCATTTTATTGTTTGTTTATAGTACCGGTGATATAAATAATACCTCTTTCAAATTTGCATCGATTGTGACCATTGCATACATAGAAATGATGACTTTCTGTTAACAGTGAAAGATGGTAAATAATAATGGAGCCATGGTACCAAAGATAAAGAACAAGTTTATCTAGTTCTACTTGCTCTACTACATGTGCCGAAGAGAAAAAATCCACAACCATCAACAGGCGATTATAAAAATCATCAAATGTTATTTGCAAATACATTGAAATAAGCTTAGCTTTTTGTTACTATACACACATAATAATCAGGGCAGTTGAAGAAAAGGGTAAGAGCTCACACAGTCTGTCGCCAAAGTCGCAAGTTGCGATAGAGATTCATATTCTGATGAAAATATATTATGAAGTAAGATGGGCAAATATACTTAAGCTAATCTTAGTAAATCAAAACTGTGCTTATGTATTATGTAAGAGGCAGATTTTTGAAATTGTTATATAGTGTATTATATATAAGATTATATATCAGTAATTGTTTTATAATTGGCCTACCTGAGACATAAAATTGTTACATTTTATCACACATTTTGGCATATAAAATATTATAGTTGGCGGAAAAAAAGAAGGGTTATTAACATTGAATTATTAATGTTAAATTATTTTCTATTTATTTATAAATTGTAATAATTGTCATGTTGTATTGTTATTTTTCTGTCTCAAATGTTTAAAGTATTATTTGTCTGCTAATCTTGTCTTTTTGAACTATTATGTTAGAGTATTTTAAATGTTAAATCCCAGTTTTTCATTGAGTCTCTGAAATAAAAACATCTATTTAAATATGCGAATAAGGCACTGAAAATGTAAAAACAAATAGCCTTGTCACCTTGTTTGAAAGTCTTGTATTCAAAATATTAAGATGTTTGAAATCATTTACAAAACAAATTATGTTTCATCTCCAATATTTTTTAGGGAGACCTTCACAGGCTATTTAATGCAGTGTGGACTGTAAACTTCAGCAAGCAATAACCTGCAATTTCTATTACCACTGTATGTGTAATGCTGGAAAACAACAAAATTATGAATGGGGTTTAACGTCCTTCTGTTCTACTTCGACTTCGCTAATGACGACGGGCATACAAAATAAGTGTGCTATGATGAGGGAAATTTTGCCTGAACAGCAGCCTACTCTTAAATCAAATTCTAACTGCCAAGAGTTCTTTTACATGCATGTCAATGTGTACACAGGAAAAGAACAAAAAAGTTGATAGTTTAGAGATACGAAGTCATTGCACACACGTCGGAGACATAGCAAGATATATCCAAATTGGTTATAGCCAAGAAGCTAGTCTCAAATCTCCCTTGCATGTTGGTATTCCTTTAATTAAGTACCATAATACATGTATTGATCACCAAAGCTTTTACAAATATTGTTATTTATCCAATCTGATTAAAACACAGATCCAATATCGTTTCGTTTTGTATAGTTCAAAATGTTGTTTTACTTGTCTTTACTACACTCTAGGATCTGGAAGGTTTGTTATTCAACTCGTGTTCAGCTTGAAATTGTCTGTCGAATAGGGGGTTTGACCTCTCTTGCACGGAACTGTTGGTAGACATGAACTCCGACAGATATCAAAACAAAGCAAAAGTAGATTTTAAAAAAACATAGCCACTTGCAACAACGATTCTGATTGGTTAATCGAATGACTGAACTTATAGGGTCAAATGTCTTTTTCTACGTCATAGAACGTGACCTCCCACTATAAGTTGTTAGATCTACATGTAGCGAGGCCATCGAAAGTATAAAAAAGAAACAAAATATAGATCTGTATTTTAATTAGATTGTTATTTATCCTTTATAATCTGTTTTCAGTTAATTTTAACATTTCTATTTTAGACGTTTATTTCCATTATTAATGATATTTCCTCATCTGTGATATTTTTCTCTTTGCTATATATTTACTTGTATATTAAAAATATATTGAAAATTATGAATGTCTGTAGCTCATGGTATAAAACCTGATGCAAAACCACAAGTAAAGGGGAATAGAAGAAATTGTAAAATGTCACACAATTATCAAATCAAGTGAATGAGACTAGCGGGGGCTTACTCTTAGGACAGAATGTGAATCCTTATCTAGTATTTTACAGTATAAAATTGGGGCTTCATGTAATACCTTTCTGTACCAGTAGGGCACTTGTACTCTGGGCAGTGGTTTTCCATTGAATTTCAACAAAGCCAAGGATAACAGATTGTTCGCAATATTATAGTCTGATCAAGTGCAAGTTCAAATCCAAGTTACTTTTGGCACATGGGACCTTTAGAGTAGATTTCAAATAGTTATTGCATAAAGCCACAGTATTTGGGTTCTTACCATGAAATAGCAATGGTCATTTGATCAAAAGTCTGATCAAGCCCAGATAAACAATTTATTCTAAAGTTTTTAAAATGATTTCAGAACCTTGTTACCAAGTTTTGTATACTCATTTCTGGGGGTCCGTTAGTAACAAGCCTGGCAAACTATGTTTTATGGAGGTAAATCCCTAAACGTTTTAAATGCTCTTTCTTCACAAATGCTGTACAGCTGCCAGCCCCTAACCCTACACATGTTTATTGCCAAGTTTATATTGATGATCATCCAATTTTGCAATCATTTGTAAGATCACAAGCATTCACAAGCTTCATAGTTCATACTAAGTTTCCATAGATGTTAGCTAGTATGATCATCAAAGGTGGAAGGAACATGTACTGGTAAGTTCTTGGTATTTGCTGATCATCGGCTGCAAAATCAAAATTCCTTGATTTGGGAGATTTCCTTACGCAATCCATTGCCAACAGACAGATTATCCCACTCCACTGTCTATGGTAAAAGTTCAGTTTAAATTTGTGGATCACAGGCAGGTTGTGGTATTATATATTTACTATATTTGTGGGCATAAAATAGTGCCCTAGTATTTTACAAGCTTTCTTCGATACAAATTATATTGGAACCATTCAATGTTAATTTTCCTTGGGTTTATATTTGTGTGTGAATGGTTTCACTTCGAAATACTGCTTGCTTATCTCTGGGCTTTAACATCCTTGCCTGATTCTGGTCTGAATAACTCAACAGAAAACTTTGCTTACTATGGCATACTCGAAGAGATTGCTGTCAAGGTTTTTTGTTATTTTTGTCCCAACTGTGGCTTTGAGTACGTTCCAATAGTGTTATCCCCATCTGCCGATTATGTGTAATAATAATTTTTATCCGCCCACATTTTCATGTGGCTGTATAATGTTGTTGCCCCTGTCTGTCGATGTTCAAAAATATCAGATTGTAACTTCCTGAATTATGGCCCTTGATTGTACGAAAAATTTATTTTTGTTTAGTTTGTTCTTTGTCCATCTCTACCTGACAGACGCTGGTTTTATCATTATTCCCTAGAGGTGTGTTGCAGACAGCTATAGTGCATGCCAACTACATTATTCAGTTAAGTAAGTATGCGCCTATCCATCCTACTGGTGCTTTTCAATTTTTATACGCCCACATTGAAATGTGGTCGTATATTGCCGTCGCCCCTGTCCGTCCGGCGTCCACAATTGCTTGTGGACGCTCTAGAGGCCAAAGTTAATATCCGATTGACTTTAAATTTATACACAGTGTTTAAGGTCATGAGACAAGGAAGCCTATTGATTTTCAGCAATTTCCGATAATTACTGTCAGAGTTATGGCCCTTTATCACTTAAAGAAATCTTGTGGACTCTCTAAAGGCTAAAGTTAATAACCGATTGACTTTAAGTTAATGCACAGTGTTTAAGGTCATAAAATGAAGAATCCTATTGATTTTCAGCAATTTCCGATAATTACTGTCAGAGTTATGGCCCTTGATCACTTTAAAAAATCTTGTGGACGCTCTAGAGGCTAAAGTTAATAACCGGCTGACTTTAAATTTATACACAGTGTTTAAGGTCATGAAACGAAGAAGACTATTGATTTTCAGCAATTTCCAATAATTACTGTCCGAGTTATGGCCCTTGATCACTTCAAAAATTCTTGTGGATGCTCTAGAGGCCAAAGTTAATATCCGATTGACTTTAATTTTATACACAGTGTTTAAGGTCATGAGACGAAGAGGCTGATTGATTTTAAGCGTTTCTGATAATTACTGACTGAGTTATGGCCCTTGATCACTTTCAAAATTTTGTGGACGCTCTAGAGGCTAAAGTTAATATCCGATTGACTTTAAATTTATACACAGTGTTGAAGGTCATGAGACGAAGAAGTATATTGAGTTTCGATGAATTTAGATAACTTGAACAGCATGGAGGAGAACTTTATCAAAGCCTAACAAATTCCAATGATTTTCTGATAATTACATAATGAGTTGTTACTTTTAATCAGATTTTAGTGTAATATAAATGTTTCATTACCGAAAAAAGTAAAATATGCGACAACTCTTGTTGACTGCCCGGACGATTTAGCTGCTGTGGGCGTATGTTTCGTTGCCTGGCAACCTATGTTTGTTATTTATACCAGTATACTAATCAATCAACAAGACTGTGTGATAGCCTATATGGGTCATTCTCAAAATATAGCTACATTTAGACCTTGAAAAATTCAAATATAAAAAGCGTCTAAATTAATAATTTCTTTATTCTATGCAATGCTCAGCACATCGAAAAAAGCATTTATGATGATTTGCACACAGAAAGTAAATAAGATATTTTGATAATAAGTTTTTTAATTATCAACTTAGAAAAAATGTCAGTGGTGTAATGAGCATAAATGTTTATATTTTCATACTTTTAAATAAAATCTGCACTGTTGTCAATATCCTTGTCAATATCCATAATTTTTCTCTTTTAATTGTAGGTTTACTGATCTTTTCACAATTAAATCCTGGGTTTGGCAAAAGGATCTTGATGTGTGACAAATCCCAATTTAATGTTGTAAAACAATAAATAACTTTTGTGTGGACCATAGCCTGGTTAAAGGGAAGTAACTCCAAATGGGGGGATTGAAGACTAATGCAAGCAGTCAGTGGTCTTCAATTTATGGCGGGTTTTTCTAACCCCATCTTTAATAGTTCTCAGTTTAAACACATTGTCATTAGAATGGTTGTTTACTTTGATAAGTATATTTGTGATTATGTGAATTTGTATACTTTGATAAGTATGATTTGTTATATGATGTATAAATGTTAGTTGTCATTTATTTTAATAAATAAATAAATGGCCTTTTCTATTCTAATACATGTGTTTGTGATTTAACTATTAAACTAGCTCAATGTCTGTGGTGTCGTCACAAAATCCCAATTTAATGTTGTAAAACAATAAATAACTTTTGTGTGGACCATAGCCTGGTTAAAGGGAAGTAACTCCAAATAAGGAGACTTAGGATAGGTGGCGTCCTCTTTCATTCATGACTTTTTTAGAACGGATGGATCGACAGAACAATTAATACAAAATTTGGTTACCCTCCCTCCCGTCACCCTCTTTGTTTTAATTATCTTATAAGTTATATGACCAATTTTTGTTATTTGTTATTTACTTGATTTATGTATGTAAGCAGGTTTTCTGCATGCGGGTTTTTCTAACCCCATCTTTAATAGTTCTCAGTTTAAACACATTGTCATTAGAATGGTTGTTTACTTTGATAAGTATATTTGTGATTATGTGAATTTGTATACTTTGATAAGTATGATTTGTTATTTGATGTATAAATGTTAGTTGTCATTTATTTTAAAAAATAAATAAATGGCCTTTTCTATTCTAATACATGTGTTTGTGATTTAACTATTAAACTAGCTCAATGTCTGTGGTGTCGTCACAAAAGATGTATGTTGCACCACTGATATTTTTATTACACCACTGACAAGATCTGTTACACCCCTGATTCTGTCATATAAAGATTAAAATGATTTATTTGTCATCATTAAAGAATAAAGAACAGGTTTTTAAACATTTGGATTTATGATAAAAGAAGCAAGAATGGGCAGTGGTGTTAAAAATTTGTCAATGGCTTAACATATCGAGCAAACTTTAGCACATAAAATGTAGCAACATTACTTTTAAAGTATAAAAAAGGATAAAAGAAACAGTCTGAAAAAAATACTCTTGATAGATGTATTTCAAACCAATTCAGTTTTGCAAATAAATTGCCTAAAAGGAAAGTTTAACCAATGGTGTAACATTTTCTACTGTTACACCCCTGAGCCATTCATCCTTTTATGAACATTTATAACAATAAATGCTAATTAAATACTGACCACATGGCATAAATGATAATGTTTCAATAGTTTTAATTTGCTTAAAATACAAAATGCTCTAAATTAGTTCATATGAACAAGAGAAACACTATATCTTCTTCCAAATGACCTTTGAAAAAATATTAAAATAAAAAAATTCAGAGTTTTGTGCTATTGAAATTTTGAGAATGACCAATACCATATCATTTCTAAAAAATCCAATAGGGTTAATTTGGGGCTTGTTTTTAATTAAATCTTTTATTAACGTTAGCCTGGCAGACTGGTTGGTTACAGTTCGTTATCTCACTGCCAAACACCGTAGGGATCTGCACTCTGCAGTGATTCAGATTAATTGATATTCCACAGCAATTAATACCCTTCCCACAGGCTAGACCTAGCCATTGTCCTTTCCACAGAGACGCAAAGTGCAACGGACAAAGTCTTAGCTGGCCAGAGCATTATGTTGGGTGGGAGTTGGCGGAAGTAATGTGACCTAGCTCTATGAGGAAAAATACAAACACAGTTCTGGAAGCTGAAGCGCATGCTCATAACTGTTCGTTTTTACTGTTAAAGCGTATCTCCGCGGATGGTCAGACTTCTATGTAACATATGCAATAACCTGTGCAGGATTCATTGGAAACGGACTTTATCCAATGATTCAGATATGAATTGGTATACTTCTCGACAATATTTTACAGTATTACTCGAAACTGCTTTGGATACTACGCTCGAATGCAACGCCGGATCACCGAAGGCGCGAATCCCCGCAAGGGGGGGTCTGGGACGGGGCCGTATGAAGGATTGTAAAAGTGGGGGTGTAGCATAGTGTTAGGGACGCCAATATAATGCCCAAGTTACTGAGTGCGGAACGGTGCGTGTGTGTACATGGGGGTGGGGGTCTGGAAGCCCCTCCTCAAAAAAAATTTGAAAATTAGACTGTCACAAACGCGTTTTCCACCAACTTGGAGCTGCAATCAACATCGCTCCCGTGTGTCAGTTTCGGCAGCGCTAGTTCTCATTTGATGTGAAGCACACCAAAATGAGAAACAACTTATCGTCTAAACTAAAACTAGTCCGAAACACCATAAGGCGACGTGGATAGGGCGACCAGAAAGAAAACCTCTAATCATGTCATTTGGTGGCGGCGCTCCCAAAGACCAACAAGGTCCTGTCAAATGTGAACAAGGGCGACCAAAACGAACCCTTTAATTTCATGTGGTGGGTCAGGCGCCGACCCAGAAAGAGGTGATAGAAAATTTTGAAAATAAAGATGCAGGAAACACGTTTTTCTGCCATTGGGTTGACATCTGGGTGAAAAAAAAATAGAAATCTAAAAAGAGCTCAGAATTGTGAGATCGGTCATTATTCGAGGAGTTTTTGAAAATTAGGTGGGGTAGGGTTATGGTCTTGTCGGGAATGAATGCTCAGTTTGTCGGGAAGCGTCGCGCCGTCTGTCGGGTTTTAAATATATTTAATAATATGGAAGCGTAAAGAAAGCAGGCTAGTCAATGAAGAACACGTACGCCATCTGAATAAAACTAGCACGTACACATGACCTTTCTCAGTTTTCGAGTACTGTGTTCCAGTATATTGGATGACAAACTTAAAAAAGTGTCGTCGATTGATTAATGGATTCGGTTACAGTACAAGATAATTGTAAATTTTGCCCATCGTCTTATAGTAACTCATTAATCTCATTTTCAATTTTCTATGACTTTGTTAAACTAATCAATTTCTATGAATTAAGTTCTCGCGCGTTTTTGTCAAGTTAGTTGTGTGCGGTACCGTATTTATACAATCAGGGGACACTTGGTGAGAAAACTGATGAATTTGTAAAAAACTGTTTGTTATCAAAACTGTTGGGATTGAATCGAAGTAAAGTCCATATTTAATTTGTTGTCAGGGCGGACAGACCGATTATATAACTCCAATGATATAAGCGTACACTTTCTATAGATATTTAATATCAATTCGATAAAAAAAAAATCAAAACTTTTTTCAGTACTGATTTAAATACTGCTAGCATATAGAAGATTACTAATGCTTTAGCGGTACTAAAATCAGTATTGAAGATTTGAAAATTTTCTGCAGTACTGCTGTGAAAATTGAAGGAAACGTATCTACTGGAGTCACAGTCAAATAACCGAAAGAATAATCATGACGGCAAAATACAATGTACGTCCTGCCAACAGATAATGGACAAAAGACACTTTAAATTGCATTGCGAGAGAAAGCATGGTCACAACACTCTGACATTAAATTCACCTGGATATTAGAGAGTAATCAGAAAACGTTATCGTCATTATTGTCTGCTACGAAACAGCAAAATTCCGGATAACGATTCTACTGATAGCGCATCTACTGATAATCGTTTGACTTGTTCTTCTTTTGGTATAATATTACTAGATGTAAAACTTGAACTAAAATGGTCATTTACATATTAAAAGTATATAAATTTTACAAGTTCAAAAAGTCTTCTATCTTTATTCTAGATCTATCTATCTTAGATATGGATAAAAAAATGTGAACAGTCATATAATGAAAAACTTGGCAAAAGTAAATCGTAATACGAAATATATATAGATTGTAAATTTGAACTCTTTTAAAATGGTCATTCATATATTAAAAGTAGATAAAGTATATACAAGTCTTCTATACATCTGAGTCTCATAAAATGAAAAATGTGGCAAAAGTAAATCGTTCGACTTGTTCATGTTTTCGTAGTAATAGAGTTTGTATTTTAAAGATGATTTTTCAACAGTTTTTATGCCGCAACTGACATAATTTACTACCCACTCCAATTTACTAGAAAGTATTCGAAATGTTTTCGTAGTAATAGAGTTTGTACTTTAAAGATGATATTTCACCAGTTTTATGCCGCAACTAACATAATTTACTACCCACTCCAAATTACTAGAAAGTATTCGAAATGTCTGGAAAACGCGTCTACGGCCGTCTGGTTTTCAAAATATTCTGGGGGAGGCCCCCCCAAACCCCCCGTCGAGTGCTTCGCGCTCGCAGGCGGACGGCTTCGCCGCCCGCGGCCTCTATGGAAATATATTTGTCGGGAAAATATGCTGGCCCCCCCAAACAAGTTCGGTCCCGTACGCCTATGCTGGGTGGCAATTTTGTATTATATACGGCAGCAGATTTTTTGGGAGAGGCATTTGCTCCTGGTGTCTGCACCTTGGGTCCGCGCCTGTGATGGCGCCCGATAGCCTCCACATAAGAGATATAAGAAAGTTTGGATCATGTGTAGGCGCCATTAAAACCAAACGACTCATCAGTGCCTTCGGAGCATCACATGTATTATTTTATAATTGAAAGGTTGTCGATTTTGTTTCTGGAAATTTTGAGAAATTGGAGGCCGGAAACATGATTTCCTGGCATTTCAGGCACTTGTGTGGAGGAGGGGGCTAGACGCAACTGCGATTTTTTGTGGGGAGCCCTGGGACCTGTGCCCCATGGTTAATCGGGCCCTGGTGATAAATGCGAGTTATAAGAAATGATGGCATTTCTAGAGGAGGGGGCTGGACGCAAAAGCGATTTTTTTTTGTGGGGGGGGGGGCTAATGTAGGGAGCCCTGAGACCTGTGCCCAATGGTTAATCGGGCCCTGGTGATAAATGCGAGTTATATGAAATGATGGCATTTCTAGAGGAGGGGGCTGGACGCAACTGAGATTTTTTGTGGGGGGCCCTGGGGCCTGTGCCCCATGGTTGATCCGGCCCTGTCGGCATGTCATTTCTATCCCGTACTAGGTGAATATAGAACACTGACTCCGGATAAAATGATGATGCATGGTACCAGTTTTAAATCTGGTGATTTAATCTCATATTCTCAGTCAGTCATAGCCTTGCATGTTGTAGAGCGTCCAGGTGATTTCTTACTAAACCCATCCTGTTGTAATCCTACAATAACACGTCAACCAGTTAGAAGTTTTGGTGTACAGGTTCAACGCGGCGAGAAAAAAAAGCCTTAAAATAGATGGTATCCATAAACAGTCCTACCTTGTTAAAATGAAGGAATGAATGAAATGGGGTTTAACGTCCTACGCTTAAGCACCTAACCTGGGCTAATTGAAGACGGGCATATGCAATACAGTGTGCTATGAGGAAAATTGTGCCCGGGCAGCAACTAAATTTCAACTGCCAAGGGTTATTTTACGTGCACGCCAATCTGTACACGGGACCTCGGTTTCCGTCCCATCCCTACGACCAGGAAGGCCTCCTTCTGCATCACTGACAAGGGGAAATCAAACCGGAAGATCGAGATGAACTTTCTCGGTCAATGCAAGGATCGAACACCCGACCTCCAAGCTAGCGGACCAGCGCCTTATCCACTTAGCCACCTTGATCCCCCTACCTTGTTTAACAATAATCCCATGATTCACTATTGCTAGCTGAGAAATTGGCAAAAATATCATTTTTAACTTAAAATTCCAACTTTGGAAAAAGGCTGCCCATGCTGTCAATAGTAAAACGGGGGAGGTAATTGTGTTGTTATTTCCTGTGTCATAGATACCTAGCTGCCCCCCCCCCCCGCCCTCCTGGGAAAATTCGGCGCCCTTTCCATTGAAAACAATGCAAGGCAGCGACTTACATGCCCATATTAGTATGGGCGTCCCATAAAGCCGATTGACATTGGTTGGGGCGCACACGACGAGATTGGCAGGGCGCCGTACCAATGTCACTTGGTTTTTTGGGAGCCTAACCAATCATGTCGTTATATTTGAGGCGCAACTCAAATGGTGGGGCGCATCATAATTAGTCACACGATGAACACCACAACTTGATGGGGCGTCAAAAACGGCGTTATCTGTGGTGCACCTTATCCTAGACTATAGAGGACCTTACATAATGACATAATTGGTGTGGCGCCTTTAAATGATTGCATGATGTCTTTATCCATTGCGGGAAGACTCTGCCCCCCTTTCCATGTGACGAAATAGGAAGCCAACGTCTAACGTGTCCATATCAGTATCGGCGCCCTATGAAGCCGAGCGACTTTGGTTGGGCGCCCACCACGGGATTGGGGATAGGCGCCTCATAATGGATCGCACGATTAACACCTTACCTGAGCGGGCGTCCAAAACTGTGATCTGTGGTGTGGCTTATCCCGGAGGGGCGCCAATAATGACATGATTGTTGGGGCGCATTATAATGATAGCCGTGGCGATAGAGAGGCGGCTTCTCACCAATGCAACGAGGGTTCAATCCCAGCTCAGGGCAAGAACTTTATCGTTGTAAGTGAGAGGGATATTCGGTCTCCCGTCCGATCAGGCAGGTTTCCCCCGAGTTCTTCGGTTTCTTCCTGCAGTAATGATCGAAATCATTCGCACGATCTGTGCCAAGGGTCAAATTAGAAAAAGGCCCCAGGCCTAATTTGCTACCCTTGTAAAATGACGCGATTATTATTATTATTAATGTATGTATGTCGGTCCGCACATAATACATAATGTCGAGCGAGATTGGTCAATGAGGTGTCCAATACAGCATGATGGGGCGCCCCTTGAAGGGCGTGTGTTATATGCGCCCGTTATACAGCGTTAAAAATTATTCTAGATATTGAACTCGTTCAAGGTACAAACCTTTTTCAAAGGTGTCAGATACTGCCGTAAACCTGCCGCAAGTATAGATTCAGCGCGCCCCTTTTTTCGGATTTGAAGCACCCCTTTCGTATTATAATTTCAGATATTATAGAACTTAGTCGACTTATTTTTAGACTAGAACCTGATGGGTCCTTACCCGTTCTCGGCGATATTTTAGGGAATTTTTAGAATTCGCGTTTTTTTTCTGCCAAGAATTGTCGTGAAGTGTAAAGTAGCAGGAATCAAACTTGTATTTTATTACTGTCAAGTATATAACGGTTCCCGATACATACAGCATCGATATTTACAATATTGTATAAGTATAGGATATTAACCTATCCGAGGTTGTTTTGTTATATAACCCGCGGGCGCAGCCCAAAGGTTTTATAATAATATATACAACTGGCGGTAGTTTTCTCTTTGATGTGCAAAGCAGTTAAATCTCATAACAACCTGCCATGACGTCATCATAGGTTGATATTTCTATGGTTGATATTCTGTTCATATCAACCGCTGATGACGTCGTGACGGGTTGATATTTCATATCAACCGCTAATGACGTCATCTCCGGTCGATCTATTCGACTCACCGCTAATGACGTCATCTCAGGTCGATGTATTCGACTCATATTAACCACTGATGATCGAAATAATACAAAAACACAGAAATAATTATTTTATTATTTTGACAATTAAAAATTATTATGGAACAGTTTGAAACATTCAATACAGAAATAGACGATGTACTTATCAGCATATTTAAATCGGTTATCCATATCTTTCAGAATCTTCTTTCCGTCCACACATTCCTAGACTTGAAAGTATTTATCGCCCAAGATTTCCTGTATAAACTATTTTTGGGTACAGTCCATGCACTTAAATAAAACAGTCGGCCAAATCCTTCTGTAATAAAACATAGCAAAAACCTTCAATCGTAGTTCACTGTCAGAATTATCGGGTAAGAATGTCTTTTGATCCAAATTTTTTTTAGGCTTTGGATAGATCCTCATCGATAGTTGCATTCACGCCAATTCCATCGTCAGTATGTTGGCTAAAAGGGATTGATTATTCGTCTGACTTCGTATAACTATCCATTTTGTTTTTGTATGAAATTCAATTCTTCAAAATGGCACCGTGTTTACAAAAATACCATCTCGTAATTGCACGTGATTAATTAAGTAATCTTCGTTATTTGACGGAAACTACCCAGCCGTTATCCAATCATTGTTGAATATTAATGGAAAAGTCCATTTAAATTTAAGGGTGGGCGTTGTATATGTCAGATTTAAACCTATCATGCCTCAGTTGCTATATCATATAACCCGTGGGCTGCGCCCGCGGGCTATATAATATAGCAACCGCGGGTAGGTTAATATCCTATACATATCAACTGAGGGATAATGGGTTTATATCTGACATATACAACGCCCACCCTTAAATTAAAATGGACTCTTCCATTAATATTTAACAATGATTGGATAACGGCTGGGTAGTTTCCGTCAAATAACGAACATTACCGAATTTCCGAATTAATCACGTGCAATTACGAGATGGTATATTTGTAAACACAGCGCCATTTTGAAAAATTGAATTTCATACAAAAACAAAATGGATAGTAATACGACACGAAGTCAGACGAATAATCATTCCCTTTTAGCCAACATACTCACGATGGAATTGGTGTGAATGCTGCTATCGATGAGGATCTATCCAAAGCCTAAAGAAAATTTGGTTCAAAAGATATTCTTTCCCGATAATAATTCTGACAGTGAACTACCAGTACCATTGAAGGTTTTGCTTGTGTAGCGGAATTTATACAACAATATGCTTGCAATCGTAATTTTTACAACATATAATAGATCATGACTCATGCTGACACTATATAATTATTTCTTTGGGTTGCATTCCCAGTTGTTTTCAAATATGAGTGAAGTCTGTGTCACCACAGGCCCGGGACTGTACAGCGCAATGGACGCTAACGGCTAGCCCCTGGATCCATTCCCTCTTTTTGAATTGTTTGTTTGTTGTTTTTTGAGTATGGTGTCTTGTCGTTATGTTTGTCTTGTGTGTAAATCATATGTGGCGCAATTTCATCAATCCCTCTGCACTTACTATTATAGACAGATGGATTTGACCGACTGTTTTAAAGCCCCCAATACCACTCTTGTTGTAACTGAATAATATGTTCCAATCTTTATTCTGGTCAACAATTTGTACTATTTTACAATATTTCAATTTAAAAATGATACAAATTTCATCTTAACACAACTAATTTTAAAAATTGGAAAAATTTAAACTACATGCCGTATGGTTTGAAAAGCCTTACGTAAGCACTTTCAAATGCAACTTGGATTTAAAGGAGCTAAATCGCTAACATTTGGGATCCAGAAATTGACAAAATTGGGTCGAAACTCATATAATACTGTAATATGAATGTATATAAACTGATTTACATTAAATGCTTTCCGTTTTACTCCAATTTCAAATCAGTTATGTTCGGCGAAACAAGCCATTCAGTCTCAACCCAGTGCATTTTTTTTAGCGCCTGGTTATTCCAGTCCACATATGCAGTGTGATACAGTGCAATGTGTCTAGCCTCGTCCCTCGAGTCTCTCAATAAAACTAGGACCGGAGCGCAATATGGTACACGATTCGTGTACCAATGTTAGAAAAATTATTTTATCTTAAATATCGGATATCAGAAGCTCATCTTTTCCTGGTAAGTTTACATCACCAATGTTGATTTAAATTGACCAATAATTCGTGTTTTCGATGTCGAAGATTTTGGAGGATTTTGAGTTACGGACTTAGGTCCTTTAAACATATTTTCGAACCCTCTGGACAAGTAAGATAGGTTGTAATGGATAATTTACACAACAAGTAGGACACTTGAACATCTTGTAGTTAGAATAAGGCTATTTTTTTCTGGACCTGTCAAGCCAGCAAGAGTGTTATTGTCCCTTTAAGTGCATGGACCAGGGCCTATTTTAAGGATTAATAGACGAAGCACGGTCTCCGTATCAATGTTTGTGGTGGGGGGGGGGGTCGCTCCCCCCCAGCTCCGAGGAAATTTTCAAAATTCGACCGCCAAAGAACGCCGGAATCACCATTTCCGAGTAAACAGTGATCAGCTCAATGTAGCTCCTTAACTTTCAGAAATTGTGACAAAACGGATCATGAACTATGAACAAAACAATCGGATAAACTCGCACCAGAAGTAAACTAATAACTTCCAGAATTATTATCACACTATTACACTTTTAATACCAAAGAATTGACTGACAGATGTATGTATATCCGACCCCTTTTCAGGGTATCGGATGTTCAAAGAAAAGTCAAAAGTCGATTCAAAGAATCAGCCTTGAGCCCGTATTTTCGATGCGATTTTCTAGAAATGAATAAAAACAAACTGTTATACATCGCACAGGCGGTAACAGTACAATATGTCTTAATCACTATCAGAAAAGGCGTTATGACGAGTTGAGTTTTTGAAATCGCTTCAGAAATACGGGCCTTAATGTCTTTGTTACTGTCCGTCTTAGGGTATTCACAGAATCAGCCTTGGGTCCGTATTTTCGATGCGATTTTCTAGAAATGAATAAAAACAAACTGTTATACATCGCACAGGCGGTAACAGTACATTATGTCTTAATCACTATCAGAAAAGGCGTTATGACGAGTTGAGTTTTTGAAATCGCTTCAGAAATACGGGCCTTAATGTCTTTGTTACTGTCCGTCTTAGGGTATTCACAGAATCAGCCTTGGGTCCGTATTTTCGAAGCGATTTCAAAAACTCAAGTCAATGTGAAGGACCGCCGCGAAAGAAACAACCATTGAACCATGCTTCTGAAACAGAAATCGATGATCACAATGACTGCTGATGTCGCACTTGCTCATTGCATGATAGCACATTTTACCAATCTGATTAAAACACAGATTCAATTTCGTTTCGTTTTTTATAGTTCATAATTTTGTTTTACTTGTCTTTACTACACTTGATGATCTGGGAGGTTTGTTATTCAACTCGTGTTCAGCTTTAAATGAGGGGTCAGTCAATCAAATTGTCTGTCGAATAGGGGGTTTGACCTCTCTTGCACGTAACTGTGGGTAGACATGAACTCCGACAGATATCAAAACAAAGCAAAAATAGATCAAAAACATAGCCACTTGCAACAACGATTCTGATTGGTTAATCGAATGACTGAGCTTATGGGGTCAAATGTCATTTTCTACGTCATAGAACGTGATCTCCTCTGGATCTACATGTAGTGTAGGCCATCGAAAGTATAAAAAACGAAACTAAATATAGATCTGTATTTTAATTAGATTGCACATTTTACAAGTACACACTCAGATTCACAAAGATATACACACCTTTTTTCAGAGCACGGATTTTAGATTTTCAAAGCACGGATTTTTCATCCCGAGGCACGTCCGTGCCTGTAGGCACGTTAAAATAGGCCCTGGCATGGACTGTACCCAAAAGTAGTTTATAATGGAAATCTTGGGCGATAAATACTTTCAAGCCTATGTAGTGTGTGGACGGAAAGAAGATTCTGAAAGATATGGATAACCTATTTAAATATGCTGATAAGTACGTCGTCTATTTCTGTCTTGAATGTTTCAAACTGTTCCATAATAATTTTTAATTGTCAAAATAATAAAAATTTATTTCGATCATCAGCGGTTGATATGAGTCGAATACATCGACCTGAGATGACGTCATGAAATATCAACCTGTCACGACGTCATCAGCGGTTGACATGAACAGAATATCAACCCATGATGACGTTATGACAGGTTGTTATGAGATATAACTGCTATGTACCGGTACATCAAAGAGAAAACTACCGCCAGTTGTATATCGTGCGATACTAAACCGCGTATCAGATTCCAGTGTGAAGATATGCTCCCGAAAAAGAAGCCGGGCACCGGCCGCATACCGACGCCCGAAGAAATCTACCATAAGAATGGCAACTGGAGATTGTGGTGATATTGACCAGCACCAGGAGTGATAATCTTCAAAATTCACACTCTAACTTATCGTTTTTCTCATAAATTATTATAGGTACGCTGGAGTCGTATACCTAACTTCAAAGGTTTATAATATTCATATAAAAATATCATAATACACCAATATCGCAAATTGAAATTTCTGACATTTTCATAGTTCCTCTCCATCATATTTTCTAACTTTTCAGGGGCGGGGGGCTATAGGCCCGTAGCCAGGGGGGGGGGGGGAGGGCAACTGACCTCTAAATACTGAGTCTTGCCCCCCCCCCCCCATATCACAAGAAAAAAAAAGAGATTTTTTTCAGTATTTACAATCTTGTTTTGGCAGGGCATCTCCACACTACCTGGCACAACTGGCACATTACTAGTTTTGACAGTTGTGATTTTTGTGTGAATGTGAAAGCCTGTGACAGAAAAATCCATCACTGTCTGAGTCCAATTGGCCTTTACCGCAAATACCTGTAGCTGCGAAAAAATTCATGCAGATGCCCATGCTAGTTTGCCCTCCCGAAAACATCTCTCCCCCCCCCCCCCCGAAAAAAAAACAACTTCCTGGACACGGGCCTGCTATAAGACCCTTTTCAGTGGACCGTCAACTGTAGGTACATCGGCGCCTCAAGAAACTTAAAATATATCTTTATATCACAAATATATCGGCTCTTTTCGATATTTGCGCATTTCAGACCATAACTATTTGGATTATGGCACATGATTGTACAAATAAAATTGCTTAATAATAATAATATTAATTTTTGTTTTAGTTAGTTCTCTTTCCATCTCTTGCAAAATGTAGGCGTAGGCGTATACGCTGGTTTCTTTAGCTTGTTCTTTGTAAGAAAATGTGGCGCATGTTGAGTGGGAAGTTACTGCTGGTCCCCCCCCCCACCTCGTCCAACTTTTAAGCTGCTATAAACAATAACATGCGAACCAGTTAGAATCGCGGCGAGAATACACATTCATTTTGATTCATTCACTCTTTTGTCGGATAAGCTAGCAATTTGGCGACATGCGGTGTCTGGCCAGCTCACGAGGGATCACCGCCACTTGATGGCATGGCACTAATGAAAGATGCAAGTATTGACCAGATTTTGATCAGAAGAAATACTTTCACATTACGTATGTGTGTTGTTTTGGGTGGTGGGGTGGGGGGATCTTGGTATGCCAAGTGACTGCTTAATACTGAATCTAAAGTTTATACATTTTACCACTTGTTGCAATTTGACCGACCGATTCACTTAATTTGATCTTTGGTATATGATGTTACTTTATTTGTCTTGTTGTTTTACCCATTTATTATTTCTTCAATTACCTTTTCGGTTTTAATGGATTTTTTTGTCTGCAAAATTTCGAGACCTGTATGCTTATTCAGATGTTTTGAAGGCGGCTGCGGTGAAATCTGAAAGGGGCAGTTTTCACATATACTATTCAAAAAAAGTAGGGGATATTTGATTTTGAGAGCAAAATACTAAAATATGCAAATGACTACGAAAAAAGTCACTATAGAACCTAACAGAAGAAACATTTCCAGTTACATGTGACGCCCAAACGCACCAATAGCTACCGTGGGGAATGCAGGTGATACTTGGGATCGTCATGGGGGTCCAACCCAAGATTTGCACGAATCTGACTTTGTGTGTTACAGTCATCGTGGCATTGAATTCCAGGATGGAAACATCAGTTTAATTGTTTTAGTGACCAGAAAACAAATTTTGATATGCGTCGGCTTACCCAAAATGAAAGGTTACGTGCCCTTGGCATGCTACGTGCCCTGTCATAAGCAGGCTATGGTCCAGATACCGTGATACACAATCTGTACAAGACAGACCACGCTCAGGGCGACCAAGGCGACAACTCAAGCCCAGGATCATTTATCCGTACCTTGGCCTTGAGAAATCGTTTCACCACAGCCAATCAGATCAGCGCTCGTCTTCTAACAGACACTGGTGTGAGAGTGAGTGGCCAGACCATTCGGAATCGACTGCATTGGGGTCGCCTTCGCGCCCGACGTCCTCGCGTGATCCCTTGTTTGAGAGATCATCACATTCAGGCAAGACGTCGTTGGTGTAGGGATCGACAACACTGGGATAATCGACGCTGGAGCAATGTGATATTTTTCAGGTGAGCCGAGGTTTCACTGTTGATTTTTTTGACAGACGTAGGAGGGTGTGGCGTCGTCGAAACGAGCGCTTCCAAGACGTTAACGTCATCAGACATGATCGATTTGGGGGTGGTTCTGTTATGGTGTGGGGAGGCATCACTGTTGTGGGAAAAACGGCTTTACGTGTTGTTGTAGGGTGTGTTACAGGCCAGTACTACCGGGACAACATCTTGGCAGTCCAGGTTGTGCCGTTCGCAAGACGTCATGGCCGCCGTTTCATCTTCCAGGATGACAACGCAAGATGTCACAGGGTCAGGATCGTTACAGGTTACCTCCAACAACAGAACATCACCACATTACCTTGGCCAGCACTGAGTCCCGACCTCTCCCCCATCGAGCATGTCTGGGACATGCTTGGCAGACATGCTTGGACAGAGGTTACGTCAACGTCAACAACGTCCTGCCAATGTCCAAGAACTTGCTGCTGCGTTGCAATAGGAAAGGGACAATTGGACCAAAATTACCTCAGACGTCTCATTAGGAGTATGCCACGTCGGATCAATGCTTGTTTCGCAAACAGAGGAGGATTTACCCGTTACTGATTTTGTTGTGATGCTATGGTAACTTTGCTGTTTGACCCCGGGTATCATTTTACCCTTATAATGATCAGTCTGTCCCTTACTTTGTCTAACGATCATTTGGAATAAATCGATGAATGTGAACTTCATTTCATTTTGTCATTTGTTTCTTCGTCAGTTCATTAGGTGACTTTAATAACACTTAAAAATCAAATATCCCCTACTTTTTTTGAATAGTATATTTTTAATTCCCTCTGCTGGCAATACGAGAAGTTTCGATTAAATTTGATCATATTTCCATGCTTGTGGAACGTATTCCAATGTGTTCGAGCAGTTCCTCGATGACGATATCTTATATTCCTTCTCGGGGGTGAGATGTGATTAAAGTTACAACTAGATCCGCCTGAAAAGAATCCTAAACACGCTAAACACTTTGATGGACAAGTGCAGTGGATAAGAACCAATCCCCACCATGGCGGATTATCTAATATTGTATTTCAATTGAGTGTGACAGCGGGTGTGTGACATTAAATTTCCGTGCTGAAATATTAAACGGAAATCGGTTTACGCATAAATGTTAGTTTTGCTTTTGACATAACATTAGCCATATGTGTAGACCCAAAAAATATATAGACAGATGCCCACTTCCAAAATCAAATCGACATATCAAAGAAATCTAAACATCTTGAACCGACATATATTGACAGCCTTGACAGGGCTTGTATATTTTGCAGAAACACAAATCCTTTATAAAAGTCCGGACACTTTTATTGGTGTTTTCTTCGTGAACCATGGATGAGTACAGTGCAGAATGTCGTTTCATCTTTACATCCCAACAGTTAATTAATAACATGTATATTTCTGCCGCCTATTGTCGAAAGAAATGCTAGCAATGTGTTACCTTCACATTTTACAGTTAGAAATATTTGTGGAAATATATATGTATGCCTGGTAAAGGTGAACATCCTCGAAAACGAATCACGATCTGAAACCCCCAAAAGGATTTTTTTTTTTAAACTGCAACGAAAATTTATTTTAAAATTTACTTTCTTATTGCTATGGCTGGAATACAGGAATCTTTCTGGTTATTTAATAAAACTGTGTTTTTATTTTAGCACGTCATGATTTTATATAGACTGTAACGATAAAGTAGATTATTATTTCATTGTTACAGCAATAAAGTTTGTGTTGCCCGATCTTGCAAATGTAGCTATTTGTAATTGTTCTGACAAATCTTATAATGTAGGGCATGTAAACAGTATTTTTAAATGTTGTCGGCTCTTTATCTGAATGTTACAGAACGGGTAAATGGATTTAAATACAAAAAGAAGAATTGTGTAATGGTTGTATTACTCTATGACTTGTTACTTTTGCATTTATATAGCCTATTTGTCTAAATATTGTCCTTTAATTACATCTGAATGGAAATTTATGATGCATTATTTATCTTCCACCCCCATATAGTTCATATTTCCGAAACTAACGGCCATGCTCAATGCTCATGCTTAATTTAAACCGGGTTATTGGTGTGTTTATGGAATTATATCAATTACCGTTCATCCAGCAAACTTGTGGTTTCATAAAACAGGTGGCTTTTTAACCCACTCTCCCATAACCAGGAGGAGATACTATACCAACATCGTATGTCTGAGAAACAGTTAGATTGCGAAGATGGTGTTTCACATCTGCTGACAATACCGCATGATCCAGTGTCCATTTTGCATTTGGTTTTGCATGTTGTAGGTCTTCAATAAATACTATGTTGATTAAATTTGTACACGTGGCCCATCTAAACGTCCCTTTATGGGACAGCATACAATACATACAAAAGTATAAATATAAGTACAAAGATTATGCAAGAACACATATACAGATAATTACTTGGTTCTGAAATTATTTCCCTTTTTTTAAATTTACCATGGGATATCTATTTTTATTTTTTTATTATTTTTTTTTTGTTGCTATAGCCTACTAAATTCTGATCTCATAAAAGCTTTTTGTCCCCAAATATATACACAACCAATATTCATTTATCTTTATGCAAAATATAAAAATCTTAAGATATGGAATCAGTTTGCGTGGACTAGTCTGTTGTAGACAGTCATCAAGTCAATGGAATTTTAAGTCGGCGGTTAAAAATACAGAATATCGCCATGACCTGTCAAATTTAACACATCAAATTGCTCGAAAAAACTGAACGTGGCCTAATGACTTACAGAAGCCCCAAAAATTTACTGAGAGCTGAAAACTCTAGACTGATAGAAACGAAGGAGTGCAACGTCAGCAGAGCTTTATAATAGAGTCTCTATTATTGGCTACCGTTGGCCCGCAGTAACAGAACTAATTCCACTTCTCAACTCAAGAGAGTAGAGCTTGTAAGCTCTATACATGCTGACTCTAAAGTAAAGGAATAGACACCCAGCATGATATAAGTTTGTATGGTTGAAAGAAACGGGTAAAAAGAAAGAAAGGAGAAAGGGGAAGACTGTACAGTTTGTACAATAAATCTGACTTAACAACAATATGTTACAACCTTTTAGCCTTGCTCGGCAAGGATTGGGAGGTTGCTGTCTTTCTGTTGTGATATATATATTGGCCTATTTTCCAGTTACCCACACTGCCACAATTCAGCTGCCACCAGGTGAGAAAACTATTTTTTTATCCATTCAATTATACAGGAATTCCTGATTGTCTGCAAGTTCAGTGCTTATTTATATTTAATTTTATTTCATGTTTCAAAAATATGAAATAAAATAATGAACAGCAATATTTTGTAAAAAAATATTTGCTTCCATATGTGATGTCAAAATGACTTTTTTTTAGAATGGATTACTCCTTCAAAACACATTTTACATTGAAACTGAAAAACAACCAAAAGCTTTAATCCTAATTACTTCTGTGCAAAGCCAGGATCGGAAGAGGTGAATAATCTCCTAATTCAATAATTGATTTCTCAAATTTATTTTAGGGGGGGTGACACAATATATGCCCTTTTTTGCATAAAGGCCCCTCCACCCCCCCCCCACCCCCACCCGCATTTGCACATCTGACCTCATTAAACAAAGCAATTCCTAGTGATTATTGTCAATCTTTCTAAGAAGGTATGTAATGCAAGAAAGCATATGGATCTTTAAATTTGTTTCAATAGATATTGCATGCTGGTTTTATCATTTAGCATTCTTGTAGCTACATTTTTAATCCAACTCTATAATTTGTAAAAAAAGATGTGACCGGAAGTTACAAAACTATTAGCTGAAAAAGGGTGTGCCCAAAATGATTGAGTGTCCTAGTTTCAGAAAAAATATGAAGAAGAAAAATGCTAGTTATTGAGTGAATGGGGGAAGGGTTCTTCTTGCTCTCACCCACACAGCACAGTTGTAAATAAAATATTTTATATACATCATGTGATTTGTTTATAATGTATTCATGTGATGTTACAAGTAGTACCAGACTGGTATTCAAATTATAATAGCATAGATTAGGTATTTTACTACTACTTTGAAGATGGATAAAACACACGTATTTTAGATTGTATCTCCAAAACTAGTGATAAAAATGAGTACTTGTGGTGTTAATGATATAGAATCTTTCATAAAACTACCATTCCAGTTAAGAAACCATGTCAAGAAGTTATTAAGTTTCTTAAGATTATAAGTTACCATTAGAGGTCAGAAGTCAAATTGTTGTAGTAAATTGATCGCTTTTTCAGAGCAAAGGTTACTATGCTATATTGCCATTGCGAGAAGGGTCAGTGAAAAACATAAAGGTCATTTCTATAGAAATAATCTATTTATTTTTTAAAAGAAGCTTGAAACCCAATATCTGTATGTTTCTTTTATAGCCTTCTGCTGTTTTACTATCAGAAAGAACTGTGAGAAACTTGTATATTTGTACTTGAGAAAGACCATTCATCATATTTCCATCATGTGGGGGTAAAAGTTAATGAGATTTCCATTCCTCTAATGTTTTTAGAATGAACTCTTTTCTTTCTAATGACCAATAGATCACAATTGTTCACAAACTTCATGTCTACTAAAAACATATTGTAAAGTTTTCTAAAGAGAGAAATTTAATACCTTCAAATTAAAGCATTATGATCTATTACACAACTGGTGAAATTATTAGATACTATTAAACGAATTTCAACTAATATGTATGGAGAGAGGGAAAGAGAGAAATGGGGTTTAACGTTCACCTGACACAGACTAGGTCATTTTATTTCAATAATTCGCTTGCGTGGGACCTAGTCTGTCGACTGAAGAGGAAACCGGATGACCCAGAAAAACCCTACAAGGTTGGACAGGCGACCCTACTCCTTGTCACGTACAACTGGGATTCTAAACCACGCAAGTTGACTCAATGACAGACTTAATGATACAGCACGCACATGCTAACCATTCAGAAAGGCTAAGGAGAAATACTTTCTCATTCTTTTCATTAATTTAAAGCAGAGTAATTTTGGTCCCTTTGGATCTCTTACAACTACAGTATTGTGAAGGTTGGTGTTCTAATAGGAATATCTGTCCAAAAATGGTTCAATTCCATTAAGTATTTATAGAGATATGATGTAAGTCAAATAAGTGTTGAGTAAAATCATTTGTTGGCCCTGTATTATATCCAATTGAATCTAAGTTTAACATCAATCTTTCCTTGCTAAGGAATGTACCATTTGTACAACTGTAGGTTTTAACCTTAAGATCTAATCATAATCATTCCTATGACCAATCCTCGTTAATTTCAAAGCTTTGCTAAGGAAACTATATAGGTTATCTCTTTTCACAATGTTAACAAATTTTTCTTCAGTGCTGTTGCTATGTTGTGAAATATAATATATTTGGAAAGCATCAAGGACTTGATTTTTACTGTTCATTCTAATCTTTGAAAAAGGTCAGGCACCTAATAAAGACAAAAAACAATCAACAAATAGTATCCATATATACTAATAGGCCAATCTACTTTGAAAAAACTGGATTACCAATCAAGGTGTAATTGAACAAAATTTGAAGCTTCTTAGCTTACCCTCTTCTTCTGTTAATTTCTCTGTTGATGTGTGTATTTCTCAAATCATTAAGATGTTGGGACTAAGTAATGAATATATATGAAATAAACCAATCAGAATTGAGTTTTGACTTTATGTGTGGTTCACTGGTCGAGAGCAAATCATTAAGTAATAACACAGACACTTTCCCACCCAAGCATTACTATAAAATCGTCAAGCAAGTCAAATATTTCATCTAGTATTAAAAATGAAGGCCTACTATAGGCACATTGCCTGTACATTACATGTATTTGAAATAATGGTAGGCCAACATCAAAAGATGACATCACATCTGTATTTAAAGTTCCTTAAGGCAGTATAAACAGTTTTAAACACAATTCTATAGAATAATTTTAATTTAAGCAGCTAGAATTTTACCAGACTATCTGTAAAACAATTGGTATAAGTGTTAACACATGTGTAGGTTATGTATGGTGGCTTTGTATCCACTTAGGAATGTCAAATGGTTAGTTCTTTACATAATTTTTTATAAACAACTTCCAAAGGACTTCCAATCAACAGAAACATGGTTAATTTTGGTTAGATTTTATAAGTTCAGTTTCCAATTCAAAATTCCTCAACTATAAGTAGTGTTAGGTGTCATGTATGAGGCAGGATATATATATTATAATCAATCTAGAACACCTAATACATATCTTCATATAGATTAAACCAATCAATTTGATTTTAGGTGCACTTGTAAATCCAGTTGCATCTTCCTTAATACTTCAATATAATTAAAATATCTTTGTTTCATCTTTATGGTTCTGATTTTCTTTTATCACTTTCATAACAATTCTATGGAGCAAGGGATCAAATCTTAGTCATGTTTCACATGTAAAATAGACCCCCCTTTACTTACTGTATAATATAACTATTCACTATTGACATACCTAATCATTTTCTCCTAAAGATGATCCTATTAGTAATTTTGGTTTGCTTGACAAAATCAGTAACAGAGTTACAGCTCCAGTTGATCTTTGTAGTTTGTATAATGCAGTGGTTTCTCTCTGTGAGTTGGGGATCACGGTGGCGTGATTTCCCCTTGTCAGTGATACAAGGAGAGCCTGACAAGGACAGCTGCCTAGTCGTTCGGATGGTACGAAAAACCAAGGTCCTGTGTACGTATTGGAGTGCATGGGAAAGATCCCTTGGCAGTTGGAATTCGATATAAGAGTAGGCCATAGTTAAGTTGCTGCCCGGGCAAAATTTCCCTCATAGCACACTGTATGGCATATGCCCGTCTTCCATTAGCCCAGGTTAGGTGCATAATAGTAGGACGTTAAATCCCATTTCATTCATTCATTCTCCGTGAGTTAGTTAGTAATAGGTTGCAGTTCTTAATTCATTTGGTATGATTATTCTTTTATAATGTGGATGGCACCTATTTTTTGGGTGCATGCCCGACCCCCAGAGGCAATGCCATACCCATTTTCCAAACTTTTTTGAACAGTCAAAACATGCTGTTTTTTTTATGTATTTCCTTGAAACTTTTCCTGGTAGATGATTTTAACCTAAGATAAACAGCAATTGATTTTGTAGCATACCCCAACTTCTAGGAGTGTGTGCCATGGCCACATTGAGGATACATTTTGATTCTAAGCCTTGTAAGGGTCAGGGTTTCTCACATAATGGTTCACTAAGAATGGCACAAATTTATTTTCATGATTGCATGATCCCCAGTCGACATTGTCACACCCACTTACATAGTAAATTTTTAATTTTGTATATACTGTAATATACATACTGCAGTTCCGGTTCCTTCCTGTAGACAAACTCTTAGACTGCCACCACAGTTGGAAATTTGTCAGTGTGAATTAGGCAGGAATTAGAAGGGCTGTAATTTGGAGTAAAGGTTTAGTTGACTATACCCCTCCCCCTCTTAGGGTGGCACTTGTATCTTTTGGTATGTACAACAATGCTGCTAGGGGTGTATGTTTTTCATACTACATGTACATCACAAACATTTATAAGCCAGATGCTTGTCCAAATATTTTACTGAGTGGCTGATCTTATTACAATGCATATAGACTGCATTTCTTTTGTAAATGGCTGTTTTACCAAACCCACTTTGTTTATTTTAATTGTGTGTAAACTGAGAACACAAGGTAGCTACCAGAAATAATATTATACATCAACTCTTAAGTGACATTGTACTGTAACAGGCATAGACGGGTGGCTGGAAAGCCCTGTTGGCTCCGGGGCTTGTTCTACGAGAGGCCCTTACTCAAAAGAGACTATTATTCACTCACGATGTGAGGAATTTATTGAAAAAATGGAATTAAGAGGCATATAATTTGTGACATTTAAGATGTGGACTTGATTGTGAATAATTTAATTTGTAAGGAGTGTGAAATGCTAAAAATATCAGACTGTGTATATCTCTGTCATCTCTGTCTGAGAATGTAAGATAATTTTGTAATGTGATCTTTTGAAATATCAAATTTTTGAAAAAACAAGACATGCATTTTAGAAAATAAAATTGACATGTATTAAGTAAAACAGTAGACCTAGACAACAATAAGTTTTTTGAGGTAGTGGCTGATGCAGGATATTTCATCCTCAAAAGACTCAAATTTACATAATAAATGAATCTGCCACTGAAAATAGGACACCTGAATTTTCATTCTATTTAAACATAATATACATTTCTGAACCAGCATGGTACTCCCAGTGTGAGATATGGGAGTACACTGACACGAAAATATATGTAGATCAGGCTAACGCCTGGCAGAGTAGATAAAATCTGAGGTATTGCAGTTTACATATATTTACATTTATAGGCTACATATATCTAAATAACTAATACTGATGGAAAGAGAAAATAGGTAAACAAAATATATATCATATTTAACCCTTTGACCATGGAATCTTAGGACTTTCCATGCCCTATATGCAAGGTTACTCTGACAGTTGTTGCATATGTGTCTGGTGTGAAGTGTCTTGGCATGCTCAAGCGAATAGAAACTGGTTGCTAATATTGTAGGCAGTACAGCTTTGCTTTCTGGATTATCTTCGGTATTCCCTTGGGGGAAGTGAACTGTGAAGGTCATCGACCACCTAGATGCAAAGGGTTAAACCGATGATAATTAAAGCAAAAAGCCATAGGTTAATAAGCCAGGAAAAAATATGATGAAAAAATAAATAATTGCCAACTGTACAAGCCAAGTGCCTTTTATATAAAAAAAAAGGTGTGTGTAGTATTAATGTCCTTTGGGGTGGTGGGGGTCATGAGATAAATTTTTTCTTAGGAACATGAAATTGAATGTAAAAAAATATCGTGAAAACACAGACTGAGATTTTACATAAAACGTGCTAAATACATATAAAGTAGGGCCAACCTATTGGCTGCACAATTATAACCGGAAACATTAAAGAAGCTGGGTAGAAAAACAAGAGCCGACCACAACTGTGTTAAACATTAATAATGGGTTTTTGTGTCCCTCAAGATCAAGTTCCTCATTCAAAATCGTTCCTCATTCAAAATCGATGGTTAACAAGCCACTTCAGTGGACCTTCTGGTTATAAATATTAAGCCCCCCCTGTTCACCCCTTTATTTGTATAATGTGTTTTCATATAATATTGAACCAATTAACCTGTCATCTAAATATTGTAACCAGGATAGTCCATTCTTTTTAATTTATTGAGGGAGGTCTTGCTTCCCTCCCCCAGTTGTCATATAGGTTAAAAACTATATATTGACAATTAAATGATAAATTCCCTGAAGGCAGAAACTTCAGATATATTTTTATAAAAACCATATGTAGCACCATCTGTGAATGAAATTGAATTAAATTAAAATAGACATACTTGTATCCAGGCTAGCATGAAGAAAGAAGGCCTATTAAACATGTGACATTGTAATGGTTACAATCAGTTTTTCTGCAAGTCTGCATATTTTTCAATTTTTCGCTTTTGACCCATTTTTGAAGGCCTGTTTTACTATGTATACTGGGACTCCTGATTCAACAGCTGTTCTTTCTATTTTGGCCACTTTTCAACATTTCCCTTTCACAAACTCACAATAATATAGATGGATGGAATCTCTTCATAGTTTTGTAAAGAAATGGTCTACTGCCTGTAAAATACATCTCACGCTGAGCTTGGGCAGATGAGAAAAAAGAAATATTTTTGAACCATTTCAGTGCATTATCTGGCTGGGTTGAATGACCTGACCTATTTGTGCTATGCCGGGTTGTTAAGGCAATAATTAGTCGTTGGGCGGATTAAAATGGTCTTATTTATTGATAAAGAATTGGTATCCTGGTGTGATAGGATTCAAAGTTTTTCCACAACTTTGAAATTATTTTTCTGTGTAGACAGAAATTAATGATATTCAGCATCCTCCCATGATTTGACTGGCATTATTGCAACAAAAAAAAAACAAAGTTTGAAACTATTTTATGTGAGAAAGGTTTGCCTTTGGAAGATGATAGCTTGCAGTCTTGATATTCTCGTTGATTATTGTAAGCTGGAATTTAAATGTAAGACATGATTTAAATTGTTTTTGAAAGGGATTTAATTCATTATGGGAGTATAAATGAATGCAATGTTAATCCAAACTTAATATTTGACAGTAGGATCTAAGGCAGTATGATGACCCAATGTTAAATGACCAAAAGGATATAATTCCATGCTCAGAAGCCATAAACATATATCATTTTTTTATTTCATTTATCATAATTGTGCGTCATGAATGGAATGTGAAATCCAAATGGTACACAAAATTATTTGGTGAAATTAATGGGGTCTTTTTTCCCTTTAAATCAGATAATGACATAATTTATAATGTTACATGGGAAACCACTCATTACATTATACATTGCCATGTTACAGAACAGATATATATTGTATTATACTGAAAATAATATGAATACCGATAGTTATGGTTAATGCATTAATTTCTCAACCAGACTAGGTTCATGATTTACAGAATATAAGTAAAATTCTCCCTGACATTTACAGTAAATAGTATTGCAGGAACATGTAATTACAACACTGATCACCAAGAAAAACTATTTCCTAGGTTTAAGTTCCAAATTTAATGTTCTTCTCATTTTCAAAAGAAAGATAAATGGGGTTTAACATCCACTCAACACAAACTAGGTCATTTTTGGACTAACATATGTTTTTAATTTTATTTCAATAATTTGCTTGCACAGAGTGTCCGGAGGAAACCCACAAGGTTGAGAAGATGCCCCTAGAGGTGACCGGCCAGCTAGAGGTCGAAGGGCGGCACTCTAGACCACTAGGCCATCCAAACCCCCCCTTCTCATTTTCAAGATGCATGAATTTCCAAATAGATGGTAACATAAGTAATTAAATAGATTATACAAAAAATGAAATAGATTATTAAACTTTATAATTAAATAGATTATACAAGAAATTAAATAGACTGTAATAAGTTATTAATTGATTATACAAAAAAAAAATCTTGAAATTATTCACATACATGTGGTTGGAAAATGTATGATTATAATTTTTATTGGTCCACACACTACTTTATTAGCCTCATGATTTTTATATGCCCACATTGAAATGTGGTCGGATATTGTTGTCGCCCCCGGCCGGCCGGCGTAGAGGATAAAGTTGATATCCGATTGACTTAAATTGATACACAGTGTTTAAGGTCCTGAGACGAAGAAGCCTATTGATTTTCATCAATTTCCGATAAGTTCGGGCCCTTGTGGGCGCTCTACAGACTAAAGTTATCATCCGATTGACTTTAGTATGATACAGAGTTAAGGTCTTGAGACGAACAAGTATATTGATTTTCAATGAATTTTAATAACTTGAACAGCTAAATCCATGATATTAAATGTTTTGTATACGAAATGTTGGCATGGAAGAGAACTTTATCAAAGCCAAACAAATTCTAATGATTTTCTAATAATTACTTAATAAGTTGTTACTCTTAATCCCATTAGCCCAGGTTAGGTACATAATAGTAGGACGTTAAACAGTTAAACCCCATTTCATTTCTGTTACTCTTAATTTTAGTGTATTATAAATGTCTCATTACCGAAAAAAGTAAAAATATATGCGACAACTCTTGTTGACTGCCCAGACGATTTAGCTGCTGTAGGCATATGTTTCGTTGCCTGGCAACCTATCTTTTGAATTTGTCACACATTTTAAACATATCAGAAGTATGCTAGTTTGTAGAAATAGGACATCAAGTATTTAAAATTTTAAAATGTATGATTGAAATTTCATGTTTTAAGAGGCGGCACATGTATATTGATGATTATATTTCAAGTTGGCTGTTGATTTATGACAAGAGGGTGGAGGTGAAAAAACAACTTGATGATAAAACCAGATTTTTTCTCTCTTACACACATTTGTATAAGAAGATTGAAAGTACAGAGAGAAATTGACATAAAATAATCTCTAGCCAGATGTTTTATATCTTTTTAGGTAGTTTTGAAGAATGTTTTTTACAACATTCATTAATGTGTCCTTTTTGTAGTACAACAATTAAGGACTATTATTGAAGTGTTAAGTTCAAATTCACTAGAATTTGTTTTTGAGTTGATGGTCATCTCTGGTGATTGTGAGTGTTTTTCAAAATCATTTTCCAAGCTTTGGCCCTTGAATGGTATGCTTATATAAATGTACAATCTGGCTTGGTTTCCAGAGTACACCTCTCGTTCAGCTTCTTGTGCTACTATGATTTTACCTTGTACTATCCAATCAGTACTTATAGCTTGATATTATAAACTGCTGGGATTATGAGGATGGTTGGGATGGCCAAATTATCTATTGTGGGTTTATCCAGAGTGCCTTCTCAATTTTCCTTCTACAAGATTTAAACCACTTGCTTGCAACTGGACTTTTAATTAGCTCTATTAACAATGATATGGGATTATTCAGCATCAAACCAGTGGAACTCTGTAGATAATGCTTATGTCCTTTGATAGATAAATGGCTCTTCATTAACCAAATATTTTTGGTATAGGATAGACGAGTATATTTGGTCCATCATCTAATGTGTATTTTTTACCTGTTCTCTCTAGTTTGGTCCAACAAATATTATCAGAATTATTCATATTACATATCGTCGGCCTTCTGGCGAACTGACGAATCTGATGTATATTTAAGTATTGAGAATTACGTATTGAGAAATTTATACTTTGTTGTTATCTCTGTGGTCATAAATTAATAATATTTATTTAAATGACGTCTAGTGTCCTGATGTATATGTCTGAAATAATACATCATAAATAAATATTGTATTGAATGGCCACAAAGATAACAACAAAGTGTAAATTTCTTAATACGTAATTCTCTATACTTAAATATATATCAGATTCGTCGGTTCGCGAGAAGGCCCACGATATATGATCTCCTCTTTTAGCCCTAAAAATTTAGATATTGTATGAATAATGACCGAGGTCGAAAATGAAACCCACAGAGATCCCGTTTGTTTCCATTGATGCTATCTATGTAAGGTTTACTATTGATACACAAGAGGGTAGAACACACTGACATGAATGTAGGTGTACTATATAATATATACAGTCGTTTAGTGTTTAGCTTTAACCATTGTTCCTTCCAGTTTTAAACCTGTAAATGGTACCAGAAAACAATTCATTGTACACTTAACAATGTCAATAGTTAGTAATAACAGACAAACACCTCCAACCCTGGGGATTTACCAAGCAACAGTCGCCATATGGTAACCATTCATAGTAGGACCAAGTTTTATCACCACAACAAAGCTTCATACAACATGTATTATATCTGGTTTTAATAAAAAAAACATATATAAATATAGGTCAGAACCTGCACAGCTTATCAATTGTATTCACATTAACTACGCACCTCAGTGTTAAAATTAATATACCATTCTGATTAGAATCTGTGAACATTTTAGCCTAGTTTTAAGGAATGTTTAATATACATGTTGGAATTTAGAAAAGGGAAATAAGGGTGAAAGCTCAATGAATCATACATTCTTTTAACACACTGTAAGAGTAAACACTTGTTAACATGGGTTCCTCCCGTTTTCTTTGTACTACATCAATTATAAATATTAATACACAAATGAAGTTAAATGTTTCATTTGGTACAGAAAAAAAATTAATTGTGTCATTTTGAGACTAGCATTTAAGGCAAGGATGTTCAGCCACAGAGCTTACTGGCAATAGAGTTAAAGACTACAGTGGTTCCATATTCCTGAAGCAATGGCACTAGAAATCCCTCTCTGTCTATTGCTGGGTTAGCTTCTGATACTTGCACTTTTGAGCGAGTGTGTCTATTCTTCCCGTTCAATCAAAATAATCCTAAAGACAGCAATATGTCAGCCTTCATTTCATCGGGGTCTTCCCTAAAACTTTGGACAGTGATTTAAAGTATTTTTAAAAAAACTACGAAAGTGTTGTTCGTCGCAAAACAGTATTGTTTACATTATATCCGTGCTGATCGATAGCCTCGTTTGTCACACAATTAGTTTTTCTGCAATATTCTGCTATGCACTGGGTAATTGGGCATAATAAAATCGTGAGTCATGACATAATGTTATGTAAACATATTTAGTCCAATGAGGAGCTCTGTTATGCAGTTAGCGATTGGTTGTTAATTGGACTATTGACCAGTCATAATTTAGAACAAGAATTTGTTTTCTTTACAGCAGTGATAAGTGGGATTAGCTCTATAATCACACGAAACACCGCAAGGAGTATGCAGTGGTTCAGGCATCAGAGGTTACATGTACAAGGAAAGGTCCAAATGTTATACCTTTTAATTGCTGTCTTTAATGTGTGTCATCATAGGGCCATTTTCCTCCATCTTTTAAATAGTATTGTAGACATACATGTATTTTTAAATTGGCAGAGAAAATGAAGGTATATGGGTGCACCCCACCACTCCCCAACTTCAATCAAATCCCTTAACCTATGTTAGCAGTACAAACTTCCTCAGTCGAAAATCAAACATTATTCATCAAACATTGGGCATTATAATATTGATTCACTGTAGTCCTATACAGAGTAATACTGTAAGCATTAGCAGCACCACAGGGAGAACTATGAGGATTGATAACACCAAAAAACCCTGCTTATCAATATCACACTATCTAGGAAAACCATTTGAAATCGCTGTGGGTGGAATTAGTTTTTGTTGGATTTTTTGTCTCCTGCCTTTCCACGCATTAATAATGTAAAGCAAAAAAAACAACCCAAATTATGTTTGAAGTCTGAACCCACTGTGAACCTTCATAGCCTGAAGAGATCCAATTTTAAGCATCTCTAACTATTCTCTAGCATTCTAAGTATCAATAAGGTTTTGGGGACCTTTGATCATGCATTGTCCTCCCCACTGATCATAAGAATATAATCATATATTTTTGTAAGAATAATATAATCATATATTTTTGTAAGAATAATATGATCATATATTTTTATAAGAATATTATGATCATATATTTTTGTAAGAATAATATGATCATATATTTTTGTAAGAATAATATGATCATATATTTCTGTAAATGTCTGTAAGAATATATGAACATATTTCTGTAAGAATTTATGATCATATTTCTGTAAGAATTTATGATCATATTTCTGTAAGAATATATGATCATATTTCTTTCTAATGTTTCAACAGCTGTCTATGATGAAATATCCATTGGCTCTTATATGTGTACATTTACTATCATAAGTATCACTGTAGTTCATATCTGAAGTATGAAATAACAATTTCTATCTATAAATTTTTGTAATTAGTTCAGTATGCTTGTACTTTAAAAAAAAGGAGAAAAATGTGAGATATGTTATATTATGTAAAGTCAGCTAGTGATAACTGTGGGCAAATGTATATTAATGAGTATCAAAGCTATGTGTACTCTACTTAATTAAGAAAGACAAAATTCTCAAGTGTGTATTATTTTTGCTGATATGCCAAATTTTTGAGATGAAAAGAGAAATTTGATGCTTTCCATTTCATTGCTTGGTTAATTGTATATGTCTCTGGGAAATTTACATGAAACATACATTATTGGACACAGTAGAGATATCATTATAATTTCTCTCATGATTGTTTGTTTTAAATGTATGTCTCTGTTAATTCACAGTAATACCCTTTACATTACAATTGTTGATATATTGCAATCGTTGTGTACTTTTGAGATATTGCAATTGTATTAAAATTTTGTATTTTATTAAAGTTATAAGCAATTTTTAATTTGAAGCTTTGATAATTTTGAGATAATGAATATTTTGTGATATATCCAGTGGACTTATTTATTTATTTAATACAGCAAATAAAATAACTAGGTTATTGGTGGCATTGTAAATATTTAGCCTTCACTCAAGGGCATGGATTTGTCTGAACCTTTTGGGGGGACGGACGGACCCTAGAACCTTTCATTACCAAACCAAAATAATAATTACGAACAGTTTACCAGTGTTATTTCGATGAAAGCTGTAACTAGGGGTAATATGATGATGATATGGAAAAATTGACTACCTACAATTATGAGGAAGATATTGTGAAAATCAATGACTGTTGCTAGACCAACGGCAGTGGTTAGATAGCTTTCAGAACGGGACATTCATGTGGATATAAACCTGAAAATCTGTCCTGGAAATCAAATCATGGGGGGGGGGGGGGGCAGAGACATATTCGTCCCCCCTTCCGATTCTAAGGGGGGGACCTACCCCCCCCCATCCTCTCCTAAATCCACGCCCATGCCTCCAGTACACATTTAGTCTGTTTATCAGTAAGAGAGTCTCCAGAAATACACATTTTACATTTTTGATTTCCAAATGACAGGGGATCTTATATGCAGCCAATAGTATACTGGTGACATCATTGACGAGAGGGGGATCATGTGGGTAAGGCACTGGCTCGTTAGACTGGGGGGGTCGAGGGTTCCATCCCAGCATTGGCGGAGAAAGTTTATTTCGATTTTCTGGCGTGGTTTCCCCCAGTCGTTCAGATGGGACGAAAAACCAAGGTCCCGTGTACACATTGGTGTGCACGTAAAAGATCCCTTGGCAGTTGGAGTTCGATATAAGAGTAGGCCGTAGCGCCGCTGTCTGGGAAAAATTTCCCTCATAGCACACTGTATGGCGTATGCCTGTCTTCCATTAGCCCAGGTTAGGTGCATAACAGTAGGTAGAACGTTAAACCCCATTTGATTTCATGGACGAGAATAAACCAAAATATCCTATCTTATATTAATCTGAATCATTCAGACCATTTCCCTGCCATGTATTTGAGTGTTAACTCTGTTTTGAGTTTTCTCTGAAGAAGTCAAAACCATTTTTACATGTCAATTTTGTTTTGTTTCAGGTGGTGTAAATATATTAGATGCTGTTAGAATAGATGAATCGATAGGAGTGACGCGTGTAGAAGGTATTTGTTATGATCGACCAAGATTTGATGGAGGACCAAGAGATGAATCTAATCCAGATACTGCCTGGAGGATAGATGAAAATACAGATATCAGTATAGGATTACCTGATGCTTTTCAAAGTATGAAATCTTATATTAATATTACAAAATATATAGGAAAGAATATTCTAGTACTGTCCCGTCCAAAATCATGTTCTTGATATCATATTTTCATGTCCTATAATGTATTTAATCCTTGTATTGCAATGTCAGGTTTCTGTTAACCACTGACATTTAACTCTGTCAATATTCCAATTTTCACAGATGATTAACCCTATCGAGATTCTGTTATTCACTGATAATTAACTCTGGCAAGATTCTCTTACCCATCAGACAGTTAACTCTGTCAGAATTTTGTTAACCACTGACAGTTAACCCTGTCACTATTCTATTACCAATGGACAGTTAACCCTATCAAAATTCTGTTAACCACTGACAGATAACCCTCTCAGGATTCTGATATTCACAGTTAATTAACTTTGTCAGATTCTGTTAATGATTGGTAGTTAACCCTGTTAGGTTTCTGTTTTTAACCATTGATAGTAGGCTATCAGTGGTTTATAATCAGTTAATCTGTTAAAGATTTTATCATAAACATATAATTAACCGTTCTTACAACCCTGTGAAAACTCTGTAATCCACTGACAATAAAGCCATGTGTGGAATCCATTTTCCACAGTCAATTCTATCCTGTCAGGATTGAGTTCCAATGCATACAAATAACACTGTCAGGATAGAGTTTCATACGAGATTTCCAGTACATATATATCTATTGACTGCTGAACATTAAACTAAATATTGGTTTTATCACTAAATGTAAAATTTCTAACAATGGTAGAATTTAATCGCATAATTATTAGTGCATACAATTTTACCAAATAGGCACTTTTAATTTTCCCCCAGTTTATATATAGAAGTTGTATTCCTGTAAGCTGTGAATTCGCCTTCTGTTGTCCATAAATACAGGGTAAAACAAATACAGTGTTAGGTTGATCTTGATGAAATATAAACCCAGCTGTTCTGAACGATTATATACTTCTGTAACAGATATACTGTATGTTAAACAAATCTTCAAGGCTGATGTTTCACCAAACACTACGTGGGAAACCTGAATAAAAATGATTCTATTTCCAGTACCTGAAAACTGAATGTAGAATTAATCATTTTGATAACTTGCAGTGTTATTGATTCAATGCCAGCCTACTAGATGATTTAAGATCAAATTCAATTAAATCATGAAGACGTTTGTTCTTGCACATTTTCCTTTTTAGTTTTGCATATATATTTATGTATGTCAGAATGGAGTAAAGGGGAGATTCTTTTACCTGGACATATTTTTTTTATTAATTCTGACATACATAAAATCATATAAGTTAGCTGGCTGCCCTCTATAGACGTCTCTCGAAATTACCTACTTAATTCCCATTTTTCTCTTTCAATATATATTATTAATATCTGAAAAAAAATGAAATGAAATGGGGTTTAACATCCTACTTTGTTCGGAGCAGAAAAGTGGGACGTTAAACCCCATTTCATTTCATTTTTTTTCAGATATTAATATGGTATATTGAAAGAGAAAAAAGGGAGTTAAGTTGGTAATTTCGGGACTGACATATTCAATTCAATAATTTGCTTGTGCATAGGGTTAAGTAGCCATAAGAGGCAACCAGAGAACCCACTAAGTTAAGCAAATAACCCTAGTCCTTGTCCACACCACTTGACTAAATGACAGACCTTATGACCACCTAATCCCCCATATTTATCATTGAGGTTTGTGATGTAAAATGTGACTGTAAATGTAAAACCTGGTAAGCTGAATATGGATGCATTCTAAATTTGAATTTATTGTCATATTTTTCTATATATTGCAAAAAATGTCTTATTATGTTTCAGGGGGATTTCCAACTGATTTTTCTATTCTTGCTACAATCCGACCAGATGAGGGAGTGAAAGGAAAACTATTTTCAATTTTAAAAGATTTAACAGGAGATGAAATTATGTCTGTCAGTGTTGGTAAAAAACCTAAATTTAGTTATGCAGGTGGTGATATAAATCCAGGCAGATCTTCACCAGTTTTACCAATAGGATTAAATGATGGACAGTAAGTATCGAAAAATATGCCTTACATTTTGGTTATTTTGACCACAAACTTGGAAACTTAGAGTCCGAAATGCTGCAAAACCGGCCAGACATTGTATCTTATATACCTGAAATGTCGTTTTGCGGCTTGGGGCGTGTCAAGCTCCAATTACGTTGACGTCATAATTAGTATGACGTCCTGTAAATCCAGGGAGGGACGTGCAACACCCCATGTATAGTCAGTGTTCAAAGGGTTAAATAGTGGTATGGATATAATATGACCGTTAATTTTGGTAAGGTTATCATATAACATATATATTTCGTATTTCTTCTAAACAAATCTGTCGGTTCTTACATATAACTATACATGAAATAATATTATCTCCTGGTTTTGGAATGGAATGGGCTTCAATATCTTGTCAGCGCAAAATGTCTTTCATTTTAAGATAAATATATGGTAATTTTTATGTGTATCCTTACGGTACAATGCAAGGTGTCAAAATTTTGTCTGGACAGCAAATCATCTTGGATTTCGAGTTGTCAAGAGTCTTTTGTGTACACACCTGCCAGAACAAGGGTGGTCCTAGGTTTTTTGTACCATCCAAACAACTACTGTCTGAGCAATGTTTCATAAATCATTATATTTTTTTATGTATTTGGGAACGATTTTTAAAAAAAAGCATGTATTGTTTATTTCTTTTCCAGGTGGCACCGAATAGCTTTAAGCGTTAAAGGTAAAAAGGTATCTTTAGTGCATAATTGTGAAGAGAAATTTTCCTATACCTTAAACAGTTCCACATCTGCCAGAATGCCAAAAAGTGGCATCATGTTCCTTGGAAGCAGTGATTTTGATGAATTTTCATTCACTGTAAGTTATATAGTGTATTGTTAAATTGTAATTTAAAATAGATCGTAACTACATGCCAACATTTAGATATTCTTGGGATTATTCAGATTGGTTCAAATCAAGATTGATTAACCACATAGAGGTTTAGCAGGACCAATTGGAATTTTGGGCTTTTTATACGCCCACATTTTCATGTGGACGTATTATGTCGTCGCCCCTGTCCGTCCGTCCGTCCGGACGTCCGTCCGGACGTCCGTCCGGACGTCCGTCCGTCCACAATTGTTTGTGGACTCTCTACAGGTCACAATTCTTGTCTGATTTTGACGAAACTTAAAATATAGGTTTATCCCCAAAATATCTCGGCTGCTTTCGATATTGTCATGTATCGGATCAAAACTTCATGGATTATGGCCCCTGATTGTACGAAAAATCACGTTTCTAGCTTGTGGACCCTATAGAGGTCACAATTTTGAACCGATTTTGATGAAACTTTACATGCATGTTTATAACCCAAAAATCTTGGTTCCTTTCGATATTTGCACCTATCGGAACGTAAATTCCTGAATTATGGCCCCTGATTGTCCGAAAATTCACCTATTTTAGCTTGTGGTACCTCTGGAGGTTACAATTTTTATCCGATTTGAAAAACCGTTCGATTATATCACCGTTACACCCTAAGGAAGGTTGAGTTCAAATTTCGGAAAAATCGGACCAAAATTACCATACAAAATGGCCGCCGTTCGTACGCAAATACTGTTAAAAAATGGTATATCAAGGTTGTGGACCCTGTAGAGATCACAATTTTAATTCGATTTTGATGAAACTTGAAATGCATGGTTATAACCCAAAGATCTTGGTTCCTTTCGATATTTGCGCATATCAGATCGTAACTTCCTGAATTATGGCCCCTGATTATACGCAAAATTGTCTTGGTTTAGCTTGTGGTCCCTCTGGAGGTCACAATTATTATCTGATTTAAAAAATCGTTTGATTATATCACCGTTACACCCTAAGGAAGGTTGAGTTCGAATTTCGGACCAAAATTACCATACAAAATGGCCGCCGTTCGTACGCGAATACTGTTAAAAAATGGTATATCAAGGTTGTGGACCCTGTAGATATCACAATTTTAATTCGATTTTGATGAAACTTGAAATGAATGGTTATAACCCAAAGATCTTGGTTCCTTTCGATATTTGCACATATCGGATCGTAACTTCCTGAATTATGGCCCCTGATTATACGCAAAATCGTCTTAGTTTAGCTTGTGGTCCCTCTGGAGGACACAATTATTATCTGATTTAAAAAATCGTTTGATTATATCACCGTTACACCCTAAGGAAGGTTGAGTTCGAATTTCGTAAAAATTGGACCAAAATTGACATACAAAATGGCCGCCATTTGACACAAATACTGTTTAAAAATGGTATATCAAGGTTGTTGACCCTGTAGAGGTCACAATTTTAATTCGATTTTGATGAAACTTGAAATGCATGGTTATAACCCAAAGATCTTGGTTCCTTTCAATATTTGCGCATATCGGATCGTAACTTTCTGAATTATGGCCCCTGATTATACGCAAAATCGCCTTCGTTTAGTTTGTGGTCCCTCTGGAGGACACAATTATTATCTAATTTAAAAAATCGTTTAATTATATCATCGTTACGCCCTAAGGAAGGTTGAGTTCGAATTTCGGAAAAATTGGACCAATATTGCCATACAAAATGGCCGCCATTTGTATGCGAATACTGTTAAAAAATGGTATATCACGGTTGTGGACCCTGTAGAGGTCACAATTTTAATTGGATTTTGATGAAACGTGAAATGCATGGTTATAACCCAAAGATCTTGGTTCCTTTTGATATTGGTGCATAACGGATCATAACTTCCTGAATTATGGCCCCTGATTTTACGCAAAATCGTCTTTGTTTAGCGTGTGGTCCCTCTGGAGGTCACAATTATTATCCGATTTAAAAAATCGTTTGATTATATCATCGTTACACCCTAAGGAAGGTTGAGTTCGAATTTCGGAAAAATTGGACCAAAATTGCCATACAAAATGGCCGCCATTCGTATGCAAATACTGTTTAAAAAATGGTATATCAAGGTTGTGGACCCAGTATAGGTCACAATTTTGATTCAATTTTGATGAGAAACTTGAAATGCATGGTTATAACCCAAAGATCTTGGTTCCTTTCGTTACTTGCACATATCAGATCATAACTTCCTGAATTATGGCCCCTGATTGTCCGAAAAATTGCCTATGGTCCCTGTGGATGTCAAGATTATTATCCGATTTAAAAAAACGCTTGACTCTATCACCGTTACACCATACGGAAGGTTGAGTTTGAATTTCAGGGAAATCGGACCATAATTGCCAGACAACGCTAATAGTGCTAAAATATGGTATATCAAGGCTGTGGAATGTGGACCCAGTATAGGTCACAATTTTAATTCGATTTTGATGAAACTTGAAATGCATGTTTATAACCTAAAGATCTTGATTCTTTTCGATAATGCGCATTTCAAATTGTAATTTAAATGAATTATAGCCTTTGATTGTAGGAAAAATCACTTTCAGTTTTGCTTGTTCTCTAACTATCTCTCGAAAATGTGGGCGTATCCTGCCTGGCAGTGCCAGCTTACTATCTTTTTTTTTATATACCACGTTTATTTCACTTACTTATGCCGACAATAGAAAGATGTGTCTACATGTATGTACAATAGGTTGTAGACAGGATATTGGTGAATTATTTTTATGGATACCTGTTTAGTAAATTTACACTGTAATCTTAGACACATGCAAATTGAGGTCGAACATTTTGGCTAGAAATAGATATATAATATATTACTATCACAACGGTTTAGATAGCTGTTGGAAGGAATAAGATATAGCTGCAATCAAATTAAATTTGTATTGGTTACTTACACCAGTCAATATAAGTCAAACTCTGATTCTTAAATACAGAACAGGAAATCATAATTAGTCGATTTTGTTGGCTATTTACTCGATCTGTAAATACATTATTTGTCCTTTTTATACGCCCACATTGAAACATTACGTATACTAAACGTTTGCATGGAGTAGAACTTTATCAAAGCCAAACAAATTCTAATGATTTTCTGATAATTACGTAATGAGTTGTTACTCTTAATCAGATTTTAGTGTATTATTATAAATGTTTCATTAACGAAAAAAGTAAAAAATATGCGACAACTCCTGTTGACTGCCCAGTCCATTTAGCTGCTGTGGGCGTATTTTTCGTTTCCTGGCAACCTATCTTTCCATAAATTGTTGCTAAAGGCCTAAATTATGCTATTATTCCAGGGAGATGTACAAGATTTATATGTTTTACCAGATCCAGGAGCAGCTTTTGACCATTGTGAATATTATAACCCTTCTTGTGATATGGCATTCCCTTCATTTAACATGTCTGGTCATGGTGGAGGTTTTGGAGCAGGTGGTGGGTTTGAAATGGGAGGTGGAGCCGGTGGTGGTGGTGGATTTGAATTTGGAGGAGAAGGAGGTGGATTTGATATGGAAGGAGGATCACATGGAGGTGGTGGAGGAGGTGGATTTGGATTGGGAGGTGGTGGAGGAGGAGGAGCAGTAAGAGTAAGTTAAAATATTACAAATAAGTTCCAAAACTCATTTACATTCACCTTGCTGCATTTTGTTAGAACAAACTAAGATCTTTTCCATCAATATGAATGCAAACAAATTATTCTTTTGTTCAGTAAGCCATCCATTTTTTGAACAATGTATTTCCTTTTTTGGGACTCGATCATCAGAGAATGAGACCATATATCATAGAAATATAAGTGTATGATTGTAAAATGAAATCGGTTTTAGATTATGTTTTGAATACTAAAATACTTAAAGTTACGATTTCAAATTTTCAAGTTATTCTTTTAAAATGTATTAAAGCCCCAATACCACTCTTGTTGTAACTGAATAATATGTCCCAAACTTTATTCTAATCAACAAATTGTACTATTTTACAATATTTCAATTAATTGATGATACAAATTTGATTTTAACACACCTAATTGAAAAAATTCTACTGTATGATAGTAAAAAGACTTACGTAAACACTTTCAAATGTAACTTGGATTTAAACATATTTTCGAACCCTCTGGACAAGTAAATTAGGATGTAATGGATATTACACAACAGGTAGGACACTTAAACATCTCTTAGTTAAAATAAGGCTAATTTCATTTTTCTTGACCTGTCAAGCCAGCCAGAGTGGTATTGTCCAGCTTAAAATAAAGCCTTGAAATAGATGGTATCCCTAAACAGTCCTACCTTGTTAAAAAATAATCCTATTAAACCTATAATTCATTATTGCCAGCAGAGAAATTGGCAAAAATATCATTTTCAACTTAAAATTCCAACGTTTGCAGTTGGCTAATGCACAGAGGGCAATGGGAAAACAAGGGAGGTAATTAAGTTACTATGTCCTGTGTCACTGATTTTTGAGGGTTGGAAATAATGCCCATGGTTGTATAATAGTGAGTTTATAACCTATTGTGCAAAAGACATAGAAATAATTATGTTTGACTTTCTTAGAAAATATGAAATTCTCACAATAACATTTGTGGAAAACTTGTTTTAGTTAGTGATTGATTCATTCTTAAAATTCAGGTGACAAAGACAATTTTGGTAACAACTGTGTAAATGTATTTGTTTCACTGCAGTAACTGAATGTATTTATAAAATTCCCTAGAGATTTGGTACAACCATTACCAGTCATACATTCTCAGTAATTAAATCCCCCTTCAAACATTGGCTTATAAGATTCTCACTGCTTATATATGTTTTCAGAAATTTGTATTGAAACAAATGTCACTGATTTTGTATTCAATTTTTATCTTTAAACTAAAGTGTGTTTATTTTTTTGACAGGGTTTTGGTGAAGTAATATCAACAGATTTAGCCTACAGATTTGTAAGTACATTATGGACAGCTACTTTATCTTTTTTTTTGCCCATCGCAACAGAATAAACAGAAGTTATAAAAAAAATGCTATTTAGTGTCCTTAAAGCTGTTGATTCTTAACTGCACTTTTTCAGACAATATAGCAACTTTAACAGCTTACTCAACTGAAAATTAAACAAACAATATGAAAACATCAACAGTAGAGAACCTCCAAGATTGGATTTATTCAGATCAAAAGATTTTTTCCAAGTGGACGGTGAATGTTGGGAAATATTCAGGCCGTCATATCTTTGCAAAAACAAAATTGAATCATTTTTTGCTGATATTCCTTTTAGAGTTGCAGTTCCGTAATAATGTATTTGTAAATGATTCCGAATTGCTCAAGTGATGCATTGACCTTTCTTACCATAGTTAGTCTACCTCAGTTGCTTCTTTCTTAGTTTCCGTCTTCAATTGGCCCAGGTTAGGTGCTTAAGCGTAGGACGTTAAACCCCATTTCATTCATTCATTCATTCTTTCTTAGTTTAATAAAGATATTGTAATGTCTGCAACCAAAACTTCAGTGGTACTATAATGTAAAAATACAAATTTCAAATTGATGACTTCACAGTTTATAAACCACAATTCCTCCAGTCAGTACCGGAGCTGGGGGGGGGGGGAGGGGGACCAATGTCATCCTCCCCCCCACAGTTAGGGGCCCCCCACAATTCTGGATCATACTAATATTTTATCCCAGATTTCACTAAATTAAAGTAAATGAAAACATCATAAGAGAAAGAATCTGTTTAAAATACTCAAATTGTCAATGAATTCTAAACGCCAATGAAATCGCTGCCGAAATTGTCTCAGGTGCACTGAAATTAAACCTAATTTGAAAAAAAATTCCTGGAGGATACCCCCCAGGCACTCAAGGGGGCGGAGTACATACTAATACGATCCGCTGTCAGTAGGAAGAATTTGAACAAACAACAATGGGGCCGCACAGTTGGTATGAAACACAACAAGGCTAATCCGACACTGCCTCCAGTTATACCCAACAGATATTGTTTTCTGGAATTAGTGTACCTAAAAGAATGTGTGTATATATGTTATTGTTAAGTAACATGAATAAGATATATCACTTTGTATGTGTTTGATATTGTAAATAATTAGGGTATTCTTTTGTATTGTTTCAGGGTCCCCCTGGACCATCTGGACCTCGAGGTCCTCCAGGTCCACCTGGACCCAAGGGAGGTCAGGTAAGAATATTTTATTTACCAATACAAAGGTTAAGAATCCCTTTTCATTATTTTTTAGCAGTGATATTTGGGCAGATGTACCTTCAGTGTGTGCAATATGTGGAATTAGAAGCCTTTACACCACTCTATTGCCACACATTAAGAATGTTAACTGTTTAATGGCATTATTTTTTATCTGCTTCAGTTGTTGCTTAGAATTATGTCTTCAAACATATATATGAAATTCATACTACCATACCATGCTTATTATATTTTAGCACTAATATTAAAAGTATTCCTAGAAAATAACATATAGTTTGTATCTTTAGGGTATTCCTGGTCGTGATGGTAGTCATGGTGCTAATGGATTACCTGGACCACCTGGACATGTTTTTGTAATTCCAGTAAGTTAACTTTTTTTTTATATAACCAAGTTGTACAATGTATGTTTCAACTGTCAACACCTGTCTTCAATTAGCCCAGGTTAGGTGCAGAAGCGTAGGACCTTAAACCCAATTTCATTCATTCATTCAACTGTCAACAATATTGTAGTCCCCTTTCTGCCAAAGAATACCCAAAACACGGGGCAAGTAACCAGAATGTCCCATGTTTTTTTCTGTGATTAAAGTCTGTCAAGGTTTGCCTGTCTGGTTTCAGCTTGTGTTGTTGTGTAGACCTGGCAATAAAATGCATCAATATAAAAGTAGATGATAAATCTGCTATCAAAGCAATTTCCCTTTAATGGCAAACTGCAACCATTGCAGAAATGTAAGACTTCTACTTTCAAATTAATTTATACCATAAAAGTTAAATAATTAGATATTACAGTTCTCATTTTACCATTTTCTGTTATTTATAATAATATGTTTTCTTGTATTTTAGTTGAACAATGATCAGAAGGCTGGTGCTAGTCAGGCTCAAGCATTCCGTACCATGCTCAGTCAACATATGGTAAGATTAAACTTTAGTAGTTCACATTTCTCTGCTTCCTAAATATCCTACATACTTTCAAAAATGATTAAACTTATAGAACATTCTGTTACATAAGGTTTGGCCTAAAATATTTTCCATATTGTAAGTCTAGAATATAAAATATGGAATATGGACTAAATTCTTAAATAAACTAAAAAGTTTCATACATCTTAAAGCAGCTAAGTTTCTAACTCAATATCATCCATAGTCTTCAACATTGAAAACACAAATTATTTGTCATTTTAAATCAACACTGATGTTGTGATCTTACCGTGAAAACACAGGCTTCTGATATCCAATATTTAAGTCAACATAAAGATTTTACCATTGGTACTTGAATCGTGTACCATATCCATATTGCATTTTGGCTGCATTTGTAATAAAGGATTTGAAAAACGAGGCTAGACATATTCTAGAAGATGTCAAACGGTGGCGCCATATTCTTATCTGGAGAGCATGCACAATAAATACTAATGGTGTAGCCTGGAATAACCAGATGCTAGAGATTGCCATTTAATTGAAACTTAAGGCATATTCGGCAATTTTTCACTGTTAAATGATTAGAAATAACAGAAACAGAAATGATTGAATGTAAATCAGTTTATATACATTCATATTATATTATTATATGCATTGTGACTCATTTGTGTCAATTTTCTAAGTCCCAAATATAAGCGATTTAGCTCATAGACCCCCCCCCACCACCACCACCTGTCTCTCAAGGGATAAATACAATGATTAAACTTGATAGTTTTAAGTAAAGTTTGTGTGAAATATATTTTATAGCTTGCCATGAGAGGAGCTCCAGGAGCTATGGGTATGACCGGTCTTCCTGGTAGATCAGTAAGTATATTTCAGATTATCTAATAATTTAAAGGGTAATTCTCTTTAAATTTACGTTTACTAACTGAAATTTATACATGTACATATTTTCCTAATCTGTAAACTCTAATTTGCTGATAATTACTTGAAAATTTCGGAAATAGAGTACACTCATTATTTTTTAAATCTTCAAAATTAGTATTTGTTTTAAATAGTTTGGTTAAAATGAAATATTTTAGTTGTAAGGGATGTGATAAAATATATATTTATTTGTTTTAAAGGGAGCTAGTGGTATTGATGGTGGTAAGGGAGACAATGGAAACTCTGGTGAACAGGTAAGTTCTTAAAACTTCTTACCAATAGCATGTATTCCAACATGGTTTGAGACAGTCATTATATTACTCTGTTGTTCAGATGAAATTATGTAACAATATTATTTCGGTCTTATCAGTTATATAGCATTTTATTTAGAATTATTTCTGGCATTCATTTGAATTAATGAAGCATCATAGGGTGTAATGATAATAATATGGTTGTAATTTTAAAATTGTTGCTAAACATTTCTCTATTTCATTCAAGTGTATATTTCTATTTTAGGGTCCAATTGGTCCTATTGGAATGCCTGGTTTACCAGGACCTTCTGGTAAAAGAGTAAGTCTATTTATTGTTACGTATATATATATATATATATATGTATAAATATAATTATTGCAGATTTTTATCATCAATTATTTTGTTACTGGCCATTACCAGATTCTTGATGTTTTTTACTGTTAATATGCAATGACATTTAAATCAGAGTTATAAATGTACTTTTTAAAGGGTCGTTCTGGTTCCGATGGAGATCGAGGTCCAGTTGGTGAACCTGGAGGTAAGGTAAGTATTTTATTATTTTTAGAATTCTTTATACTAGATGTATCCTACTAGAATCCAGGGAAGCCATTAAAACTAATTACTGATGACTGTGATTGCTTGAAAATTATTGATCGATTACATGACCGATTCTCTTATAATAGAAATACTTTTTAAAAATGTACAGTAGTTTGTACATTCAGAACTCATGAATAAAATTGTTATACCAGTTCAAAGAATAAAATATTTTATTTCAGGGTTTACCTGGTTTCCCCGGTATGCCCGGTTTACCTGGTGAAAAAGGACACAGGGTAAGAACTGTTTTTATATCAGTAATAATCTTGGGAACATGTTATTTAAGTTAATGAAGTATTTCATTAAAGTTACATTAAGGGATATTTTTCTAAAGAGTTGGCCATTCTCACTATGACAGTTCAAAAAAAGATGATGAAAGACGAATATTTTAAAAATTTCAGTCAAATTACTTTATTCTGAACCGAGTTATCAGGGTTATAATATTTGACTAGAAATGGGGGCCAAATGCATCTTCACCCTCTCTGACAATGTTCGATCGTTTGAGTGACAGTCGTTAACTCCACCTACATAATCTTGATTATCAAGCGCTGTCTGCCATGTTAAAACGGTATCTAATGACGCAGAAATAGCCTCGGCCAGCACTGCCTTTTATTGACAGTTTCCAGATAATGACGTCAACATAACGGTGAACTTACAGAGCTTGAGACACCATATTTGATTAAATTAGACAGTAAATTCCTATTAAAATCAAAGCTGTAGCCTAGCCATCCGTGGGTCTACATAGTTGATTTTGGGCTTGTTGTCTTAATGAAGATCTAATTTATAATTTCTATAACATCTGAAGCCTAAACTAAGACCTACTATAGGCAGATTTAGCTCTTGAATAATGTAACTTTAAGTAAAGAGTTCAATAGACTAATAAATAATGCCATAAAAACATTTCAATTTCTATAGTATTGTTATCAGCAAGAAATTAATTATAAACTATTCTAGGATTTTTGATAGAATTTTTTGACAGGACAACAAACCATAAACTTTTAAATAAAAGTCAGATTTTCCGGCGTGGTTCTCCCTTGTCAGTGATGCAAGGCGTAGGGCCTGACAAGGACAGCTATCTAGTCATTCGGATGGGACAAAAAAAACAAGACCCTGTGTACACATTGGCATGCACATAAAACATCCATTGACAGTTGGAATTTGATATAAGAGTAGGCCATAGTGCTGCTGCCCGGGCAAAATTTTCCTCATAGCACACTGTATGGCGTATGTTCATCTTCATTAGCCCAGTGCGGAGAAGAACAGTAGCTCATTAAACCCCATTCCATTTCATTTTTTTACCCAAATCTCCAGCATAAAGACTGGACCTGATTTTGTGGAAATTATTTCTTACTTGGACGATAATGTAAACTCTCGATGACTAGAATTTAAACTATTAGAATGATATTTAGAATGATGTGATTTACATTTTTTCTGAATGATTTTCCCTTATTTGTTATTATGTTTCATTATTTTCTTTTTTAAGGGCTTTTCTGGTCAACCTGGAGAAGTTGGTCCATCAGGTCATGATGGTGAACAGGTAAATATTTGAGTTTATACATATGTGTGTTCTATTTATGTGACATATTCTCTATTTATAATTAAGTTTTCGAGTTAATGCTTGTTGAGTTTTATCAAAATATATGCTCTGTACCTTGATGTTATAATCATTGATGCTCTGTTTATATGCTTTTGTGATTTAAAACATCTATGTTTTGTTTAGGGTGATGCTGGTGAACCTGGACCAATGGGAGCTCCAGGGGAGATGGGATTGAGAGGCTTTATGGGACCAAGAGGAAGAGTTGGTGCTGTCGGACCACCAGTTAGTAAACCTTCTGATATTTGTTAATTTTTGTATGCCTGCATTTAGTGAGAAATTGTTGTCATTATTTTTGTCTGCATACGTCTTGGCAGATAGTTTATTGGGTCATCATATATAAGTTGCATACCTCTCTGTTGACTTTGAATTAATGAAATCTGCTGAATGCAATATTTCCAAATCATTTTTTAACGCTGCCAAAATGTTCATTGGGGCATAAAGAGTAAAAGAAGGCCAATGAATTTTGACGTTTCACCTTTTTTATGTTTTGTATGTCAGATGAATTCACTGGATTTTGTTTAAATTTGATAGACCACTGTTTAGTACCCATCTAGGTTTTGTCTTTGAAGTAACAGAGCTGTTCCAAAAACCAATAATTAACTATTACATGAGAAGTTATGACATCTATTTATTGTGGCTCAAACAAGCAAGATACTTGTTGGCAAATATTAGATTCCTGGATAACATTATTTATTGTTCTGAAGTACCTTTGCCAAAAAAACATCGAGACACAACGTCATTTGTGGCAATTTTGCTCTAGTAAATACTGTCGAACGGTTTACCCGACAGTTTACATCACGACATGCACAGAGTTTTGAGTTCGACGTGTCCAGGATTTTAATGATTGAGCACAAAATATGCTATTTTTTTGACATGCAAAATGACCTACGGGTCTGATAAGGTGTAGGTCAATTTCCAGAGCCGTAGGTCCCGACCGGCATATACGGCCGAAATGGAACCCATGGTCGAACCGTACTAATTAGCCTACAATTTTAACTAATTACCATGGATTATTTTATTAGCGTTGAGGGAGTGTAAATTTTGATCATACTACTACTGATTTTCTGCTGTATATTTGTTCTTGTTATGTTATAGAACTGGCATTAATTTCATGCTCACATTTAATTTGTGTTTTATTTTATATAAAACTTTGTAATGTATTTATATTATGTTTAGTCAGTAAATGCATAGATAGTAAAGATATGTATTATATTTTACAGGGTATGCCAGGATCAGAAGGTCCAGAAGGACCCAAAGGAAACCGGGTAAATACATATATTTAAATATCTTCCAATTGTATCTCAAGTTTTTTTAATTTTCAGAGACAGAAAACAAAATTTATGGGTATATTTCTATATTAATAAAAGCTAATTCTTGAGAGGAGATTTTGCAAACATACCTGTTTTATGAAGCAAATATAGTACAGGATAAGATGAATACTATTCGCTAGTAATTGTATAATTCTAAGTAAACTGGGCATCATATAAGATATATATTACATGTATAGTATATATTGTATACTAATAATTGTATAATGTTAAATAAACTGGGCAAATAAGATGAATATTACATGCTAGCAATTATAATTTTAGGGAAATGTTGGAGCCCCTGGTGCACCTGGCCAAGCTGGCAATGCTGGAGCTACTGTAAGTATATAAGTATATATTATACAAATACATAATAAAGCTTAACGGAGACTAATGTTGACTTTGTAGCTCAAAGCAACTAGTTCCAGTACGTCACAACTAACAAGTGTGCTTATGTCCATCACATCAGAAACTGAGAACAACTTAAAGCAACTGAATTCAGAGCTCTAATGTTAACTTGGAACTTATAGGGATTACACTTTACAAGTGACTGTTAATTTATTCATCACATATCCAACAAAATCTGAATATTTTAGAAGACGCCCCCCAAAGGAATGACATTATTGTTGACATCATCAACATTTGAAAAACAGGTGTCTTCTTTTGCTTCAATTTTGATCATTTATTATTTATAAAGTTTTAGCTGAACTGAGTTGCAGAAAGTTAATTATGGACAACTGAATGCAACTAGTTGCTAATAATATACTTAACAATATATTTCATTCTAATAAACATTTTGACTATAATTTTTTCAGGGACCCCCTGGACCTGTGGGGCCACTCGGTCCTCCAGGCATTCCTGGTGCTGCCGGTAAACCTGGATTACCCGGTTTACCAGGACCCGTCGGACCAGTAGTAAGTAATCAATCACATTTTTTTTATTGTTCAGTATTTTTAAATGTTAATTAATTTTTTTTTTAAATCATGCACATTTATGTCATTGCTGTTGTTAAATGTATATAAATACATTATATCAATGAATCAGGAAAGAATCACAGAAGAGACAGATAACATAAATATTTATATGAGTTTATTAAATATATAAGATACTGATTTTATTAGTTGAATATTTTATTGTGTTGGATTTATTATTTTTAGAAATTGTTGTGTTCTTTCTATGAATGTTTTATATTAAAGGGTTAACTATAAATAAATTGTACTACATGATTTATCTATTTTATTATTGTACCTTAAACATCCAGGTTTATCTGTTGTACATTAAGGTTTATCTTCTGTACCTTTAAGGTTTATCGTTTTGATTATTTTATTGTAGGGTTTATCTGGCACTCCTGGTGATATTGGACTTAAGGGTGATAATGTAAGTTTTATCATATTTTAATGACATTCATCTTTCCTTTTAATAGTTTATTATATTATAACTAATAATATATTATTATTTTGTTACACTATATCTTATTAAAACATATGCATCTAGTTCATGGACAAACTTATAATTCTTGATGATTTCAAAGTTAAAAGACTTTTTGATTTAGATGATATTCACATGATAAAAAGAAACCAGTGTTCATTTCAAGTCAACTTGATAAAATAAAATGAACAACAATAATTGAACATAATCGTGTTTGCTTATGTGTATACTGGAACTTTATTTTGAACAGGGACCTCGAGGTGTAAATGGTTTGGTAGGATATCCTGGTTCTCGGGGTGTTAAGGTAAATCTAGAAAAAAATTTTCTTCCTTATTTGCGTAACAATTGGAATAATCACTTTATGATGTACCGGTAAAATATATTTACTGATTTTGATTTCTCGGTCATAATAAAATAATGATTATTTTTGTTACCAGGGTGATTCCGGTTCTAGAGGCCTAATGGGAGATAAAGGTGATAAGGTAGAGTATATATCTACTAGTTTTATTCTAATATTATTTGAAAAGATATCAAACATGAAGGAAGTTTTTATGGGTTAATACCAGGGCTTCCACTTCACAATTTACCCAGCTGGTCATTTGTCAGGTGTAGAAAGTGGTGCAATTTTTAGCACATAATAAGAAGCCACAAAACAACATGATATTGAAATGCCGATCAAGTTTAATTGGGTCAAGGACAGTACAGTATGTTTTATATAGGATAAAATATTTAAGAAAAATCTGGGTTGCTGTTCTTGTCCAAGGGTCGTAGTATCTGTCTGCCCCAGCTCCAATTTGTTTTAAGATTCACAAACATTATTCAAATTAGTGACTTGGAAAAGCCTATAGAATCGTATCAATTTCAGGTAAATACCCTGGCTCTAGTTCACTTTCGTAAAATCTTGTGAAAGCTCTAGTGTCAAAAGATAGTCCAATTTGCTTGAAATTGATGTTTTGTTAAAAGTGGTGAAATGCAAAATGCACACTTTGTGAATGCTCAAAGTTTCTTCAATTACTTTTTATTAACGTTGTTTATATATTATTTGAAATGATATCAAAAATTACTAATGAATATGTTATTTTAAAATAAAAGGGTAATCCTGGTCTAGATGGGGAGAGAGGATTTGTTGGATCTAAAGGTGATAAAGGACCTAAAGGCGTTCGAGGTTTACCTGGAATAGAAGGCATTGAAGGACCAAAGGTGAGAGAAAAAAGAAAAATTTAAAAATTAATACATATACCCGGTACACTGAACAATTATTATCAGATCTCAGAAACTACAATAGTATGATCATGTACAAGTTGATAATACCTACTGGAGAGTTTCATAATGTGATTTTATTTTGTGATCTGATTTCCTAGGGATATATCATCATGTGATTTGATTTTCTAGGGATATTACATCATGTGATTTGCTTTCGTAGGGATATTACATCATGTGATTTGATTTCATAGGGATATTACATCATGTGATTTGATTTATTAGGGATGTTACATCATGTGATTTGACTTCATTTGGATATTCAATCTTGGGAGTTGATTTACTAGGGATGGTAATCTTGTGATTCGATTTCCTAGGGATTTAACATCATGTGAGTTGTTTTTAGGACAATAACATAATGTAGACTGGTTATATTTACTTGGGATATTACGTTATGAGAGTTGGTTATTGCATGGTGTTAATTGGTCATAATTACCAAGAAGACACATCACATGGTTTGATTACATTTACTATTGACATTTTTAGCGAAGTTTACTAATGAAATATCATGCTAATTGGTGGTATTCACAACATAAATTACATCATGCTAATTGACTATATTAAACTACATAGATTACTTCATGCCAATTAGCTATCTACTTGGTTATATTTATTAAGAGTGTGACATCATATGACTTGATAATAGTGATAACATTGATCACATCATGTGATGATTTAATTACTAGAGATGCTGCCACTTGAGAATTGTTGTAACATGAAGTGACTTATCTATATTTACTATTGGAGATGCAAGTGATATTGCATCGTATTTTTTCTATGATGATTACATTATATGACTTGATCATACTCTAAGGTTGTACCAGAGAGATCTTACTTAATGTGAATTGGATATTTCCACATCAAGAACCATAACATCTTGTGAATCAATTATATTCGTCAGAGATATTACATTATATTATTGGCTTATACTGACAATTGAAATTACAAAAAGCTGATTACCACACGTGAAGTGATTATATTGATAATTGAGATTACATCAAGTTAATTTAGATCAAATCTAGCTAATTGGTTATCACAGTGATTATATTGGCCATTGTTATTAATTGGTTATCACGTCATGCTAATTGGTTGTAGTTGGTAAGTTTACATCACTTATCACATAAGTTATTATTATAGTGAATATCATGTTAAGATTTTCACATTTGAATTTCATTGTTATATATAATAGAGAGATTTTGTAATAAATTGATAATATTTTCTAGGGAGATTACGGTCCACCTGGTGAAGCTGGTTTGACTGGAGTTCCCGGAGAGAAAGGTCGTATTGGTATTCCTGGTTTCCCTGGTTATCCAGGACCTAATGGAGAGAAGGTAAGACATTTTTTTATTAGACATTTTGTATACCTGGAAGTCACACATATGCACATGTGATATTATTTTTGACAATTATGAAAATCAATTGACATTATTCAAGAGCTAAAATTGCCTATTTAAGGTCTATGTTTAGGTCTTAACTAAGTGTTATATGACAAGACCATAATCTATTCTCCATGCCATCAGATGTTCAAGATTTTAGCTAGATAAGAACAGTTTGGCCATTTAAGCATGGAGAAGTGAGGCTAACTCTTGAATATACCAGTACTGTGGTTACTATAATTAATAATCAATGCACACATCTTGTTAAATCAACAGTGATAACTCGGCTCATATTAAAAGAATTTGAATGAAATGTTCAATGAACTATTATAGCAAGAACTGGCAGTTCTTTATCTAAATCTTACATAATGTATCATTAATAATTGTTTTCAAAGATTCAAAGTTACATAGGGGAACCTGTTTTGCCTATGATTAAGGCATTGTTAACAATACCGGTATTTTAAAATGTTTTAATTTCTAGGGTGAACGAGGTCGACCTGGTCGTCGAGGTAGAAGAGGTGCTAGAGGTAAAAATGTAAGTATTTAAAAAAAAATTCAAGTCTATGGAATATGACATGTTTTTAATAAAATAATTGAGCAATTAAATTGAATCCAATATTCGAATAGTAAATCCAGTATTTGATGTGCTCACAGATATACACAAGCTTGTTGGTATTGTAGGGTATATTGGATAATTCAGTATGATAAAATAAAAAAAAAGAACTTTTATTGAATATGTCAGTATGATTTCTAACTGTATTTCTGTTATATTATTTATACTTTGGTTTTGAATGATGAAGAATAAGGCAGATTTTAAAGAGAAAGAGAGAAATGGGGTATAACATCCACTCGCCACAAACTAGGTCATTTCGGGACTATTCACTTGCGCATAGGGGTCTTTAGAAGTGGGAGGAAACCGAAGGACCTGAAGGAAACCTACAGGGTTGGACAGGGGACCCTACTACTTGTCACATACAACCGGGAATTCGAAAACCACGCCAGTTGACTCAATGACAGGCTTTATGATACAGCGCGCATGCTAACCATTCAGCCGTCCAACCCCCTAGATTTTAAAGAACAATTCTGTGAAACGTATGAAATGTAAATATGATATTTAACTTTAAACCATTGTTTTTGTAGGGTGTAATTGGACCAATGGGAGAGAGAGGAGAAATAGGACCAAGAGTGAGTAATGAGAAAGATTTATGAGTAATATCTTTGTAGAATTAAGTGTGAGGGTAGACCTATATAATGGTTTCCATTATAATCCGATTTTGTAAACTTTGAAATTAACTAGATTGTATGTGGAATTATAAATAATTGGTTTTATGTGTAAATTAAAATCTAAATGCATTCAATTTTTATAAGCTTCAACCATAATTTATAATTATAATAATCTTTATTCATAGAAAATGCAAAGTACTTAGGCATCATTTCCCTCAAACTAGACAGTTTCATTTTGCATTATGATGTTTTAGGGACTAGGAAATTCTGGACATTTTTTTCATTTGGAATGTTTAACATTAGTTAATGATATCATTTATACATTTCATTACTAAAATTTAAAAAAAGATAAATTTGTTTTTTTTAACAGGGGCAGAGTGGAGAACGAGGCAAACAAGGTATACCTGGCCCACCAGGTGTTAAAGGTGATGTTGGTAATCCTGGACCTCCTGGATTCAGTGGTGAAGCTGGTATTCAAGGTCCACCCGGACCACAGGGTAACACTGGACCTCCTGGATCTTCTGTAAGTATTATAGTATTTCCAAATATTTGTGTCAAATATTTAATTCTTCAATATGCGACTGAAAAGTTTATCTAAGTGCTTACATCTTATAACAAGGGAATTACTTTAAAACAGGGAAAGTTCTTGAAAGTATGTATCACTTGGTCTGTATAATCAAATTTTAGAAAGGGTTAGGGGTTGACTGTTTACATTTTTGGCATTTGAAATATCAGAGACGTTAGTCATGGTTAATATAGATGATCTAAATGGATCTCAATGTACATGTATGTAGTAGTTATTAGCACCCTTTCCGAGGTGTATCGGTGAATATCAGGACAGTTTTGGTCGGGGGTTCAGCCAAGGCGAAGCCGAGGCGGTCCCCGACCAAAACTGTCCTGATATTCACCGATACACCGAGGAAAGGTGCTAATAACTGACTTACATCACATTTCTATCGAGTATTGTGAAGGAAAATGTGAAAATAGTATTTATTATCGAGTCGTTTCAACCGAAACGTGTCAAATGCTCTTTCATTTATCCCTTTTTGAGCCTCACGTTACATTTCATGGTAGAATGATTGCGCAGTGAAGAGACGACCTGAATAGTATTTACACGTGCGTATTGGTATACCGCTGGGAGTAAAACTATCACGTGTTTGTTTAGACCACATCGTCAAAACAACTTGTCTATGGCGAAGAGGAATGAATGAATGAAATGGGGTTTAACGTCCTACGCTTAAGCACCTGACCTGGGCTAATTGAAGACGGGCATACGCCACAGTGTGCAATGAGGGAAATTTTGCCCGGGCAGCGGCGCTACGGCCTACTCTTATATCGAATTCCAACTGCCAAGGGATCTTTTACGTGCACTCCAATTCGTACACGGGACCTCGGTTTTTCGTCCCATCCGAACGACTAGGCAGCTGTCCTTGTCAGGCCCTCCTTCTGCATCACTGACAAGGGGAAATCACGCAGGAAAATCGAGATGAACTTTCTCGGCCAATGCAGGGATCGAACACTCAACCTCCAGGCTAGCGAACCAGCGCCTTATCCACTTAGCCACCGTGATCCCCATGGCGAAGAGGACTGCGATATTTATAATATTATTATTAAATGTAGTGTAAAGGAAATGCGAAACGTGGGTCATTCCTGGTGAAAGTATGCATCAGCGAATTATTTGTAATAAAGTGTATGTCTTTCTAGGCGTTTCTTTTTCATCCTGCTTATTTTTAATGTCTGTGAAGTGTCCAGCAAGAGAACTGCGCCTTCTATCCTCACAATTGATATAATTATTTAGTATACTAATTTATATGTTTTGCATATTAATATAAATCAAACCAAATTGTGGAATAGATGCCAATTGATATGTATAATAATTGATTTTTGTAATATGTTTTTATTTTAATTTAATAATATTGTATATATTTTTGAACTGCCAGTTTGTTCCACCCGGTTTGTGTTGTTTCAGTGATTTTGACTACTTGTTTGGTGTGATTTATCAGGCTGCTTTGGATAGAGCTATCGTTATCATTGCGATATGGGCCGGACTAAACGTCCGCTACTTATTGCTTGAATGGTATCTTAAACGGTGTAGAAGTGTTCGTTTGTCGGGAATGAACAGTACTCTTTTTAAAATGTGTACTGTTCATTTCTGATACACGGATACTTTTAAGCCTGTATTGGAAATAAACAGGCCACTTTTATCAAAGGTTGCCACTGGCAACGAGGTATAAGTGGGATGTAAATAAGTGAGATCACTAGTCTAAATCATGGCATTAAATAACTTTGTTGTTGAAATTGATAATGTTAGACTTAAAATGATCAAAGTCTTTAAAACCTGTCCCATTCTGAAAGTAAAAAATAAAGTACAGTGGACTCTGTCACATCCGATGTCTGATCACTCCGGATTTCTGTGACATCCGACAGGAGTTTCATGACCCGATTTATTTCCCTATTACTTCAGCCACAAAAGATCTGATAAGTCCGGATTCTGTCAGTTCCGGATTTCAACAACAATCAGCCGTGAAGCACCCAATTATCGGTGAGATTAAAATTCAATAGGTGTGAAGCCACAAAAGATTAACAAGTAAACAAGCAATCACCAATCAATTATCTATGAGATTATACTCGCTATATACGGCGCCGGTCTGTGTTGATTACTTTGATAATTTTACGACAGTTGTGACAAATACTCAAGAATATCAACGAATTTTACATTCATAACTTGTGTCAGAAATCTCGTGATGACCATGACGTGTGTGTCAGAATTCTCGTGATGACCATGACGTGTGTGTCGAAAAGTGGTGCTATTTATAGTAACTTCGCAATAGTTTTTATTCATTCAACAATGATAGACAGACGGCACAAACTAAATATCCACGATTCTCCATTCATAACTCGTGTCAGAAATCTCGTGCTGCATAACCATGTGTGTGTCGAAAAGTGGTACTATTTATAGTAACTTCGGCAGAGGAAATACGGTTTACATTTTCTGCGCAATAGTTTTTATTCATTCAACAATGATAGACAGGCGTCACAAACTAAAGCTAACATCGCTGATTCATTGACCTATTTCCAACGATGTCACGTGTCATCGGCATTCAGCATTGAAGATTCTTTCGGAAAAATATATTATTAATGACGTTTCTCGGAGTACACGTATTCTGTGTTATATTAGTGAATTATATTCAATGATGATTTAAATTTAACTGACAACGGGTCTGTGAAACTATCAAATGTATGATCCAATTTATTTTAATATCTACCTGGAGTTCATATGGAGCATCAATGACGTGATATTCTGGACTGCTAAAATTACGAGTGGACCGGTATTTTTAACCTCTATCGGTACGTACGATGTACCGGTAAATTTTTAAGCTAGCGGAAACACTGATTGCATTCTGGTGATTCGAAGCTACAATATAAAAATACTTCCAGTTTTCGAAGTTATAGTATTTCCCATTTTGGAGAAAACTCTGTATTACGTCACGCTGTGCAATCCGACATATTGTAACGATCCCGTACGATGTCGGATGTGACAGAGTCCACTGTAGATGGCCTTTAATATGTTTTATGTAATGTCTCTGTATTACAAAATAAAAATAAACATGTTGAATAATGTTTAAACTATTTTTTAGGGTTTACCTGGTAAAGATGGTCTACCTGGACCTTCCGGTGATAGAGGTGAAGCTGTAAGTTTTCTTACAATTCTTAATGTCATATTAATGTAATTTGATATATTAGTTTGCAACTGGATACTGTTCATATACAGACATATAAATGTTAATTGTATGGTTTGGGAATTGGACTCACAACTATCATCAAGCACCTTGGTGAAATCTGTATTTTGAATCTCGGGTTTTGTTTAAGTAGTGAATGTACTAGAAGGGTTACATAAGATGACAAAATATATACAATTTCCTAAAGTTGTTTCACATTATATTAAAATTTGTTAAATTATGTTTTGGTGAAATAAAGAGGTAAATATATATTTCAGGGACTACCTGGTAATCCTGGTCAACCTGGTCCTGTGGGTGTCATGGGTCCACCTGTAAGTATTCTCTTAATCTCTGTATTTGCAAAAGTGAATATCATCTTTAAACCTCTGTTGGAGATGATATAAGTATAACCATAGTATCAGTATATGTTTAGATTTACAAAAAAAGCTCAACAAGATTTTTCCCTGCAAAATATTTGTAAATTTTATTATATATTTCACGAGGTAATATACAGTACATCAAGTATTAAAGTGTTTATCATTATTTTAGGGTCAATCTGGTGAACCTGGTACATCTGGGGAAAGAGGTGCCCCTGGTATTCCTGTAAGTACCTTATTTTTAACATTATTCGATGCTTTGTTAATCAGTATTTCTTAAGGATATTTTTGCTTTTTTTATAGACATAGGAGACATATTGATTTTCAATGCAGTTTGTGTTATTATTATTATTATTAAAGCGATATTTATACAGCACTTGTCTTTCACTGCAGATCAATGCTCAAAGGTCGCTTTACAAAAACATAAATTGAATCAATATAAAATTCAAATGTACATAAAAGTCTACATGATAAAATTACATACATATAGAGAATGATATAATCATATGATAAAATGCAAGATATATAGAATCTTTTTAACTAAAAGCCTGTGTATAAAAATGTGTTTTTTTAGTGATTGTTTTATGTGTATATACTATCGTCATTTGATTAACTTTGTTAAAGTTTACATTGTTATATATATTATTTTGGTTGTATTCTTTGTTAGCATCCCAAACCATATTGACTTATAATACTGTTAGAATAACTGTATATTTATATATTAAAGGGACAACCTGGTGAAATGGGTTTACCTGGTTCTGAAGGTAAACGAGGAGAAACTGTAAGTATCATATTTTATCTTTTGTAGTGAAAACAAACACGTAGACACACATTTCTTTTTGAATGGCCAACATGTATTTCCATAGTCACGATGGATCAGTGAGTAAGATGCTGGCCCCCTAACGAGGAGGTCGTGGATTTGAGCCCAGTTTAAATGGCAAGAAGGTTCCTCATGATTTTGTGTGGAGGTTTCCCCTTGTCAGCGATGCAGGTTGGAGGGCCTAGCAAGGAATAGTGTATAAAACAGAGGTCTTATGTACACATTTCAAAGGAAGTAAAAGATGCCTTGGAATTTGATAAAAGAGTAGTTAGTAGCGCTGCTGTTCTGACAAATTTTCCTTCAATGTATATTGCGTGACGTATGCTCGTCTTTATTATCCCTGATGGAGCAGAAAAAAAGTCGTTAAATCCCTATTCATTTCCAAGATGTATTTCAAATTTTGATGCTTTAAAGAGAACATTTCTTTTTATCTTGTTTAAATCAACTCTATGGGTCGTTTATGTATAGCCTAGTTGTGATGTATTATTTGACAACATTCTCAGAGCTTTAAAATACTGTGTATAATTATACATGCAAAAATGTGAGCAATTATAAGAATCTCTGATTTGTTCATGTGATGCTCTACATTATACTCACACTGTGTTGATATACACATCTGATGTATATAATATGCTTCAGACGTCTGTACTTATGTTTCCCAGGGGAGTAGTTAATGTAGTTTTCTCTAATTCATAATGAAAATTGATGTATTACTGAAAGTATAAAAACATGTGTAGTTGCGGTTTCATTTTACAAATACCAGTAATTCTTAACACATTTATATTTTATAAAATAAACATGTTATTCATAGACAAAATATAAAGTGGTTATATACACACAGGACTTATTCTTTGAATTTTTTAATTGTCAAAGACATAAATAATGATAAAATTCTTCTGAATGAGTGCAACTACTGTTATATATTGAAATATGATTTATGTTGATTTTTAGAATTATATTATTCCCACAACCAGATTTTATGTTGCTAGACAAAAATACTTTGTTGTGTTTGTAGCATACTAATTAAATGACCCAACATTTTTATTTTCTATTTTTTATTTCCTCGTGTCCGGTGTCGTCTCTAAAATGTCTTATCTTGAAGACAGCAAGAAGAAGAAAATTTCAGGTCACATTCAAAATAAAGTTTTGAAATATTAGATTCATGCATGTATTCAGCATAGGAATGCAGAAAAGAAACACAAGACACAAATATGCTATGAAAAAGTAGAATGTTTAGTTGTTCTGCCATAAGTATATGAGTAGTGTATTGCTCTAGCCAGATTTTAAATGTTTAGAATGTATGTCTTTTTAGGGTCCTGCCGGTCCAATGGGTGTACCTGGCCCCCCTGGTGCTAGAGGAGGTAATGGTAACACTGGTGATCGAGGTTATCCTGGACCCCCTGTAAGTATTACTTTACTTCTTATATATTTAAAGGGGGGCTTATGACGACCTTGCAACTAAATGCAACTGGCTTTTCTGCAACTGGGAGCAACTGAATGCAACTGAAAAAAGTCGACCTAAGCGCCTCTTACAACTAGTTGAAGTCAGTTGCAACCAGTTGCACATGTTCAACTTTCTGCAACTGGCTGCAACTTGTTGCAGTCGGGATGAGAGTTCTTGCAACTGGAGTCAACTCGTTTCCACGGAATAACATCACGTGATTAGAGAAATCTGTCATGTGACTTTATAAAAAAGGAAACTTTCAAATGTTGATGATGTCGACAATACTATATTAAAAATAACTGTAGCAAGACCGACCATGCCTTTGGGTATCTACTTCTAAGTTTTTCGCCATTTTGTTGATCACGTGATGAATAAATTAACAGTCTGGTGTTAAGTGTGGTCGATATCAGTTCCGAGTCGACATAAGCGCCCCGAATTCAGTTGCTCCCAGTTGTCCTCAGTTGCTGATATAATCGACATAAGCACTCTTGCAACTAACTGCAACTAAACGATTGTTACATGCAAAATATGTCTGTTTTGAATATTCTTTTCAGAATTACTTTTTACGATTTATAATAAAAAGTTTTAAGAACTTATTAATATTTTGTTATTAACTTAGATATCTTTTATATTAACTTATATATTTTTTGTATTAGCTTAAATATTTTTCAAATAATATTGACTTATTTTTGTAATCTGAAATTATTTGTATTGTTTTATTTTTAACAGGGTAAAGATGGTGAGAGAGGTGATCCTGGATCAGTCGGACCTATTGGTGCACCAGTAAGTATTTCAAATATAACATTATAATATTTGTCTGGACAAATGGTTACCATACAGTTTTGGGTCATTTTGTGACCATGAAGGTTCTGGGTTAAACCACAGTTATCTTTTCAGTAGGGTTGTTCCATGCAAAAACTCGCACTCTTCAAGTTCAATGGGGACATAATTCCTAAATCTTACTTGGGCCTTGTACAGAACTTAAATATCTTTCAGTAATGACAGATCTGACACTACAATAGGCTTAAACTTTTAACCTATGTACACTAAAGATACATCTGGGGCCCCTCCTGGATAAGGGGCCCTAAAGTTATAGCTTCATTAGTTTTGTAGTTGATTCACCTGGCGTTAATAGTTTATACTTTCTAACGCCAATATTATCAGTATTATTTCAATAATGAATTTACAGAGAAATGTTATTACAAAAACCCACCTTCATTCTGCAACTTGCTTGATTGAAAAACTATTGCCGGGTATGTTTAGTGCAGTAATGATTACACTATGATTATTTTATTTGTTTATTTTATTGTTTTAGGGTGAGAAAGGAGGACAAGGAGAAACTGGTGCTAGTGGTCCTATGGGAGCAATGGTAAATATTTGTCTATTTCTAACAGGAAATCATTAATAATCTATTAAGATGGATTCGTAAGGTGTAAATTAGTATCTCAAAACAAATAATAATAACAGATAATGTCTCGTAATACAGACAGATAGAAATAAAAGAAGATTTTCTCACCAGATGGAACAGTGCTAAAATAGTTTTATTTGGTTATTGAAAACAAAATGTTTGATAATTGATCAAGTGATTTTGAAATGTGAAAGACCTGGTGATACTATCTACAGGTCATATAGTGTGTACATTATGTGATAATATTTTAATTATATTTACAGGGTATATCAGGATTACCTGGTAATCAAGGCAAGAGAGGAGCAAAGGGTGATCAGGTAAGATATATTAAATTCACAATTGAACTAAATGGATGTGATGTGTAAAAAGATATATAAATCAAGCACCCCACCCCTATCTAGTGTTCATTTAAAAAAAAGCTATATTTGATAGTTGTCTTCCATATTAACAATATTTGCTCAATAATTATGCCTATTTTCAAATCCAATAAGAAAGCCATCTTTAAACACTTTGCCATTGTCAGTTTAGCCTTGTAGAGTCTATTCTATGTGTATTTAACATAATAAATGTTAACTAGGAGTGTTATATATTGATTAAAATTTTGACAGTTGGATGGTTCCAAAGATAACAATATTTTTGTTGATATTTTCATTGATATGACTATGAAATTGACAATGTTTAATTTGTTTTAGGGTAGAGAAGGTGTAAGTGGTGAACCTGGTCCACAAGGACCACAAGGACCTAGAGTAAGTAAACATATCAAATATACTTTATTTTCTGGGTTAGAATTCTACTGGATTTATTCAAAGTAACAATTTGATGATAGATGTATTAAAAGGGAGATCTGGATGGTGTATTTATTTCAAAAGTTTTCACACTGATACTATCAAATAAGCAAATAATACAAAGTGATATGTATTTACATTGACTACCAATTTCCCGAATGTTTCGTTGTCTATGTTCTGGGTTTCTGGGACGAAGGCATCTGATATGCGGTAAACAAGTGAAGATCTTGGCCAGAGAACTGGCTGTTCATATGTGTAGGTACTACAGCGTCAACCAAACATGGATATATCTGATAAAAACAAAACAATAGCAGTGAAATATTATTATAGATATCATTATAGATTTCTTCTCTTTTTGCATAGAATAATATTGATGTCTTTTCTCCTGGTATTTGATATATATAGAATTGATAATCTATTTTTAAACTATATGTTTTATTTACCGTATTACAGGGTTATAGAGGTTCACCTGGACCAACTGGTTCACCAGGTCTAGATGGTGATAAGGTAAGCTCTTATACATAATATGGTGGAAAAATTAAAGTAAATGTAGGGTCTCCACAAAAAAGTTCACACTTTTTTCAGTGTAAATATTTAAATAACACATAATATTTGTAATATGCATTGACAAAATCTTTACGAAAAATCTTGATGAAAATTCCTGATGGATAGTTATTAATTCCATCTTTTTTTTGTTAAATAAATAATTGTACATCACAATTTCTGTTATAGGGAGATACTGGTCCACCAGGCGAAAGAGGATTTAAGGGTGATCATGGAGCTATGGTAAAATTCAGATGACCTTGTGAAAGTTTATATTTATATTACTAGTAAATGTTTGCAGCAGTTGGATATTAATTATCCAGTTGGTACCCAACCTGTTGGCAATTATGCAAAGCCTCAGTAGCTGTCTCTATGTCCAATCAGCCATAGTCAGGCATATATGGCCGTATTGGTGTTTTTCTAGATGCCCTATTGTCTTATTGATGTATGTCAATATGTCCTATTGTCAGTGCTGCTGCATGTTAATATTTTTTATTATTATTTAAAATTAATTTATTTAAATATTTTTGTGGTATTAGGTGCTAGAATTATTTAATTGTATTTAATTCTCTTTACTTAAGGGTCCACCTGGATCTCAAGGTACACAAGGTTTGCAAGGTCCACCAGGAGGTATGGTATGTATCAACTAGTCATTCATAATAATTTAAATTCTCTAGTATTTAATCCTTCAGAGGCATTTAGTAACTGGATAGCGCAATAAAACTATAATGCATACTTATGGAAAAACAGCTACTTATTTATCTGAGAAACGTTTGAAGAGTTTTTGTTTTTCTGTCCTATCTGAAGGACAGGTCATGTAATACTACTTTAATTCACTTTTCTTTAATACATTTATGAAGCTTTTGTCTATACCTATAATTTGTAACAGATGTTGTACATGGGAATATTTTCTAGAATATTGAATAAAATTTTATATCATTAATATTTTTCAGGGTCCACCAGGATCTCCAGGCCCCAGAGGTGTTCAGGGTGTTCCAGGATCAAAGGTAAATTATTTATCTTTTGAAACAAAAACGTATTTTAAATCTAGATTATAACTTGTCAGTCATTAGGTTATCTATTCTTTTGCTACAGCAGTTCCTCCACCAATGAAAACCTTAGAATCATGGTTCATGACATCCTGACACCGCTCGATTGAATTGCAATTCTGTCAGTTCCAGCATATTTGTAGCAAAAATTCAGACTAATTTACAAGTAATAATATAATATTAATTGTATTGTTAACAGGGTTCAGAGGGTCCAAGAGGTCTACCAGGACCAACTGGATTACCGGGTCTACAAGGCATGCCAGGACCACCAGGTCGCAAAGGAGAATTTGGAGATCCAGGAAGAAAGGTATACATTTATTAACTTATTAACAAAATACATATAAATATATTTGATAATTAGCATGGATAACATAGTTTTTGAAATCTCATGTCTGTTATGATATATCAGTGTAACTATGACTCTTTGCTTTTGTCAGGAATTTAACAGATTTTATTTGAAGGCAAAGTAACATCCTAATATTCTATCTATTTTTTGAGGAAAACAAAGTTGCAGTGATCTGTATCAAAATCATTTCTATCAATAAATGGTTCAGAATAACTTATAAATTATTTGGGTTTTTTATTTTTAAGGGCCCACAAGGTGCTACTGGTCCTTCTGGTAATCCTGGTCCTAGTGGGACTCCTGTAAGTATTTTATATAAATATGTTTTCATATATTAAATTTCATTTAACCTTTCTCGTTGACCGGTTCAGGGGAATATTTTATTTATGCTATGTATTTAAATATTGATAATAATGATATCATTATTTATAAATCATGTCCATACTAAACTACAGTCTCTAAGGTTCTGTTGATTGTCATTGCCACAGATTAGAGTTTTGAAGCAGGAAAAAGTTTTATTCAGATTTTAAAAAATTCCCCATTGTTGCTCTATTGGTTGTGGTAGTTTATTCGAGAAGAGAACACCTATTATAATTTTTTAAAAAATAGTAGGACTACTTTGTTGCTCTTAAACGTTTTTGATAAAAGAAATCGTCACATGAGATTATAGTGATGTTTTTTTTTATTATGAACAAGATGTTGATCATTATATGGTTGTTATTTTCTAGGGTAGTCAAGGTTTGCCAGGTGCACCTGGTCCTGAAGGTCAGATGGGAGAGAAAGGAGATCAAGGTGATACTGGTGCTTCTGGTATTCCAGGTATTGACGGTGAAATGGTAAATATTTATCTTTTAGTATATCACTTGCATCTATCTGAAGTCTAAAACACACTTCAGAACTTGAATGTGCACCAATATGGTTCTTTAATAACTTCTTCAATCTAAATCATAAGTTGAGAATTAGCAAATATAATAAAAGATTTGTCTGCCCAGTCCCAAAACCTAAATCATGAGATTGTTTTTATTAAATTAAAATGATTTCATATATAAATTCATATCAGTAATTTAGTTGATGTTGGGTTTGTTGATTATCTTATTAATGAAAACATTTGTTCCATTTAGGGTGGACCTGGTGGCCCAGGACCTAAAGGTGATGATGGGCGACAAGGTAAACAAGGTGAACCTGGTCCACGTGGACCTCGTGGAGCTGAAGGTGATAAGGGTCATGCTGTAAGTTATTTATATACTATAATTATATTGAGTTAAAGATACCTCTGTGTAAGTCTATATCTATGTAAAAGCCATAATAATAATTTTTTGATCTTTTTGAGAAATAACATTTTTTTTATACACATTGTTATGTTTGAGTTTCAATATTTGGTACGAATTTGGTGTCTTGTAACAAACTCATGTAGTCTACAATTTTTTGTCTGTTAAGCATCTAGTCTATCAAAGCCAGTGATGGGATATACATTTTTTTTTGTTGGACATTTTTACCGAAAATAAAGGAACATAACTCTTAACACTTTAAACAGGCAGTTTTAGACCACAGTCACCACACACAAAAATCATGTGTCAACAAAATATTCAAATTGTACGTAATACAGAAATATGTGCACCTCATTTCCAAAATTACCAAATTTTTCGGGTCATAAGTCGATACATTTTTCAACATCCTGAAATTTATTTGGCAGTTATTGTCACTCTACCCCAACGAGCAAATGACACAACTGCTAAAAAAAAATTATTTTTGTTGGACATTTTTACCGAAAATAAAGGGACATAACTCTTAACACTTTAAACGGGCAGTTTTAGACCACAGTCACCACACACAAAAATCATGTGTCAACAAAATATTCAAATTGTACGTAATAAAGAAATATGTGCACCTCATTATTTTTCATTTTCAATTCCAGTACGGTATTCAAGTTTATGATAGTAATATTCCTATAAAATTATGTAAAGTCGTAATACAATACAATGAAAGCATGCTGACTACTGCCAATCCATACCCGTTTCAAATAGTTCCAAAATTACCAAATTTTTCGGGTCATAAGTCGATACATTTTTCAACATCCCAAAATTTATTTGGCAGTTATCGTCACTCTACCCCAACGAGCAAATGACACAACTGCTAAAAAAAAAATATTTTTTAAAACCCAAAGAACAAGAAATTTGGCCTTATTACATACTATTTTGTTACATTTGAGTTAAAAAAGAACTGGTTGAATCAAGATGCTCGGACCATGATTATATTGTTATTATACCTACAATTATTTTCATTATTGACAGGGAGCAGTAGGACCAGCTGGACCTCAAGGTGAACCTGGTGAGCCAGGTCAAAAGGTTAGAGTATAAATTTGTTTCAAGGAAAATAACAGTTCAATTATAGTATTACCAAGCAACATATATATTACCCACCAGCATAACTTAAAGGATGACTTTCAAGTTTTAGGATCAGGGGCAATAACTATCGTTAGCCAAATAATGTTGACAATAAATCTCATAGAATTTGCCCTATTGGATGACAGGGGCAATAACTCCTCAAATTGTTGTTCATTTCGTGTCAAGTAATTCTAGCCATTTTTTTAATCTTAAACATGCATATAGAGCATTTACAAAGTCCCAGTAACAGGTAAATAATACTGTTAAATGTTATTGCATTAAAGGGTTTCTCCTTAGTGCTCGCCACAGAATCCCAGAAAATTTGAAAAGAGTAATACCAAAAACTCTGACCTAATTTAGCGCTTATGGCGGTGACTATGCATAAGATTGGTGGGCAACTCTGTTTTTTGATAAGAGTTCCACCTCAGGTCTATCTAACAATCCCAGGAAGTTTAACAAAAAACGCAAAAATGAAAGCCTATACAGATGATGTTACTAATATTTGATATTATCTATGTTTAGGGTGAACCTGGAGTGCCTGGTGAAGATGGGGATACTGGTCCTCTTGGTGCAATGGTAAGCATTCATATGTATTATTAAATACCGGTACATAGATATATTATATTTCAAATATGTTACAAAATATTGCTTGTAAACTAATGTATCATTTATGCTGAGACAAGTTCTGTATACCAAAGCAAGCCTACTATTATTATTATTATTGTTAATTGTTTAAACAAATAGGATATGTAGTAATTCAATTTAATACAATTTTATTTTTCAGGGTCCTCCAGGTCCTCATGGTGAGCCTGGATTACCAGGTCTTCCAGGAAAGCAAGTATGTTTAATTTTCATTTTCTAAATCAATAATTCTTGGGTAATGAAGCAGTCGTGGAATGGGTTAAAAAATTTGTAGACTTTTGACAGTGGATTATGCTCTATGTCAGCAGAATTAGGGGATCCAAACAGAGAGATCGGGAGATGATAATCATACATTATGCAAGAGCTAAATCTGCCTATTGCTGGTCTTTCTTTAGACCTAAAATGTTATATAAATTATTAATTAGACTTATGCAGACCATAATCAATTCACGATGCCATCGCCAGCGTGTGATACTTAGCAGATTTAGAATGCATTTTTTGAAAATTCAAAAGCTAATATCTCAGTTCAGAATGGAGCAATTTGACAGAAATTTTCAGCATATTTTATTTACATTATCTATTTTTTAACTATTATAGCGAGAACTGTCAACACTTTATCACATTTCCCATAATGCCCCTTTTAAATTCCATGAACATCTGCCAATTTTACTATTGTTTAGTAGCGTAGCTGTATTGATATTGTAATTTTTTTTTTTTCAGGGAAGTACTGGAACACCAGGTTTACAAGGATCTGTTGGAGAACCAGGATCTAAAGGTGATCGTGGTTTACCTGGACCTATGGGACAGAGAGGTGCACCTGGACCTGTTGTAAGTCTTCTTTAATGCACTTTATAGTATAAAATACATCAATTAAGAACTGAGCGACATGAATATTTTGCAGAGCTTTTCCATCACAAAGGAATAAATGTTGGTCTATGGTAAATTATGCAACCTCCAGAATTTGGCTGCTATGTGTACACAGTTGTTAAATATATTTCACTGGAAGCCATTATAGATAGCATTGTATTGTTATCAATGAGATATCATGCTGTCAGCGACAATTATTCTTGTACATCTTCCCTGAGTGACATTTAGTATTTGAATTAAAGTTACAATTTTCATGTGGACGTATTATGTCGTCGCCCCGGTCCGTCTGGACGTCCGTCCGTCCGTTCGTCCACAATTGTTTGTGGACCCTCTACAGGTCACAATTCTTGTCCGATTTTGACGAAACTTGAAATATAGCTTTATCCCCAAAAGATCTCGGCTGCTTTTGATATTGGCATGTATCGGATTGAAACTTCATGGATTATGGCCCCTGATTGTACGTTTTTAGCTTGTGGAGCCTATAGAGGTCACAATTTTAAGCCAATTTTAATAAAACTTGACGTGCATGTTTATAACCCAAAGATCTTGGTTCCTTTCGATATTTGCGCCTTCGGAACGTAATTTCCTGAATTATAGCCCCTGATTGTCCGAAAAATCACCTATTTTAGCTTGTGGTCCCTCTGGAGGTGACAATAATCATCCGATTTAAAAAAACGTTCGATTATATCACCGTTACACCCTTAGGAAGGTAGAGTTCAAATTTCGGGAAAATCGGATCAAATTGCCATACAAAATGGCCGCCGTTTGTACGCGAATACTGTCTAAAAATGGTATATCAAGGTTGTGGACCCTGTAGAGGTCACAATTTTAATTCGATTTTGATGAAACTTGAAATGCATGGTTATAACCCAAAGATCTTGGTTCCTTTCGATATTTGCGAATATCGAATTGTAACTTCCTAAATTATGGCCCCTGATTATACGCAATATCGCCTTTGTATAGCCTGTTGGTCCCTCTGGAGGTCACAATTATTATCTGATTTAAGAAATCGTATGATTATATCACTGTTACACCCTAAAGAATGTTGAGTTCGAATTTTGGGTAAATCGTACCAAAATAGCCATACAAAATGGCCGCCGTTTGTACGCGAATACTGTTAAAAAATAGTATATCAAGGTTGTGGACCCTGTAGAGGTCACAATTTTAATTCGATTTTTATGAGACTTGAAATGCATGGTAAGAACCCAAAGATCTTGCTTCCTTTCGATATTTGCGCATATCGAATCGTAACTTCCTGAATTATGGCCCCTGTTTATACGCAAAATCACCTTTGTTTAGCTTGTGGTCCCTCTGGAGGAGACAATTATTATCTGATTTGAAAAACCGTTCGATTATATCACCGTTACACCCTAAGGAAAGTTGAGTTCGAATTTCGGGAAAATCGGACAAAAATTGTCATACAAAATGGCTGCCGTTTGTACGCAATACTGTTAAAAATGGTATATCAAGGTTGTGGACCCTGTAAAGGTCACAATTTTAATTCGACTTTGATGAAACTTGAAATGCATGGTTAGAACCCAAAGATCTTGATTCCTTTCGATATTTGCGCATATCGAATCGTAACTTCCTGAATTATGGCCCCTGTTTATACGCAAAATCACCTTTGTTTAGCTTGTGGTCCCTCTGGAGGAGACAATTATCATCCGATTTGAAAAACCATTCGATTATATCACCGTTACACCCTAAGGAAAGTTGAGTTCGAATTTCGGGAAAATCGGACCAAAATTGTCATACAAAATGGCTGCCGTTTGTACGCAATACTGTTAAAAAATGGTATATCAAGGTTGTAGACCCTGTAGAGGTCACAATTTTAATTCGACTTTGATGAAACTTGAAATGCATAGTTATAACCCAAAGATCTTGGTTCCTGTCGATATTTGCGCATATCGGATCGTAACTTCCTGAATTATGGCCCCTGATTGTTCTGAAAAATCCCCTATGGTCCCTCTGGAGGTCACGATTAATATCCAATTTAAAAAAACGTTTGACTCTATCACTTTTAAACCCTACGGAAGGTTTAGTTTGAATTTCTAGAAAATCAGACCATAATTGCCAGACAAAATGGCCGCTGTTTGTACGCGAACAGTGTAAAAATATGGCATATTAAAGTTGTGGGCCCTGTAGAGGTCACAATTTTAATTCGATTTTGATGAAACTTAAAATGCATGTTTATAACCTAAAGATCTTGATTCTTTTCGATATTTGCACATATCAAATTGTAACTTGATAAATTATGGCCTTTGATTGTAGGAAATGTGGGCGTATCCTGCCTGGCAGTGCCAGCTTACTATCTTTAAGTTATATTTTTAAAATTTATTGAAAAAAAACCCTTAAAATAGATTGTATCCATAAACAGTCTTACCTTGTTAAAGAATAATCCTTTTAATCCTATAATTCACTATCGACAGCTTAGAAATTGGCAAAAATATCATTTTCAACTTCAAATTCCAACTATTGAAGGAAGCTTATGCATGGAGGCAATGGGAGGGAATTGGGTTATTATTTCCTGTGTCAATGATTTTTAAGGGTGGGAAATAATGCCCATGGTTGTATTATAGTGAGTTGATAACCCATTGAGCAAAAGACATAGAAATAATTGTGTTTTGACTTTCTTAGAAAATGTGAAATTCTCGCTTTAAATTGATGTTTTGTTGAGGGTTCTCTAAGTATAAGTTACACTGTGGTTGTAAATATTAATAGTTTTTGATATTTATTGTAGGGACCAGTCGGACAACCTGGTCCACCTGGACCTGCTGGACAACCTGGACCTGTTGTAAGTATACACCACACTCTCATCATCCTTTCCCTATTCAATATCATCTTATATTATTAGATACTTGTAATCAGCAGGAAAATTTGTATCTTAAAGAACACATTTTGTGTTTTAAAAAATAATTCTTTATAAATAAATATTTTCACTTTCATAAAAACACCAAACAGACTATATCTAATTACAGTCAGAAGTATATATAGACCCTTCCTTTTTTTTAATTTTAATCCATTTATTGTTTTCTTTTAGGGTGAACCTGGTACCCCTGGTCCAGGAGGTATGCCCGGAGAACAAGGAACTGAGGTAAAGAAAATTTCCTTGTAGTTGGTAAAATATTAAGGAAACTTTAAATTATATAACATTTTGTGTTCATCCTCAATCTCAGCCTGGATTACCTTCTTTTTATACCAACATAGTTGACATGGCCATCCAAAATAAGGCGCTAAGTATGGAGGTAGTGTATTTCAATCTGGTGTAGTGTGGAATAAACCTCCCATACATACCACATACCAAGAGATCAAAAATGGTGAACACAGTTAATGATGATAATTTTCAAGCAAATGTATTGATTAATACTCTTGAGTAGTTTACTGCAAAAAATGTGATCTGAGAATGCATTAATTTATAAAAGTAAGTGCCTGAGGACTGCATTACATGTAAAGCAAAACTGACAAGACAAACATGCGGACAAGACATTGCAAGAAATCAACAACAAATATCAAATCAAGTAAATATATCCAGGTGCCATCCGTAAGCATCCAATTCACTGTACAGTCCTGAGCCTATAATAATACATTCTTTACTCAAAATGAAAAACAAAACAATGAAGGATTTACAAGAAATACTTTATAGAGAGCACTAAATCCATGGTTAGAAATTCATAATTTATTATTATGTTGTTATTTAATTGCTATTTAGAATATATTTTAATGTCAAAGTTTAATCTCTATTAAATATGCTATATGTATTTTTATTTTTTCTACAGGGACCTGATGGACCAGCAGGACCTAAGGGTAACCAAGGACCAAAGGGAGTAAAGGTAAATATTATTTTACTAAGAATTGTTTAAAAATTGGAATGGGTAGATATATTTTTAAAAACATTTTCAAATATCTATGATATATTTTGTTTCTCCTTTCAGGGACATCGTGGACCCATTGGTCCTATGGGACCAATTGGTAATGCAGGACCTAAAGGAGAATTTGGACCAAAAGGACCACCTGGACCTAAAGGAGATAAGGGAGTTATAGTAAGACTTCAGTTTATATGTATTACAGAATTTTAATCATTATATGATAAAGTTAAAATAAGACGAGGGATGAAGTTAGTGAAGACTAAGTCCATGTTTGTTTCCGTGATTTTGTGTTTGCATCAGTCAACACTGCATTTATTTCCTTAAACTCATGGTTCTCTTGTAAAACTGCCATTTGGGAGGATTGAATGTAGATCTATGATGACAAGATGTACAAAGTTTAGTCAGAACTCTTTGCCTTGTTATTACATATAAATAATACCTCAAACAGTTAGAATTTATTATTGGTTAACATTTAAATCTGATAAATATGGAAAGTTTATGGATATGGTTAAAATTAATAATTATAGCTGTATCTGACAAAATGGCATGATAGGAATTATTGAATGGTATGATGATTTTATTTTTAGGGTAAACGAGGACCAGAAGGACCTAGAGGTATCGATGGTGCTCCTGGTTTAACTGTAAGTTATGTTATTTTATAAAGTTATTCATTAACTGTAAGTTATTTACTAACATATTTAGGGCACAAATAAATTTTTGTGATTGTTATATAAAAAAAGAAGATTTAGATATCTTATAATGGCAATTTTGAGTGTGCTTAAAGGAGGAGAATGGACAGTAAATACTCAATCTTATTGTCACATTAACATAAATTCGAATTTTGTGAATTTTAACTAAAATGTGCATATACCATTTTATTGGTAAGTTTCCTTGTATTCGAGATACAAATGTTGGGGGGTTTTATACGTGGACACTTTAGAGGCTAAAATTAATATCCAATTGACTTTAAATTTATACACAATGTTGAAGGTCATGAGACAAACAAGTATATTGGTTTTCAATGAATTTTGATAACTTGAACAGCTAAATCCAGAATATTAAATGTTTCATATACTCAAGTTAGCATGGAGGAGAACTTAAAAAAGTAAAATATGCGAAAACTCTTGTTGACTGCCCAGACAATTTAGCTGCTGTGGGTGTATGTTTCGTTGCGTGGCAACCCATCTTCACTTTCAAGTTTTGGGTCTATTCGCCTTCAAAATAACTTTTTGTTTTTTCCCGCAATGCTAAAAACTGAAAACTTACATATTTCTGAAAATAAATGTTATATTGTATACCAAATATAAAGCTAAATGTGTATGTCACATACCAAATTAAAGATCTTTTAACTCAAAACAAAATCAAATGTCATTTTTTTAATCAATGAATATTTATATATAACAGGGTGCTGTTGGAGCAGTTGGGCCCAAGGGAGAACCTGTAAGTAGATAATTCAACAATTCATTCTTTTATATTCAAAATAAAACATGTATTATTACTTTATACAAAGAAAAATAAATGTACAGTGTAATATCTGTTCAACATAATAACAACTCTAACATTCAAAATAATTGTTCTTAAAAGAGCTTAGGGCCTACTTATTTGATAAAATTTAAAAATCTAGACCATCTATGCAGATTGTTGATAAGCATGCCTATTGTAGTCCTTTGTGGTCAAGTAAGGTAAAATAACTTTATTATTGTCGTAACTCAGTACAGTTATATGTTGAATTCAGTAATTAATTTGGAGTAATATAATGTTAAAAACACAATAAAATTAACATTAAAATCCAATTACTGATTGTTAAGCTGTTTGAAAACTGCTAAAAACAGGTACCAACTATAAATCAGGTCTGTAGGATTGAAGGATTTGTCCCAAAATGTTGAATACCGGTCACTGTATAGTAAAATCCTTTTTAAAAAAAAAATTCTTTACAAAGAGCTATTTTGGATGTACTGTGTATCGTTTTAATAAACCCATACAGTAGATAGCTAATACATAATATATATTTGTAATATTTAATTATAGGGTGAGACTGGAGCTAAGGGAGATGCTGGTGCTACTGTAAGTTACGTTTATTCCATAATCAATTGTATTTTCTGTCAAAAATACTGTAACATCACAGAATATTGCTAAAAAGAAATCACTAAAAAATCACTTTTCATAGGAATACAGTAGGAATGAATATGTTGAAATTAATCGACATAAATATGTGTAATTTTTCAAACAACCTATTTTACTTTACTTAGGCTTTAATATTTTAATTATACAAATGGTTGTATATTTATTACAAAATGGTTGTCATAGAGATATTATGTTGTATTATGAAGGGAGGACAAGGAGAACCTGGTCCACCAGGTAATGCCCAAATGGTTCCTGCTGATTTCGCTGCCGCTACAACAGGGTCTAAGGCTAGCAGACGGCGAAGACGAAGACGGCGACGACGATCTGTTGAAGATTTCGATCTTCAGACGGACATGAGACAGGCTGTACAAACATTAATGTCAGCAGGAGAGGCTAATGGAAGTAAAACAGAGGCTAGGAAAGTAATGAAGGAAGTTGTTCGTGTCGTTGTACGTCATGTTGAACTAATGGAAGAATCTATTCATAAATTACGCTACCCACCAGGCACCAGGGAATATCCTGCCTCATCGTGTAGAGAAATTCATGATGGATATCGTCATTTTAAAAATGGTAATTGTCAATACTATAAGTGGATTAGTCTTGCCAGCACCCCATTCCATCAATTAATCTCTTCATATTTTTTGTAAATGCTCCATACATACATTTTTCTTTCAAACTTGCTGCAAAAGTGTAAAGGAATCAAAACTCAGAATCAGGATTGTACACGACAAAGCTTGTACAACCTCGTGGGTGACCTCTCTGATTTCTTTGCACTGCTAGAGACCCTACACAGGCTAGCAAATTGTTTTTATGGCCGTCCCTTACTCCCCCCTACGCCCTCCCACCCTAGTTATAGGCCAGCCTACATGGACGGCTGGATTAACCATGGAGCACAGGCCCCAGGGCCTACAACATTAGAGGGCCCCCCCACAAAAATCTCAGTTGCGTCCAGCCCCCTCCTCTAGAAATGCCATCATTCCATAGCACTCGCATGGATTGGTCCACTGAAATAACGCTAGAATGCGCTAATTTTGTGGTAGAATTTTTTTTTTTTTCTGGGGAAGGTACTTCTAAATGGCTCCACAGAAATCACGTTTCCGGACTCCAATTTCTTGTAAATTTCCAGAGAGGAACCCATAAATTTCCAGGGAGGAACCTTTGATGCTTGTGGTCAGCTCCGCGGTCGGTGATCATGGGCCCCCCACATGTTCCAGGCCCCAGGGCTCCTACCATGGTTAATCCGGCGCTGCCTACAAGCCAGCAAATTGTTGAAATAAAATTGAATCATTTATTAGTTTTTGAGAGGTGAATCTGTGAGATACACATAGATGTTAAAACATAAACTAAACATCAACCTCCACAATTTATTCCTATTATTAAAGCCTCTCATCTTCATTTACAACTAATTATTCGGAACGTAAAAATTTACTCACATTTAACATCTATTTAATAAAGGTAACTAAACTACTTAGATGCGGTTGGCACAGAGCGTGCCAAATGTTGTGAAATTTTTAATTCATTTTATTTTTGGAAATGCTAAACAAAAGGAACAGTTTTATGACTGATATTTCTTTCATAATAGTGTAATTTGCAAGGGATTCAAATGATGACCATTGGCTTTAACTAAGATAATTAAATTTATTTATTCAGGCTGGTATTGGATAGATGCTAATCAAGGTTCACACTTGGATGCTATCAAAGTGTGGTGTAATTTAACAGGATCTCAAGAAACTTGTATCTACCCAAAACGAAATAGAAATATGGTAAATATAATGCATATAATTCTTATTTGGTCCATTTTAAATCCCAATACTGAGGATTACTGTCTTTAGATACAACGGTAATCGTCCTATATCTTCCATAGTGCAGAAAAGTAGAAGTTACTTACCCCATTTCATTTTGTTTCCTATGTCTTTTACAGAAGTGCTGCACAAATACCTTGTTGGAAGTTGTGTTGATGTTTGTATAATCTATACCTGAACCTTACTTTTATTTTTCAGGTAAAAGAACAATTTTGGCCGAAAAATGGGGACAAATTAAAATGGTTCAGTCAACTTAAGGGTGGATTTACAGTAAGTAATATGCTAAACAAACTTGCAATTTTGGCTATCAACAGTTGAGCCCTGTGTGAAAGTTTGTTCATTTTATTTTTTTCCCACAATTTTTAACCAAAGTTTATGGGGAAGTGTTTTAAATACATACTTTGGTTACTGTATTTGAGTATAGAACAAAATTCCAGGTAACATTACTGATACTTCATCAATCCAAAACATCAAAATCTGTGGAGAACGCAGGATATTTAGTTAGGAGAGGCACCGGGGATCGGTATAGCGTCTTAGTTGTTTTCCTTATATCACCCTAACCAAAAAAAGGGCTCCAATTTAAACGTTATATAAAAACAGGGTAATAATTAATTTTTATAAACACACCAGAGGCATGATAGACAGGTATGCCCACATGAATAGAAGAAACAAAAGTAACGGTAGGCCTATTGTTGGATAACACTCGAATTAGATGAGATTTTCAACCAGGTATGGGGGCTGGCTGTTTGCCCTCCCTTTTATAAAAAAAGTGCCCTCTCTTTTAAGAAAGTACCCTCAATTTGAGTTACCTCAAATACTCATGGAAATGCTTGTGACAATGTCATAATTTTCCCATTGTCCTAATGACGATATTGGACGCTCTTTTCCTGTTGCCATCTCCTTGTTCCAACCAGATCCTGTGATATTAATGAAAACCAATCGCTCTCACTGTACATAATACATGTATATGCACCATCGATCACTCCTAGCTGCTGGTTTGTTTTCATCCTAAGACAGAGAACTACCAGTAGTCAATGTGGCTTGTATTTCTCTGATTTCTTTTTCGATTAGGGTGTGCTGCAATCTTTGTGATTATTTCATATAAAAGCACAGTCCTGCATCACAACACAGCCCTGTACTCTATAGTAGGCCTACCCCTGTCACAAATGAACTTTCACCCGGGTAATCACAACAACCATCATATCACTTAACATACCAAGACTTTCATAAAACAATTCAGATCCCCCACATGCATGTAGCCTGGCATGTAACAGGAAATTTTGTAAATGGAATACAGATTGATCTATTACTTGGACTGAGTTTTTTTTAACTCTGTTATACTGGTACTCACCTAATACAGATTGTTCTATTAACTAAATTGAGTTGATTTCAAACTGTAAAAACTACTACTCACTATAATTAATATAGCCTATATACTAGATAGTGAGATGATTTTAAACTGTTATACCGCTATTCATCGAATACAGATTGTTCTATTAACAAAACTGAGATGTTTTTTAACTGTTAAACTATGGCTCACTGGAGTCAGATATTAATTTTTTTCATTGAATTGCCTCAAACATTAAATCATGCCACAAATTTATAAATGCAGGCCTGGATCCAGGATTTTGTGGAGGGGGGGGGAGGGAATACATTTGAGTAAAGGGTAATCATCAGACTGCTGCATGCATTAGTGGTTTTCTGTAGTCCCCAAAGTCTTCGTCGCGACCACATTCTCGCGCCTGTAAATGTAACATTTTATAAATCCCATGGGACATGGTCTGGAAATTTTTTTCTGCCTTCAGTCTGAAGTTGCTTTTCTTTTGGTAAGTTTATATATTTTTTCTTTTTTTTCAGATTAAATATATTGACAAACATTTATTGAAATTTTTACGTCTCGAAAGTGTAGAAGTTTATCAGAAATTTAAGTTCTTCTGTTCTGGTTCAGTTGCTTGGTATGATCAAGTTGCTAAAGGTTATGACAATGCTTTAATATTGCAAGGTGAAAACAACCATGAGTTTAAAACCAAAGAATTAAATGTGAATCGTATAATACATGATGGCTGTAGAGTAAGTAACATTTATTTATAACATTCAGTTTCCTTATATTAAACAAAGATTACTGGCAAATGCAATAGACATAAACAATTTGATTTGTCATGCTTTGGAACATGATGACTGAATTTAATTAAGTGAGAGTGATGAAACTTAGTGTACTTTGAATGTAACATTACTCTTTCAACATGTCCAGGACAAAGCAGAAGTTTACAGGACAAAGCAGAAGTTTATCAGAATGTATTTTATTATTAGATTTTAGTCAACTGTGATACAACTGTATCAGAAGTCAATATTAGCTGTATACAATTTTTATTTTATGTATATTTTAATTAATATATGTATTTTATTGTGTGCCATGTGTGACACTTTAATAAACAATTATTGGAATTGTTATGATAATGAAACCTAACGTTATTTTTATACATCCTTCATCTATGTCATTTCAACAACAAATCATTTTTAATTAAAAACTTTTAGTAATGAAATAATTCTTTGCATTTCAGGATCGAAGACAAAATGGTTACACAGAGTTTATGTTAAAATCGAAAAATTTGTATAGACTTCCAATCGTAGATTTCTTACCGCAGGACTACGGCAATCCTTGGCAGATGTTTGGATTTGAAGTTGGTCCAGTTTGCTTTCGTTAATAATTGTTAACATTAGTTTAATCTTTAAATATTCTGGCTAATGTTTAGTCCTTTGAAATTGTGATAAGATCTCAATACAGTTTCATATTTTCCGTCCATTTAACTAGAGTTGAAACATTTTTAGTCTGGTTAATTTTTTTTTTTTTTTCAATATCGATTGTTATTTTGTTATTACATGTAATAATCTATATTATCATAATCATTGTAAATCTGATATGGTCATGACTCATATTGTTTTTTTTAGAAATATCAATTTATTTTTTTTTCAAACATGGAGATATACTTTTATACCATTTACTCGGCGCTCTGAAGAATTTCATTATTTTATCTGAAAGTGGCAATAATCGTTAATATAACTTAACCAAATGTAGGTTTTTTTACTAAGACCAATTTATCTGTAAAAATATAGGTTAATATAATATAAATGTACAGAGTACCAAGATTGCCATTTCAAATTATAATAATAAAATTCTTCTTGTTAAATCTCTACAAGGATTTAACCTATCAGCTAGAATTGGAAAGGTGTGCAAATCTATGAATCATAATCAGTGATGTCTTCATTTTTGTATCGCTTTTAATTTTTAATCGTCAATATTAAAATTATCTTCTGAACATAGCAGTTGTTGTTTCTTATATCCATCACCCTTCTGGAGCCATGTCGCATGGTGTTTGATCCCTGTGTTGACCGAGAAAATTTCATCAGGATTTTCCGACGTGGTTCTCCGGAGCTAGTCAGTGATCTATGACGAAGGGCCTGGCAAGGGACAGTATAGTTGTTCATATGGGACAAAATATAAGTCCTGTGTTCGCATTGATTTTGCTCCTTTAAATTCAATGTACATGTTTAATAACTTCAAAGAAGTTGGTAGGCCTATAGTATTTACAAGAAACTGAAAGGAAGACAGTCATGGGACCACTGTGCAGTCTGCTGACAAAACTTTATTTAAGATAACTGTAGAATTTACTACAGAAATCACTATAAAAAACTATTTTAGCATTTGTCTGTAGGAAAAATTATGGGATTTGCACTATATGTTATATACAGAAACTGTAGAATATTTGGGGCCATTATATTTTCCTAAACAGGTCCCCAAAATTCTGTAGAATACTACAAAATTTCTTCTATAGAAAAAGGATTAGCCCCCCCCCCCCATCGCCCAACCCTCTAGAATGTTTTTAATCGCTAAGGGTATACTTCGACTGACAGTCGACTATATATACAAACGCCATTGTTTAAGTGGTAACAGAGCCAAACGCCTCATTTAAATATAACAGCAAATAAATGACAGTTCCTCCAGCAACGGACTTTCTCTCTGTTAAAGATAACGATCCATTATCTAAATTAACTCCATGTTAGTCCCGAAATGACCATGTTTGTGTCGAGTGGATGTTCAACTCCATCTCTCTCTCTCTCTCTCTTTGAACAACCGGCCCCCGGTCTACAAGTATCCGAGTAGTTTACGGAGGGTAAGCAGTCCAAACTTATAATAAGATAATAATAATAATATGTCCATTTATATAGCGCCAAATCCACAAAGCGTGCTCATAGCGCATACAACAACTATACAAAACTAAAGTCCTTTAGCTCTACGTTTTTGGGGGGATTTTTTTTTTTAATTTTTGTAGTGGATTTTGAAGAGATGAGTCTTTAATCGAGATTTGAAGATTGATAAAGAAGTCACAAAACGGAGTTCAACTAGGAGTGAATTCCATCTTTCAGCGGCAGCTACAGCAAACGCTCTTTGTCCGAAGGTAGCAAGTTTCCACTTTGGTACCACTAGCTGATTAAGATTGTTTGAACGCAACTGTCTTTTTGGAATATACCGTTGAATTAATTTGCAGAGGTAACCAGGAGCTTCTCCACTGACACGCTGATATGTTAGGCAGAGTATTTTAAAGTCTATCCGGGACAAACTGGTAACCAATGAAGGGTTTGGAGAACTGGGGTTATATGAAAATGATATGGAGATCTTGTGACCATTCTTGCTGTGAGATTTTGGATTCGCTGAAGACGATTTAGTTGATTTTGGGGTAGGCCAACTTATGGAACTTTAGGAGGGGGTAGAGGTAGTGCCTGGAATTGTTTTGATTCTGTGTCACATAGGCTACTTGAATCGACTTGACGTATAGGCTACCTAAGCCTTGACATACCATAACATTGGCATTTGGTTGAGAAGATCTGGACATTTTATGAGCTGCAATCACGAACTAAACAAGCATCAAAAGTGTCTGGTATTCCTTTTGGGAGTATACTATCGTCTGATCGGGACATACGGGTCACAATTTATGTCGGTTTTTGACAAAACTTATCATATAGATTGATTTCCCGAAGTGGCCTTTCGATATTATATGTATCGGATCGTTACTTCATAAAGTATTAATAATAATATATGGGCCCCTAGTTGTTACGAAAAATCGCGTTTTAGCTTGTGGACACTCTAGAGGCCACAATATTATTCGATTCTGATAAAACTTGATAAATGTATGTTTGTTATCCATTTATCTCGGTTCAGTTCGATATTCGTGCACATCGAACCGTAACTTCATGCATTATGCCGCTCCTTGTGCTGAACTAGTGTAAAAGATTGTTGGCGCTCTTGAGGTCCGATATTATTGCCCGCTTGTGTTTATATCCCAAAGATCAGACAGATTATTATATTCGTGCATATTACTAGACTGTAACATCCTGATAGATGTCCCTGATAAATAGAGATCACAAGTTTGAAGTTTCATCTGATTGAAAAAAAAAGGGTTTAAAATATGTCGCCGTTACACCATAATGACGGTATACGGAAACAGTGTGAAGTGTGTTATACCAAGGCTATGGGCTCGATTTTGAAGAGACTTAAAATATATATCTTTATAAACCCAAAGATCTCGATTTCTTTCAATATTCGCGCATATCGGACCGTAACTTCCAGGATTACGAACCCAGTTGTACGGAAAATGACGTTTTCGCTATATAATATACATGTAACATAATTATAGCTTGTGGTTCCTCTGTCACAATTTTTGTCCGATTTTGCGGACAGTTAAAGTTAATGTTTATATCAAAAAGATCTGGTTTCCGACGCCTATGAAAATAATTGGTTCTGAATATTAAAGAACGACATCGGCGTGAGAGCTCGATGATACTACAGGTGTTCTGCGAGAGGCGATCGACGGATCAGAGCTTATAGAACCCCCCAAGAACAACGTAACTTAATAAATAATATAGCCAAACTAAGGTGGCTGACTCAAATTCTAATCAACCAATCATTGACAATCAATCGTTTACAGTCCACGAAGACGGGACCGTTGGGAGAACATTTTGAAAATTTAACTGCCGCAAATGCGTTTTCTTCCTATTTCAGCTCATGAATACAGCAACTTCAATATGACACAAGGTACAATTTTATGGACACACAATTACTGAGTTTGATACTAATATTACTAAACGACGTTTCGACGAGGATACTCTCGTCTTTATCAAGCAAGTTGTACAAATGTATGAATTGTGGGCAAATATATTTTTGTGTAGCCTATCCATAAAATTGTATACCTTATGTTAATAATTATGTTCAATTACTAAATGTCAATCAAAGATGAAAACTTCAACATGGTCCAATAGACTACGGCAGACCTGTATGGAAGACCAAATGGGACAATATTCACGATTCTTGTTTCTACATTCCAGTTTGAACATTTTAGACACGAACGCAACATTCAAAACTAATAATTCTTGTTTCTACATTCTTATGTCAACATTTCATCCACAAAATCAACATTTCAAACCCAAAAAATTACTTTATGTTTCATTTTCGGCGTTTTATCGGTAACTTTTATTATCATTAAATAGGCTATTAAAATTAAAAAATAATTTCTTAATTCTACACGACAAAGAAATCAATAATGTTGATGTAGACCAAATGGGACAATATTCATGATTCTTGTTTCTACATTCCAGTTTGAACATTTTAACTTCAAGACTTTTTAAAACGTAGAAAATATTTTCATAAGAGTTCAAATTCCAGATTTTGGTTTTAGATACTTTCAGAAACCAATGAATTGATTTCTTTGTCGTGTAGAATTAAGAAATTATTTTTAATTTTAATATTTAATGATATATAGAAGTTATCGATAAAACGCCGAAAATGAAACATAAAGTCATATTTTTTTGTTTAAAATGATGATTTTGTGCATGAAATGCTGACATAAGAATGTAGAAACAAGAATCATTAGTTTAGAATGTTGAGTTCATGTCTAAAATGTTCAAACTGGAATGTAGAAACAAGAATCATTAGTTTAGAATGTTGAGTTCATGTCTAAAATGTTCAAACTGGAATGTAGAAACAAGAATCATGAATATTGTCCCATTTGGTCTTCCATAGACCTGAATCCTAACCAACCAAGCAATAGTCGCGGGGTATGGAGGCCTCGCCTTACCGGAGAAACGTTTGAAAGTTTAACCGTAACAAATGCGCTTTTCTGCTATTTTCACCCATGCAAAGCAACTCATTTTGTAACCATGCCAGCCTAAATTCCAACCATCCAATCAGACTGTTGCAGCTGTATGCATTAATTATAATCAATGCCCGAAATATGTCGCACAAAATAGAGTGTCCACAGACAAAGTATTTTAATCGATAGTCAATTCAGTTCAAATTCGTGTTAAAATTAGTGTTTTATTAGATTTCAGGCACTTTATTTTGCCAAGTAGATGAAATAAAAGGGTGTTTTTTTTCACTTTACCGTCTGCCCGAAAAGTTTGATTGCCCGAAAGTTTGGGGAGAGGGGCAGCTTTCCCACCCGCCTATCCCCCTGGCTCGTACGCCTATGAATAATTCGGCTGTAAAATCTGATCTAGAACCCGATCCGTGGAATAAGGACCAGATTGAGCTTGCGTATCAGGGCCCCTGTTTCAACAGTATACGTACCAGGCGTGTCCCCCCCCCCCCTCAGCGAGACTGGTGTGTCCGCTTTTTAATTGATGATATAAACTGATTTTTGCATTGTCTCTGCCCTGGCAATGCGACGAAGGCTCTGGGGACTACACCAAACCACTAATACATGCGGCACTCTAATGATTACCATTTATTACAATGTATGCCCCCCCCCCCCCCCTAGAAAGAATCCTGAATATGGGCCTGCGTACCCCTATATAAATTTTTATCATGGCACGATGTTATTAATTAATTCAATATGTCCATTACATACATGATCTGTGTACAAGATCAGATCCACACGACTTCAAATGTTTATGCACATGCCGTGTCGAGATAAAAGAAACAATTGCAGAGATATGACTATGTGCCTTATCTGTATCCCGTTGGTATATATAGTAGGCCTAGTAGTAAGTTCACTGACAGTAAGTAGGCTAACCGACATGATTGTCTAGGTGTCCATGAAACCATGTGACATTGGCTGGGCCTCCACCAATCTCGTCGTAGGCGCCCACAACCAGTGGCACTCGCCTTTATGTGGCACCCATACTGATATCATGGCCACGTTGGTCATTGTCTCCGCATTGCGGAAAGGGTGCCTTTGGCGCCCATGGGGGAAGCGGATTTTCCCCAATTCGTAAAGGGCGGGCGCCGAATTTTTCCAGGGAGGGGGGGGGCAACGGGGCTGGAAGCACGGGTTCGTAAGGACAGGAACACAAATATTAATATGTTAGCCTACACTTGATCTATTAAATTAATATGTAGTTCAAATTTAAAAAAAAAAAAATACCCTCTGATTATAAATAGGCCTACACCAGAGGGTATTTTTTTTATATGCATTACATGTTTGATAGTAGGGGAAAGCGGGGCACAGTGGATCAGATTTATTTTACACCCCTTAATTATCTGAAATTATGAGGTAATCTCAAACTTTCTGTTGCAGTTGTATTGCATGACAAAGTACTTTGAGGTAGACAAGCCATGACAACCAAAAGATGATGAGCTAATAGTTATTCACATTTTTTTTTAAAATCTGAAGTGAGCCACTGTGCCCCTTCTCGGGACACAGTGACCCATGACATGGGGCACAATGAATCAAAACAAATGTAATAAATTTTGAATCATATAAACTTTAAAAGTACAACCTGTATAACAGTAACAAAACATGAACATTTTGATTTAGGTCTTTTCTTTGTTCTATAAAAACAAATTAAAGAGTTGTCCCATAAACATGAAGGGAAAGCGGGGCACAGTGGATCATGGGGCACAGTGGATCACATATTATTGGCACAAAACGTTTTGCTGGAATTTCCTGGTGATGTTACCATGTTATGTGTAGGGGAGTTCCCTAACATCATTGCCTGAACAAAGATCAATGGAGAGCGAATTCATTATCGGGCGCACTAGCTCAGTACACAAATGATCCACTGTACCCCGGTCCACTATGCCCCTGACCATGTGCTCAACAAAATGTGTGCCAAATGAGCTTACAGGATTGACAATAGTAAAACTTGTTTCATGTTTTCTTCCTTCCTTAAAGAGGTTTTAAGTGTGCATACTGGTTGCCACTCTAAGCTATGGGACTTAGTAGATATTGTGAGTAGTATTGAAGCATTGAAATTTACTTTTGCCATCAAGAAACATGTTTTACTTTCCAAATTCTACAGAAGTGACGTCTAACCATGTGAGCCAGGCAATGATGTTAGGGGACTGCCCAACACATAAAGTGGTGACATCACCAGGAAATTCCTGCCAATAGTATGTGATTCGCTGTGCCCCTTGATCCACTGTGCTCCGCTTTCCCCTAAATATTATATCATTTAGCAATAAAAGCAGAAACTCAAAATTATTGAAAAAATACATATTTATTTAATAGGTCAGGTGTAATTGTGCCCTGCCCCCATGCACCTGACCACCATATTCCTGAAGCAATGGCCAGAGAGGGGATTAACTCTAGATAATCAAACGAAACGCTGCGAGGAGTATGCCTGGCCACCTGTGTCGCTAGAAAATGCCTGAATAATTATCAAAAACTTTATATGTTATCGAATATGATGATAAACTACTAAAGTTAATCCATTTTCTCGATCGATCCACATTATTCATATCGAACCCTTGTCTTGAACATCGATTTTTTTTTTATTGTGCAGTAGCCTTTATTGAGGAATGGATTTAGTCTGGATAACCTGGCCCAAGGCGTGTAGACTAATTTATCCAGAAAGAATACAGCGTGTCTGATAAAGTGTGTTACGCATGCGTTATTGGTGAGCCCCGCCCCAAATCGCTAAACCAAATTTCTAATCGGAAAAAGTGCGAAACGCATTTAGTATAAGAATAATGTAATCTTACTGTATTTTAAACTTAATTTGCCGACAAGAGTACTTTTGTTTGTAATCATAGGAAGTAGATTAGTTCATGTGATCTAGATACGTTTATAACTACGGTTGTTTTTAAAAAAATCTTTTATTTCTTTTCAATTCGTTTTAGATTATATTTCAATTCCGTAAAAAAAGCAGCCTGGGTAGATTTAGGATAAACCTCAATTGAATATTGTAAAGATTGGCCACCTCACAAAATTAAGTAGCTTTTATTTTTTTTATTTGAACCTCGGTACGTACATTACACCATGAGCTTTGAATATGTATCTGAAGTGGACAGGAAATTCCTTGCAAATAATCTGCTCACGAAAGAAGACTGGGGTGAGTTGTTGGCGTCGCTTGCTTAGTTGCTACAAAAAAATGTTTACATCTGTGACGGATGTTGTTGATGTTCATTTAATGTCCGGGACATAGCCGGAATTGAAATTTGAAAATAAACAAATGTTTTCCCTTCCCCGTGTCCTCTTATTGTTATAGCCCCATTGCTTTGCAATAGGCCTAATTGAAATATTGTGTCAATGAATGTCATCTTAATCTTTGGCCGTCCAAAAACCATTAGGACCAAGAAGACGAATCCTGGCTTATTCAACACCAGGCTAATTCAACACCAGAAAAATCGGTTCTATTTCAGTATCGTACCTCTACCAGTTCCCGGGGTCGTAGAGACTTGAAATTTTCAGGGGGTGTTCATGACGGCTAACAATGACCTCACACCAAATTTCAGCGAAATCGGTCAATAACTTTTCATTTTACCGAATTAAACTTCCCACGAGAGATACAATTATATTGCCTTTCGCCGCCATTAGTATTTGGTGACTCTAGACTCGATTAACAAGACGCTCAACGAACTCCCAACACTCGGCTCCCCGTGCCCAACATTGCAATTCATAATAATTATAATGAGTTTCGTATATTTTAATTATACGCCCACATGGAAATGTGGGCGAATATTGCCGTCGCCCCCGACCGGCCATCCGTTCGTCGTGCACAATTTCTTGTGAACGCTCTAGAGGCTAAAGTTAATACCCGATTGACTTTAAATTTATGCACAGTGTTTAAGTTTAAGGTCATGAGACGAAGAAGCATATGGAAATGTGGTCGCATATTGCCGTCGCCCCCGACCGACCGGCCGTCGGTCCGTCCGTTCGTCGTCCACAATTTCTTGTGAACGCTCTAGAGGCTAAAGTTAATACCCGATTGACTTTAAATTTATGCACAGTGTTTAAGTTTAAGGTCATGAGACGAAGAAGCATATGGAAATGTGGTCGTATATTGCCGTCGCCCCCGACCGGCCGTCCGTCGGTCCGTCCGTTTGTCGTCCACTACGAAATCGAGTCTCAGCGGCTAAATTTTTATTCGATTCATCTGATAAATGAATACAACCTGCGCGAGGGTCGTGCGCAGGTTGTATTCATTTTTCGGACGGATCTTTAAAAAAATGAGGCCCTGAGAGAAGTTGCGGTTTTTAAATACAAACTTAGGCCTACAAAATGAACACAAAAATTAGATTGATCACTCAAGCCAGGGGATGTTAGCCAGGGTCATGACCTTGACCCATCGGGACGTCCCTAAAGAAGTCCTTGTGTGTCGTGACCTTGACCTTAACCTCTCTGCAAAATCTGTGGACGGTACCTAATGTTTTGGGAATTTTTCGACCCCAAGGTCAAAGGTCAGGTGAAAGGTCAAGGTTTCACATGAAAGGACAGTGATGTGTCCATCCGAGGTCATGACCTTCGATATGCCACGTGACCTTTGGAGGTCAAGCTAGGGTCAAACGTCACTTCATGGGCCCGTTTCGCTCACTTCCGGTCGCCGGGTGGCCATTTTGAAGTCACCCAGAGACCGGCCGGGGTGGATATACCTATCGAATACCAAGGCTTGAACCCCGCCCGGGTCCATGAAGTGACGTTTGACCCTAGCTTGACCTTCAAATGTCACGTGGCATGGAAAGGGTCATGACCCTGGATGGACACATCAATGACCTTTCATGGCAGTTCTTGACCTATCACCTGACATTTTGCCTTGGGGTCGAAAAATCCTCAAAACTTTAGGTACCGTCCACAGATTCTGCAGAGAGGTCAAGGCCAAGGTCAAGGTCACTACCCACAAGAACTGCGTTCGGGACGTCTATGTGGATCAAGGTCATGACCCTCGCTGACATAGCGTGCCCCCTAGCGGACATAGAAAATAAATCGCCATAAATCACGCAAATTTCACCGAGCTTCGCGAACCTCCTCCTGTAAACGCCCCGAAGGGTGCCCGGGCGGGGTTCGAGGCTTGGTATTCGATAGGTATATCCACCCCGGCCAGTCTCTGGGTGACTTCAAAATGGCCGCCCGGCAACCGGAAGTGGGCGAAACGGGACCATGAAGTAACGTTTGACCCTAGCTTGACCCCCAAGGGTCAAGTGGCATGAAAAGGGTCATGACCCTGGATAGAAATATCAATGACCTTTCATGTGAGACCTTGACATTTGACCTTGAGGTCGAAAAATACCCAAAACTTTAGGTACCGTCCACAGATTTTGCAGAGAGGTCAAGGTCAAGGTCATGGTCACGACACACAAGGACTTCTTTCGGGACGTCCCGATGGGTAAAGGTCATGACCCTGGCTAACATCCCCTGGCTTGAGTGATCAATCTAATTTTTGTGTTCATTTTGTAGGCCTAAGTTTGTATTTAAAAACCGCAACTTCTCTCAGGGCCTCATTTTTTTAAAGATCCGTCCGAAAAATGAATACAACCTGCGCACGACCCTCGCGCAGGTTGTATTAATTTTTCAGATGAATCGAATAAAAATTTAGCCGCTGAGACTCGATTTCGTAGTGGACGACGAACGGACGGCCGGTCGGGGGCGACGGCAATATACGACCACATTTCCATATGCTTCTTCGTCTCATGACCTTAAACGTAAACACTGTGCATAAATTTAAAGTCAATCGGGTATTAACTTTAGCCTCTAGAGCGTTCACAAGAAATTGTGGACGACGAACGGACCGACGGCCGGTCGGTCGGGGGCGACGGCAATATGCGACCACATTTCCATATGCTTCTTCGTCTGATGACCTTAAACTTAAACACTGTGCATAAATTTAAAGTCAATCGGGTATTAACTTTAGCCTCTAGAGCGTCCACAAGAAATTGTGGACGACGAACGGACGGACCGACGGATGGCCGGTCGGGGGCGACGGCAATATGCGACAACATTTCCATGTGGGCGTATAATTAAAATATACGAAACTCATTATAATTATTATGAATTGCAACGTTAGGCACGGGGAACCGAGTGTTGTGAGTTCGTTGAGTGTCTTGTTAATCGAGTCTAGAGTCACCAAATACTAATGGCGGCGAAAGGCAATAATTGTATCTCTCGTGGGAAGTTTAATTCGGTAAAATGAAAAGTTATTGACCGATTTCGCTGAAATTTGGTGTGAGGTCATTGTTAGCCGACATGAACACTCCCTGAAAATTTCAAGTCTCTACGACCCCGGAAACTGGTAGAGGTACGATACTGAAATAGAACCGAAAAATCGGCGTATTCAAGACCAGTACATGTATATATTGTTATTTTGTATTTTAAACTTCAAATCAATTCCGATGACCTTGAGTACGTCAAGAACCAATGGATATCAAACCGAATGTTTAGTGCGAAGAGATGGTCCGTGTTTATGCGCCCCGTTCGCCGAATAAAGACGTCGAGGGTTGGCATAACCGAACCAACTCTCGACTGAACACTCGGGGACCGGTTTCCACTTTATTTATTACTTGTTTTATATTATGTAAATATTGCCTTCGAATATGAAATATTTATTATGACTATTTAAGATATATAATAAATATCTTGTTAATCCTGCTTTTGTCTTATAATATACTGCCATTACTGGTCTTTGAATATGCCAATTTTACTGGTGTTGAATTAGCCTGGTGTTGAATACCCCTGATACCAAGAAGACTAGTTCCTTCATGAATGAACTGTCTCTGAGCGAACGATGTCTCGCTAACAGTTCCTCACGGGCCTTATTATCAACTAGTATGAAAATAAAGCTTTACCCCATCTCGGTTCTAAGGCTATTTTAGATCCTTACCGTCTATTTTGCACCGTGAAACTTTTTTGATCACCAAAAGAAATCATTTCCTGACACAACCGAGACAAATTTATAATAAACCAACACTATTTTCGTGTAGAATTCGCTGTTAGAAAAAGACCGGTCTGCGCTAACGTCAGTCAACAAACATGGCGGCCAGATTTGAACGATTTTGTTTATCTTTTTCTAACGTCGAATTCTACATGAAAATAGTGTTGAATTATTATAAATTTGTGTCGGATAGCCTTAGAACCGAGATGGAGAAAAGCCTTATTTTCATACTAGTTGATAATAAGGCCCGTGAGGAACTGTTAGCGAGACATCGTTCGCTCAGAGACAGTTCATAAAGTAACTACAAGAAGACCAACCCAGCAAGAACTTGAAGAAGAGTTGTTATTATGATACTAACATTAGTAAGGTAAATTGTATCGGCTCTGCTCTCTTCTAGTACTACGTTACGGTCAGCTGCTGTTGATAACTAGCATGAAAATAAGTCTTTTCCCCCTGTCTAAGGCAATTTTGGAATACATGAATCGCCCATTTGGAAAACAATGTGCATTGTGGGAGAGAGGTGAGAAAACTTACAAGAAGCGACCATTGCTTTGCATGGGATTTCTCTGACCAAATTTCGAAAAATGCAGATTTTATGTTAATTTTAGTGCATTGCTATCTGTGTCTCTAATATCACATCATAATGATCATAACAGCGCTCACGCTGTCGATTGCCATTTCCGCCAATTGCGATAAAAATATAATCTTGGCGATAAAATATTCAATCTGGCGGATTTTTTGGCGATAACTTTTTCCTACATGGCGATTCTTTTTTACCTTTGGCAATTTTTTTTAAGTCATAATGACAAAGCGTTGATTTCTACACCGTATAGACGCGTTACGGTCCATTGCGCTCGGTTGAATGACAGTGAGTCAATTAACAATTTGTAATTTGTAATAGACTATGTACAGTATCAATGTAAATAAAAATGTTATAAAAATTACTGAAAGTTTTAACTTTTTTTGGCGGAAGAAATATATGGCTAAAAAAATAATAATTACAATTGGCGGAAAAAAAATGGAACCCAGAGTGAACACTACCCATCACTAAAATTAACGTAAAATCTTTTTTTTTTTTCGATTTTTTCTGAATCTAAGAAATTGATAGAATAGTTCAGGTTTGTCAAATGGATAGTGTGCATTAGCATTGTCTTGCAGAGAGTTGATTAACAATACATATACATTCATTCCACGATGTATCACGTTTGCACTGCGGAGGAATATATGGGATTCAAAATCTGACTGATTTTGAGAACAAGCAAGTGTGCTACAGTACAACTACAAGAAATTACATGAGTTTTGGTGAATGAACTTCTTACCCAACTGAGCACACTGATTAAGCTGATAATTAAAAGAATAAGTTTTGACTTATTGAAAACCTCCTTCACCAGTAGCTTAAGTGTGAATCTTGTCATTATTCATCAATGCTATCAAGACCCTGTATAATGATACCGTATATATATATTTTTTTTTTCTAGAGCCAGAAATGGATGGTATAGGAGATCTATCTGATTTTCTTGACATACAGAATGAAATGAGATCCCTAACTAATGAATTACCAGATGAATTGGTTAGTTTTATTACCAATAGCATGTTGATATTGAATGTATTGCTTTATTAGTTTTTTTTATATTAAAGATGTCCATAAAACTGAGTATTGAAATAGAAATTAGAAAAAAAAAATTCTCTAAAATATTGAAGTGAACTATTTTCTGTGATGCTTCAGGTGACAACAGTACTGTAGTTCTGTTACATAAATATATTGTTTGGAAGCATATTGATACATGGTTTTGGAATTTAGACCATTTGCTTGAATTGTTTTTGTGACAATCTATCAGGATTGATCAAACATGCCCAGAATTATATTGTTATTTTTTTTTGCAAATTAACCTTACTTCATTTATACTTCAATTTTTTTAGATAGCGTTCCAAGATAATTCGCCACCATTGGCAGATGCTATTTTAGATGATTATTGGAAGGAATTAAGTGATAGTGCAGACAGTGCTGACAGTGGACTATTTGGTAATTATTGTTAACTGATCATGGAATTATGAGATCTACATGACCTGTCCTCATTGATTTCTGTAAAAAAAAACACCAAAGAATCAATTTTATTATATCTATATGTGGTGGTTGGGTGGACGGGTGGTCTAATATGTGGGCATTAGATCATGGGGCCTGTCGTCGAGTTTTGTGGAGGGAAAAGGAGTTGGGTTGTCTTCCCACGGTTTCCTCCCACTGTTTAAGACTCCTACGAGCAATCAAATGCTTAAGATCAAATTGTACCAAAAAGACTTAGTTTTGAATCTAGAAGGAAATACCAATTGATACTAACTGGGTCATGTTCGATTGATTAAAGAGTACAGGCATTGAAATTGATAATTTTTAAATAGGCATGCCAGTGTATGAGTATATCAAATGAGATAAGATTTTACTTCTTGTAGTTATTCAAGGAATGGCTCGGACATTAAACAAGGGAGAAATCTGTCAATGGCATGTTACTTACTTTTTTAGTTGAAAATTAGTATAATTGTACATCTCTTATCTTAGAAATGTTATTCCATTTATCTAGAAAGACTGAAAATGAAAACGGAGATATGTTCTATTTATTTTGCAGGTGTTGAAGTTAAAAAAGAACCGCTTTCACCCCTGTCTTCAAACTGTTCTGAAACCGGATCTGAAGGATATGGCTCTGTAAGTTTATATTTATTTCATTCAGTCAGACACATTTTAAATTAGCTAGCGCTGTTTCCAAGTACTAACACTTTAAAATATATTAATTACTTTGTACAATCCTGTGTTGGTTTTTTTTGTCTATGAATATTCACATAATGGTTCCCAAAAAGATTTTGTGCTCCTTCACACTCATTGCTTATTGTTAGGACCGCAATTTAAATCATGCACAGTATTATCAGCAAAAATCATTATTGTTTGACCGCAAATCTGTAGCTTATTCATTACAAAATATTAATCCAGAGCATTCTAAAGACTGCCCCTAAATGTCATTCCCTGGAATATCATGAACAAGTAGTAATATTATTTTATTATTTTGTTTTAGGCGTCTGACATGAGTTCCTGTGTTCAACAGACGATTACAGAATTTAAGATGGAAGACCCATTGACGAATGTTCTATCACCATCATGTCCACCTGTCTCATCTAATAGCAGTATCTTTCAAATTCTGCCTAAACAAGAAGATAACACCCAAACCATTGTCTTAAACAATATAAATGGAAATTCAGTTGGTGTGTTAACTCCAGTAACTGGTGGAGCTATTAAATTAAATAACATTATGAATTCCAAGATAAAAATACAGCCTAAACCATCCGATGGTACAGCCATTAAAATATCACCACCCACCACACAAACAGGTAGGATATATTTTACAGATCTTGATAATCATTTAATATGGAATATGGAAGTTTGCTACATATTGTATATTCATTGTATATTTTCCCTTAAACATTATTCATTTTAAAATATTTGTTCTCGTCATTTTTAAAGGAAGTCAATCCAAACCACTAGTCCTCACACCTGAAGAATTTTCAAAATTAACATCATCAGGATCTCTATGTTTTCAACCACCCCAAAATGCTACTGTTGCCATGGATACTAGTGAAATGGCCATGTCTATAAGTTCCCCAGCTTTAATGGAGTCGGGTGAGGTAAGTTATTCATTGATTACATGTTTCTTCTAGTTGTTTGGGTGGGTATTTAAATTTTAAAGGACAACAAGCTTATAGTAGGAGTCGATCACGTGGCTAAGTTGGTAAGGCGCTGGCTCAATAGCCTGGAGGTCGAGTGTTCGATCTCTGCATTGACAAGGAAAGCTGTCTAGTCGTTCGGATGGCACGTAAAAACTGTGGTCCCATGTACACATTGGCATGCAAGTAAAATATCCCTTGGCAGTTGGAATTCGATATAAGAGAGGGCTGCAGCGTCGTTGTACGCAAGCCTGGAAATAAGGCACCTGTCACTGACAAAATCAGGCACAGATTTAGGCTTTCTCAGGCACAAAACCTCTGGTGCCTGTGATTTTGTCTGGCACTGATTTGTCTTTTTTTAATTAATATTATTAATACATGTACGGCACTAAATTGAAAATGTAAAGTACTATGTCATTAGTGCCTGACATTTTGTCAGGTACATCTAAAACGATTATTTCCAGGCCTGGCTGTACGGGAAAAATTTCTACTCATAGCACACTGTATGACTTACGCCCCTCTTCCATTAGCCCAGGTTAGGTGCATAACAGTAGGACGTTAAGCCCCATTGCATTTCTGATAAGAGAACATTTCCATTTGTTTACGATCTTTAATAGAATCCTTTACTCTTGGAATGTGATTGATAATAGTTTGAAATGCTTCAATCCGGTTATAATCTTTTCTATGTATATGTTTCGACAGATGTTCAAAGTTATGATCAAGTAAAATAGAATCAAAAACTGAGTAGAAATCTTTTGAGGTTGTGATTAATTGATTTGTTCTTTTTAATTGGTTGAAACAACTACAAGACCATTTCAAGCAGCTCCTGTATTGTGGATGTGTAATATAAATAAATAAATTGAGCATTCAAATAATATCTGTTTTACTTACAGATGAAAAATGTCAAGCGTCAGCAACGAATGATTAAAAATAGAGAATCTGCAAGTTTATCAAGAAAACGTAAAAAAGAGGTAATTTTCTCAACTATAAATTCTATTGTGATTATGTTTAAATTAGAAAGTTTTGGGTAGATATTTGTAATTTTTATATATCTTATATCATCCAGTTGATTTCATACAGCAAATAAGTTGGCTTTTAATAGAGTTGATCTGTAGGATTGATAGTAAGCCAGCCTCCGTTGTTTATTGTCCAGAATTTGTTTACTACTGCTCAGATGTAGTATATGAAAAAAATAAATAAAACAGATTCACTAATAATATTCATAGATTGGAACCAATTCTTAATGATACCACATGATTATTTATAAATGTATGTATTGTAGTATCTAACAACACTGGAAGCTCAAATCAATGGTTATAATGCTGAAAACAAAAAGCTCAAACAAGAAAATGATGGCCTTAAAAAGAAAGTGTGTGCCTTACAAAATGAGGTAGGTTATAGTTAGGGTATATTTAGTGAATGATTAGGATTACATATCAAATCTTTGTCAATATATAAATTGATAACCAGATCAACATTAAATATGATAGTTATTGTATAAAACATGCATGTTTCTCTAAAAAAGGTGATGGCTTGTCAAAGACCAACATAAGCATGTGTGATTTAACTTTTACAAAGTCAATGAGGAGTGTGGGGTGCACCACAAGATTTATTTTGTAAGTAGTAAGTATTTCTAGGATTGCTGATTGACTCTACATGAAATTTAAATTATTTTTTTTTTAGAATGAGAGGTTAAAACGACTAAATGGAATAACATCTAATAAAAAAACGACCACCTGTTTATTAGCTATTCTTGTAATGCTGAGTGTCAATTTGGCACCGTGGAGGTGAGCTCTTATTCCATGTACATATAGCCTAGCTTTATAGAGACCAAATGATAATAAACCTTTATTATATATATAAACTATTAAACACTAACGGCTTAAAATTGTTATTTAGATGGTAATAGAAGATTAAAACCAAAATGTGGTGGTCAACATTGTTGAAATATATTTCGAAAGTTTAAAGTCAAATAAAGTTTTGAAGTTAAGAATAAATAAAGACAAAAATAAACTACAGAAGACTCAAATAAACTACAGATAGTCTTAACTGGTGTTTGATTTGTATCAATTTTGGACAAATTATTTTTTTTGGTAGGGGTAGGCCTACTTACTCATTATTGACATTCATTTTGTAACATTTCAATTATTCATGCAGTAGCTTAGTAAGGGGTTGGATAGTTAACTAGGAGGTTTTGGGTTTGCTGTCTATATTGGTCGAATGGGTTACTCAAGATTTTCTGATATGGTTTCCCTTGTCATTTGTACAGAATTGGGGTCTTGGCAAGGGCAATGTCTAGTTGCTCGTATAAGATGAACCATTGACAGTTAGAATTTGTAATAATTGTAAGTCGAAGCACCGCTGTTCAAGCAAAATTTCCCCCATAGCACTCTGCATGGTGAATGCCCGTCTTCATTAACCTAGTCAGTGTAGAAAAGAACAACAATAAACTCCATTTCATTTCTTTACAACTTAATTGTAGCATTGATTTATAATCTGAAGTACATTATTTGATTTATACAAAATCTAAATTATGGAAAATCAGGGATAGCCTATATTTAGCTTGAAACAAATCAAATAAGTGTTTTTTTCTCCCCTAAAAAATAAATAACGAAAATTCTTAAAAACAACAGTCTCATTAAAATGTCTTTTACAAATTAATAAACTTTTTTTTTGATTGTAGTCTATTTGGTGAAGAGAGTATCGCCATGAGAAATGTGATTCCAGTTCACAAGGGAAGACAACTGTTATCTTTAACAGAGAAAGTTGAATATAAGAAGGCAGAGGATTGGTCACAACCAGCTGATCGATTAATGAGACAATTACACAGATTAGCTGAGGAAATGAATACTGGAGGAATAGGTGTTAATCAGTCAGATACTAATCCTCTCATGTGTCCTACACATTTTAATAAAACTGAATCTATCTTGTAAGTAACATATTTTCTATTTATGACCACCACATCATTTTATCAGTTTTGTTTCACTGAATTAGAAAATCAAAATATACTGTATGTTCTTTTATTCTAAGATAAAAATTAGTTTTATCCTGTAGCCAACGAAACTAAGCGGAGGATATTGCGGTTTTATTTCCATAGCTCTCGGGGACCACTCAGAATATTATTGCAGAACTTTGTATGTCTTCTAAATATGACCGAGTCATCATTTGTTTCTGCACTTTCCATTTCTTATAATGTTTGTTTGGTTATTTCACTAGGATGGCTGAACAATTAGCTGGATGGATGATTCGACATGAAGAACAGAAACATAAAACAGAACAGAAAAAGAAAGATAGAGTAAAAAAGAAAGTAAAAACATTACAAGCTGCATTGAGAGGAGATGTTTCTTCATTTCAACTTAGTAACAGGAGGTTTGTTATTTCTCACATAATTATTTAAAAAACTGGTTTGATTATCATTAGACATACAACTTTAAAACTATAACACTTGTTCAATTTAAATATAACTATAATAATCTTTCAAATTTTAATATAAGGCGACATAAACAAAATTAGTTGGTGATCATCCTCGCCCGCCCAGAAAATTCTACCCGACCAGAATTTTTTTTTATTTTTTATTTTCAAAATTTACCCTATTACGATGTTTAAAACCAATGCTAAAAGTTCAAAATAGTAGCCAGGCTATGAAATTTCTAATGAAACGAGCGGATATAATAATTGACACGTGTTCCAATACTCTTAAAATGTTGGGACTCAATGACATTTAACAAATTTCGTTCGCATGCGTACAACACCAAATACAATTTTTGGAAGACAATACAACCTGGAACTATAATATTAAGATGGGAATAGGTCTTGCCGATTCTGAATTACATAGAACAGTCTCTCGAATAAATGTAACAACAGATTTTCGGAATGACATGGGAGTCATGAATGACTAAATCAACCAATTATTAGAGATCGTTAGTCGTTATGCAAATCGTTTTGGGTGGGTTATTTACGGATTCTTTAGGTGATCTTACTATTCGCAAATTTTGATGAAAGTTGATGTCTAAAAAGAATATCGATCCAAACATGATAATTTATGAATTGAAACATTTTGTAACATTTGATATCCTGCAAAATTAAATAAACCAGTCGGCACTACCTATAGGCCTAAGTGTTCAGTTATAAATCTCTTAATTATATTATCTGATCGAATCCCTTCTGGGATATCTAAAGTTTAAATATTTAATCTGTACAATATAGCCTATGCAAATGGAGATCCTTTATATGCAGATAAGTTGTGTTTTGACATGAAATGTTAATATTCCTGAAGTATAATTGCTTGTTCTTTATATATATATTCATTAAAAAAAAACTAAAAAAACTCCCTCCCTCCCACATTTTTTGAAAAAAAAGGATGATCACCAACTAATTTTTTTTATGTGGCCTAACTTTACAAGTACAAGAATAATACACTTTCCATTCTGAATATAACTTTACTATAATAATACAATTAATAATACACTTTTCATCTAAATATTTGTAAAAGTGATAATTTTTTTACATTGTATTATAGAGTTGAAGAAAGTGGTTATCATGTTCAGGTATTTAATGGAGCCGAGGAAAATGAAGACTTTCTAAATGCCATACATCGTAGAAATGATACTTTCTATGTACTGTCATTCCATCAGGTCAGTAATATAAATGTATTGATAACTATATCTAGATCTAATGTCTGTACATTCATCACAATCTGGGTCATATTTCAAAGTTTCTTAAATAATTAATTAATTGTCAACCAAATAAGGATACATGAATTTGAGATAGCGTGGTGGGGGAGGAGCGGCTTTAAATCTGGGGGCGCAATACATTAAAAGAATAGTACATTAAATTGACAATTAGTCATTTTTATACGCCCACATTGAAATGTGGTCGTATATTGCCGTCGCCCCCGTCCGTCCGGCGGTCCGGCGTCCACAATTGCTTGTGGACGCTCTAGAGGCCAAAGTTAATATTCGATTGACTTTAAATTTATACACAGTGTTTAAGGTCATGAGACGAAGAAGCCTATTGATTTTTAGCGATTTACGATAATAACTATCAGAGTTATGGCCCTTGATCACTTAAAAAAATCTTGTGGACGCTCTAGAGGCCAAAGTTAATAATCGATTGACTTTAAATTTATACACAGTGTTTAAGGTCATGAGACGAAGAAGCCTATCGATTTTCAGCGATTTCCGATAATAACTGTCAGAGTTATGGCCCTTGATCACTTAAAAAAATCTTGTGGAGGCTCTAGAGGCCACAGTTAATATCCGATTGACTTTAGATTTATACACAGTGTTAAAGATTATGAGACAAAGAAGCCCATTTATTTTCAGCGATTTCCGATAATTACTGACTGAGTTATGGCCCTTGATCACTTTTTAAAATCTTGTTGACGCTCTAGAATTGATTTTCAGCAATTTCTGATAATTACTGTCAGAGTTATGGCCCCTTATCACTTAATAAAATCTTGTTGACGCTCTAGAGGCTAAAGTTAATAACCGATTGACTTAAGATTTATACACAGTGTATAAGGTCATGAAACGAAGAAGCTTATTGATTTTCAGCAATTTCCAATAATTACTGTCAGAGTTATGGCCCTTGATCACTTCAAAAATTCTTGTGGATGCTCTAGAGGCCAAAGTTAATATCCGATTGACTTAAAATTTATACACAGTGTTTAAGGTCATGAGACGAAGAGGCCTATTGATTTTCACCATTTCCGATAATTACTGAGTTATGGCCCTTGATCACTTTCAAAAATCTTGTTGACGCTCTAGAGGCTAAAGTTAATAACTGATTGACTTTAAATTTATACACAGTGTTTAAGGTCATGAGACGAACAAGTATATTGAGTTTCAATGAATTTAGATAACTTGAACAGCATGGAGGAGAACTTTATCAAAGCCAAACAAATTCCAATGATTTTCTGATAATTACATAATGAGATGAGTTGTTACTTTTAATCAGATTTTAGTGTATTATAAATGTTTCATTACCGAAAAAAGTAAAATATGCGACAACTCTTGTTGACTGCCCAGACGATTTAGCTGCTGTGGGCATATGTTTCGTTGCCTGGCAACCTATGTTTGATTTTGATTTTGTTGTGATCTTGTTTCATTCTAAAGGAATAATAATCCAAATTTTATTTTACTGATAACTGTTTTCTATTTGTTATGTAGGATTATTTTCTTGTTCCTGCTACAGCGCATAATAAAACTATGAGACCAAGAATGTCACTAGTTATGCCAGCTATGGCCTTAAATGGTAAGTTATTTATGTGAAACAACAGATTTGGAAAGAAAAAAATCTCCCTACATTAGATTTATTTCACGCACTTTGTTTGATAGTTAAGATGTTAAACTCTATTTCATTTTTTTGATAGTATACTTGCCTTGGTTTAGATCTTATTGTTGTATATAGCAACAATTAGAATTGCTGCCAAACCTTGTTGGGGTTTCGATAAAAAGCCTGGTACTCAGTCAGGATATAGTAATACAAGAAACTATTGTTACATTATACCCGACAACCTATATATATTTGAATTGTTTGTTTATGTTACAGGAACTATGCAGCCACCAGCTGGTAGTATTGGTATGATGCAGATTGATTGTGAAGTTGTAAATACCCAGTTAATACATGTACAGAAATCAGTTATACCACAAAATCTGAAACGTAACTCAACATACCATAAACATCCAAATCATAGAGATTTCACTTAGTTGTATAAACTTGTACATACATTATATTATAAGATCTCCTCATACTCTATTCAATATATTATCATTTATTTACACATCAAAAATAATAGGCTTTTCTTGATGCGTTAATGGCTGCCTTTTTTTTATTAAAGAGAAAATTTATTGAATGTTTTTCTACCAAAGAAGATACTTCTTTAAGAAGTAAATAGAATCTGATATTTTTCATTTCAAATTCTCAATGTCTCAAGGTTAAGGTTTTCTTAAAACCTTAAGAAATTGTTATTTTTATCATCATTGGAATAGTTTTACAATATTATTCTGGCACCAAATTCATTTGTTTCAATTTTTTTGTGTTCTTTTATTTTTGTCTCAAGTTCATTTTGAAACAAGTAACAGTTATGAATTTTTTTCTATACATGACATCGATAATCAAAAAATCATTATGGTAATAAACAGAACAAAAATTTGAAATAATATCAAAGTCTTTACAATTTTTTAAAATTAATTTACATCTATTATTGATTATTCTTGCCTAATTTTATTCAGATTCTGGTTTGATTATACTTGCCTAATTTTATTCAGATTTTTTTAAATGTTATTAATATATTCAATGGTTGTTATTGTTAGAGCATATTCATACTCAGACCCAATCTGCTTTATTGCATAATACTTGATCTCTGGTCCTTCATTTTCCTACAAATACAATTGTCTGTCTTGTATTTAATGGTATGGTCAATCAAGTCAGGAATTTATTTGGAATTCAATATGAATGCCCTAAAGACGATGTTTTGTAGAATTTGTAGTGATTTTGTTATCTTCACAGAAGCAGGGAATGAGTGAATTTCTGGGTATAAGAGTATATTGTGGTTGTGTTAGGTTATGGGAATTGTAAAGTAATATATGTGAAATCTGAAAGATGGTCATTAACAATTTTTCTTCTACTTTAACTTTCTATAACTTCTCATAAAACCAACTCACCTTAAGTTTTCAGCAGACTTATGGTTAACCTTTCAGTATTATTCAACAAATGTTATTGACTCTCTTTCCCAGAATTTTGTATTAAACCAAAATCATTTTTTCAATGTTCATGAAATCATTTTTACATTCCAGTTAAAATATACTATCCTGAATTGAATGAGATCAGTGATAGTCTTTTATTCAAAGAGTTTCTTCATTCTCTAAAATTAGTGCTTTATTTTGTATTGAGCTTTATTTTGTATTGACAATTTGTAAGATAACTATAAGGATTGGACTGTTTGATGCAGACATTGTGTTTACTTTACTACAACAATGCCGTTTAATAATATGTTTGCCTACACAACCTGTTGCAGAACTCTTACATGTAAGTCAATGTGCATGCTGTCAAATTAAAAATTCAAGTTAAATTTATAGTTTTTATGTGTAAAAATATTGAAATTAAGAATAATGCTTAATTTGTTATATTGTTTACAAAGAAATATCTTGTTTTTTTATAAGTACACAAAATACATTTAAATTGACTGTCTGGAAAAATCTTGAAGTGAAATCCCAAATCTGTTTGTCAAAACATTTTATAATACCTCTTTCAAGCTATGATTTCACATCCCTTTATTGTTGTATATATATATATATATTGTATAAATGCATTCCTTTATTATTTGTTAACAGAGATGTATGATGACTTTATTTAATGAACTATGTGCAATGTTATTGATCTACACACAGGAGACTGGTAGAAAACAACTGATTTTATAGACTGAATTTAGCATTTGTTAATTTAAGTTTCAATTTTAAGTCGGTTATTTTAGCCAAGATCTCTTGTGTAGATATCTGTCGAATTTTTTGTGGCTAGCAATTAGGTTTTCTTTTTTTACGTCCTTTTTTACCCATAAACAACATTTCATTCAAGGTAGCTGAATGAGTGTAGGGAAGAGGTTTTGCCTATGTCATTTAGTATGACAATGTTAGTAGATTAGTGCTTTTATTTTGTTAGTGTAGTAAGTGATGTTTTCTTGTTATTCATTCATTCGTTGAATTCATTTTATGTATTTTACAGCAGTAATATCCTTGGTCTCCAAAGTCAAAATAAATATAATATAGCAACATTGAAATATTTGTTTTTCCGAGTTTTGTCAAGGTCTTTGATTACTTCAAACTCAAATTAAGTTATATCATGATTAACAAATCTTTTGAATGGTTTTAGGCATATACTTTGTCTCCGGATAGGGATACTTTATAATGTTTCGATTTACATTTTTCTGTGAGATATGTGTCTTGTTGATATTCTATTCTCTAAGAGTTTTAGACTGAAACAACAGTTCTATTATACTTCAACACATCCAGGGATAGTTTGTAAAATTCTATTTTTTTATGTGGTCATTTGTCATTGTGTCATTGGTGTATTTGCATTTTCATTGTTTACATTTAGTCATAATATAACCACATCATCAACATCCATCTGTATCACAACCAAACCAATCATTTAACTCAAAAATCTTGTTAGTGCTTTTTTTACTTAGTTTATTTGCCAAAGTAATTCACAGAAGCTAGGATCTATTTTACATGAAGCTGCACCATTAAACTTAATGTTTCTTATCATGTAAAAAAAGGGTAATCTTAAAAGATCTATTTACATTTTTGAAAGTATATTTTTTTGTTTGAGCCTCATCTTAATAACTTATAGCCAACCCTGTTTTACAATATGTGAGTATAGTTTAATTAGAGTACTTATTGACATAATACACTTGAAGGATGGAAGATAAGATATTATTGAATAATTTTTTTAAAAAAATTGATAGAGATGAAAGGTGTACAATAGAATTCGCTGATGTGTAATTTGAAATATAATAATATTCTTATAAATTACTTTTTTTATAATTTATGTAGATTATTCCTTCTTTTTTTTTTAGTAGATACATTCAATTATTGTATATTGTATTTTGTGTAGATTAATTTATATATTTAAGATAATATATTATCATGCATAAATTCATAGATAAATATTTTTATTGCTAATCATTTCTAACTAATATAAAAGATTATTTATTTTCAAGGCATTTCTAACTTATGCAATTTGAAATGTAATTGTGCCTTTAGTATTTTTATTGTTGATAAAACAGTTGATTGATTATAGTGTATGAATTAACTAGAGTGTATGTACAGTAGAATGATCTATTAGGACCTGTAAAAACCTCTATCTCATCTATAGAAATAATATTAAACAAATCAAGACATTTTAAAATTACAGCGTTTAAGTCTTAATGCCTTAAATTAAGAAGGCATTATGGAGATATGATCAAAATTTGTTTCTACAATCTAAACAAATCCTCAAATTTTATATATAAACAAGAAAATATTAAAAATAGTTTAGTTTTTCCCAACTTTTTTTTAATGATGTTCTTCAAATTTTAAATTTGTTTCGCTTTAAGAATTAAATGGGGTTCAAATAAGAGGAATTTAAAAAATTACTAATCTTTTGTTCATTATGTACTGTTTTATGTATTTGTGAAAGTGTATGTTTTTAATCATTGTTTGATATACTTTATATCTATGGTACGGTACCTATTGTTGTTAGTTTTATTACATGGGAACTGATAAATAAATATTAAAAAAATACATGTATTTGAAGATTGTTTTTTTAATATCCACTGGCAGTTATGTATATAGCTTCGTCTACACTAGGCTAGTAAAAGCCGGCTTTTTCAAAACCCGGCTTTTTCAAGTGTAGCGTCTACACTGACTGAAGTTTTGTAACGGTAAAAGACGATGAACACCGACCTTCGTTATTTGTGCCAATGTTATGAATGTACGGAAGTTCGGGAAGAATGACATCCGGGTATTAATATCTCAAACTAGTTAAAATTTCGGCCACTTCCGGTAAGCGGTTTCCGAGATATCAGGTTACCACACATTTCGTGTGGCACGGCTACAGACCACAATTATCAACCGATTTCAATGAAACTTACAGATTATAATAACAGTATTAATATCTCAAGCTAGCCAAAATTTCGGCCACTTCCGGTTAGCGGTTTCCGAGATATCAGGTTACCACACATTTCGTGTGGCACGGCTACAGACCACAATTATCAACCGATTTCAATGAAACTTACAGATTATAATAACAGTATTAATATCTCAAGCTAGCCAAAATTTCGGCCACTTCCGGTTAGCGGTTTCCGAGATATCAGGTTACCACACATTTCATGTGGCACGGCTACATACCAAAATTATCAACCGATTTCAATGAAACTTACAGATTATAATAACATTAATAATATCTCAAACTATCCAAAATTTCGGCTACTTCCAGTTAGCGGTTTCCGAGATATCAGGTTACCACATATTTCACGTAGCACGGCTACAGACCACAATTATTTACCGATTTCAATGAAACTTACAGATTATAATAAGAATATAAAGATCTCAAACTAGCCAAAATTTCTGCCACTTCCGGTTAGCGGTTTCCGAGATATCTGGTTACCACACATTTCATGTGGCACGGCTACAGACCACAATTATCAACCGATTTCAATGAAACTTACAGATTATAATAAGAGTATTAATATCTCAAACTAACCATAATTTCGGCCACTTCCGGTTAGCGGTTTCCGAGATATCAGGTTACCACACATTTCGTGTGGCACGGCTACAGACCACAATTATCAACCGATTTCAATGAAACTTTTCGCTTTAAGAATTAAATGGGGTTCAAATAAGAGGAATTTAAAAAATTACTAATCTTTTGTTCATTATGTACTGTTTTATGTATTTGTGAAAGTGTATGTTTTTAATCATTGTTTGATATACTTTATATCTATGGTACGGTACCTATTGTTGTTAGTTTTATTACATGGGAACTGATAAATAAATATTAAAAAAATACATGTATTTGAAGATTGTTTTTTAATATCCACTGGCAGTTATGTATATAGCTTCGTCTACACTAGGCTAGTAAAAGCCGGCTTTTTCAAAACCCGGCTTTTTCAAGTGTAGCGTCTACACTGACTGAAGTTTTGTAACGGTAAAAGACGATGAACACCGACCTTCGTTATTTGTGCCAATGTTATGAATGTACGGAAGTTCGGGAAGAATGACATCCGGGTATTAATATCTCAAACTAGTTAAAATTTCGGCCACTTCCGGTTAGCGGTTTCCGAGATATCAGGTTACCACACATTTCGTGTGGCACGGCTACAGACCACAATTATCAACCGATTTCAATGAAACTTACAGATTATAATAACAGTATTAATATCTCAAGCTAGCCAAAATTTCGGCCACTTCCGGTTAGCGGTTTCCGAGATATCAGGTTACCACACATTTCATGTGGCACGGCTACATACCAAAATTATCAACCGCTAACCGATTTTGGCTAGCTTGAGATATTAATACTGTTATTATAATCTGTAAGTTTCATTGAAATCGGTTGATAATTGTGGTCTGTAGCCGTGCCACACGAAATGTGTGGTAACCTGATATCTCGGAAACCGCTAACCGGAAGTGGCCGAAATTTTAACTAGTTTGAGATATTAATACTCTTGTTATAATCTGTAAGTTTCATTGAAATCGGTTGATAATTGTGGTCTGTAGCCGTGCCACATGATATGTGTGGTAACCTGATATCTCGGTAACCGCTATCCGGAAGTGGCCGAAATTTTGGCTAGTTTGAGATCTTTATATTCTTATTATAATCTGTAAGTTTCATTGAAATCGGTAAATAATTGTGGTCTGTAGCCGTGCCACGTGAAATATGTGGTAACCTGATATCTCGGAAACCGCTAACCGGAAGTGGCCGAAATTTTGGCTAGTTTGAACTCTTAATACTCTTATTATAATCTGTAAGTTTCATTGAAATCGGTTGATAATTGCGGTACAGAGACTTGTCACATGTGGCAAATAGTCTCCGGATTGTCTTACCACATGTGGCAAATAGCCCCAGCCGTTATATGTGGGAGGGACAGTTTATTTACCTATTGTATTATTAACCAATTTACATACCAAAAAAATAGGTAGGCCCTACCGGTATTTGAATATTAAACCTTTGTCATTGCACTCTACCACAAAGTAGACTACCGCATTTGTTCACGGTTTTGGCTTAGCTTCAATTTTTATCTGGAGTAAGGCTTCAGAAGTGGAACCATTTCTAGGTTTTGGCTCACTCGGCGAATCTCGACAGATTCCGGTACCCTACATCTAGACTCGGATGTATGACGGATTCCGCTATTTTGGAACTATTTTAAAGGACCGGGAAAAAAACGGCTGCCCCCATGGAGATTATCACTCGGCAAATCTCGACAGAATCCGGTACCCTACATCTAGACTCGGATGTATGACGAATTCCGCCATTTTGAACTATTTTAAAAGAGTCAAGATAGGTTGCCAGGCAACGAAACATACGCCCACAGCAGCTAAATCGTCCGGGCAGTCAACAAGAGTTGACGCATATTTTACTTTTTTCGCTAATGAAACATTTATTATACATTAATATCAGAAAATCATTTGAATGTTTTTGGCATTGATAAAGTTCTCCTCCATGCTATTCAATTTATCGAAATTCATTGAAACTCAATATACTTGTTCGTCAATCGGAATATGAATGAAATGGGGTTTAACATCCTACGCTTCTGCACCTAACCTGGGCTAATTGATTCGTCAATCGGATATTAACTTTAGCCTTTAGTAATCAAGGGCCATAACTCTGACAGTAATTATCGGAAATCGCTGAAAATAAATAGGATTCTTTGTCTCATGACCTTAAACACCGTGTATAAATTTAAAGCAAATCGGATATAAACTTTGGCCTCTAGAGCATGCACAAGAATTTGTGAAGTGATCAAGGGCCTTAACTCTGACAGTAATTATCGGAAATCGTTAAAAAATCAATAGGCTTCTTCGTTTCTTGACCTTAAACACGGTGTATAAATTTAAAGTCAATCGGCTACTAACTTTAGCCTCTAGAGCGTCCACAAGATTTTTTGAAGTGATCAAGGGCCATAACTCTGTCAGTAATTATCGGAAATCGCTGAAAATCAATAGCGTTCTTCGTCTCGTGACCTTAAACACTGTGTATAAATTTAAAGTCAATCGGTTATTAACTTTAGCCTCTAGAGCGTCCACAAGATTTTTTGAAGTTAAAAAGGGCCATAACTCTGACAGTAATTATCGGAAATTGCTGAAAATCAATAGGGGTTTTCATCTTATGACCTTAAACACTGTGTATGAATTTTAAGTCAATCGGTTATTAACTTTAGCCTCTAGAGCGTCCACAAGATTTTTTGAAGTGATCAAGGGCTATAACTCTGACAGTAATTATCGGAAATTGCTGAAAATCAATACGGTTCTTCATCTTATAACCTTAAACACTCTGTATAAATTTAAAGTGAATCGGTTATTAACTTTAGCCTCTAGAGCGTCCACAAGATTTTTTTAAGTGATCAAGGGCCATAACTCTGACAGTAATTATCGGAAATTACTGAAAATAGGGTTCTTCATCTTATGACCTTAAACACTGTGTATAAATTTAAAGTCAATCGGTTATTAACTTTAGCCTCGAGAGCGTCCACAAGAATTTTTTTAAGTGATCAAGGGCCATAACTCTGACAGTAATTATCGGAAATTGCTGAAAATCAATAGGGTTCTTCATCTTATGACCTTAAACACTGTGTATAAATTTAAAGTCAATCGGTTATTAACTTTAGTCTCTAGAGCGTCCACAAGATTTTTTTAAGTAATCAAGGGCCATAACTCTGAAAATCAATAGGCTTCTTTGTCTCATGACCTTAAACACCGTGTATAAATTTAAAGTCAATCGGATATTAACTTTGGCCTCTAGGGCGTCCAAAGCTGCTTGTGGACGCCCGACCGACGGACGGACGGGGGCGACGGCAATATACGACCACATTTCAATGTGGGCGTATAAAAATGGCTGCCATTTTTGGACTTTTTTGAAAAGGCGGTACGTTTTCCTGTTAAAGTAAATCGGTAGTCGACTAGCCGCATCGCAAATGTATGGTTGTAGCTGTATATATCACTTATCAATAAACACCATAAAATCAAAAGTCATGTTCTTCAATAATGGGAGCAAACTAAAAAAAAACCTAATCAATTTCAATTTGGCAACCATGTGTTAGGATATGTAAAATCGTATAATATTATGTACCTTGGAGTCTTCATAACTGATAAAAACTCATTTAAAGCTGCTATGGCTGATCTAAGTAAAAAGGCAAGAAAAGCTTGGTTTTCTATTAAATATAAGGTGTGTACTCCAAATTTCCTACCAACCGATATTTTGAAAAAACTGTACAATGCTATTATTAAACAAATTTCAATTTACTCATCTGATATATGGGGCTCTCAAATTGTACACAGCAAAAATTCTGATCTGAAAAAGTGGGATAAATAAGACTTAAATAAAATCACCATAAAAATTTGTAAATCCATTTTAGCGCAACCTACAAAGGCATCAAATATTCAGTGCCGTAACTAGGGATAAATTTCTGGGGGGGTATCCAAATGCCGATTTTACCGACGGGTCGATCAATAGAAAAATGTGCTATTTTACATAGCTTTTTAACAGCGGGTTAGATATAATGACTTCACTTTCCAGGGGCGGATCCAGGAAATTACGAAAGGGGGGCGTACTTTGAGGGCGAAGCTCGAATTATGAGCGCCGCAGGTGCGAATCAGCTGTGGGGGGTCTCGGGGTCCTCCCCCAGAATTTTTTGTAAGATAAGACTCCATATATGCGATTTCCTGGCATCTGATCTTCAAATATTAAACACAACTCCCACTCAATGTTTTTTGTCTGCAAAATCATCAGGAACAGATCGGTAGCTTACTGCCTGAAGAATTTCTGAAAAGAAGTCCGAATGAAGGAAAGGCACGCGGTTTGAAGGATTTATGAAACAAGGTTGAAAAGATTAGCGTGGTTTTTTTTAGCTGATGCAGAAATCATGCTGCTCACAGAACTTTACCTGTCTCCTAAGTGAGCCCTTAGAATGCATATTTAGATGACAGGTAAAATTCTGTGAGGTAATGTATATCCATGATCGGTCAAATTTGGTTAGGTACCATTTAGCCTACGTATATAAGTAACTGTGGAGGGTCTGGGGGTCCTCCCCCAGAATTTTTTAAAAGATAAGACTCTATATATGCGATTTCCTGGCATCTGATCTTCAAATATTAAACACAACTCCCACCCTATATTCAGTGTTTTTTGCCGATACATTTTTTTTACAGCTTGCCCCCCCCCCGTGGATCCGCGCCTGCTTTCAAGGATTCTAGTTCATATAAGATTTATTTAGAATTCAGAGCAGTTCCATACAGGGGTATTTTGGTGAATTTAGACATTCGAAAGTTCGGTAATGAAAGAAACAGTGTAATACCGAAGAATCTGGTCGGTAAATCATGATTCAAATATTTGCTATATAACTCTTGAAATTTACCGACTGGTGGTTTCAAAATTTCTGTAACGAAACAGTGTAATACCGAAGAATCTGGTCGGTAAATCATGATACAAATAATTTCTATATAACTCTTAAATTTACCGAGTGACGGTTTCGAAATTTCTGTAACGAAACAGTGTAATACCGAAGAATCTGGTCGGTAAATCATGATAAAAACATTTGCTATATAACTTTTTAAATTTACCGACTGACAGTTTCAATTTACCGACAAACACGAGAATTTACCGACTGAATGCAAAATAGTGTGGGGGGGTACATACCCCCCCATACCCCCCCGGTAGTTACGCCTCTGCAAATATTGGCTGCTTAGCCGAAGCTCAAATATTCCCGCTACAAGATGATGTGTACCGTAGAATGCTTTTATACTTTAAGCGCCTATCCAACCCACAACTCAGTATAAACAACCCAATTCTTTTTTCTTCCTTTCAAGAGGATAGTACCCTATCATCTATTAATCCTAAACTCCCTTGGACCGCAGCCATTGCTAAATTGTTAAATACTTTTAATATATCATCTTTTTAAAAGTCCATCAATCATCAAATGAAATCTGTGGCAGCATGCAAGAACCTGATAACCCACATATTCCCAAAAATTGAGATAAGCGTTCCATTGAACGTAGATGGGTAGTATCCATCTTGACTGTAATCATGAGGACACTGTGAATATATTTGACATGATATCCAAGTCTATAATAGTTTTAACCTGATATAAAAATAAGCATATTCCATGCAAGAACCTGATAAGCCTCATATAGGATCGAATTTGTGTGCCAACGTATCCATGCAAGAACCTGATAACCCACAATTATTCACACCCAAGGTCATTTATCTCGGGTATATGTAGGATTCTTTCGATATTTGCGCATATTGGATCGTAACTTCATGGACTATGCCCCCCCCCCCCAACTCCTAGAAATGGAATGAAATGAAATGGGGTTTAACGTCCTACCAGTGGCGGACCAAGGAAATCCTGTTGGGGGGGGGGGGGGGGTAAAAACGTGATGACAAGTTGTAGATGTTTTATAGACAGAGAATAGTAAGGTTTTTTTTATACTGTTATTTAGGGGGGCCCGGCCCCCTAGGGCCCCCACCTGGATCCGAAACTGCGTCCTACTCTTCTGCACCTAACCTGGGCTAATGGAAGAGTGGCATACGCCATACAGTGTGCTATGAGGGAAATTTTGCCCGGGCATGGCCAGATTAGTCATTGAAGAAACCAGGACATTTATTTTTCTGCGCAGACTAAACTAAATTTGGCACGGAGCGGGACACATTGAGCGCCGGAGGCGCAAACTTACTAGGGGTGTTGTCCCCCCCCCCCCCGATTTTTTTTTCATTTCAAGAAGCCGGGGGAAGCGTTTTTAGCCATTTTGTGACAGTAGTTACACTAAAAATATATGTAGTTGAATGGATTATTGACGGGCATTATTTCGATTGACACATGTTAGTAATATTTGTAGGAGCCGGTCTGTAATTTAGCCATTTGTGGGCTGGACGGTAATTTTTATCAATCAATATATCGCGGTTTCGAGATTATATGACGATAATTTTAAAACCCTTGAAAATACCTAAATATTCCAATATATTGTTTAGCGCCAAATATTGACGTTTGCATTGCGATATTCTCATAAAAATTAGTTCTGAACATTCAAAAATTCTTCAGTGACACCCCGAATATCTTATCTGTCATGTTAATAATGGACAAAACAAAATTACACATTATGCTGTAGGGCCTACATTTAACCGGACTTGTCGATGTCCTGACGTCCAGTCACTAAATATATGCTCTCTTAACTGGTACACCAAGACTATTAAAAATTTCGAACCGACCTCCAGGCTAGCGAGCCAGCGCCATACCCACTTAGCCAAGTGGGCCGTCCCCCCCCCCCCAAGGCTAGGCACATGGTTCAATTTTATTTCTATAATTTGCTTGCGCGTTGGGTTCTTTAGCAGTGGGAGTAAACCGGAGGACCCGGAGGAAACCCAAGAGGTTGGACAGGCGACCCTGCTCCTTGTCACGTACAACAGGGGAATCGAAGCCCCGTCAGTTGACTCAATGACAGGCCTCGTGATACAGCACGCACCAATCAGCCATCCAGCCCCCAAATAGTGTAACGTGTGCGCTTTAGCTACAAGGTCTGTCATTATTTCGCGTCACTGGAAACGGCATTTCTGGTTTCTGGGCTTCTACTTTTCGAAATTTTCAGGAGTAGGCCACCTGGGTCTCCTGTTGGGGGCTTCATCACCGAGCCCCCCCCCCCCAACCCATGGTTGCTGAGTCCACCCTTGATATTCCCAGCATATGTGGGATTGTGTTTTATTTACTCTTGTATGTGTTGTTTCAGTTGATTATGATGCATTTTAAAAGATTAAAGCCAACAAACCTTCAATTTGATTTTATCAATGTGGCTTAAATCTAAAAAATATTATCTCAGAAATTCATATTTTCCCAAAAGTTTCCGTAAGGTTTACAGTTACAAGACTGATTATTATCCAGAATGTTTATACTATGCCTCTATACACATCACAATCACAAAACATCAAATAGAGATGATAGATTTGGAATTATAGACCCCAGACTTTATTTGCATTTTTCTCAAATTGGATGTCATGTGGCTTATCAGGTTCTTGCATGCTGCCACAGAAATCACTAAATGCCTAGAAGACAAATTCAATGAAGTGTATGCCAATCTATGCTCTTCAGATACCCAGAAACTAAGAACATTTTATAGGTTTAAAAATAATATCAATGCTATGGTGTCCTACTTGCAAGCTGTTAAAAATTCTAAAACTAAAACCGCTATGTCTCGTCTTAGACTAAGTAGGCCTACACATTCCCTTGAAATAGAGAGAGGGCGGCACAAGAATATCCCTGCACATCTGCGGCTTTGCACAAACTGCCCTTAACAGAAAGTTAAAAATGAGTATCATTTCCTCATTGAATGCAACCGCTATGAGGAGGAACTCCGCAAGACAATTGTTTATGAGGCCTTTGAGACCCAAATCTATCCTTTTTCTTTTGAAAACATGTTTAACCCGCCGTTTGCTCTAGCAAAAACGGTGTGCAACTTTGTGCACCAGGCTTTCAAATAAAGGGATGGGGCACCCACTTCTATATAAATCTAAAAAAAAATTAATAATTTACCAACAATTTAAAGACCCCTTCAGGCCTTCACGTTTAGTGCGAATATGACATATATTCAAATCTTTGGTGTATATTTAGCACACACTCTCTCAATGTAGCCTATATAAATGTACACTTCATGCACTTTTATGTAACTTTCATCCAATTTTTATACATTTTTTATCCATTTTTAATGTATTTTCTAATCCACTTTATAATGTATTTAGAATGTTGACTGTAATGTAATATATATTTTACATGCTACCCGAAAAGGGTGTTTTATGTAATAAAATCTATCTATCTATATCTATCTACATCCGAGTCTAGATGTTGGGTTGCGGAGGGTACCGGAATCTATCGAGGTTTACCGAATGGGTTTTGGCTGAGAGTGAGAAAGTTCATCGGGATTCCCCCGTGTCCGTGATGTAAGATCGTGGCCCTGGCAAGGGACAACGTAAAGTCGTTCGTATGGGACGACAGAGGCCCCTATGTTTACAGTGGCGTGCCGATGTCCTGCCAAAATTCCCTCATAGCTAACTGTTTGACGTATTTACACGTCTTCATTAGTCAAGTGGTAGCAAAACCGAAGGACGTTAAACCTCGTTGCATTGGTCATTGCAGGAGGGGATTTGCCAGGTTCCTTTTGGGGAAATTTGACAGTTGCCAATAGATGATGCCATCATCGTCTCCAAATTACGTAGGCATACATACACACTGAGCTTTTAAAGAAAGAAATCTGAAAACCCCGTTTGGCGACGATTTTTGATTCAATTTCATTGATGCAAAGTATTGTCTAGCCTATATCATTATTCTATCCCGCCATAAATTTGATTTTGCTGTTTTCCATGAAATTATGTAGCGGGGTGGTGGTGGGGGGGGGGGGGCTGCACTGTTTGGTGAATCAGAACGATTGTTCCAATAATTGAACTTCAACACTTTTACATATACCACATCAAATATATTATACTTCTCCAACACATCTATGTTTTCCTTTAAGCTGCTATCTGGTTATCCATTTGTTTTTTGCCGAGTTGCGTGACAATTACAGTAGTCACTGGTCAAGCTTTTAATTCTTCAAATACCCCTTTTATACGCCCACGTTGAAATGGGGTCGTATATTGTCGTCCGTCGGTCTGCCGGCGTCCACAATTGCTTGTGGACGCTCTAGAGGCTAAAGTTAATACCCGACTGACTTTAAACTTATACACAGTGTTTAAGGTCATGAGACGAAGAATCCTATTGGTTTTTCAGCAATTTACGATAATTACTGCCAGGGTTCTGGGTTTTGATCACTAAATCTAGTGGATTCTCTAAAGGTCAAAGTTGATATCCGATTGGCTTTAAATTTATACACGATGTTTTAGGTCGGGAGACGAAGAATCCTATTAGTTTTCAGAGAGTTATGATAATTACTGCCAGAGTTATGGCCCTTGATCACATCAAAAAATCGTGTGGGCGCTGAAGAAGCTAAAGTTATTTTCCGATTGACTTTAGTTTAATACCTAGAGTTTTTTGTCTTGAGACGAACAAGTACAGGGCCGGCGGAAGCAATTCTTGATTGGGGGGGGGGGGGGCTCCTATCCTAGGTCCAGATATGTAGCCAGGATTTGCAGAGTAGTTGTAAAAAAAAACTTTTGCGAGCGTAGCGAGCCAAAAAAATTGGGAGGGGGGCGTGGTCTTTTATGAAAATTCAACCCTTATTCAATTATTGGTGTATTTCCAGAGCATTTGCTGTCTTTTATTTGCTCCAGTGCAAATCAATTTCCATTTATATTATATTCGAATTTTTATAGGCCTATTCTTAAAATGGTGTTTGTAGTATTTTATATTATTATTACGGTGGAATGAGAATCAGGTCAGACAGAAGTTGAGAAAGAATAAGAAACATTGACATTGTAGATAGGCTAGGATTAAATATAGATTCGGTAGAATTAACCGTAGAATGCGTACATTAAAAATTGATCGTACAACCGAACGTTCGAATCCATTTACGACATCCAAATATTTAACATTATAGTGCCGTATATTGGTCTGTGACCGTGAAATGAATAGACCTGCACAACTTAAATTTTAATAAACATAATACCAATACTTCTTTCTTTAAACTAATTTGGGATGATAGGGTATACTACGGCACACAAAAATAAATAATGCCGTGTCAGACATGGTTTGCGTGGGCTTATAGTTACCATGGCTTTGCCGGGGTGATACATTTCGAGTGTGGAGTCTGAGTACAGAGTGAGAGAAGGACGAAGTTGAGGGGGTTTAAAACGACTAGGCGGCTTTCTTCGAGTTTTACTTTTTGATGGGCGGCAAAAAACAGTACCGCTCGGCGTGGCTACATCCCTATAAGTCCCTATAGGCGAAGGTCCAGGGGACGCAATAGCCTGATGAAAAGGTACATGCGGCCAAATTATTGGGGGGGGGGGTAGCCCCCCTACTCCGCCGGGCCTGAAGTAAATTGAGATTCAATGAATTGTTTGGTAATTACTCAAAGTTACATTATTCAAGATATAGATAAGAACTAGCCATTCTTGCTATACTTATAGTTCGAAAGTAGATGATGTAAAATGAATAATTTGAAAATTTCATTCAAATTACTCAATTGCAAGCGAAGATATTGGTATTTGAAGATTTGGCCGACCTGTGCAATAATTTCAACCACGGTCCTGGTTGATCAAAGCTAAGACTTGAAGCGTCTGGGCGCACCATATTTGATTTATCACTGAAACGTTTTAATCTGTTTAATATCGGAGCAATCTGATGCCATCCAAAGTTAATTAAGGCCTGGATCAGTTAATTAATGTCTAATAATAATTAATACTTTCGAAAACATTTCAAGCCCAAAAAAAGACCTGCACTAGGCAGATTTAGCTCTTGAATAATGTATGTTTAATGAGTTGTTACTTTTAATCAGATTTTATTGTATTATGCGACAACTCTTGTTGACTGTCCTGACGATTTAGCAGCTGTCGGCGTATGTTTCGTTGTCTGGCAACCCAGGTTTTTTCATTTGTGAGATAATGTGATGTCTATATAACATTATTATGTCCTGGTCTAAATACTTTATTGTGATTAATTTAATCTTTAATGATAAGTTACATCAATTTTGTATGAATTAAAAATATAACCATCAATAAATCAGCAAGCAAACTACCTGAGATCGTTTTGGAAAAACTGCAGAAAATAATGCCCTTGTTTTAATAATAAATAAATAAGGTATCTTCTTTAAACATAAAATCGATGTATGTTTGGTTGTTATAATATCAATAGGCCCTAGTTATAATATTCAATTTCTTCTGCCCTTTTTAGGTTTTCGTTTTTTGGGTTTGATCTTTGTTCGCAATATATCTTGACCCATTTTTTTACATTCTTCTCTAGAAACAAAACCATCATTATCTTGATCACGATCAAAATGAAAGTCGTCACTCTCACTTACATTCTCCACATCTAATTTAACTCGTATATTTTGAGCTGGTAATTTTGTCTCTAGAAACGTTTGAAGCTGTAAATAGAAATCGTTTATTAACATTAATAAACAATTAAAGGGATATTATGTCAGGGACAAACTTGCCTATTGCTGGATGTGTTTCTGGCTCCAACCTTAATATAAAGTTTAGTTAGATAGTTATTGACATTGACAAGACGATTATCATTATCAACTCTCTTCGTCATCGGAGGGCTTAGATATTTAGCGGATTAGACAATGTCCGCCATATAGCTGGGGACTGTCCATGCATGAAAGGGCTGACAATCGGGACTTCTTTGATTATCTTGCGGAATTTCTATCGTACGGACATTTCATGTCAAAACTTTATTTATTCATAACTTTACCCCGAATAAAAGTATTTTAATATAATCATACTTCATTATTGAAATAGAGTTTTAAGTATTTTAGTTGGAATAATCTTTACCTTCTGGTTATTGGCGTTTTTCAATGTAACACCAACACTCTTCTCAAAATTAATCTGTTCAGTAAGACACTCTAACTTTCTCTCACAGTTACTTAAATCATGGACAGGATCCCCAGTACTAAAATTATGATACGGCTGAAATGGAAACAAATTGTATAATAACATTAACTAAGATAGCTTGAAAATAACCTGATTATAATTAACTCTTCATAACAAAACACAACACAAGGTATATGGATATAACTACTTCTCTAGTAGTCAATAACGACGTTTCGTAACACATACAGGTCACGAAACGTCGTTATTAAATAGAGAAGTCGTTATATACATATTCCTCGTGTTGTGTTTTGTTATGAATAGTTAACCGTGCTTCTAGATGTCATTTAAAGAATATAATTAACTCATCACAATACCCACCGGTTTTAATTTGATTTCTTTCAGTTTATCAAATAATGTTGAGATTCCATTCCGCAAATCTACTACTAACTTCTCCTGTTTGGACATATCGGCTAATGCAATATCGAGTCGTTTTTCTTCCGCAAGGGCCAATTCCTCCATATTATCAACTAACTGACGATCTCTGGAATAAGGCAACATAATATTGACAATATGGTAATTTGAATCATTCGAATAAAACACCTCAAAATAAGCAAACTTTGACATGGTGTTATATACATGCAGGCCCGTAGCTAAGGGGGGCTGGGGGCCCCCCTGACAAAAAATTGTCGACCATATGGCCGGGGGGAGTGACGCCCCCGGATCTCCCCCCTATCGACCGCCCCCCCCCCCCTCCGCCAGCAAGCTGGCTACGGGTCTGTATACATAATGTGTACTAGAAAGAAAAAAGGGCTTAAGAATTGCTTTCTCTAACCATAGACGGGGGTTTTCAGACCTGCTAGCCAGAGCTCTATATATCGGGCTCTGCTGCTAGCTATACAATTAATGTCAATAAATCCCATCGATTTCCCGGTGACGCACTGTCCTTGTATCTGACCCATTCTGAGGGACAAAATAAGCAAACTTTAAAAAAAAAATTCCATCACAAAAGGTTTATCCATGGCAGGGAGATTGAAATCATAAAATATTTATACTTCGCAGCTTGTCTTTGGCTTGTAAATTTGAGTTCCTCAAAAGTTTTTTTCAATTTATCCAACTCCTCTCCAAGCTTAGCTCTTTGGGCGAGTTTATCTTCCTTCTGATGGATTAACCTTTTTGTTGTATTGTCCTGGTTGCTGACTCTGAAAACGACATCCTGTAATAAACAGATAAAATATATAAAGTCCTTATTGAAGTTATACCTTCTTCAAATATACAATCGATGAATTACTATAAGTATAATATTGAATATTTACAGAAATCAATAAAAAAAAAGATTAATGCTTAGCTGGTGAGAAAATTGTTACACACGTTTATATCGGAAACGTTGATGGCTTGTTTTATCTTCTCAAAGGCATTCTCTAATGTTAACATCTTTTCATGTTTAGCTGCTTTCATGGCTTGGTGTTTACCAGGTCGATCTGTCAATAGAAACGACTTATTGTTTACCAATAGAAATAACTTCAACTTACCATTACAAAACAGTATCTAAGGTTACCGAACGGGTATTACCATATAAGTATTATGCCTTATAATAATATATCTATTTTCTAAACGTTCCTGTCGAATATGAAATTTAACAGATTGTACAAAATACATAAATTAACAACCTACCATTACATTCACCGAGAGTTGTCACCTTAGACTGAAACATAAATTAAGTTCATTGTAAGATATAAGTAACGTACTATTACAACAAGGGTTCCAATGGGCAGTGTGTCCCCGCTTTTCGGTATGTCAGAGCATGCTCGTTTTATTATACACCCACATTTTCAGGATGATCGTGCTGTGACTTCATCAACCACGGCGTCGTCGTATGAAACGTAAACTGACGGCTCATTGTAAATTAATTTTCATTCCACTAGGACAAATCGAGCTCTTAGAATTCTTCGATCGAATCAAAATTGAGGCAATGTCACAAGGTGTCTCTAAACTTTTGTTATAGACTGTATAATAAAAACAGAAACCATTGAATGTATATCATTATACATTTTTATACGGGTTGCGACTCATTAGTGTCAATTTCCAGGTGCCAATAAATATTGATTTAGCTCCTTTAATGTTTCAGTTTTATAAAGACGGCAGTGGTGCACATAAAAATTTGGCGAGTTCATACGTACATGTATTTACTTTATTAGATTTAGCCGCATTCTTCTATTGAACCTTTTGTGTTTTCGCATATACTGGATAGGATCTATTGCACTTGATTTTTACACTGTATAATTTACCAACTTGAAGTATAATTTAATAACTTATTGTATAATTTAATAACTCACTCTTTTCTCTGGCCTTTCTACTAGTTCTTTGCGTCTTTCCACTTCCCTCTTCGTTTCATTTAATCGCTGATCACGAGCCCTTCTCGCTTGATACATTTCTCTTTCCATGGCCATGAGATTTTTCTAAAAATTAAAGCCGTTATTATCTGTAATCCTTATAAGGCACATAGAAATAGATTGCACTAAAAATAAACACACTTTATGATATACTACTTCTGAATTTTATTATCTGGTGTTGAATATTTATTATATTCAAATATCTTACTAATTAGTTATTGCATTCATATGGCAATGCAAATCCAATCGAAAATTGACTGTAAATTTTGCTTTCTATACAGTATATCCTCGTATTTCTAGTTTAAGTAACGTGTGGCAATATTAACAATTCGTCAAAACAGACGTATAAATTTTAGGACTAAAAAGGGCCCACAAACTATACGTTAGAAAAAGGACCGTGTATAGACGGTACATGGTTAGTACATGAACTTCTTTAGGGACCCTTGAGACTATATTACACGCCGACTCTTTCTCAGTAAACCTTTAGTTTGATCGGTTTTACCTCTTTATTTTTTGTTTCAAATGTAGGGTGGCAAAATCCACAATAACTGCATGATATTTACAATGAGTTATTTATAGACGTGAACTGTCGATCAAAGCCAGCGACTCGCATCCTGTCAATGAACAATACAAATCAATCAATGTAAGAATCGACCTATCAGTCACTAAACGGAAGACACGGTCCTTGTCGTAGTACCATCCAAAAAAAGAAAGGAAAATTGATAGTATTCGTTTCAAGTTGAAATAATCTAACTTACAGCGATAAAAGTGCAAGGTCGCCGGTAAACGTAAACACAACGCGAGAAAATGTCCCAAAAAATTTACAAAGTCGTGTTCTTTACTATACGTCAGACTGGGGTGGCGCCTTTTTTGCGATGCTACGGCGACGGAATATGACCCCAGAGCCCGTCAAGATCGTCATAAGCGTGGTCAATCGTGGTAATTGTGGTAAAGTGTGGTGGAATGTGTGTGATATTTTGGGGCATTTTCGTACGTTGTATTAACTTTTGTGCATTTTCTGGTCGCCGTACGGTCGCCGCTCGCTGCAGCTCACTAAGGACGCCGCCGATCTAAAGGGGGCATTACAACTTTCCAGGCTATGTCGCAGAGCCTTGGCGTTTGTTTTAAACATGCTTAAAACAAACGCGGTGACTAGGCGACCATTCACGACCAGGGAGACCACAGCAAGGTATCTGGCATTTCCAACACGATTTACCGCGCTTATGGCGATCTTGAAGGGCTCTGCGCCCATTTTGCGTTGCCGTAGCGTCGCAGTAAGGACGCCACCACAGTTTGGCGGGGGTTTAAGATCGCAAAACCTTGGCGTTTGTTTTGAACATGCTCAAAATAAACGCCGTGACCACAGCACGATAGCTGGCGATTACACCACGCTTATGTGATCTTGCTTGGCTCTGCGCCCATTTTTCGTCGCCGTAGCGTCGCATTAAGAACGCCACCAAAGTCTGACGGGGGTATTAGATCGCAGAACCTTGGCGTTTGTTTTGAACATGCTCAAAATAATCGCCGTGACTCGGCGACCATGGTGACCACAGCACGATAGCTGCCGTTTCCACCACACTTATGGCCCTAAAATCATTTCTGACGGGGTTATTATCAGTGTAACAAGCATTACATTAACTTTTTAGCACTAAAATTTCAAAATTAGAAGACAAGATACCGAACCGTCTGATCTTACTCACCCTTGATTCTTCGTTGCTTATTGTCGCTTTTTTGTTCATTCTTCTTAATTCGGCATGTTCTTTTCTAGCATCAATTGCTGTCTGTTCCATAAGATCAAGCTTAGTTGGATAAAGGCGACATTCCTGAAAATGACACATGCTTTTCATGAAAATCAACAGACAATTTTCCCAATATTTTGGTTTTACTTTCGGCGACACTGAACCATGCAACATATTATCTGTGGTATATAGGTGATTGCATGCCGAATGGGTAACGCGGTCTGTCATTGAGTCAAGCTCGTGGTTTTTTTTCCGAGTCATCCGGTTTCCTCAGATTTGAAATATAATTGAAAAAATTTGTTAGTCCCGAAATGACTTAATAATATGTGTCGAGTAAACGTTAAACCCCATTTCTCTATCTGTGGTATCACGTTTCATACCTCCATCATAAACTGTAAAACCTCTTCATATCTTCTGGTGATATTTTTAGCTGCTTCTTGTTTAATTCTAGATTTATCCTGATCATTCTGCAGGCGCCTAAACTCCTGAAAACAACAAACACGTATTATATATTACAAGTAGTTCTAATGATTGACGTTAACAATTCTGAATATACTTGCCCCCCCCCCCTCCAAAAAAATAAATAGTAGGCCCTAACTGCTATTTATTTACAACAATTTTTGAGACAAGTTAAGATTCTATCTGCATATCCCTCTATGTTGGTGTTGTGTTGTAGTTAAACCCCGTAAAATATGCCCAAACAGTCTTTACAGAAGACTCAAACATGTTATTGGGGTGCCCCACCCCCACCCCCCCCCTACTGCGAGGGTGACCCTGCGACACTCACTCTATCGCGCTTCATCGGCTGCTGCGTAGCCTCGTGTCTCAGATTGTCAACATTTTATATAATTCATTTGCGCCCCAGCCCCCAATATATATATTTCACGGCTACGCCTCGGGTTACTTTCAGAGATTTTGGTTTTAAACACGATATCAGTGTCGTATTCTTCCCCAATTTTGATGCAGAGTGAAACTGGTCGCAAATAGGCATATTGGGTATTTTCAGTTCACTGTAGTGTAATTTGCGACACACCTCAATACGACTAGTCAAAACTTATCGGCTATACTTTTCTGCAGCTATAATGCGGGGTTGGATGACCGGGTGTTTAGCACGTGCGCACTGTATCATAAGGTCTCTTACTGAAACCATGTGTTAGTTCCGAAAAACCTAGTCTGTGTCGAGTGGACGTTAACCCTCTCTCTCTCTCTATTTCTCTCTCTTACCCTCTGCTGGATTCAACGAGATACAATAGAAGTTATATCATTTTATACTATGCTGCTATAGATTTAGATTATTATAGAACTTACTCTTTCATGTGCCAAGTCCACATCGCCAGTATTTTTTTGTAACATTTGACCAAGTATCATTTGTTGTTGTTCCAGATAACTCTCTTTCTGTGCTCGTTGATATTTTAACTCATTCAATACTTTACTAGCTTCACATGTTTTCTGATCCATTTCGGTTATAGCTTTCTGGATGAATATAAAAGAACCAATATTAACAGTTTTCTAGAGTATCAATCATAGCATTCGACAATACACTACATGTATGCAATTATACTTACTCCGATCACCAAGCTTCTACTTATTCCGTATTGATATATAAAGAACATAATTAGTGCGAAAGTCGGTGTCCTCATTATATGACGATTATACATTGCTCTAATTCTGCCCCCCCCCCCCTGGCCTCGAGTTCACAAAGCATATTCAGACATTATTAGGAATTTACTCAACTTTCAATCGCTGTTTATGAAAAATATCTTTGATCAAGCTTGTTGATGTGTTTGATACATTTTGTAAATGTTTAGTAACTTCTTAACGTAAATCTGAGAATGGTATATGAACCCGGGGCCAGAATGTTTAAAACCAAATTTCCGATACCCAAATAGTGCCTTTTGCAGAGTTACGCGCGAAATCCTAATTAGAAAACCAGACCCATGGTGTCTTTACTCCTTCGCATTTTAGTTGGTTTTGAATAGGCATATAATTTTGATTGAATAAACTTACCTCAGCTGTGCAACGTTGCATTGATAACAGTTCTTCTTTTCTACTTTGAAATACTGACTTAATCACATGTTTGTCTGCCTGGTTAAATAATATAGTTTAGTTAATTTGATCATAAGTTATAATAATACAAGCGCCTTGGAGATCACATTGCTAATTTGCATTGAATTGGGTCTAATACTTCAGAATAAAATGATATGTTTGCTAAATATTTTTAAGAAGTAACGGCGAAAACTACAAATGAAAAGGACAACATTCCGCAGTTTGAAAGTTAAATAAAAATGCCTAGGCCGCTAACGAATGCCATGTTAGAAGACATACTAGTTACTACTGAAAGCGTTATTTAAATCTATCAATTTTAACGTAAGTTATGGTCAGTTCTAGTTTACATTAATTTAATGCCGACAATGGAATTATTACTATAGTAACTACCTGAATGCTATGTGTCATCGCCAGTCTTTTATATTTGTTTTCAGATCGTAATTTAACAATGAGAGTTTCGTTGGCAGCTTTCATGGCTTCAGAACTTTCATAATAGGCTTTGCTGTCTCTTTCTGTTGAAACAATCCAAGATAAAATTTACTATCAGAAATGAGAATCCATTGTATTGTATATAAACAAAATACCCATAATATTTACAATAAGAATATCAGGGCAGATCCAGGGTAAGTAAGGAGTTGGGGGGAGGGGGACATCCTAATATTGTAAAACAACATTTTTATAAGAGAAGTGTAAAGCTCGAAATGGGTCTATAGTAGGAAGGTCTGGAAGGATATGGTCATCTGACAAGCCTGCTCCTAATGAAAGTTTGGAGCTAAATATCGATGACATTATAGAACATAAAAATCCCATGTGGAGTCATCATTGTGAAGAACTCTATTTTTTAGGCCCTTGTCTCCGACATTGGAAAAAAAATAAACGAACATTTCTGCGGGGGGTTTGGGGGTCCTCCCCCAGGAAATTTTGAAAGCAGGATGCCTGAAAACGCTATCTGAGACCATTTCTGAGAATTCTGCAGAGGTAAACGTACCGAGAATAAATTGTCGTTTTTGAGCGAGAACAATCAAAAACTACACAAACAAATACTGAAATAGGACTAGGGGATGACGAATATTCTTTATTTCATCATAATGAATAATTTCAGCCGACAGGCCGTCATCAGATATCAACATAGGCCTATATTTATATGTACCGGTAGTTTAAAGATGGGTTCCCAGCAAAGTATTTATCAGCTGGTTATTTCCAATAAAAGTATGGCAAATTTGGTATTTATGAAAAAGTATATAGACACCCAATCTTACTAGAAAAATACTAGATTACGCGAAAATCGACCATGGGGCAAGGACTTGGCAATATTGTTAGGGAATCACTAACTGTCAACCCGACAGGATTTGCTGGCTTATTGTTTGCTAGCTTAGGTCATGGAGCAGTTGTTATTTCTTGCTCAAATGGTCAGGCGGTTTTGGGAACATTGCGGTTTGTCAACGTACAAAATACTCTGCAATTTAAAGGTGTAAAAAGAAGATGACAGAAATAATTAAGAATTTATTTAGGCCTCAATAATATATGGTAAATGTAAAGTAAGTAATGATATATACATTTTGAAATAAGGACCCTCCCACAATGAAGTTAAGTTGGCAGACATTGCGTTTAACAACAGCTTACTTACAGCTATAGGTATCCCCGGCAAAAACAGAGTTTTGATAGGAAATTGATGCGAATTTTTGATAGATTTGTTACTTTAAATATGTGTTTAGTCCAAATATATCCTTAAATCACAAAGTTTGTACCCGGGAATGCATCTTTAAACTCGTTGATTGTAATTCTAAAAATATTAAATTTCTATAATCTTCGTTTCAATTTAAACTGTATCATGTCAAAGTCCTTACATCTAAATTCTGATGTATAATTCGTGCGGAAGTCGAATGACTCGATGGGTACGGCGGGCGAAGGCATACGCCACGTGCGCTACAGGCGCGCATTAAGCGTGGGTCTTGGTACCTCCCCCGGAAGATTTTTTAAAAATTAGGATGCCTCAAAATGCTATCTGGACATTGTACATCGAAATGGTCGGAAATAATATAGGCTACATTTCCAGGGCTGGAAATAAGACTTTTGAAATTTTATCGATGCGATGCATTTTTCGGGAGGGGGGGGGGCGAGGCATATGAAATCCCCCCCGCCCCCCAAGTGAAAATCCACCTCCCAACCCCGGATCTGCGGCGATGAGCCAACGGCTAATTTCGTACTGAAAATGAAATGGATATAGGCCCTAACTCAAACTGGGTCTAAAATATCAGGCCTATGTTGAATAAAAATACCAACCTTTAAGATGAAGTTTTCCCCGCAATTCATCCACTTGATCGGATACGTTTGATGCGAGGATATTCGCTATTCCTGCGTGTAATTTGTTGACAGGCATGTTGACTAGAATAGAAAATAACAGGAAATAGCAGGCAATTAAAAACATAGTCACCAACCAAGAGTTGTTCTGTTGGGTATTATTAAAGGTTTCAAGTAACCCCTTCCGAAATTAAGATGTTTTGCAAGCTGTGTGTCATATGGAATTTACACATAAAGCAATTAGGCCTTGATTGATAGGTAAAGGTAGGCCTAGATTGAATCTCACCAATCTCGGTGTTTCAAGTTTAGGCCTATTGTCATTGCCAATGACATTGGTCAGTAAACATTTAATATAAAAATCGTTAAGAATGTTGAAGCGAAAAGTTTTATTAAGTATATTAGCAAAGTTAAAACAGCGTTAAAAACTGATCGCATACAAAAAAGTATTTACATGTATAATGAAAAAATAATTAATATACCTTTTTCGTTTACGCTTTACGTTAAGTTTTTTTAAAAGTCTTCTAATGCCGTCACCAATGACAATAAACAATATAAACTCACGTCATAGTATATTTAAATGCTGATGTCATAGTATTGTATTATTATTATTATTCTAAGCATCTTAGCAAAACTGTTGTCGCGGAATAAACAGTAACCCGGTTCAAGCTACATTAGCCTTGACATGATAGGGAAACAAAATATTCAAAATAGTATTCAATGAAACAAAAAAAAAAAGAAAAAAGAAAAACAGATTTATACCGTTACTAATAGTAATACACGGTTCTTTATACGCGCTGGAATTTGACTGATAAACTATAATATGTAATAGTAAAATAATTGTTACATTTGTCAGTTTTAAAACAAACAAAGACAAAATTTATGGTAATACCATTAAAATTAAAGTTCCTAATTTGGGTCGGTCTCTATCATAATTAAAGGGACAATGTTTAAAGTAGGCCTACTCGTTCGATGGGACGATAAACCGAGGTCCATACAAATTGGCGTGCACGTATAAGAACCCTTGTTAGCTGGAATTTGATATGAGAGTAGACCGTATAGCACCCCTGTTCAGATATAATTTCCCTCATACTTCATAGCAAACTGCGTGGCTTAGGCCCATCTTCGTTATTATTATTATAGTCGGAGCAGAAGTCAGTAGGGCGTTAACCCCCCCCCCCCCTTTCTTATTAATAATTATAAATTAAAAGAGCGTTGACCATAAAGACTGGGCTGAACTAAATAAAGTCACTCATAAGTCTTTCGCAATTAAAAGACTTTTCATAAACCTGACCGGGTCATCATTTTGATTCATGGTGCACGAAAGAGACAATAATTTTAATTACCCCACTCGGCAAATCTCGACAGATTCCTGTACCCTCCGTAACATCTAGATCTAGATGTTACGGAGGGTAACGGAATCTGTCGAGGTTCTAGATCTAGATGTTACGGAGGGTACCGGAATCTGTCGAGGTTTGCCGAATGTCAATTACCCCTAAGTAAGGTCTGGTAATAAAAAGCTACTCTAAAAATGGGAGAGTTACATCCCCTTTGAATCCATTTCGCAATAATTACCATAACAATATTTATATTATAAGAAGAAGACTGCGAAAGATCTATTATTGATTGCATACACTTGTTATAAAACAAGATTAGATAAACTGTGAGTATAGAATAATTGCTATATCTTCTTACTTATCTATTACCTGACAGTGTTTGAAATATATGATAAGTACGGGTTTACATTTTCTAAAAATTATAGTAAAAAGTAAAACAGACAGTGATGATCATGATGATGATACTTGTCAGATGAATATGATAGGCCTATTTGGCTATTAGCCTAGATAAGAAACCTTATCTCTCGACCTTGCGTGTCTCAAAATAAGAGTTGGTACTATATATAGTTCCATCTAACAAAGTACGACAGCAGTAGTGTCAACTATTTCTTGATTATTGTTATAATACATTTCTGCCACATCTACTAGTTGGCTAGTTACCCTACTTAGGCTACTAGTACTAGTACTATACTAAAGTAGGAAATAAATTAATCGTACCCAAAATATGGGTACAAATCATAGGTATTTTCAAAATAAGATGTTCCCATGAATTCAGAATTATAGCCGTAATGACACCAGCCATCATATTATCAACAGGAGTGTGTGAGAAATTGTTTCAGTAATTCATAATTCAGGTTTATAGTTTATGACTATTATGGCATGTTGTGTTTTATGAAATGATATTGTCACCTTTCGGCACTTTCGCAATTGAATTATCAACATTTCTAAAAATAATACCAGTATTGCTCAGTGCATTCTGCTGTTATGGTATATAAACCAGTATATTTCTATGATTTCTGAACGAGTAAATAGGGGCCTATTGGAGGCTAGCTACGAGAACGTAGCTAAAAACGTTGAGATATACTGATGTGTTTGTTTTTAGTTACGCTTGGCACCCTTCATTTTCATGTTGGAAACCCAATGTTGTTATCAATACATGTAACATGTAACATCTGTAAAACAAGATAAGTTTATGCTATTATGACAAATTAAACTTGCAGAGGCCAATGTAGTGGCACAACTATCGCCTAACTCTAAATATTCCCTTTTAAAGTAATGAAGCAAGGTTTCTGTTTGACATCCACCAACATGGAAATTCTTACATAGTCACACTGCTTTGCATGTGCGCCTGTAATACATGCCCCTGTAGTACACGCCCCTTTTATCATATGATGCCCAAAATTGCCTTTTTGATTGGCTGTTATAAAAGCCTCATATTTAGACCGCCTTCATGATGATAGCCGTCAAAATATGCAGTTTAAAAAGATGGCGGTCTTAGTAGCGGCTTAAGGCCTCGATTTTAAATACGACGATTTGTACCTGTTTCAGGTAAGATAAGGTCCTTAATTGTAGTTGTGTGTGGCGGAAATATTATATATAACAATAATCAATCGTTGTTTCGCTGCTGTCAATTTTGTGTAATTGATGCGGGAGTGATTTACGACGGGCAGTGCAACGTTGGAGGTAATGGCACAAATTCTTATCTCGTACCACGGAGGGTGAAGAGATAAGGTTCTTTATAATCAATAAATGATATTTATTTTAGGTTTTAAGACATAATACGGTATGATGTTTGTTCAGTCTTGTAAAACAACGAGATGCCATTTAGTTTAAAGAAAAAGAAAGACGGTACAAAGAGTAAGACGGGAATGCATCTCTTCAGATCACAAAGTGATGAAGCCAAAAAGAGATTACAGCACCAACTATATTTGGTAAGAAAACAAATATTTGGGATTAATTGATTTTAATATTTGATAAATGGGATTTATTTTAGTCGGAAAAGGTAATCTGGGTCAAACTTGAAGAGAAAAACATTTTTGACTTTTTGCCAAAAAAAATGGTGATGTATCTGTTGATTATTTGAATCAAGCCAAATGCACTTTACATGCTGAATAAGTGGGAATGAATGAAATGGGGTTTAACGCACCTAACCTGGGCTAATTGAAGACGGGCATATGCCATACAGTGTGCTATGAGGGAAATTTTGTCCGGGCAGCAACTGAATTCCAACTGCCAAGGGTTCTTTTACGTGCACGCCAATGTGTACACGGGACCCCGGTTTTTCGTCCCATCCGAGCGACCAGGCAGCTGTCCTTGTCAGGCCCTCCTGCATCACTGACAAGGGAAAATCACACCGGAAAATCGAGATGAACTATCTAGGCCAATGCAGGGATCGAACACCCGACCTCCAGGATAGCGAACAGCTGCCTAGTTGTTCGGATGATACGATAAACCGAGGTCCCATGTACAGATTTGGGTGCACAGAAAAGATCCCTTGGCAGTTGGAATTCGATATAAGAGTAGGCCATAGCGCCGCTGCCCGGGCAAAGTTTCCCTCATAGCACACTGTATGGCGTATGCCCGTCTTCCATTAGCCCAGGTTAGGTACACAATAGTAGGACGTTAAACCCCATTTCATTCATTCGTTACAGTATGTTCATATGTACAGGGATTTCCCTGCAAATATCATTATTAATATAGTTTTCAGGATACTCTCTTTTTTTACGCGCAAAACTACTGTACAACTGCATAGAAAAACATCATTATTATTTTGTTTTTTCAGGCACAAGAGAACCCTGAACCATATATTGATATATCAACGTGTCAGATATCATCGGTAAATAATAGCTTTTTATGTCAAAATTCACAATGTCTACCAGTCTTTTCCTACCTAAAAAGGTTTTTATTTTCATGAACATGTAAATAACTCTATTGAACCCAAGGTTAATGTTGCTAGTTATTATGATAGAGTTTCGTTCTTGGTTTTGTTGGGCTTGTTTCTATTGTTAAGGGGTAATGGCGTCGCAAGGAAATAACATTGAACAAGCATTATGAAAGAGCTAAATCTGTCTATTGCAAGTCTTTCTTTGGGCCTTAAAGAGCACATAAGATCATAATTATCTATTACATATTATAATAAACAATGATTACTAAATCCATATTACGGAAAGTTCAAATCAATCTGATTAAAATTAACTGAGCTATTTACGTTTTAGTATGGGACAGCCAAAAACGGTTTTCAAATTTTCATGAACGACCTTAATCCGGTTGATTGGCTGATGACGTCACAGGCACTACACATACTATACACATTATCTATCCAATATATCACTGCCTGTATAATATATCACTGTATCAACATACCAACAGTTAACAAGTGTGTATTGTCGGTAATCATAAGCTCGTAATTATGTAAGCTACACATCACTATATAATTCAAAGCATTTTCAAACGCAGACCTTTCTCGTCTTGAATTGTAATAGATTTTATTTGTTACTATAATATTTCCGAGTGTATTTCAAGATGCCGAATTATCGTTGTATTATTGAGAGTTGTGGAAATTCCAGCAGAGAAAAGGGTTTATGAAACCGACGTTTCATAAATTTCCCAAAAACGAAATATTACGGAAAGAGTGGATTGCGTTTGTCAACAATTTAATTACGGATTGGCGGATGCGGGTCGTTTCATCCCACGACCGGTTCACCCCGGGCTGTTTCATCCCACACCTGATTTTCTATCGGGCTGTTTCATCCCACTTGTTATTATAGAAGCAGTTAATTAACCGAGTTGTACTTATTGTCGAATAAACTTTATTGTTTATTATTAAATAAACACACCATTAATTGTTATGGAGTAGTAAAAAAACATGACGCGAGAGTTGATATCTGTCGTTTGGGTCTCGGATATACGAAGTTTGGGACTCTGGTATACGACGTTTGGGAAATATATATATATTCAAAACACGAAAGAAAAAATCAAGAACCACGTGGTTAGTAAAAGGCTCAACCAAACGATAAAACATTAGTTGCACTTACGGTTCTTTGATAATCATCGTTTCTCATGAAATTATATAATATTTATTTAAAACGAATAATATGCTGATGACCTACACAAAAACAAAATAAATATTTACACGACATGCAATCTTTTTTTTTACAAGCCCCTACAAATTGTTAATAATCAGTGAGCTGCACCTTAACGACATGCTTGTCGTAGATGTCAATACCAATCGATAAATTGTTGCGAACAAGCCACTGGTAAGTGGTAGGTCAATCAAGTTCGTTAACTATTTGATAAAAGAAAAACAACAAAGTATTACTAAATATGCACAAATTTTCAACAATACATTTTGGCAAGTTTTATACTCGCAGATAAAACAAAACAAAGGAGAACTAGCAGTGTTAATCGCGGTCTCAACAACCGCCAATCACCTAATTAAATAAATGCCAATTAAATTCTCAATTGAAATAATAAACGATAACCTGCCTTTTTTTAAAATCTGGTGTTGATTATCGAACCCATTCTGCTCAGCGAGTTAAGATTATTGACGACAATTGATTGGTTAATCTGATTGTTAAAGCGCTTAAAAACATTGAATTAATTTAGAAATGCAAAACGTTATTTATTATTCGTTACATATAAAAAAATCGTTAGTCATTTATTATTATTCGTGCACATTTTCTGATATGGTCTGGTTATTTGAGCCTAAAAATAGAACACATCAAGTCTCCAATTGGTGCATGCACGCTTCCCTTTGATGACAGTTATATCATGGCATCTCATGGGTCGTATATACGATTATTTCACCGTGAAAGGTGCAAATGCATGCTTTCTGATATGGTCGGATTATTTGAACCTAAATAAAGAACACAGCAAGTCTTCTTTGAGGTGTTGTATCATGGACATATACGATTATATGACGAGGTAATTCTGTTATTGAAACCCAAACTGAACGAAAACGTCTCTCGATTATAACTGATGTAAATTTTGTGGAATGCTGAAGCAATTTTAGTTTAGATATCCTTTGTGTGTGAATTACTACCATAGGGCAGGCTGTGTACATGTAATATCAATTCTTTAATATATAAAAGCTGTAAATAGATAATTTAATGAAATCAATTTATTTACAGCTAAAAAGATAATTTAATGAAATCAATTTATTTATAAAAGCTGTAAATAGATAATTTAATAAAATCAATGAATCTAGTCTCGCAACAATCGGATGGTTTTCATTATTAGATCCGGTATCATCTACATCGCTATCCTCTATGGAGCCACAGTCAGATAGATACGGCTCAAACATAATATATGGCGCTATAGTTATCATTTCTCGCGACGTATCTGTACCCGATACATTGCCAGAGCTAAAAGAACTACTGCTACAGGATAACTCTAAATATTCTGCTTCCATTTTCTCGGTGTATGATAGAATGACCAATAACACGTGTTAATGATTTATTTATATGATTACTACTTAAAACCATTTCGTTTCTTAAATGCCGACTATTAATTATTTCAATTGGCTTCATAGATGTCCGTAGCGCCGGCTACACCAATTCTACACCAAACGTGTTTCAATCAGAAGCCAATTGTTAGTTTACGGTCGGCTTATTCTGATTAAAAAGACAATGCTACAGCAATCGGCTTTATAAAACAAATTCTAAATTAAAAAAACAGATTATTCCGTAGTCAGTTGTTTTATTTAATTAGGGGATTAAGGAACCAGTCAGGCGTTAATGAATACACACGCCGGCTGTATATAGGTAATTAAGGAATAAACATTCCGAATATGCATTTGTACACTGTGACGTCACTAGGGACCGAGGGGATTAAGAGTGTTTTCGATAATTGGCCAAGTCGTTTTTACGGGAGGTCTATATTTGCGACTTTGAGTGAAGATAGCTGATTTATTTTTAATCAGATTGATGTTAACTTTCCGTAATGTGCATATAATAACCACTGTCCATCACTACGCCGAGTTTCAGTTTGTCGTCTTATGAGCACTTTAAGTGTTATATAAATGATTAATTAGACATTTAATAACACAAAAAGACATAAATCAACTCTTGATGCCATCATTTGGCTCTAATTTTAAGTAGATTAGAACAGTTAATGATTTCATTTAAAAATGGGTTAGCAAACCCTTTGTGGAATGAAACTTGGTGTTTTTTGACTAGGCCTAATATTCAGTGATATACTTGTAATAATTAATCATGTTATGGTCAACAGAACACAGTTTTTATGGGGTACAATCACTAGTTTATTCTAACAGCACGACGTTTCGACAAGTATCCTCTTATCGTTATCAAGCACAAATGACATTTTAGTAAAATGCTTTTCAACTGGAGGAGTTTACCAATTACTGCCATTGTTATTATATATATATGATCTCTATAATGACCATAATAAATTACAGTACTTAGTTATAACTAATCTTCCCATGTTAGTTTAGTTTAAACAATATTTTATTCAATAAACTGAAATGGGTTGAGCAACAGACAAAGGCCTTAGCCCTATATAAGTTTTCTCCACGTTCCCATGTTAAATACTGGTAAATTAAATGAAGATTTACCGGCAAACCTGTGATTTTGTTTTATTTCATTGATAATATTATAAAATATATGTAATTTACTATTATAACATTTCAGATTCCATCAACTGTTTATTCAACTTGTCGAGTATTAAACAAAGAGGTAATAGTTTTAAATATTATAAGCTTAATTCATTTCTTCTCGAACTATCCAAATCAACATAAATTTGACCCCCTTAATCTAACATAAATTAATGGATGAATAAACTGAAAGATTACAGAGTTTTCAAGTTCTTGCTAAAAGGCAAAATGAAAACAAAATGAGATTCCAATTAAATATAAATAACATAACATTGAGCGATAACCATATTATTGGCTAATTAACAAATGAAATTTGTTTTTAACTTTTCTGCATCTACTGGGCTAATGAAGATGGGGCTAACTAATAAACAAAGGAAGAAATGTATCACTTTAGACAGAATTAATGAGAGGGCTGGGTTATATATGCATGTTTATTATTTTATTAGGTATTACTTCTCCATGATAACTGGATATCAACATTAGAAGAAACAGGAAAACTCACAGATCTTATCTCACTACGAGTATGTACGATTTAACTGATTTTAAACTCAATATCTTGTACTGTTCCATATTTTCTATGGAAAATTTAACAGGGTGGGTCCCTCTATCTGTTTCAGTATCGTAATAAGATACTTTTTTATGAAAGTATTTATCGGGTGGTTATTTCTAACGTATAGATGCATGCCCAATCTTACTAGAAAAATACTGGATTACCTGAAAGCACTAGTAACTAGCACTCTTAGGCTGGTCCAAACCACCCAAATCAGGAATTTTCCTCTTAATTTTCTTCAAGGAACTGTGAAATAAAAATATCAATGATAGATTATCTCTCAGCTTAGATTCAATCGGATTAAATGGAGACTGTGCCAGATACATATCATTTAGTCAGGAAGCTGAATGGTTTACATAAATTTTATGATATATATATATATATATATATATGAATAATTGTATTTATTTAAAGGTATTGGATCTGCACAATAATGACATCAAAAGTTTACCAGAAAACATCAAACATTTGGAGAATCTACAGGTAAAATGTTCTTTTCTTTTAAAGTAAAAGAATTCATCAGCCATGATGATTGGTTGAGATAAGTTATTATTAATTGACTCATGCACTGTTTTCTTGTTCATTGGATTAGGAGAATTGAATTCTAAAACATTTAATGGAGTATCACCAATACTGTAATTCTGTCATTTTATAGGTTTTAAATCTTGAAGGGAACAAACTGAAAAAATTACCAGAGGATATTGGTGACCTTCACAATTTGCAAACACTCAATGTTAAAAGTAAGTTTGTTATTATTTTATCTTCTATCTTTATATCTTGTATATTTATGTAAATTAATATATTTTATAAATACACATTGTATTAATTGTATTTTTTTTCTTTTGTATACCATTATGTAATAAATTTATATCCCTACTAGGAAGTAGTCAGGAAAGTAAATGTCAGTTTATGCCTCTTGCTATTTACATATTTTTCCTCTTTTTTCCATCAATGAGAATGGAAACATGTTGTAAATCAAAATGATATTACATGTATATTAAAAAAGTCATTAAATTCCATAGCTGTTCCATTGAATACTAACTGCAAAATCTGTTTGCATGTCTTTGTGAGCTTTGCAATACACATTTTATCTTTTTAATGTTTTTTTTCCAGATAATAAAATACAGGAATTACCTAAATGTATTAGTGGTTTATGTAGATTAAGAACCTTAGATATTTCCAATAATGAAATCTCCAAGTTACCAATTGACCTGTGTATGGTTCGAACATTAGAAACGTTGACGCTTGATAGTAATCACATGAAACATCCATCTACAAGTGAGTTTATTATGTAATGTAATAATTGGACTATTGTCTTAATGGAAATTGAGTGGCTATTTGCATATTAAGACCCAAAAACATGTAACCCAAAATTATATTGATTAATTAAGTCCAATATAGAATTTTTTTTATACACCACACTGACGTATTGAAAAGTGAATTGATGATACCATACCATAGATAGAAACATGAAAAATGAATGTAATTTACAAAAGTTTCTGTGGATTATCAAAAATGACAGATAGTTAAAATTTTGAAGTGAAAGCCCTACATTATACATTTCTTTTCCAAATTCTATAGCTAAAGCCATTTATGGATATTTATTTTTTTTACGCCCACATTTTCATGTGGACATATATTGTCGTCGCCCCTGTCCGTCCGTCCGCCCGCAATTGTTTGTGAACACTCTACCGGTCACAATTTTATCTGAAACTTGAAATATAGGTTTAAAACCACCAGATCTCGATTCCTCCCCGATATTGGCATGTATCGGATTGTAACTTTATGGATTATGACCCCTTATGCCACAAAAAATCACGTTTTTAGCTTGTGAACACTGTAGACGTCACTATTTTGAACCGATTTTGATGAAACTTGAAATGCATGTTCATAACCCAAAGATCTTGGTTCCTGTCTATATTTGCACATATCAGATCATAACTTTCTGAATTATAGCCCCTGATTAGACGAAAAATCACAATTTTTAGCTTGTGGTCCCTCTGGAGGTCACAAATATTATCTGATTATATCACCGTTACCGGCGTTACCTCGTAATGAAGGTTGAGATTGTATTTCTTGAAAATCTGACCAAATTTGCCAAATAAAATGGCCGTCGCTAGTGTAAAAATATGGTATATCAAGGTTGTGGACCCTATATAGGTCACAATTTTAGGAAAAATCACTTTCTTTTTTAGCTTGTTCTTTATCTGTCTCTCCAAAATGTGGGCGTATACTGTCTGGCAGCCGCTGGTTTTGTTGGTTTTCATTTTCTATTAAGCTGTGTTAAAATTCTATTTTTATTCACAAAATAATAGGTAAAATAGTCTCTACACTGTAATTTGTCCAACATTATTATTTTTACCTGAGATTATTTTTATATATATTATTTAATACTTTATTTTCAGATATTTGTGAAAAGGGAACTGAAGAAATAATGAAAACTTTATGTAAAGGTAATTATTTGTCTATAACATTTGTCACTTTGAAATGTCAATTTATAGCAGAATTGTCTTGTCTTTGGAAGACGCTCTTATGTTAATGTTATTTGATGACATAGAAATGAACAAACTCAAAAAAGTGCTAATTATACTGGTTAAATCAGGCATTATGCAAAAGCTTAATCAGTATATTGCAAGTCTTCATTTAGGCTCCAGATGTTACAGATATTATTAATTAAACCTTTATTTTCATGACAAGCTCGAAATCAGCTCTGTAGATTCTCGAATGGCTTGGATACGGCTCAGATTTAAACAGTCATCCATTTAAGATTAAATCAGTAAATAGCTAACCAAGCAAATGTTTACCGGTACTCGGTCACGTCAATACTGGAAACTGGTAATGGAAGGCCTGTCAAGCGAGAGTACTATTACTATTAAGAACTTTACTTGATAATCAAAAATATGTGGGTTGAATTATCTTCTGTCAATCAAACAATCAACAATTCTCGTAGACAGTGTAAACAAGACACAGTTTATGCCTATTTCTAGTCCAAACTTCCCACACTGATAACTTCAATATTTTCTTTTTTTATCATCTTTTTTGGAATTATTATAGCAAGAATGGCCAACTCTTTATGAAACTCTTAACTAATGTATCTTTAAACATGCATTATGCAAAAGCTAAATTTGCCTTTTGCAGGTCTTTCTTTATGCCTGAAATGTTTTATAAACTATTAATTAGACATTAATTAACTTATCCAGACCATAATCAACTCTCGATGTCAAGGCAAGCCTTCCATTTTGACTGGATTAGAATCCTATTTGCTGCTTAACGCTCATTGAAAATTAAATCAAAACAATGGATAATTGAGACTATGACTGAAATTTTCAACAAGTTCTCTTTACATTATCTCGTTTTAACTATTATAGTGAGAACTTTCACCTCTTTATCTAATCTCCCATAATGTATCTTTAATCACTTGTTAAGAAACAAATGAAAAAAGATATGAATGTACTTTGATCGGAGAACTTTGCTGATATACATTGATTATAATTTGTAATATTTCAGAATATGGTATAGAATATTCAGCGCCATCTAATTTTCTACTCAATGTATTGGATACACCTAAACCTATGAGTAGTTCTTGGAGTAATAACTCTTTTAAAGTTCGAAAAGAAGAAGTTAAACTATTGGTATGTAATATTCATCCATAAACATTACATTGTTTTTGTCATATGTCATATATTTTTGCATGGATAATATGCACAATAAAGAGATGCTTATTAAAGATTTTGTGTTTTTCTGCAATTACAAAAAGAGAGATATTGTTTTATTGTCATCTTATGCAAATAGTTGAGATAGTTCATTAACATCTTTCAAAACCCCAGCAAGGAGTAGGGTCGTCTGTCCAACCTCGTGGGTTATCTCTGGGTCCTCCGGGTTTTCTCCTTCTGCTAGAGACCCCTAAGCACAAGCGAATTATGGAAAAAAATTAAACCATATGTTTGTCCCGAAATAACCTAGTTTGTCGAGTGGACGTTAAACCCCATTTCTCTCTCTCTCTCAATAACATCGTGAATACTTGATTATCAAGAAATGAGTAATCAGGATTTATATGTAGTCTTTTCTCTACCTTGTTGTCAACTTAGTTGTATGTAATAATATATATATAATGATTAATTTTGTAGGAAACAGTTGAACAGTATCAAAATTTAGCGGTAAGTATTAATAGAGTTTTACTATTAATCATTTTCCTTTAACAAAAATAATGTCTTTAAAGTGTTCGTTATATAGTAAGATAAACCAGTGCTCTTTATATAGTAATATAAATCATTAAATCAAAAAAAACTTGTTTAACTAAGCTCGATGTTTGTGATAGAAATAGAATATCATTCTTAAGCGATGGCTAACAATTTACGTAGACGACAAGATGGCATCCTCAAATTGTAAGAAACAAATTAACTTTAGCTGCTCATAGCTTCAGTTAGGATTAATTGATTTGAATGATTTTTGAACCAATATACTTTTTAGAAATTATAAATACTGTTTTAAGGCCACCTGATGCCAATTTCTAAGTATGATTTTAATTTGATTATTACTTTAATTATTATCATATATCCTAAATATTTATTATTTATTGATGCATATGTTCTGGTTTTGTAAATAGAAAACCATTGTAAAGGAAAAACAAATTATCAACATGATTCTGTACGGCTTTTATCTTCATTTATTAGGATCAAAAACATAAAGAGAGAGTTGAGTTAGAGAAACAGATGTGTGATGAACAAATTGCTCAAGCTAATTTAGCTAATGCTGTAGGACATAATAAACAACACTTGGTTGACAGTATTACTAAGGTATGATGCAATAAACAACATTTAGTTGACAGTACTAAGGTATAATGAAATAAAAATGATGTTGGGTTTTAATGTTCTACTTTTCTGCACAGTCTTGGGTAATGAAGACAGTCATAAACCATGCAGTGTGCTATATGAGCGAACATTTGTTTTGCTTGCTCTCATTTCACATTCCAAATGGCAAGTGTTCTTTCAGGTGCACACCAATGTGTACATGGGACCTTAATTTTTCACACTATCCCAAAAACTATGTGTTATCCCGGGGCGGATTGGGGCCCGGAACTGGACTGGGCTCCCGTGTCGGAGCGGCCCCTTTTACTGAATATGGAGTCCGGACGGGGGGTCTGAGGGTTCTCCCGGGAAAATTTTGAAAAATGAACCCAAAATATGTGATTTTTGGCATATCTGGTTATAATCTCTGTCAAATAATATCTCATAAATAGATTAATTTCGGTCAAATCCTCGACCTGCAAGTATTTTACAACCATCAACCTGTGAAATTATCATATCGTCATATTAATAATTAACGTATTATCATTGTATCGTCAAGAATCGGGTCAATCCTATGTAAATTCGAGATCCCCATTGCAGGATTCCGAATTCCGGCCCAAACCCAGCACAACCGGCCCAGAAAGTCTATTTATTATACCATCCCATTCCAGACTCCAATGATGGCGTGGCGGCCCGTTAAAACTATGACCGTCCGCATACAAGATGATAATCATCGCTCCATGGCCGGTCCAATACCCCCCCATAAAATGTTCAGCAGAAATTTTGGGGGGACAAATTGTGAGAAGGGGGAAGCACACCCTAAGGTATGATATAATGAATAACATTTAGCTGACAGAATGTATGTATGATAAAACGAACAAAACTTATATTGTAGAGAAAACTTCTGATGTTTGACTAAACTACATATGTTTGATGTTGTTGACGAATATTAAATCGAATGTGAATTGTTGTATGGATGAATAAATTGTTGTATTTATATTTAGGATCAAGAGAAAATAGAACAGGAGTTATCACAGCTATCAACTCGTAAAGAAGCAGATAGGCTGAAATTATTTGCTGAACTTGCAGCAGGTATCTTGATTTAATAATTTTCAAGGGGGATTTACATCCTTTATTGTTATTGAAAGCTAGGAAAAAACACCACATTCTTTGTGGAAAAGCTCTTCTTGTTTTTTTGTATTTGTTGGTATTTACCTTTTAAACTGAATACCAAAACAAGTTTTAAAACAATGAATGTAAACCTACATTTTGCACTTGGTCAGTTAGAACGGAAAAACAAAAATGCATACTGTTCTAAAAACAGCTGGCCTCCTAGAATCAGTTGTCATGGTGACCAAGCATAACAAATAATTTACCAATATTATATAAATATCAACATTTGACAATATGTCACCTAGTAAACTATTCAAACTTATCGACCACAGTACTTCGCATTTCATATTGGTTATCTTCACCTGTGTTATGTTTCATATTGACTTTATTAGAAAATGCCGTAGCCAAAAGGCAGGAGGTGTTGAGTTTAATCGACAGTGCTCCTACTCTCTCATCCAAGCAGGTCTATGACTCTATTATACTAATTATAGATGATAAAAAAGGTAATCTATCCATGTCTACTGTCTAGTCCCTTTCCATGTTACGCAAAGCAACACCAAAAAAACTAACACTTGGTCTTGTATGCTTGTGGATGTGACATGAATTTGTTCCTTTCATGCCCTGAAACACATCACTACTACTTCTAGTTTATGTTTGCTTTTTGATATAGCCATGTATTTAGTTTTGTCATTTGCAGTGGAGAAAAGTGCTGATCTATTAATAAGCCAATTACTAGACATCAATGAACAAGCTAAGAAAACGGAACATTTGTTGGAGATTGTTGAAAAAGAAAGGTATGCTGTCAAACTTCATGGTATCATTTCATTTGTTTTAAAAAATTAGTAGTTAATTTACGATCAGATCCTTCTGAAACAAATGTTTAATTTACATTATACTATAATCTGTTCTAATACAGGAGAGTCAAAGATGATTGGTTTGTTGTCCGATGGGAAGAAGTACAAAATCTTCGTAAAAGAGATGTTTTAGGTAAGATGTTTTCATATGTACATGGAAAATGAATAGTTTGTTCATGACTTATTTGAGTCCCATATTAAACAGGCATTTTATACAGTGCTAAGAATAATTATTGTTTATTGCCTTAAAAAATGAAATTATAATAATAAGATGAATCTGTTGTTAAAAGTGTAGGTATTCAAAAAAGATATTAGAATTGTATTCTGCCATTGTTATTCGTCAATGAAAGTTACACATTATTTTGTCTCATTATTAGTTGCCATGGAAAAAATGCTAAAAGAATCTGATGAATCAGAAATATTACGACAGACGTTTACATCAGATAGAGAACACAATGCTAGAAGATATTTAGCCGAGTAAGTATATATATATCTACATGTCTACCTGTTTATATACGGAATGTATAATTTACACTTACCAACCCCACGGGAAAAAAAAGAGGGTTGATTTAATGTATATGTTTATAGAAAGATTATATTAATAGAGTGTATTTATATATTTGTAGAGAACAATCAACATCTGATAAACAGTTACAAGATATTTTACATTCTAGAGATGTGGGTCAAAAAGTACTTATTCATACACTAGCTCAACAAGTAAGTAAATTATATCTTAGATCAGATCTTGTTTTTTGACTCTTCTAAAATCCCATTATAATGTGGTTCTGATCAGGTGCAGTATAAGTTTTTTAACTCTAGTCACTCACTATTTTACAGCCTGTTGAGATAATTTGTATGTTTCTATATAATAATGGACATTTCAGATCATTAGTAGTATATTATCCTTATTTGTTTCCATGGAAACACCCAAATTATTAAATCTGAGGAATTACTAATTAGGCTAATTAATTTGTCCCCAAAGTTTATGATAGATGCTCTGGAAACAAAACAGTATGGGATGATAAAATAGACTCTAGGATAGTAATTGGTATTTTAATTTAATATATTTTGTAATAATAGGGTGAACTTCAGAAACAAGCCTTTGAAGTTTTACAACTACAGAAAGATGCTAAACATCAACGTATTACTAGTGAAATAGAACTTATTGAACAAGAATTAGCAGATCTTACTAGAATAGAAAGAGACAGAAGAGACTTACGTGCTGAAACTGAAATGGTAAATATAGCATATTCACTTATACCCCTATACCATGTACTACTCGTACATATTCTCTGAATGATATTTTATATTCTTAAACCTCATCTTGAGTTATAAAGAAGAGTTTATATGGGAGACTATTATAACATCAGTACATCAGGGAGTTTCATTGATGTAATATTATCCACAATTCTGTATTGGCAATGTAGTTTAGAGAAATATGATGGGTTTCTGAATTTATAAAACTTTGATTTATTTACATTATATCTACTTTATTGAGATTTATAGTGATAGGATGGCTCAGTTAAGGAAATCAAGGTATGACAGATGAATAAATTAAGTGAATCTCATAGAAATTATATTTTTAATGCAGAGACAGAGAGAGATGATTTCCTCTTTAATTTTTCACCCAATAACTCAGAATAAGACTTTGATCTTTAACTATAACCGTTTTTTGCTGGTGTTTATTTGTAGAATTTATTATGTCAAAAGAGAATTGCCTTATGCTCTATGTTGAGTCAACTTATGAGTGAACAAGAAAAACGTCAGAAAGAACTTAGTAAAAGACTGGTAAGCTCATGTTATTTATGATTCATATTGATATACATGTATACATACATTTTCTTCCAATAACCTACCCTGATCAGTTGCCTTAAGTATTGCAGTTTTGGGTATTGTTAGAAAAATTTGTAATTAATTCTGTAAGTCACTATTAACCAGTCTTATGTCAAATTGTGATTCCCGTGTATCTATCCATCTAACCCTCGATCTAAAGAGTTTAACAAACAAGAGTTTTGAACTTACTTATTTCAAAATCAACAGCTGTCAGCACTGTAGGCAAAGTTCTATTTTGATCAAGTGTGCAAAATGTAGAGTTAACCCTTTAAGACCTGGTACATGTAAATATTAACTAACCCAGTTAACTGAAGTATTTAGAGAAATAGTGATTATTTTTGCATTGAGTATTGAAGCTCATTTTTGAAACTGACCGAAACTACAGTAACTGCTCTCTACACTCCATAAAACTGCCTCCTTAATTAGTTAACAGCTATTTATGTGACTTAGTAAGATTGAAGTATTCAAGATTATGACCTACTATATAAATGTCTATGTTTTTTATATTACAGTTAGAAATGGAAGAACAGAGATTAGATGGTCAAACTGATTACTGGATGGTTCAATATCAACGTTTGATGGACTCCAAACCCCAACAACTAATAGATCAGGTATATTCTGATGGTTAAATAAATGTTAAATAAATACAGGATCAGTACCAAGATCTCAGTTTATATTCTACATATTTAGATCATAAATTTCTTGATAACTTAAAGATACATTATGGGAGATTTGTACAGAGAGTTGGCCATTCTTGCTATAAGAGTTCAAAATTAGATGATGTATGAAGAATATATTGAAAATTTTAGTCCAATTACTTTCTTATGAACATAGTTGTCAATGTTGTAATATTTGACTAGAAATGGTAGGGAAATGTGTCTTCACCTTTGAAGAATCTTGTGAAATTTCAATGCATTTATTGGATTAGAGGGAAAATGAAGCCTGTTTACTTCGTTTGCATTGTTTACATTTTGAAGAAGTAATAGTGGCTGTAATACAACTATTTGTTGATATTGAATGAAATCACTTGTAGGCTGCTGGTTAAGAATGAGATTTTAAAAAAAAACTTTTACAAACATTTTATAAAATCATTAGGGCTTATCATAGTCTGTCAATCTATCATTGTGCTTTATTCTAGGAACGGAATCTTGAAATATCAGTGGTTAAAATTCTACAGAAATCGGCAGCAGAAGATTATATACCAGTTTTTGCTCGACATCGTATGACCATTGAAACAATGTTACAATTATCAGAAGATGATATGAAACAGGTAAAATATATTACTATGGAGCTTGACTTGACACTTCCACAGAGTGATATCAGTTGATAACTTATTGACTGGTACTATTGTAATGTTTGTTTTAAAATTTGCGTTTCCATAGAGATACTGTCTGTACATGTTATATGCACAAAAAATGTGAACTGTCATAACATTAATAATGAACGCTCTTTGTGTAAAGTCAATGATTCGGCAATACTCATTTAATATATATGAGGGCATGAGGCTTTTGGTAACAAAAGCTATGCATGAAAGGAAAATAATTGTAAGGAGATAAATCAAAAACAATGCCAGGGAATTGTCAGCATTAAAGAACTAATATTGTGATACATTTATCACTATTTCCCTTAGTTTGCTATTTAGGTTTTACTAGTAGATCTTTCATTATTTTCTAATTAGTTTATTTAAATTTAAATAAGTGCAAACATATATCTTTTGATTTGTGAGTTAGGGTGTAAGAAGATCTACTAATTTATTTTTTGAGATGGGTGTATTTGAATATAAGTGTTAATTATGTATTAAAAAAGATATATTATACTATTATTTTATCGTTTAGAAGGTTATATTATGTGTAAGAAGATGTATTGATTTATTTGTATAAGATGTGTGTATTTGACTATAATTATGTATGATAAAAATGTATTATTTTATTGTGTTTAGATGGGTATATATGAGCTAGGTGTAAGAAGATCTATATTAAATAATATTGATGATTATAAAAGACACAACAAATCAACAGATAAAGAGAAACAGGTATGCTTACTACTATTTGAATCGTATAAAAAAAATCCCACTCTACTAAAATTGTAATTTAAATAAATTGTCTTAATCAAATTAATACCAATAAACTTTCAGGGAATCTTGAATCTCCCTAAATGTTCATTGTAAATTTAAAATTCTTTTGTTATAGTTAAATCATGTCCCAGGCTTGAATTGCAACTTGAGACAATACTGATATCCACACAAAGATGTCTTACTTTGTTCACAATGAACCTCTATTCATATAATATATTATATTCTTTGTAGTTTGCCAGCTGTTCTGATCATTCACCTACTGCTCCTCCAGCAACACCTGATCTTGTTACTCCTGATGAAGGTTTGTCTGCCTTACGTAGACAGAAATCAGTCACTGCTCGAGGTCTACATTCAGAATGTGCCATATGTTTAGATGAAGAGGTAATTAGTTATCCTAGATAATTTTTAAATTCAAATGGATTAAAAATATGAATATTGTATTAATATATTTGTTCCTTTTGTTCCCTAAGTGTAGTCTCTGTTAAGAAAGAGAGGAATAGGGTTTAACATCGGCTCAACACAAACTCGGTCATTTCTGGACTTACATATGGTTTAATTTTATTTCTATAATTGGCTTGCTAGTAGGAGTCTTTAGCAGTGGCAGGAAGCTGGAGAAAATTCACGAGGTTGGACAGGCGACCTTACTCCTTGCTACGTACAACCGGGTAATCGAAAACCAAGCCAGTTAACTCAATGACAGGCTTAATGATACAGCACATACTTGCTAAACATTCGACGATACAAACCAACTTCCCTGTCACTGTTAAGACATGAAAATTAAAGTTTCTGTTTTCTGTTTCAGTCTCAAGTCTTGTTCCTGAATTGTGGTCATGTTTGTTGTTGCTCAAAGTGTGCTGCTCCATTAACAGAGTGTCCATTGTGTCGAGCAGCTATTGTGCAAAGAATACGACTTAATCTTGCCCAAACATAACTTACACAAATCAACAATTATTCTCCATGTAAGCTTACATTAAACTCAGTTTAAATATTCCAAATCAAACTAATAAATTATCAGCGATATGAAACAAATGAGGTCATATAACAAAATGGAAAAATAGAAAATTGCAGACCACTATGCATGGCTGCTACTTCCTCAGCTATATTCAACCATGGAGAAAAAAAAACAGTAAAAAAGTTAGCATATGTTTCGTATCATCTTGACTTTTTTAAAATGTGAATGTATATATGTAAATACTGATCAATATACTCATCTATTATTATTAGTATTATATTCTAATTACTGGTAATACATCAGATTCATGTTAAATGTAATGTGGCAATATAAAGAATAGATCAGGGAAGTAGGCCTAATAGTTTATATTATATAATAAGTGTTCCCAGCTAGATTTAATATTTATGACACTAGTAAGATATCAGTATTTAGTATTTAGTTTTGATGCATGCTCAGTTGGTATATAAGTGTCAAATGACAAAACCCAGTTGATAATAAAATAATGGTAAAAGATTGTTTTTGATTCAACTATTTTTAAAACATTAAATCTAATCAAACCTGTGCATATCTATGCATTTAAATTTAATCAAGTCTCTAATTACCGGGTAATTAAATGTTGGTGAATCTTCCTGTCACCACTCTCTGTCTGTCTGATATCCACAAATGTATGTAGAGGCTTACATTGTCATCTGAAAAATCCAATGGTTTTCAAAGATTTCAGATAATAACTATTAGAGTTATCGCCCTTAATCAAATTTTGTCGAAACTTGAGATGCTAAAGTGATCATGCGATTAATTTGAAATTTATACGAAAGTGTTTATATTCATAAGATGAAGAAGTGTATGGATTTATTAAAGTTATTATCTGATTACACGTACATGTTTCATATAAGAAATATTACTTCATGGATTATAACTCTTGATTAGTTTTTAATGTTTTGTGAATACTTCCTTTCTGGAGTGCTGTAGTGCATGTACGACTTAGGTTGCCAGTCAATAAAATATGCCCACAGCAGCTATCTTCAATTTAGTAGATACACTATTAATTGGGATAAATGTATTTTTATTAAATAAGATACAAAGTGACAGTAGCAAACAAAATTCAGTGTTAGTGAATGAACACCAATTTTGTTATCCTTTACCAAGGGCAGAACTCTAGATTTGCGGCACTAATATTAGTATACTATCTATGTCATGGTTACTATATGGTATTATAAATAAGAAATTACTAGAACCATTGTTATTTAGCAGTTAATTGTCATTTTAGTAATTACTGTTTCCTATATATACATGTATAAGATATTACAGTACTATAACCATATAAACAATAATTGTTATTTCTTATATTTTAGAGTCTCATGCTTTATTGTGATTATATATACATGTTTATTATTGTAAATACATTTTAATGATTTGTTTTTAATGTCTGTTGTTATATATATAAAACTTTTATAATAAGGTATTCTTACTTATTAGATATTACAGTCCCTATATTTGTTATATTATAATATCTACTGTTGTTACGTCTGTACCTGTCGGTGGTCTCTGTACATTTCATTTCATATTGAATATCACAATTATTGAGGTCTAATGTACTCCAATGAGTAATAATATTTCATGTAATCACAAAACAAAAGTTATAGATGAGATTCATTTAGTTCTCAATCTGAATCTATATTTCATTTCATATGTTTATACTTTAAGTAGTTTACACTACATGAAGATGTGACCAGTTGTACTGGAAGGTCTTCTCATGGATCGTGCAAGTGGCTTTGACTAATCAATCCACTATGGCATATCAAGAAGTCGCTGTAACAAAACGTTTCATTGGCCAATCCCTCACCTAACTTCAATCAAAATGCCAGTAATTTAACAACTCTTAAAGGGACAATAACTCTCTTGCTGGCTTGACAGGTCCAGAAAAAAAATAGCCTTATTCTACAAGTGTCCTACCTGTTTTGTAAATTATCCATTACAACCTATCTTACTTGTCCAGACGGTTCGAAAATATGTTTAAATCCAAGTTGCATTTAAAAGTGCTTACGTAAGGCTTTTCAAACCATGTTACGGCATGTAGTTGAATTTTTCCAATTTTTAAAATTAGGAGTGTTAAGATAAAATTTGTATCTTTTTTTAATTCAAATATTGTAAAAAAGTACAAATTGTTGACCAGAATAAAGATTGGAACATATTATTCAGTTACAACAAAGAGTGGTATTGGGGCTTTAAAGACCCTAGTGTAGTGAAGACAAGTAAAATGAAATTTTGAACTATAAAAAAACGAAACGAAATAGGATCTGTGTTTTAATCAAATTATTTATTTCTGGTGGATATATTGTTAGAATATAGTTTAAACTAGACCAGAGATTCATGTACATGTAAAACTGTCTGCTGTAGAGAAATTAATTCAGGTAGAGGTATTATGAGTAAAAAATTGAATAAAATCAGATTTAAAGAACTTAGTGGCTAATTTGTCTGACATCAATACCTCTACCTGAATTAATTTCTCTACAGCAGACAGTTTTACATGTACATGAATCTCTGGTCTAGTTTAAACTATATTCTAACAATATATCCACCAGAAATAAATAATTTGATTAAAACACAGATCCTATTTCGTTTAGCAAAACAATTATATGTGACAACACAATTAAAAAAAAAAGAGGCATTATCACTTTGACCCCAAAACATGCTTATCAAATTTTAAAAAAATACCATTACCGCCAGTTACATGGAAACAGTCCCATTACATTTGCATTAGACCGAGAAAATATGGACATGGAAAATGAGCCTTAGATTTAGTCTGTGAACACCAATAAATTTTGTACGATTTAACAGTTATCTTGGCAATATTTTTGCAGATTTTCCCCAAATTTTGCACTTATTCTGATTACTGAAGTGACAGTGCCTCTTTAACTACGTCTTCCCGCTCACTGTTTATTAAATTTTTGCCTACATTGTTACAAGTATTATAATGTATTTTTAGTTGATTGTAACTTGTAAGGCTTAGTTAATGTGTTCACAAGAAAAGTTTAAGAGTGCAAAATTAAACACTAAGAAATGGTCTACTACTGACAATAAAATTTGGTAGCTCTGTGAAAATGTATGACAGAAGTTTTAAATATTTGTTTTGGACTAGAATTAATCAGTATTATTTATTGAAATATATTTAAATACATTACCACTACACTAGCAGGTAATTAAGCTCAGTGGATTTATTAACAACAGACAAAAAAATCACAATCTCTATGCTTCTTCTTTTTAGCAGTTAATTAGTTATTATTGTTTTAAAAATCTGTAATATTCTAATATAACAGTATGATAATTCTAATGGAATCTCACAGCACACAAAATTAGGTTAGTTACAGATGACAAAGGTTGATTTATTGGGAGAGAGAGAGAGAAATGGGGTTTAACATACACTCAACACAACTAGGTCATTTCGGGACTAACATGTTTTTTAAAATTTTATTTCAATAATCTGCTTGCGTGGGGGTCTTTAGTCATGGGAGGAAACTGGAGTGCCTGGAGGAAACCCATGAGGTTGAGCAGGCGCCCCTATCTCCATGCCACACCAGGGCTCGAAACCACAGCCGCAAGCCAGTGATTTATTTGGAGATCTGAAAAATATATCCACTTTAATCCCAATTCAAAATAATCACTGAGATATGGATTAAAGATGCATTATGTAAGATTTAGTTTAAGATCTGGCTGCTCTTGCTATAATATTTCTCCCAAAAAAATAATTTAAAAATGTCAGTCTAATTTGTTTATTCTGAATGAAGTTATAAATGTTTGGAGATTTAACAGGTAATTAGTATTGATTATGTCATGTAAAAAAATGTCTAAATAATTTATATAACATTGAAGCCAAAATAAAAACTTACTATAGACAGATTAAATATTACATAATGCATCGGTTTAAAAGAGAAATAGCGCTCAATATGATTTCAAGTGCCTGTGATGTTAAATTTCAAGGGTTATTGCTGGTTTCTAAATCTAGGACGTTTCTTTTCTACTGTGTTTAATGTAAATATTCATGTATTGTTAATTTATATATATATACTTGCCAATAATGTTAGTCCTATTACATTAAATAAGTTCAATTTATGTGATTTTCTAAAAATAAACTCTGCTAAAATAAATATTGATTGGAAAATATGTTATATTGTGGGATAATTATGTGCAAAATATGAGCAAAATAGGTCAGTTGGGGACTAACACAGAGTATGTCTATATTTCAGGGGTCTTAACCCCTAAGCTGCTAAATTGTTGACGTGATATATGACGTCGTCAACTGAATTTAATAGATTTTTAGCTCCGACACTGTAAACATCTGAGTCAACAACTTTGATCAAATTCAATTCCTTCATTGTTAAATAATTTGTTTAACACTTCCTCGACATTTTGCCGTGGCATAACTTCACCTTTTTTTTGGTCATGTATCATTACATGCGTCCCCCAAATCTTCGGAAAATTAGCGAAACAATTGTAAATAAAGCAACTAGAATGACAGCGGACTGCGCTTCTTTCGTTAAGTAAACGCCACCTATCGAACATGGGAGTTAACTCTATTAAAATGCCCTGAAATAAATAAAATCGGTCAAGCAATGTAAGAAAACTCATGAGCTTAGGCAGGCGACACTACCACTTGTTACATACATAGCTTGGAATTTTGAATTAATTACAGATCTTATGAACTAAAGTGAACACATGCTTTACCCCAAAGTCCATCATAAATAGGGTGCCCCACCATAAATAAATATCTCCAAATATCTCGACAATTACTCCACAATATTTATATATATACCAAGCCTTAAATCAGTTCCACACAATTATAGTCACTAAATAAACGACCATGCTGTACTTAATAAGCTAATGATCATTTAATCATATAAATACTAGACTGAAAACTGGTTACAAGTGTTGTCCATAACATCCAGCACTTTTCAAGTAAAGGACAGGTTACTTGCCCTTGTTTTGACCTTAGTCTTGCTTAACCAGTCTACTAATCATTTTACGTTTGATTGACATGTCGGGATAATCAAGACTATATTTCTTACGAAACGTTAAGTAAAGCTGGACGGGAAATTGAATTTAGAAATTAGCACGTCTGTCAACTCAACACCTGTTTTAAGAAACTTGTAAAAGTTAATCGAAACTGCTGCTAGTATCATGTTCCGGCCTAAACCAAGCATTTCAGAGATATTATTTCTACTAAACCAAACGATAGCACTCCTAACGGTACAGTTAATAATAAAGCAATTTAAAAAATAATACGAACGTAATTTCTAAAGCTTCTGTAATAACAAAGAAGCTAATTTTACTGCTATTCGAAATCGTCAACAACAGATTTTTTAGGGCTCTAAAAACTGAAATATTTGTACAGAAATGCACGTTCCGTGGCTATTTATAGTCTCATACACTCCGGCGCTGACCTATTATCATAGTTCGAGATACAGCCACCCAAGCGTGCACGTGGCCGTGTCGAGACCAACTTTTTGTAGAACACGGGGCATCCTATCATTAATACAGCCCTGGTATACAAATAATTTCATTAGTCAGCAAGATCAGTACTAAATGTGAATGTATTATAACAGATCAGATTAATCACATTGTCATATCTCGTTGATATATTTATTACTTTATGTAATTTCACAATCTCTCAAATTATATCACATAATTTGTTATCCTCTAAATATAAGTAACCTGTGCACAATATACAGTATTAAATTCAAATAATATCAAACTTAACAATATCCCATCAAACACTAAAATTACATTGATGACTTCCATTGTCTGAGTATTTTAGATGCTTTATCTAATGTTTCATCTTCCTGTAAAATATAACATATACAGTATTTTACTTTATGATGTTATAATGAAATACCATGGACATAAATGAATATAAGTAAATGAATGAAATGGGGTTTAACATCCTATGTTATAAGGTCCATGGCAATACCCAACCCAGACTGACCATGCCTTGAAGTTTTTGGTCAGTATGAATATGAAGGCTTACACTTTTACAGTCACTGAAATATTAATTGCATTGTATTTATTTTGATATATAAATTCAATGTATCTATACAGTTATTGATAATACAAATAAAAAATAAGGGGTTGCCAGGCAAGATATACCCACATTTTGCAAGAAATGTATATAACAAGCTAAAATAAAACCCTTTGTTTTTTCGTACAATCACTTGCATCAGCTGTCATAATCCAGGAAGTTTTGATCAGATACATGCCAATATCGAAAGGAACTAAGATCTTTTGGAGATAAACCTATATTTGAAGTGAAGTCGATAAGAATTGTCACCTGTAGCGTGTCCACAAATTGTAATATTGGTATATGAATAAGATGAAGTGTGACTGCTTTGTCCCTGCAGTACAGAAAGTACTCAAAGATATGTGTAAATGTAGAAGTCAGAATTCATGCCCCCCCCCCCCCCTTCCAAAAAAGAAAAGAAAATTGGTTAATTTTACTATGACTTTATTCTTCAATGGTTGTCATGACTGTAAAAATTTGTGTTCCTACCTTTATAAAACAAAATCTAACATAGTTTTCTCCGAGAGATTGGTGTTCTTTACTATAAAATGCTGACGGTGGAATAGCTGTGAGTTTCTGTAAGAGAATATGTCTGTTTGAATAAAGGTGTCTCTTTTATCAAATGGAATACTGACAAAGAAATGTTGTACTTTTCAGTCCAGAACATCCCAACTTGACAGAACTGCAATCGATACAGGACACTTAGTAGGATTCCCGTAAAATTTGTTTAGTAGGATTTGATGACAATGATTCTGGTGGTGGGCTGTGAAAAGCTCCTATAATTTTGCCAAAGAACATATTTATACTCATTTTGTAAATTTATACTAATCAAACATACATACTTTATTTTTAGTCATCCACTTTACAAACTGGAAATCTCTAGGTTCATCTGCTGCCTCTTCTGATAGATCTATATCTAATATTATAACAAGACAATATTTTAATTTTATATATCTATAAGCAGAAGACAATATGATTCAAATCAAATTTAGTGAATATAGTGAAAATGAAAAATAAATTAGAAATCCCAAATACAATGTATTTTGATTTACAGACTTGAAAAGTCAATTTATAATTGTGTAGAACCCAAACAACAACCTTGGAAGATACGCCCAAATATTCCAAGAGATGGTCAGAGAAAATCTTGACCTCTAGAGGGTCTACATCCTTTTTGTACAAACAGGGGAAATAATCCAGGAAGGTATGGTCTGATATGTTCTGAAATCGAACCAATCCTAGATCTTTGAAATATGAACATATGTTTTAAATTGTGACGTGTAGAGTGTCCACAAATGTGAACAGCATAATCTGTCCACCGGTCAAGTTACGGTGGGTGAGAAAAAAAGCATAGAAAGTTTTAAACACTTACTTAATCCTGTTATATCAGCTAGTAAAAAAAATCCTCCTTGTGGTATTACAGGCCACATTCCCATCTCGGTCATTAAATTAATTAATTTATCTCGTTTTGGTTCTAACTTTTTTGGTAACTGTGAGAAATAGCATTCTGGTGTTCCCATTCTCTTTAACTCATGTTCAAATCCTACTGCTGTAGCTTCCTACAAAATTTACACACATGATTTAGAAGATGTACAGATTGTAGGAATTTAGTGTTTTGTCTCAAGAAACTTTGGAAAACTATATTATATGATCATCTCCGAATCAAGAATTTGCATTTCAGTGACAAATCTTTTCTGTTTTCTATCTGCGCCACTAATACATTGCCAATAACAAAATAATTTAGAATATATATTTACTTGTAAATGACCTCACCATGAATTACATATATTGACATTACGGTAAGTTTACTAAATGCCATTATGTTTTATATCGATAAGCGAATACTTGTTGACACATTGTTCTTGCATAATAAACCAGTCATTGTTTCCCATAAAAACTATGTCTGTTAAAGATTACAAATTAATAACATTATGCATGCACCAATAGGGGGCGAGAGAGAAATTAGTTAAACGTCCACTCGACACAAAATAGGTCATTCAGAGATTATATATGGTTCAATTTTATTTCAATAATTCGCTTGCACGAAATTATTTTACCTGCAGTATTGTTGGACATGTATAATTACAGTTCTGATGCATAGTTTTAGCACCTACTAATATATCACTTGGTCCTATAGTCCATCCTAACTTCCAACCAGTAGCACTAAATGTTTTACCAGCACTGCCTATTGTTAATGTTCTCTCCCACATACCAGGTAATGTAGCTAGAAATAATATAAACAAATATACTCATCAGGAGCCAAGTCATTCCAATTAACCAACTAGTTATTTTGATGCAGGATTTAGTTACTTATTCCACTTCCATCAAAGTCTGGTTATTGAAATAATCATGTTAAAAATGCATTATGCAAGAGCTAAATCTGCCTATTGCAGGTCTTTCGATAGGCCTGAAATGTTTTCTAAAGTATTACTTAGACATTAATTAACTGATCCAGGCCTTAATCAACTCTCGATGGTATCAGATTACCTGATATATAATAATTAGAATGGTTCAGCGATACTTTGATTTAATCAAATATTGAGGACCGAGACATAGCTTTGATCAACCAGTACGGTGGTTGAAATTATTGCACACTTCTGTCAAACCTTCAAATATCTTCGCTTGCAATAGAGTAATTTGAATGAAATTTTCAAATTATTCATTTTATATCATCTACTTTCGAACTATTATCTAAATCTTACATAATGTATCTTTAACTGATTTAATTAAATGAAGCTTATGTTGCCCACCTCAATCCTAACATACATACAGTACAACTATTAATTTACTTGCACATTTATCTTACTATAAAGCATCAAGCAATCAAATTTTTTACCACTCTCCTTTTATAACCTAAGAACAAAATGCTTATTATCAAACTTTGTCATGGCAACAGATGTTATGAAACGAAACATCAAGTTTCAGAATTATTGTGTTCGTAGTATTGACAAATCAAATTGCTCATCTCTACTTAGTCTAAGCAGAAAATGATCACTATCAAACTCAGTCAACTTAATAAACATCAACACCAAATTTGAAAATTCTAGCTCAATTAGAAGCAGGCTAATTATTTCCAAATATGTTATTAGAGACAGATCTTACCTATTTTAATGTGTTTATTATCATCAAAAACCAACCATTCGTACACTTCATCAGATATACATATAACATCATATTTAATACATAATCTTGCTATAACATTTAATTCTTCTCTCGAAAATACCTATAATATACATAATATAGGTAAAACCATTCTACAAAGTAATATAATTCTGTATGACAAGAGACCGTTTTTAAAAATATATCACAAATTTAAGTTGTCTAACAATATGAAGTAGCAAGGGTTAAGAGTTGGTGGTTCAAACATATATGAGGTACCGAATTACTTAGGACATTTTCCACGTACAGTGTAACAGTACAAGTTTTTAATCAGTTTGAAACACTGTTCCAAGTTTCAACAATAAGAATGTGAAGTGAAAGATGTACTTCTAAACCAAAGATATATTTTTATAAATATTCAATAGGTTCTTCCTTATGCTGCGTCTACAATGAATAACTTCACCCAGTATTAAAAAAATTATTTTGAGAACTTTGTCCTGTATTATTACGTTCACTAGTTTCATAAATTTGAATGTGAACAGGGAGATTACTCAAGGATTTAGTTTTGAATTTCAATATTCACATCAACAATCCATACAAAAATGTCAACAAATTGTGGAAAGTTTACGGATGAAGATACATAAAGTGCATAAAAAGTGATACTTAAGGGTTCTTCGTTTGGACATAGGTGTTGAAATTATGCACCTGTCTCTAAAATACCTTGCCCAGGTGCTACCCCTGACATGTTGAAACCTGGCTTGTACATCAAGGTTTGAACTCAACATTCTAGTCAAGAGTCTAGTGCCCCTCCCCACCCACCCTTGTCTAGTTTAGAAACAATGACACCATATAAGAAACAGTATGTATATTTGACAGGAATACTTCTTATTGTTTACCTTGCCTAGAGGATTATTTGGTGTATTAATTATAATTGCTTTTGTCTTTTCATTAAATTTACTTTCAAGCTCTTTCTCATCCAATTTCCAATCCGCACTAGATGTAGCCATAGATACACCAGTTTTAGTCTGAAATTATGGTATGAATTAATAATTGTCATTGATTTAAACCTGACATAAATATGTTTTATGATTATGTATTGTTTAATGGTCGAAAGCAAGACATTAAGTAATATAATTTTATTGTAACAACAAGAGGACACTGAGCTCTGGGTATATTTACAATATATTATGCAAAGCTTGAGACCTTTAAACGACTTAAAATACAGACACTCCGCACAGGCTTTTATAGTGAAATACGTCATGCCAGTCTAATATTTTACAAGGTACGCTTGGCAAGTTGCCTGTCCAATTATCTGAAAAAATTATGGTACGCCAACATCAAAGGGTGACGTCATATATGTATTTTAATACCTATTATCCAGTGAACTTTTATAAGAATGACTAATCATGACAGGGTGAATGACACGTTAAATATGCAACTAGAATAACAACCTATAACCCATCATCTGCCAGGTATCTAACATATGCAAATATACTGATTTTGTTAAAACTTTATGATTTAATGGTGTACAGAAAGTATATGGGAGACACTTTATAATACTAAATAGCAGTTCCCCTCACTCCATTTTCATAAATATATATATAATAATAAATACTTACTGGACGTAATGGAACAAATACTGGAATACCACCAGCTACTTTCACCATTGGGTCATAACAGTCAAAAAATGGTTCTATTATAATCACCTGTAAATAGAAATATATAATACAAATAATATATGGAATGAAGAAATTAGTTTTATTCAGAGAAATATATGCTCAAGAGGCATTATGTAAGATTTGGATAAAGAGTTGGCATCTTGATATAATAGTTTAAAAATAGAACAGTCCAACAGTGAGGCTGATGTACCCCGCCGAAATACCAAAATAAATAGATGACACATATTAATTACCGTAATCACACATTTATTTTTTTCAAAAGTATCAAGCAATTAAACTATACACTGCCACTATGTTTCATTACTCTCTATCTGATAGAATCAAGGTTATCTTGTCCAAAAGCATCGACCAATAAATTGCTTAGCTTTAGTTTCGAAATTTTAATCATTAACTCCATCAAGACATTCATCTATTGAACATCTGTATCAAGTTTAAACATTCTACCACAAGCAGAGTTGTTATGATTCAATGTCTTGATCAATCAAATTGCTTGTCACCTCTTTAGTCTAAGCAGAAAATTCTAACCATTGAACTTAATCAAGGTAATGATGAATCTACATTAAGAGTTTCATTGCTCTCACTTCATTATAACTAAATCAACAAATTGCTTATCTCTGCATACCCGAAGCAGAAAATGTTCATCTTCGAACTCCATCAAGGCTTATACCTCAGTTAGAAGCAGAATTATTGTGTCCCAAAAAGTGTGACAGACAGACGGACAGACAGATTTTAATAGTCCAATGCTTTCTTCAAAAGGTGGGAGACAAAAACATTAAACATTAAACTAAAACTTTAGAAATATTACCTCATCTCCATTATTAATCATTCCTTGTAACGAACAAAACAAGGAACCATAAGCACCAACTGATATCAATATTTCTGACATAGGGTCTATCTTTCTTTCCATAATTGGGGAATATACATCAGCTATTGCATTCACTAATCGAGCATGTCCCTATAATTAATCAATAAATATTGGTTCATTAATTTAATATTCCATTATTTTTGCGAATCAAGAATGTTGCTACATTCGATCAACATGCACATCAAATCAATTAATTACATATTCCATTATCTTTCTCTAATTGAGGATGTATGATTAATCAACATGTACATCAAATCAATCTTATTATTCCATTGTAACATGCTTAGAGTGAACCTCACGTTTTGATTGGTCAATTTGTCTATTGGACATTAACACCCCTCTGTTTGAGTAATTTTTTTTAAAATCGTAAATAGCAGGTTACAATGTAGATTAATTACTTCCTGTTTGGCTACGCATCTTGGGTCCTAATGATCTCAGGACATGTCTATTGGACAATAACCAAGAATATGTGAATTTATATATTGGGCATATCCATCAAATCCAAATCAATAAAAATTTCACTATCTTTTAATTTCTCAACTGAATTTAAAGTATACCCAGTAAGATATCTAACAACTATGAAAATCAATCAATTCCAAAATAAAACCTTTCTACCGTAATAACCAAAATTGCATGGGTTCTTGAATTTTTCTAGAATAAGACTACCTGTAATTAACATTGTATTGTGTTATCTTAAAATAGAGTTCTAATGCATAAGTTGATGGTGGCAATCTGTGTGTATCTATTCACAGTATTTGAAATATGTGGTTTTAAAGTACATTTTAAAAGCAATCCTGTTTTAATTAGTGTCTTTGCTTATAACAAGTTACCAACGCAAGTTGTGACTTTACCAAACAGTTTTTATAATCATGACTGAAGTAGCAGTAATTCACCAGTGAATGTAGATCAAACTGGTCTTTGAGAATTAAAAATCAATGTTAGATTTTCCGGCTTTCCCCCAAATATAAAGCATACTTACATAACCTCTAGTGTATTGATTCATTAGATAATTGCCATTAGATGCAGCATCTTTTAGGGCATCTAATAAAAACTGAGGGGGCTGAAAATCTGGGAAGCCCTGCAAATTAAAAATAGAAAGAACTGAAGACTAGTCAAAACATTTGGGAAATAAATTCTACATATTGATCGAACAGTTAAAAGTTAAAAAACCAGTGCAATCAAAACAGCAAGCAACATTAAACAATCCCTGGTATAGAATCCCCAAGGCAAAGGAAGCCATCAGTAGAACACAGTGCATAAGGATCTGACATCAGAGTGACAGAAAGTAATTATATATTTTGGACAACTAGTTGTATAAAAGCATTCTATATTTATATTTCATGAATCATATTGTGCAAAATGAAGAGGCAAGTTAAAATTTACCTGTCCCAAGTTTAAGGCATTATGTTCAAGAGCCAATTTAGAAAACTCCACCCTGAAACAGAAACAATTGAAATCATTATTATATGTGGATGTAAGTGTAACATAATACAATAACATATTACTATAAGTTTAAATCAAATGATTGCTTGTCATCCGTACCAACTGCAACAATGGAGGAAGTTTCATAATGGATGTTTCAAAACATACACTTGAACCATCTGAATATACCGGTATATGTGGCTGCTTGACCTTAAAGGGGGACAGGTTTGGCTAATTACTTCAGTAACAATGTCTGATGGAGGTTATTACTAAAGATAAGAATACCAATCTTGAATTGAATTTGACTTGGTTGACCCAGTCCCCCCCCCCCCCCCCGACATGTTCAAAAAGAGTGGAATAGACAAAGGGCAATGATACTGCCTTCTCCACCAACTTCACCGATACCTGTTCCATTATTTACAGCATTATAATAAATGAATGAATGAAATGGGGTTTAACGTTCTACGCTGTTGCACCTAACCAGGGCTAACTGAAGACAGGCATTTTGCCCGGGCATCAACTGAATTCCAACTGCAAAGGGATCTTTTACGTGCACGCCAATGTGTTCACGGGACCTCAGTTTTTTGTACCATCAAAACAATCAGGCAGCTGTCCTTGTCAGGTCCTCCGTCTGCATCACTGACAAGGGGAAACCACGCAGGAAAATCAAGATGAACTTTCTCGGCCAATGCAGGGATTGACACCTGACCTCCAGGCTAGCAGCATTATAATGATGTTACTAACCATAAACTCTTTTGTGACTCTTCTAAACGCCTAGATATACCATGTTTACTGGATGCCATTCTCTAAAATCAACAATAAAAAAAATATTATATGTCATAATAAACATTTCAGCATTCTTATTAACATACAACTAAACATTGGTAGCTTTTTCTGTTTATTTTTCAGATTTAAGAAATTTTGAATCTTCAAAGCAGGACCGGTATTTAATGTTAATTTATATGAATTTTACTCTATTTCAATATTTAATATTAATTATTATTGATGTTCTTGAGACCAAATCATATTTGTATTAATTAACATAATAATGCACTAAAAAATGGGTTAAAATATCCATGAAACATTATTTAAATTTGAATACTGATGAAAGACAGATATTTCGACTAAATTATCTTTTATTTGTAAGACTCAAGGACGGACACATGTAAACTAAAAACAAGAACAAAAACTTAATTGGTGATGACAGATTTTAAAGTATTGAAAACAAAAAAAATACGAAAATAACTGTCTACAGATATGTTAAGATTTAGTTTAGAAGCAAAATTCTAACATTTGGTTGAAATATCAGTGTACTAATTATATTGAATAAGTACACAGTGAGTCTATAAATTTTAATAATTTATTAGCATTAGTTATAAGGAAAGGAAAGACATTATGGTGTTTATTAATCTGTTATACACATCTCTGTGCAAAAATAACCTACTAATGTTTATGTATACCCTCAATCTGCTCAAAATTCATAGAAAATGAGGATAATAAAGTTGTTGACCCAAATTTGATAAAATTTATGTTGTTGCATCATGCCTGATGATGTGTCATATTATGTAATTTGGATTCTGGATGAATTTTACTACTTTAGCATGTAGCTTTGCCAACTGATTTTGCTCATCTTTAAAATCAGCTAATTAAGAAACAATATTTTTGAAAAGGATTTTATGGATTTTTTTATATGGGAGCTATTAACATTCATAAAAGTCTCTGAAAATCATTTGGGGGATTCTTAATCCATTGTGAAAGTTTAAAATCTGTAGAAGGAAGAAAAATTCCTTTTGTATTCACAAAGACATAATTGATGAATTGAAAAATTTGTAACATGTGGCATCCTCTGCAGACAATAAAAACAGACGCAACAAAAAAACAAGCCTTTATATCAACAAGCCAAAATTGTTAAAACAACCTACACAATGTGATATGTCCAATTTCACCCAATTATTGGTCTAGAGCTATTATTTAACATATATAAAGAAGTTAGCACTATCTGTAAGTTTTCATAAACCTCTTTTTTAATTCGATTCAATCCATGCTCCGAGAAAATCTACTGACAATATTTTGTTTTTGATGCCTTAATTAAAAGTTATATAATCAATGACATGAGTAAATTTTATCATTCAGTTGTCCAAAATTAGATATTTTCAAAACAAATTGCAAAAACAGCTTTAAAAAGGTCTTGTTACTTACAATAACCTTTTCACAAGATTACTACAACCAAGCTATTTCCAGTTTTATATTCAATATATGTATATTCACCAACAAGATCTGGCCAAGTTAAAATATTGCATACCATCTGTTACAATCATAGAGTACGGTATATTTTAAATATGATTTATAACATCAATAAACTTTAAACAAACATAGTTTGCCAGTTAAAGAGTATAAAGACAATAGTGGTAATAGTGGACTACATACTGGGAATGTGAACATAATTCCTTGATTATCAATTATATTGTTTTATTTTTATATGACTTTTAAAAACTTCAAAAAACTTGAAAACTTTCCATGACATGTATAATAACTTAATTAATACATTACTTTGAAATTTGATATTGAGTTCTACCTGAGTAGGGGCTTAAAGGAGCTAAATCGCTAATATTTGGAACCTAGAAATTGACACAAATGGGTCGAACACATATAATAATGAAATATGAATTTATTTACATTCAATTGTTTCTGTTTTTACAATAATTTCTCAATCAAATGGCAATCTTTAGCATCTGGTTATTCCAATCTACACCGATAGTATTGTTTGTGCATGCTATACAGACAAGAATTTGACTTCACCGTTTGACATGACTAGCGAAATATGTCTAGCCTCGTTCTTCGAGTCCCTTGTTTCAAATGGTGCCGAAACGCATTATGGTACCTGATTCGTGTACCAATGGTGAAATGTTTATGTCACTTAAATATTGCATATCAGAAGCCCATCTTTTCCCGGTAAGATCACAACTTCAATGTTGATTTAAATTGACAAATAAATCGTGTTTTCACTGTCGAAGATTTAGGATGATATTGAGTTAGAGACTTAGCTACTTTAAATATTGCTCTATTTATTACAAAATACTGATTACAATTTACACCAGATAAACTTTATCATATACTCTCTGGTATAGTAATACAAACTAAGATGACAAACAGTTTCTTATTGTACTAATACTATATCAAATACTTTGTAAGGTTTTATAAAACTAGCGGCTTCCAGGCAGGAAATGCCAACAGTTTGCCATTGTTCAGGAAGCTATGATCTGATATGCATGAATATCGTCGGGAACCTAGATCTTTGAGCTATAAACATGTATTTCAAGTTCCAGAAAACCAGATCAAAATTATGTCCTCTTGAGGGTCCACTACATGGATATACCATATATTTATACTATTTTCATACAAGGGTGGGACATTTTGTCTGGCAGTTTTCCGGAAATTTGAATTTAAGCATCATTACAGTGTAACAGTGATAGGGCCTATATTCGAACGTTAGTTACATTGGATAATTATAGTGACCTCTAGAGAGGGACCACCAGCTAAAAAAACACAATATTTCGTTCAATCAGGGGCATAATTTCAGGAAGTTATGATCCGATTTACGCAAATATCGAAAGGAACTAAGATCTTTGGTTTTTAATCATTGATTTTTAGACAAGGGCGACGACAATATAAGTCCACATGAAAATGTGGGCATATAAAAAAACAGCAGCATTTTTTCTATTCTTCTTTGAATGGTGAAAACCAATGAAATCTTGGTGGGTTTTTTTTTACCATCCACCATGACTAAGACACACCCATTAAACCATTGACATTCTAGTAGTGAGTCAATTATACCAATCTGCCTAGCTAGAATATTTCAATCCCCATATGTAATATTCGACATATTTTGTACTTATTACTTAGGAAGACATCTAGGTGAAGTTATAATAATAAGAACATACATGAATAATTGTACGCCCTACAGGCTATAATTATTTAGAAAAATACCTTTAAAACTAGTAGAACAACAATTCCAAAGGGAATCTATCCTGTGAATATTTAGAGTCCTTTGGTCATTTACCTCATAAGTCAAAGACAAATAACTATGTAGAGCATACAGTCTTCAAGAGGAGATAACGTATGTAGTATAATTTACTATAAGTATGTAGTAACATGTGCCTTTGATAAATTGTATGATAAAATAAGATTTTAAACACAATATAATTAAGAGACAAGTTTATACCAATTTAAAGGAGCTAAATCGCTCACATTTGGGACCTATAAATTGACAAAAGTGGGTGGCAGCACATATAACACTGTAATATGAATGTATATAAACTTATTTTCATTCAATGGTTTCCGTTTTTAATCTAATTTTAAATAAGCTATGTTCGGCAAAATAAGCCAGCAGTCTCAATCGAATGCAAATTCCTAGCGTCTGGTTATTCCGGTCTACATACGCCGTTTGATTTGATGCAATGTGTCTAGCCTCGTCCATCGAGTCTCTTGTTATAATTGGGGTTGAAGCGCAGTATGGTACACAATTCGTGTACCATTGGTAAAAGTTTTGATGCAATGTGTCTAGCCTCGTCCATCGAGTCTCTTGTTATAATTGGGGCTGAAGCGCAGTATGGTACACAATTCGTGTACCAATGGTAAAATGTTTATTTTGTCTTAAATATTAGATATCAGAAGCCCTTTTTTTTCTGGTAAGATCACAACATCAATGTTGATTTAATTTGACAAAAGATTTGTGTTTTCAATGTTGAAGAATTTGGATGATATTGAGTTAGAGACTTAGCTCCTTTAAAGTAATGCCTTACTTAGAGATATACAGCACTACATAAGGTAATGAATCAGCAATAATGTCACATTCATGTTTGACCCAATCTTACCAAATTGTTATAATGAAAGGAATTTGATACAGTAAGATAAATTGTGCAATTATTATAGTAAAAAGTTAGTCACTATCTGTGTCCTTCCACCGAAACTCTCTTATGAATAAAGGCCAATCTAAAACAAATTCTAATCCTTTTTTAATGAAACCTGGTGTGTAGCTTTATATCAACAAGTTGGTGCAGAAATGTTATTTGTTAAACCCCATTTTATTTCCATCCATGAGATATTAGAAAAGTTCAACAAGATGGGGATGGCCGAATCGTTAGCATGTGCGAGCTGCATAATAAGGTCTGTCAGTAGTCAATTGGTGTAGTTTTGATTTCTCGGCTGTGCGTGACAAGTAGTAGGGGCGCCTGTTCAACATCGTTGCTTTTCTCCAGGTCCTCCGGTTTCCTCCTACAGAGACCCCTTTGCGCAAACAAATTATTGAAATAAAATTGAACTGTGCGTTGGTTCCAAAATGACCTAGCCTTTGTCAAGTGGACGTTAATCCCAATTTCTCCCTACCCCTTGTCACATACAACTGGGGAATCGAACCATGCCAGTTGACTCAATGACAGACCTTATGATGCACACACACACTAACCAATCAACCATCCAACTCCCCACAGTATTCCAACCCGGTACATTCTATTTGAGAGTGGTGTAGTAACCAGCTTAGGTTCTTTGTGCTGTGGACAGTTCATCATACTGGTTTTCTTACTCATAAATTATAGAATTTTATGTAGATACAATAAATAACAATCCTAACGGACAATATCTAGAATGGTATAATAATAATACTAAAGAATTATGTTCCTATTACCAGTACTTGAGAGGCAAATTTAAGTCCTTTTTGTCTGCCCCTTCCAGTCAAATGCCCCACTTTATCATCGTAAGACTGGGTGTTTTGAATTTACGCTATCAATAGCTGCCAAATAATATGGTCAAACCTTCAATTACTTATAAGGCAGTTTTTTCGTCACTGGCTCTTGATCTATAAAGAAGAATAAAATCAAGAGTTGGCATAAGTATAGGAATGAATGAATTAATGAAATCGGGTTTAATGTCTTACGCTTCTGCACCTAACCTGGGCTAATTGATGATGGGCATACGTCATACCGTGTGCTATGAGGGAAATTTTTGCCCGGGCAGCAACTGAATTCCAACTGCCAAGATGGATTAAAATATTGCAATTTAACACACACTATCCCATTTCTATTAGACTAGGTCAGCGATTCCCAACCAGTGTGCCACGGAACACCAGTGTGCCGCGAGATCTTCCTAAGTGTGCCACGAAATTTAGAACAGAACACTTAGAACATTTCTCACTAAATAAGCCAGCTATTTAACTGATGAAATTCAAATCTTGCAATAAAGTGAGTTCATAGCTATGTTTTTCTTTATTTATTTTGAGTCATTCTATGTGTCTATGACTAGTCTGTATGAGGGATATTACTTGCCATGTTTTTATTTTGCAAAATTCAAATATTTTGCCAGATGTGCCGCTATTTTTTCAAGTGTTTTAAGTTGTGCCGTTGACAAAAAAGGGTTGACAACAACTGGACTAGGTATTAAAAGGACTATGCTCCATGATGCCATATCAACATTATAGTAACCCATAATTATCTAAACCAGGGTTTCCAATTCAAATTTTTCGCCGTCGGTCACAAAACCTTTCAAAGTAAATTCATATTTCATGTTTTTTTATTCATGGTAGGATATTGTGAATTCACATGTCTATACCAATTTGTCACCATGGGGTACACACAAAAAAATATATTTGATTTAAAAATGAAATATTAGTAAGGCTTATGATAATTATTTATTAAATAAATAAAATATTCGGTTTTGGCTACTTATAATAAATAACGAAATAGTTGAATTGGCTGTACAAAAACCATTTCACCAGCTCACAGGTAATTACCACATGCTCACTGACCTGGATAATTTTGAGTTGTAATACAATAACTTTGAAATGAAGATAACAAGCCAACAGTGAGGCTGATGTCCCCCGCCGAAATCCCAAAATAAATAGATGACACATATTAATTAATTGCACATTTATTTTTTTCAAAAGTATTGAGCAATCAAACTATACACTAAGTATCATCACTCTCTATCAGATATAATAAGACAATGTTCATCATCGAACTCCATCAAGGCATTCACCTACACCTAGTTCGAGAATTAATAGACACCTCTGCCAAGTGTGAACATTTTAACTCAATTAGAATGAGAGTTATTGTGTTCTAAAGTCTAGACCTATGAAATTGCTTATCGCTCTGCTTACCCTCAGCAGAAAATGTTCATTATTAAACTTTTTGATGAAATGAAACTATATACCAAGTTTCATCACTCACTTACTTACAACTAAAGTTATTGCATCCCAAAGCATAAACCAATCAAACTGCTTATCTCTGCTTACCCTAAATAGAAAATGCTCGTCTTCGAACTCTGTTAAGGTATTGACCTAATAAACATCTACATCAAGTTTGAATATCCTAGCTCAACTCAAGTTATCGCGTCCAAAAGCATCAACCAATCAAAATTGCTTATCTCTGCTTACCCTTAGCGGTAAATGCTCATCTTCGAATTTCATCAAGGTATTTACCTACTTAACACCTACACCAAGTTTGTATATCCTAGCTCAATTAGAAGGAGAGTTATTATGTTCCAAAGTCTCGGCCAATCAAATTGCTTATCGCTCTGCTTACCCTGAGCAGAAAATGCGCATTATTGAACTATATACCAAGTTTCGTCACTCTAACTTAATTACAACTCAAGTTATCGCGTCCCAAAGCATCAACCAATCAAATTGCTTATCTCTGCCTACCCTAAGCGGTAAATGCTCATCTTTAAATTTCATCAAGGTATTGACCTACGGTACTTAACACCTACACGAAGTTTGAATATCCTAGCTCAATTAGAAGGAGAGTTATTATGTTCCAAAGTCTCGGCCAATCAAATTGCTTATCGCTCTGCTTACCCTGAGCAGAAAATGCTCATTATCGAACTTAGTCAAGGTTTTGATGAAATAAAACTATATACCAAGTTTCATCACTCTCACTTAATTACAACTTCAGTTATCGTGTCCCAAAGCATCAACCAATCAAATTGATTATCTCTGCTTACCCTAAGCGGAAAATGCTCATCTTCGAACTCGATCAAGGTAATGACCTAATAAACACCTACACCAAGTTTGAATATTCTAGCTCAATTTGAAAAAGAGTTATTGTGTCCCAAAAAGTGTGACAGGCGGACGGACAGATGGACGGACGGACAGACGGACGAACCCATTTTAATAGTCCCCTGCTTTCTTCGAAAGGCTGGGGACAAAAATATATAATTATCCACAGCATTATATCTCACATTTATTGGTTTTAGACCATCTCTTACGGAATTAATAACGGATTCTAAACTATAGAAAGGTATTATAAGTTGTTAACAGACTGTGGTGACATCCAAATGCCCAGAATGTCTTTACCTCAACTACCGCAGCCTCACTGATAAGTATGCTCATGTTAAATTAGGAACACCCAAAAGAAAAACCATTCAACTAAAACCACAAAACTCTAAAGAAACATTAAACTATCTTTCATGCAATAGACTGATTAGTCAGCAAAAATAAAAGCAAAAACTACAAGACACAAATCAAATGTTAATGGTTTAAACTTACTTTTTGACAAATCTTTGGCTTACATGAAATTATGACAGAAGCAGAAACAGGAAAATTTGTTGTTTGGAGGCTTGAAAGATTTTTATTTGTTTGTAATAAAGTTCTTCTCAACATTCTGTCAAACTACAATTTTATAATAAAATATAAATCTTAGTTTTTTAATGCAAAATAACAAAAGAAAATACTGCAATAGGTATCTATTGAAGAAGAGAGAGAGAGAGAGAGAGAGAGAGAGAGAATGTTTCATGACTGACATATGGTTTTAATTGTTTGCGCATAGGGTCTCGCTGCTGCGGGAGGAAACTGAATCACCTTTACAAAACCTACAAGGTGACCCTAGTTGTTGTCATGTACAAGTGTAGAATTGAAATGGTGCCACCTAATTCAATGAAATGCAGTGTTAATAATTCAGGACACTACTACCCCCAGTATCTTCTTATTTGCTAACAATTTGAAATTGTAATGTCCATGAGGTTTACAGTATTTGAGGACATCTACAGTGTTTGCCCCATGTGATTTATATAGGAATGAATATTAATGTCAACTGACACAAACTAGGTCATTCCAAGACAAAATATGGTTCAATTTTATTTCCGAAATTTGCTTGTGCATAGCAGTTTTTAGCAGTAGGGGAAACCGGAGTACCCGGAGAAAACCCACTGGGTTGGATAGGCGACTCTATATGATCTCTCCTTGTTACATAGCCTCAAAAATAAAAGTCTGGGTATGTATGAAATTTAAGCGCCACAATATCAAGGAACAGTGTATTTACCCGGTCTTAAAATATTGTGTTGTTTGCATGTGAATGTCATAACTACTTATCTGGACATGTTTAACCCTTTTAAGATTTCAGTATTTTTTTTCGTGGGGTGACTTAATAATTGACTCTCCTTCCTTAATAATAGACTCTCGTTCCTTTAGAGGTCTTTGTACAGTAAATGATCTATGTGCTGAACTTGATATAACGAAAGCCTCGAAAGGTAAATTTGACCTACACCATTATTTTTATAAAATATAAGAGATTATTTTTATCCAGCCAGCGCGGGATCACGGTGGCTAAGTGGATAAGGCGCTGGTTCGCTAGCCTGGAGGTTGAGTGTTCGATCCCTGCATTGACCGAGAAAATTCATCTCGATTTTCCGGCGTGGTTTCCCCTTGTTAGTGATGCAGAAGGAGGGTCTGACATGGACAGCTGCCTAGTCTTTCCGATGGTACGAAAAACCGAGGTCCCGTGTACAAATTGGAGTGCACGTAAAAGATCCCTTGGCAGTTGGAATTCGATATAAGAGTAGGCCGTAGCGCCGCTGACTGGGCAAAATTTACCTCATAGCACACTGTATGGCGTATGCCCGTCTTCAATTAGCCCAGGTTAGGTGCTTAAGCTTAGGACGTTAAACCCCATTTCATTCATTCATTCATTTATCCAGCCAGCGCATAATACAGCTTAGGACACCAGTCTCCATTTCCAGATGAAGACAGGTTTAAGTTGTTTGAAAACATATCACATATATTTAGTTTACTTCAGCCCTGAAGTAGAGTTTTTTACAGGATTTTAACACAAAATTAAGCAGTTTTATTTTCCAAAATATAATCGGGATTGACACTTTAAGCTGGAATCATAGACTATCGTACCGATTCCATCTCCCCTCCCCAATATTCTTTTCAACAGTCAATATGTCTTTGAATTTGGACAATGAATTGCAAGTCATATCTCCTTCTAACTTATACTTTAAGGTTTATCTAGCACTAGCCGTACTTCTACTTGTTTCAATATCATCATACCAATAAGCCAAAATTGCCCCAAATTCAAGTTCTATTTTCATTTTTTAACATCTCTATACATTTTGAAATAATGTTTCTGATATATACTTCCAGTCATAGCAAGAACCTGTACCGGTATTTTATTTTTCGTATTCTTATAAATGTTAAATATATTTATATTAGGCCCTATTTTTATGTTCTTTTCTTTTATGAAGTTTATGTCTATGTAATGTATGAGTAAATATGACATGCGACCTGCAATGTGTATTATGAAATATGATTGATACAATAAAATCTTATCTAGGCCTAAACTTATTTATTTCTCGTGACAACAATGCGACATCTGTTTATTTATTTTATACTCAGAACTTGAAGGAATCGCTGAAGGCTACTTTACATTTAGTACTTTTACTTTTACTTAAGCTTAGGCTACAGCACAGCCGTAACACCACACATGCACAGAATGGTCCAGTGTCCACGCAACAGTTTAGAAATATAAATGAATATAAGCATTTTAGCATTCATTGCACCAGGGACGACCTATGATTCGTATCGACACATCCGACACTGACAGTATTTACCTTACTGTTGAACCTACTCTTTTTCTGTTAATGAAATGTAAAATCCATGATCTTTGACCTTGACCTTGATCAACCAACATCGTAGACAGATCACAATTTCTTCATATCATCTCTTTATTGTTCGGTTTGGCCTTCATCCGAAAATTTTGATTTAATGCTTTCTACCACAGATGTGGGAAGTGGGCAAGTCTTCCTCAAAATCACAAACAAAATTTACTATAGAAATGTCTAGATAGCCTACACAAACTGAAAGTAGCATGCAATTTTTTAATCAGATAATTCATTGATAGACGTATATAACTCAATCTGAACGACAGCCCCGCCCTACCTGCAGATAAGGTTCCATTTAATTTTCGTACGTTAGTTACGTAAGGTATAAAAACTGTCCAATCAATAATAGCAAGGAACCACCATTTTATCACTTTGGTCCTGTCGCCCTCTCCCCACCCCGCCGCAGATCATGAGGTCGCAAGATGACACCCGGGGTTTAGGGGGCCTGGTTTTTTTTTTTGGGGGGGGGGGGGGTAAAGCAATATTTTTATTCAGATTTGGACTCAAAAAAGTCCACTGTGTTTCACGATTTTTCGGAAATGGGTCTTCATTAGGTTTTTCTACAAATTATTTTTAAAAAGTTGTCACCAAATCGACGGACACCTTCGGGGCCTGGACCCGAGGCATTTGCCACGGCATGAACGGTCACCCGTCCTCCCCCGAAAATTTTCGGAAATCTGTCGGTCGCAAACGCGTTTTCTAGCCCAGAAAATCGTTCTCTAGCGAACCCTGAACATTCAACAAGCCAGTGGGCCATTCGGCAAGTCAGTACAAAATATACGATAGAACCGCAGAATATGAGACTCACTTCGCTAGCCCGAGGACCTCGAAACCAAAAGAGCAACTGGGACATTCTTGGACGCATAATCCATCTTCGGGGTACGATACACCAGTGCCGAATCTAGCTCGACAATTTGGATCGGGCATTCACCAGAAGAACGGAACAGGCTACCACATAGACGCAGCTCATACTGGCGTGGGCTGCAGATATAGACATTTCCATTGTTTTGGGGGATCAATGAACAACTTGAACATAGAACGAAATTGGTTGAGCAGTACCAGACAGTTGTTTGGACATGGCTTCCCCAATTTTAACTTTACAAAATCGCATTAAATTCCTTACCAAAACTTCAGTTTCGGTCGGTCTTTGCTGGTTCAGCGAGGCAGTTTAGGAAGATGGAATATCTTTCAGGGGTCGATTGCTCAAAACTAAGTTTTTTTATGCCTAGTTCACACCAACGGCGAATGTCGCGTTTTAAATCGGCGAGCAAAGCGCCATCATTTTTGTTTACTTTTCCAAATATATCACGATCTCTTAAGTAATGTTACGCTCTGATACGAATTGGTTGCGCTTTGTGGGGCGAATTGTTTCCCGGTTTGATCAGGCCTGGTTACGCTTTAAATCACGCTTCGGTAAGCTTTATTACCCTTTGATGCTATTATGACGCTTTAAAGCACGTTCGGATCCGATTATCAAGCTCCGTTGTGCATTGTTAATCTCTGTTGTACATTGTTAAGCTGTGTTACGCGTTGGAAAAATTCGAGATCACCTGAAGAAGACATGATGTTTGTCTCCACACTGTATAAATACATCCTAGCCCTTGAGGCGGAGGAAGAACAGCAAAGACAAGGGGAGGTTGACCCACCAGCAGGAGGGAGAAGACTTCATCAGGAGCTGCTGAACCAGGCCATGGCTCACTGAAGAAAGAAGAAAACAGTATGGCCAATACACTAGCCTCCTGGACACACAACTCAGATTAGAAGACTCTGCTGCCTTCAGAAACTTCACTCGATATACCCCTGAGGTATTCGATGATATCCTGGAGAGAGTGGCACCAGTCGTTCAGAAGCGGCATACTGACCACAGGCACCCCCTGTTCACTGGCCTCACGCTGGCAATAACCTTGAGACATCTGGCCACTAGGGATAACTACAGGTCACTGGCATATGGATTCCAATATGGTATCTTCACCATATCAGAGCTGATTCCGGAAGTGAGTAGGGCCATTGTACAGGCGTATAAAGATTAGGTCTTCAATTCACCTAGCGCCCCTGAAGCACAAAGAAACCTTGCCCAGCAATTTGAACATAGCTCTAGAGGTGCATGTCTCTCATGCAGTTGGTGCCTTGGATGGAAAACATATAGCCATCAAGAAGCCAGCAAACACAGACAGTCTCTACCACAACTACAAGGGGTTCTCTGCAGAGTACAAGTTCATCTGGGTTGAGTTGGGAGGTAAAGGTCACATGTCTGACTCCCAGATATTCATAGACTCTGCGCTCTTTGAATTCCTAGCAGATGGGTCCATAGGACTTCCACCACTATGCCCCCTCCCTTGAGAAACTGAGCCAGATATTTCATACTTCATCCTGGCTGATAATGCTTTTGCCCCGAAGAGATACATGATAAAGCCATACAGTATGTAAATGGGTAGAAGAGTGGAGGAGAATGCCTTTGGCATCCTGACCAACAGGTTCAGATGCCAGCTGGGAACACTGGAACAGGAGTGGAGACTGTCAGACATTTGTTGGAGACTGCTTTGGTGCTGCACAACCTGCTGAGACAATGCAATGAGTGATACTCAGGTCGCAGCCCTGTAGACAGCGCGTGGGTATTGTAGGAGAGCGTGAGAAAGCTTGCCAAGCGTAACAAAGCCTAGCAAAGAGTATCAATCCCTGACCAAAGCGTCTCAATTCGTGGGAAAGCGTAACAAAGCGTGTCATATCTTCATGCCAGATTTTAGAAAATCTTGAGACATCTTAACAAAGCGGGTCGAGGGGTGACAAACCGTGTAGACTGGGGTCCCCGCTTTGAACAATGCTCTGTTAAGCTTTCCTACGCTTTGAGTCAAGCTTTGCTGAACTTTTTTACGCTTTGTTAAGCTTTGATATGCTCTCGGCGCTTTAATCAAATCGTGACTGAGCGCCCCAAATTTTGAAACCGTATTAAAATTTGTTGGCGTTCTTGCCGAATGTCCCGCTTGGCTCCAAGCGTTCCAACGATCTATTACGACGCTGATGCTATAGTCAAGCTTTGTTACGCTCTGGTGCCGCTTTGCAGGCCGCTCTAAAGCGCCATCAAAGCGCGGTTGGTGTGAACGGGGTTTTAACGATCCGTTAAACTCTAACGGACATATCTGGGTAACGTCTTGTTTGTTAACTTTCCGTTAAAATTACTACAGAAAACAATATAGAATACTTTATTTTTAATATATGCATAAATCTGTAGAAAAAAAATTTGCACCACAAAATGTTTTGAGCCTTTATTTCCAGCAACAATCTTTCTCTCCATTAAAGTTAACGAACCGTTAAAAGATAACGGAGCTTTGAGCAACCGGCCCCAGAGCTATATTTGATCAACCACTAGTAACAATGAATGAAATGGGGTTTAACGTCCTACGCTTCTGCACCTAACCTGGGCTAATTGAATGAATGAATGAAATATTGTTTTATGGCACGTCAGCACCAACCGGGCCATATTGCGCCAAACATTATGAAATCAATGAGACAAATTAGAATAATATCACAGAAATGTTTTATATATGTAAATAAAAACAAATATCACAGAAAATATAACTAAAAATAAATATATCAGTAACATTACATATATAAATATTTAAAAGGCAGAAGACGATAAATATATACAATTAAAATTTCGAATAAAAGTTTGTCTCTTTTAAAAAAGCTAACAATTTATCATGAAGCTCCGGTTGAGCGAATAGCTGACGTGCTGACTAGCAACGGTAGTACTTAGATCTAATATTCTTGAAATGCTTGCACTCAATCAAAATGTGCTTCACTGTCAAAGGAACGTGACAGTGTTGACATTCTGGTTGAGGCTCTCGCTTTGAAATGAAAATATGTGTTAAAAAAGTATGACCTATGCGAGAGCGACACACGACAACTTCATCTCTCCTGCTCGTACGGTAGGAGCTTGGCCAATCTCCTAAGAGAGGCTTGATGTGACGAAGCTTGTTTGTGTCTGCAAGATCCCAAGACCGTTGCCAGCGGTCATAAATAAAATGATTTATTGAATTTATAAAATATTTATAAGGAATTAAAAAATATGATTGGGGAAGATCTAAAGCAGCTTTGGCAGCAAAATATGCTAGATCATTCCCCTTTATATCAACGTGACTGGGAAGCCAGCAGAAGACGACGTCTTTGCTGCTGAGCTCGTACGATAGTAGCAGACGATAAACATCTGCTACTAATGGGTGTTCAAGCTGTTTATTGTTAATTGCTTGAAGCGAGGACAAAGTTTTAGAATCAGTAAAAATGATATGCTTTAAAGCTGAAGAGGACTGAATGAACTCCAAGGCCTGAAGAATGGCCTGGAGTTCAGCTGTAAATATGGAAGCAGCAGGTGGGAGACACACAGAAATGGTCTCGGATGGCGTCATCGTAGCCGAAGCTACCCGATCACCATCCTTAGAACCATCTGTGTATATAGGAGCATAATCACCATATTTAGACCTTACTTCTCCGAAGAGAGTTTTAAACACTGTGGAACTAGTATCTTTCTTTCTGTTTTTTGTAAGATCTAGATCGATCTTAGGGGGAGATATAGCCCATGGCGGTGTCTCAAAGAAAGGGGTATTCGCAATACTGTCAAGGCTGATACCAGCCTCTGACAAAAGAGGTTGAATGCGAATACCGAATGATGGAATAACATTAGTTTTCACTAAGTATAGATGTTCATGACAGGGTCTAAATATGGTGTTAACTGAAATATGATTTGGAAGTGATGCTATTTTCGTAGCATACTGCAGGGCCAGTTTATCACGTCTGTTGTGCAATGAGGGCTCGTGTGCCTCGACGTATAAACTGTCCACTGGAGATGTACGAAATGCTCCTAAACTGATTCTAAGTCCTTGGTTGTGTATGGTGTCGAGCTCTTTGAGATAAGACTCGCGGGCAGACCCATACACAATACACCCATAATCGAGTTTTGATCGTATTAACGCTTGATATAATCGGAGCAAGACCTTACGGTCTGCTCCCCAGTCAGCATTTGATAGGACTTTCAGACATTTCTTTTTTAGGTTTTTAATGTTGGGAATAAATGATAATTTCTTATCAAATATCAGCCCCAGAAATTTGGTTTCATCCACAACTGGAAGGCGGTTGCCATCCAAGAAAAGTTCTGGATCAGGATGCAAACCTCTTTTCTGACAGAAATGCATGCAGACAGTCTTGGATTTCGAAAAACGAAATCCATTTTCGGTTGCCCATTGTTAAAGTGAATTCAAACAAAGCTGCAACTTACGTTCGATTATCCGCATGTCTGTAGAACCATAGCACATCTTTAAGTCATCAACATAGAGAGCCCCGTTTGTACCTGGTTTAAGGCACGCTGGGATCGTGTTAATTTTTATTGCAAAAAGAGTTGGAGATAAAATACTTCCCTGGGGAAGAGGAAATGGGTCAGAGAAGATTGATCCCAGTCGTACCTTAAATGACCTATCTTCCAGGAAATTTTTAATAAAGATAGATAAGCGACCTCGTAGGCCGAGATTATGGAGGTCGCGCATGATACCATGTTTCCATGTAGTATCATATGCTTTCTCCAAATCAAAAAAAATTGCAACTAAATGTTGCTTCTGGATGAAAGCGTCCCTGACGAACGTTTCAAATCGAACGAGATGATCAAGAGTGCTCCTTTGGGACCGAAATCCACATTGGAGGTCAGTAATGAGGTTGTTGGACTCAAGGTACCAAACAAGCCTTCGATTGATCAATCTCTCCATGGTTTTGCAAATACAGCTAGTTAAAGCGATCGGACGATAGTTGGTAGGATTCGTATGATCTTTGCCGGGTTTAGGGATAGGGATTATAGTGGCTTCGTGCCACGAAGGGGGAAATTTCCCATCAACCCAAATCCGGTTGAAAAGATCCAATAAAATTAAGAGGGTGGAAAAAGGTAAATGTTTTAGAATTTGGTAGTGTATTTCATCTGGACCAGTTGCAGTATCTCGAGCTCGCTTTAGCGAATCCCGAAGCTCTGCAATGGAAAATGAGTCATTATAGCATTCATCATTGCGGGACTTGAAATTAAGTCGCCTTTTCTCCTGTTGTTGTTTAATGCCCCGAAAGGCATCAGAGGAGAAATTGGATGATGAATTGAATGAAAATGTACTAGCCAGAGAATTAGCAATATCATGAAATGTTGTTAAGGTGGTATTATCAACATTGAGATGGTTAACTGATAATGCACTACTTTTACCTTTAATACTACGAATCCTATCCCATACCGATTTGGAAGTCGTACGGGAATTGATCCTAGAGACATAACCTTGCCATGAAGCCTTCTTTGCTTGGCGTATGGTTCTACGGGCCTTCGCCCGGACCATCTGGTATGCCGCAATATTCTCCATGGAAGGATATTTCTTTAGTCGTCTTAGGATACGATCACGCTCTTTAAGAGCGGATTTGCAATCGTCATTATACCATGGTTTATTGAAACGTTTTGGTTATGTCGTGGTTTTTGGAATCGCCTGCCCAGCTACATCTTGAAGAATGGACGTGAATAAGGCCATGGGCGCATCTGCATCTTCTAACTCTTTTGCATCAAAAGAGAAGAGACACAAAGATTCAAACAGAGCCCAATCTGAGGTCTTTCGACCGGAGAGGGACCATTGTTGTCAATCAAGATAGGAAAGTGGTCACTACCACAGAGATCTTCATTTACTCTCCATGTAAAATCCTGAAACAGGACCGGAGAGCAAATAGTGAGATCGAGAGAAGACAAGGAAGCTGTGGCAGGATGTAGATAAGTAGGCGAGTCATCATTTAATAAACACAAATTATTAATGTTAATGAAGTCCGCTATTTGTTTACCTCTGTTGTTATCATCTGGACTACCCCAGAGTGAATGATTACCATTAAAATCTCCCGTAATAATAAACGGGAGAGGAAGTTGAGCAACGAGGTCATCAAGATCTCTGGGATTAAGATGTAAACTTGGTGGAAGATATACAGAGCAAAGTGTTATAGGAATATTCAAAGTCACCTGGACTGCAACTGCCTGTAGCTGCGAGTTAAGAATAATAGAAACACCCCCATGAGCTCTACCATCACCAACTGCGTGATGATGATAACCAACAAAATGTCTAAAAGACAATGAGTCAGAATTCCTTAAAAAAGTTTCCTGTAAACAAATAGCTAATGGATTATACTTTTGAATTAAAAGTTGAACTTCATTAAAATTTGGTTTTAAACCACGACAATTCCATTGTATAATGGAATTATACATTGTCAGGGATAATTTATTTGTGGCCGTATACCGCCGACATGGTCATTACGGACCCCCTCTACGATACCGTCCATTGGATCAGCATCCCCATATCTATTGTGGAGAGAGCTAGCATCATTGCTACCTTTTCTCTTCCTCCCTCTCAATTTCGCCAATCTGTTCTTTTCTCTTTTTTTTTTGAAGCGTTGTCTTTCTCCTTTGATGAAGGTGAGGGGCTAGACTTCCGTCTGTCCCTTCCCCCATCAGATGGCAAAGAACTTGTTCTATGCCCGTTCTTCCCTTTGGGAATAACAGAATTCTCCTTTGGAAAAGAAGTCCCAGGTTTGGGAGTAACTGGCTTCTCCTTTGAAGAAGAAAACACAGAAGATGTTGTAGATGATGAGTTACTTGTTTCATTTATAATATTTGAGCTCTCAGATGTCTGAGAAGAGCTCGTAATCCCTTTATTTAATTGCTGATCCGTTAATAATTTTGGATGTTCCTGTTTGTCAGGCCAGTTATAATCTGTTTGAACGGATATGGTTCTGGAGGATACTCCTACAACACTAGCAAACGACTTGCCGCCTTGCGGGGTCGAAAACAGTGATGTAAGCTCCACTTGTTTCTTAGCATCGAAATTTTCCGTTCAGATATAACCTGTTGTATCCGTTTCTCCTTTTGCCAAACTGGGCACTCACGAGAGTATGCAAAGTGCTTTCCTTTACAATTTACACAGGAAAAGTCTGTAGTACAGGTAGCGCTATCATGTCCACTAAGGCCATAACAGGCGCAGGTAGATTTAACTTTACAGACATTTTTACTGTGTCCGAACTTTTGGCAATTAAAACATCTTAGTGGATTTGAGATATACGGATCAACAGGTATATTTAGATAGCCTGCTTTGATACATTTCGGTAATTCGGGACGATCGAAAGTGAGGATATATGTACTTGTTGGGATAACCACATTATTACGTCTGACACTGATTCTTTTAACGTGTGTGACGCCTTGTGACGATAGGTTATCGACCATTTCCTCCTCGCTGCTACCTTCAAGGTCCCGACAGCGAATAACACCTCTTGAAGAGTTTAATGATTTGTGTGGTGTCACTTTGATGGAAATGTTGGCCAGTGATTCAGATTTTAACAGTAAATCAGAATGCTTCTCTTTGGCACATTCTACCAAAGGTGTTCCATTTCTCAATTTTTTAACAGATTTCGGCTCACCAGCTAGACCGGTGATGCCTTTTGAAATAGCAAATGGCGAAATCTTCGACAAATCAACTTCAGAGGTGCTCTGTATCAACAGGAACCTCGGCCATGTTCTTAAATTTTTAGATGAGCTACATGAGGCTGTAGCATCATCATCTATATTTTTTTTCCTTTTTAAGGATCTTTCATTGTTTGGTGTGGGGGTGGATTGGGGATCCATGAAAATAAGAATAAAAATTCACCCTTCGTCGTCCCCCAGGTTACTTCCCTGCCTACGATGGGGGAGACTAGCACGGATGCCCAGTGCATGGCTCCAGGGATAGACGAAGGGTATACTCAAGCCAGAAATACAAGCAAAATATATATCTAACCTGATTGACCCGGGCTAATTGAAGACGGCCACTTAAACATGCATTATTCAAGAGCTAAATCTGCCTAGTGCAGGTCTTTATTTCGGCATGAAATGTTTTCTAAAGTATTAATTAGACATTATTTAACTGATCCAGGCCTTAATCAACTTTGGATGGCATCAGATTGCTCCGATATTAAACAGATTAAGACGTTTCAGTGATAAATCAAATATGGCGCTTCCAGTCTTAGCTTTGATCAACCAGGACCGTGGTTGAAATTATTGCACAGATCGGCTAAATCTTCAAATGCCAATATCTTCGCTTGCAATGGAGTAATTTGAATGAAATTTTCCAATTATTAATTTTACATCATCTACTTTCGAACTAGTATAGCAAGCATGGCTAGTTCTTATCTATATCTTGAATAATGTAACTTTAACAAATTCAAATTTGATTGTTGGCAATAATATTGTTGCGATACTTTTTTCTCTGCAAATATAGCTACCACGCGTTTCCCGTTTACAATTATATTTTAACTTCCTAAATGTCACCATAGGCAGGCACGCGGGTAAAGTGAAAATAAATTTTTACTTCATCTAAGTTATAATGAATGAATGAATAAAATGGGGTTTAACGTCCTACTATTATGCACCTAACCTGGGCTAATGGAAGACGGGCATACACCATACAGTGTGCTATGAGGGAAATTTTGCCCGGGCAGCAGCGCTACGGCCTACTCTTATATCGAATTCCAACTGCCAAGGGATCTTGTACGTGCACTCCAATGTGTACACGGGACCTCTGTGTCCCAAAAAGTGTGACGGACGGACGACCATAGGCGTATGGGCTCGATGAAAGTTAGGGAGGCAGAACCCAGAATGCCCGAAAAAAAAAATTCGGGTTTACAGACAGAGGCGGCGGTCTTCCTGGAGAGGCGAAGAAGCAGAGCTTTATACCTTTTATGACCCCACCCTCACCACAATTTGGAATATTGGACGGCTGTAAACGTTTTCCTGTTATTTCAGCCGATGAACAAATAAACTCCAAAGTGGTCTAATATAGCCTAATTCATGTGGCTGACTCAAAATTCAAATCAAACGTTTACAGTCCATTAAGATGGGACCGTTGGAAATAAATTTAATTGCCGCAAACGCGTTTTCCTGCAATTCCAGCCTGTGAATACAACAACTTTCATTTTTTGATTCGAATATAGCATCCTGGCTGACCTGAATTCCAAACAACCGATCAATTGTCGCGGGGTAATTGGGGGCCTCACCCTCCCGGAGACAATTTTAAAAAATTATTTTGTAACTGAAATCCCACTCTGAATTCCAGCCATCCAATCAGACTGTTGCAGCTGCATTCACATATTGTCGATGCCCGAAAAATGTCGCACAAGGTAGCGTGGCTCCAGGCAAAAAGTTTTAATCCATAGTAAACTCAGTACAAATTCGTGGTATTGATTAAAAGACTAGAGGTCGAGTGTTCGATTCCTGCATTGGCCGATAAACTTCGTCAAGAATTTCCGGTGTGGTTTCTCCTTGTCAGTGATGCAGGAAGGTGGTTCTGACAAGGACAGCTGTCTTGTCATTGTCATTCGGATGGGACGAAAAAACGAGGTCCCGTGTACGCATTGGCGTGCACGTAAAAGATCTCTTGGCAGTTGGAATTCGATATAAGAGTATGCCTAGGCCAAAGCACTTTATGGCGTATGCCCGTCTTCATTAGCGCATGGAGGTTAGGAACAGAACAGTGGGACGTTAAACTCCATGTCATTTCATTTCAATAAAAGAAAAGAAAAGTAAATAAATGTTTTATTATGGCTCGATGAAAGTTGGGGAAGCAATACTAGAAATGCCCGAAAAAATTTCGGGTTGACAGACAGCGCTGATGTTTCCTTCGAGAGGTGAAGAAGTGGAGCTGACCTTGTATGGACCACCCAAGAATTTTTGTTTAATATTTGACCGCCGCAACCGCGTTTTACAGCTTTTCCAGTCCGTAAAATTAGTGTTTTATTAGATGTCGGGCACTTTATATTGCCAAGTAGATGAAATACAATTTTTTTTTCCACAAACGCGTCTGTCCGAAAAGTCAGTTTGCCCGAAAGTTAGGAGGGGTCAGTTGCCCCCTGGCTCGTACGCCTATGGGACGAACCCGTTTTAATAGTTCACCACTTTCTTCGAAAGACTGGGGACAACAAAACTACAAATCATCTATAAAATATACTTCTCATTGCAATCAATGCAGAGAAGTTTGTTTGACAAGAGAAATGGAGCAAAGTAGACCAGTCCACTTTCTAAACATTAACAGTGCTTAGCATCAGGACGAATCCATTAGATGGGTAGCATTCATCGATTAACTGGGTTACAACTTCGCCTTCTTAGCGTAGTATTCGCTTTACTGTTGTGGCCCAGTAATGCTAATTTTGGCAACAAACAAATTCAACCAATAGCTAGTCGGTGACGCTTTTGGCATTCCCTGGGTTGATTTTATAAGGCGTGTGCCCATTGGTCACAGGCAAGGATATATTTATTAGCAGCGTTTTGATTGGACAGTTTTGTGCGACGTACATGTAATTTATTTACCGCTATTTGGTATCGCGTCGGTTAGCGTCCTTTATCGTACAAAGTTGTTGATCTGCAAAGAAAGGCGAAAACACAGGGTGAGTTGTAGTATTACGTAACCCCTCCTTGTTTATTTTACTAAGATTAAATCACCTGTATGAACATGCGTCCCTTCAAAAAAATTGCATTCACCTGGATACATATTTTGATTTGTGGATAAAAAAAAATATTTCGGGTTTGTTCACAATGAACGCCACTTGCGCCCGCCATTTTCTTCACTGTGATAGGATTTTGGAATTAACATAAACCGCATAAACTTGAGACTATTCCTGTCCTTCCAATATACAATTAATTATAGTACTTAGTAGCCTATATTCTTACGTAATTGTTGATTGATTTTACGCGGAATTAAGGTCAGTATACATATAGGGATCTAATTTCGCAAACGAACTATTTACTATACTAATCTGTCATACGAAATATCGTAATTTACTGTTGTCAAACAAATGGGTAAACTAAATGTTCAAATTTCCGGTATATATTTAAACATACATTTAATATGAAATATTCGTATATTCCGCAGGGAAATGCGTTAAGTATGTAACGATATAAACCAATTAACGATGGTTATTGCATGATACATATTATACACCCAGTGACTAAAGTTAATATGTCGTGTACATCATACGACTCTCATGCACAGTGATGCACACTATTCCCGATTTGAGATACAACACAGTAATATTTTAGATCGTGTTACTTAGCGGGTATTTCAAGAATTCACACTTTTTAAAACCAAATGCTCTATTCATAAAATAATTCAACTACATGTAGTTGACTTTCTTTTTTACAAATATTAATTAATGTTTTTGAAGAAGTCTGTTTTGAAAATCATAAAGTTACATAATACATACATACATACATACATGTATTTGATTCATTATTTAACACGTTGGGTCATTGAGATGTTCAGTTATTAAATTATCAAGCTATAGCAATAAACACTCTGCACACACTTTCTTTGTAAACAATACACAGAACTACCAACAATAAGGCTAACAATTTTCCAATGCAATTGCCACCATGACACATACTACTTGATTATGTTTAAAAAAAGTAAATAAAATGTAAAGCTCTATGTCTCTTTTTGTTGTTTAAGGGATATTCAGGTTGGATTATATGGACATTCAGTGCACAATACACTTAGACATTTTAGACAAGGTATTGGTGTTGATTCACCTGCATGTTCTTGAACAATGAATAGCAAATTGATAAAAAAAAAATATTTTGCAGATTTATTTTCAATATGGCAGCTAAACGAAAGACCAGGGCAGAGAAGCCCGCAGCTGATGGTGCTGATGCTGCTGCCGCCCCTTCAGCAAGTAAGTTAACATTCTATAATGTTACTTTCAAAAACAGATTTAGGACTTAACAGGAAAAATATCAATTATCTTAAAATCCCACTGCCCATATATTTTTCCCTTCTATCTTCATATGGATGTAACAATAACTTCCCTGAGGTGCGATGGTTATGATTTTTTCATAAAGTCTAATAAATTATTTACAAATAAAAGCTAAGTGCACAGGATTCTATGGTTATGTTTTAATTTCAAGGAACAAATCTTCCATAAATTGTAGTTGTGTAAACAATATTTAGTACTTCCATGTAATATGAACCATTTAAAGAAAACTTAATTTTTTACTTTACTAGGCAAACCCAAAGCCAAAAAGGCTCCCAAAAAGAAAGGTGTTAAAAAAGGTAAGTAGTATATATGTAGTGTTTTGGGAGGGTAACCTAAAATGATTTCTACTCTATATTTTGTTTGTGTCTGATAATATAAATTATCCATGTTATATAGATAGGTTGTATTTAACAGATACATATGTCCACTATTGCTGCAGATTATTGTAGTCTTTAACCCACATTGGCCAAGCTTGACGAACATGGTTATTGCTCTAGACAAAACATCCCAAACTTTGCTCATGTTCACCTATATGTACTGATAGTTTGGTTGTTCTGGAAAAACACACACATTATGACTAAATGAGCAATATTGTCTTGATCCATCAGTTCACCAGGCCCGAGGCTAGTGGGGGGGCCCATGGCCGTTCCTGTCGGAATATTTCTGTCTGCGTTGGAAAAAAATCGCTGGCTAGCTATCTCGCATTTTCGCCGGGAGAGAGTTTTAGTACCGTACGACATATCCTAGAGATAGTTAATGTCGGCTGGAAACTCTTAATTTTCCGACACATTCGCCACCTGCATGTCATAGAGGCCTAAATTCACTCTCTCAGCTTCTAATATTCGTGCTCTTCCTGCTTACAGCAGTCGGCGATGACCTTCGTTTATTGATTTTTTGTCGTCAGAAATTTATATTCCTCGCCCCCCTATGTCGGCTAAATTTTGGTTTCTGGCTTCGGGCATGCAGTTTACAATCCATTATACACCCCTTCTGATGGTCATTTTTTGGTTCTCTCAACCAATCTTGAGACTGATATGGCATTCCTTTTCTTGTGTATGTGGTTACTGCTTTCGCTGTAAAATATGAATTGTTTGTAAATGCACCAAAATAATGTTTACAATCTATCCATTTATCAAAATTCCATGTTTCTATTTTTAGGAGGAGTGAAAAAAGCCAAGAAAGGAGGTGCAAAAAAAAAGAAATAGACTTAATAGGTTTTAACTCGGGGAGCAATACGCAACTCAGGCCGTATGGAATCTCTACCATATATAGTGTTAATTATAGAGACAATTTAAATATTTACTCATCAATGTGTTTTTTTAAAAAATCTGATCTATATTTTAAGTCACCATGAACATCATTTGTATTTTATTTATTGAACATCTTTTAAATGATTTAAATACATCATGTTTACTTATTTATTTTAATATTAAACTATCATATTACTGATGTTCATTGCACCCTCTTTTCTTCTAGAATATAGATTATATGTTTTATATTTATCGTGTAGAAAAAAAATCACAATCATTTTTTTTGTACTAAAAAATAAAACAGCTCTAAAAAAAAGAATTTCTGTTTAACTTTTACATTAATATAGATGTATATTGAAACCTATGTCTGTCAATCTGTCCAAATTCCCTTGTGAAATGAAAGCCCAAAATGTTTATTCAGAATATACAGTTCAAAATACTCTTTAATATAATGGCCGAGAGGTTCTATTAAGTTGAACAAAGAAGTGAGACCTCACTTATCACATTACCATTATGCACATCTAATCAACAACACTGATTAGCCTACAGTATAATTACATAGTTATTGCACTGTTTATTTAGGTCCAACAGAACTTTTGATTTATGTAGTAATGATTCAGTACTGTATTTTATTATATTCAAATTAAAATGACTGGTCACATTTTGTGTTTTATAGTAATGGTATTTTGCATTTTGTCGATTTATCGAATATTGTGAAAACTCTGAAATTCTCTGTTAGAAATGGATAAGGTTTTGTGCCATGCAATTAAATCTACAGCCATGTTACTCTTTCGGCCTTTTTGCTTGTTTACTGTTATCAGAGGTAGGGCTGTGTATTGCTTTTAGGCCTATCAATGGTTGTACACAGTTTCTGGTAAAACTCAAGATTTATCATCTGATCTTTTCAGTGTATAATGTTATTTATATTAGTGAAAAGCCTTTTGAATTGCAACAACTTTTTTTAATGTGGGGTGGTCTAGCTTGCAGTAATTTTGAGTAGTTTCGAAAATGAGCCACTAAAATCAGTAATTTTGAGTAGTTTCGAAAATGAGCCACTAAAATCAATGTACCAAAAAAAACGTTTTTTCTCAAATATATTTTAGGGAAATGAAAATGGGGTAAACGACAAAACGTCCTACTGTTCTGCACCGACTGACATTTTAAGGAGCCGGGGGAAGTCAATATTATGAACTGAGTGTTAAAGTAATAAACTATAACACATACTTATGGAAGAAAGCTAAAGGATTAAGGCCTCTCTCCATGCTTACGTCCATTCATTTTATAGTTCTAACCTTGTTCACTTCTTAAATTTTGTAAACGCAATAAATTGATATATAGTACTCGAAATCAAATTGTCATGTTTCCAGGATTTTCAAGGAGTGTGCGAACCTTGTGTACAGTATAAAGATTTTGTTTTTAATATACCAACATAAAAAGATAAGTTGACCACAGCAGTAGCTTAGTTGTTCGGAATGTCAACAAGGATGCTGCATATTTTTCATGTGGACATGTTGTTGCCCCTTTTGTGGACACTTCAGGTCACAATTTTTATCCGAAAATATTACAACATACATTTAGACCATAATCCAGGAAATTACAGTCCCAGATAGTTGTGATATAAACCCATATTTCAAGGTTCATCAAAATCGAATAAAAGTTGTGACGATCGAGTGTCCACAAACAAAAGGAAAATGTGGCTGTATCAATAATTAGTGCATATAACTCAATAACATAACCGGTTTAAATTTATAGCCCCCCTTTGTTCATATAATTTTAAGTAATATAGTCAGAGGGTTGGGAGTATACCTTCTATGCAAATAAGCATTCTTTTAACATAAATTTTCTTAGGGACTATCTGTTAACATTTTACGGAATAATCAACTTTTGTCCATGTGTGACGTCACTGACTATATATAGGGGACAGCCACATTCTGAATTAAGCTTAACAAGTTTGAATTCAAACCCAATAGTAGCTTAGTGGGAAGGTTGTTCCACCATTAGCAATGCGACAACGTTGTTCTCTGCACCGGATTGAACTAACGTGGGCAAAATGTTTTGTTGCACGGCAACACATAAATTTAAATAACTAATATTTAATACAATTCAACATACTGTTCTGGTAAAATGTTAATATCTAGTAAAAATGTTATCTTTTTATTCAAAGCTTGATCCTCAAACACAAATTTTCAATCTACCAGATCCAAACCATATTTTTCATAAAGATCCTGGCACCTTACTCCTTCTAGATTAGCTGTAAACAAGAAATATTAATATTCTAGATAAATATTCAAAGTCGTATTGAAGTAGAATTTATACATGTATATTATGTTCTATAGGTCAGTGGTTCTCAACCTTTGTTGGTTGTGACCCTAATCCATAAACCATCATCTGAATGCGACCTCTCAAATAACAATGTCATCCTTTACTACTATGGAACATCATCATTATTTACATATCAAAATGATGTAATGAGAGACTTAGTAACTAGAGATATGGGATCTATAATTAAAGTACGTTTTAAAAATAGAAATAATGAAGTAAAGAATACGGTCTTGGTGTTATTATTAACTTAATATATATAGGAAAGTTGTCTCAAATATTTCCAGTCGTTACCTTAAGTACAATTAGTACAAAAAAATAATCTAATATCAGCTCATACGACACTGCTATATAAAACAATAGCCAAACCTTCTACCGGAAGTAACTAACAGTAACTAGTCTTCGCGCATGCGATGTACAACATAAGTCACCGTCCAATGACAGATACTGCAGAGTCGGTTATCCATATTATATACGATCTATGACCAAAAAAACACAGACCTGTACAAGGTTCTTTTCCATAACTATTATTTTATCCCATGGTTAGTAAACGTCTGTCTATGCGATTTTGACAATTCTCTGGCGAAAAGTAAACATTTCATGTGTCGTGACTTTAGCATGAAATCGGAAGCCATTGGCTGAAAATTAGCCCACTGTCAGATTCAATCTGTGATTTTGGATTATATTTTATGTTAAATATATTAATAGCGATTGTATTATAAATACTTTGATATTGACCTCATTATATGCAAATAATCTGACTCAAAAGTTATCAAATTATAAGCGCAATTACCGTTGATGTATGGCCAGTATGGGAGACACTTGCGGGAAAATAACGCTCTGACGTCACGTTTCGGGGGATTTCCATACTCATACTAAAAATGATACAATAACAATTTCCCCCCCCCCCCCCCACTGTAAAGATGCATTTTCTTTGTAAAAGTAATAAAAAGATCTACAATAAACAGATTTATAACATATTACATTATTCATGATTTTGCCTTAGATTTTCAATTTTTGACCTTGGCCTATCGTAGGGTTGGACAGAAGACCCTACTCCTTGCCACAAACAACCTTGGATTTGAAACCATGCCAGTTGACTCAATGACAGCTTTATGATACAGGAGGCGCACGCTAACCATTCAGCCATCCAATCCCACACAGTTTCTAGATCTGCTACTCATATGAAAATCTTACCTATTCTTCCTAATACCATCTGTCCTACATCTTTAATCTCATTGTATTCATGTAATTTATCTATGTGAAGATTTAATTCTTCTTCACTACATCCTCTAAAATATAGGTTGAAATAAAATCATTCAAGATTTATATCTGATATTATCGTTTACAATTTGAATAAATAAATTACGGTGAACTTTTTTCTGCAATTATAACAATACTTCCAAATTGTATGGCTGTATACTAAAAATTAGTATTCGACAATGAATGGGGAACTCCTTAAATGAGTATTGTGACCTCGTTATGCAAATATAGCAAGCACTTCCGATTTGCTCAATATACAGAACTGATACTATCATAGTTTCAGACACAGTGTTTGGGCAATATTTCATGAAAGGGTACTTTTTGAAATGTGGTACTGTACCATTAACATTCAGGATGTTGCAATAATTTGTTATGTTATGCGAACAACTGTTAGATTAGGTGCATATTTTGTGCTTCTTTTGCTAAATTTATTTTATATATACTGTCATCTGAAAATAATATAATCCACATTGGTACTTACTCAGCTTTGAGTAAGTTTATTTGATGAATGACCCCTGCCAACTTTTCTTTTATTTCTTTTATATTTTCTGTGATATCTTTTGCTGATGACACTGTCTTTTTTTCACATTTTCCCTGTGGATCGAAGACATGCAAGAATATAAACAAGAATACTAACTGTGAGAAGATTCATACTCTGATCACAGTAGCACAACAACCTTTGCCTACCTCAATCAGCAATAAAAGACTATAATAGTTTGATGTTTGTACAACGTTTCAAAAAGATTTCTTGAACTGATAATGAAATAGGGGCAAATTGACGGTCAACAGAAAGGTAAATAATAGGTTGATGAATGTAAAAGGTATACGCATCTGGAACAGTTTCTTAAAAATGTTCTAGAATAACAATAATATTGCCTAACATAATAATAATATCGTATAGGCTACACCTGTATGACCAGACCCTGGACCAAGAAAAATATGGCAGCCTTCAAAATACTGACCTGTACTGGGGATTTAAAATTCCCACAAGGTGATTTAAAATTGTTCATGTCTCCATACCAAAACGTCTCAATTCTAATATACAGGCTGTCTGTAATATAATTTAAAAGATAGTAAGCTGGCACTGCCAGGCAGGATACGCCCACATTTTCGAGACATGGATAGAGAACAAGCAAAACCGAAAGTGATATTTCCTACAATCAAAGGCTATAATTCATTAAATTACAATTTGATATATATGCGCAAATATCGAAAAAAATCAAGATCTTTAGGTTATAAACATGCATTTCAACTTTCAACAAAATCGAATTAAAATTGTGACCTATACTGGGTCCACAACCTTGATATACCATATTTTAACACTATTCGCGTACAAACGGCGGCCATTTTGTCTGGCAATTATAGTCCGATTTTCTTGAAATTCAAACTCAACCTTCCGTATCCATATGGTGTAACGGTGATAGAGTCAAGCGTTTTTTTAAATCGGATAATAATCGTGACCTCCAGAGGGACCATAGGCGATTTTTCGGACTATCAGGGGCTATAATTCAGGAAGTTATGATCTGATGATATGTGCAAATAACGAAAGGAACTAAAATCTTTGGGTTATAACCATGCATTTCAAGTTTCATCAAAATCGAATTAAAATTGTGATCTCTACAGGGTCCACAACCTTGATATACCATATTTTAACAGTATTCGCGTACGAACAGCGGCCATTTTGTATGGTAATTTTGGTCCGATTGTTCTGAAATTCGAACTCAACCCTCCTTAGGGTGTAACAGTGATATAATCAAACGTTTTTTTAAAATCGGATAATAATTGTGACCTCCAGAGGTACCACGAGCTAAAATAGGTGATTTTTCGGACAATCAGGGGCCTTAATTCAGGAAATTACGTTCCGATAGGCGCAAATATCAAAAGGAACCAAGATCTTTGGGTTATAAACATGCATGTCAAGTTTCATCGAAATTGGTTCAAAATTGTGACCTCTATAGGGTCCACAAGCTAAAAACGTGATTTTTTGTACATTCAGGGGCCATAATCCATGAAGTTTTGATCCAATACATGCCCATATCGAAAGCACTCGAGATCTTTTGGGGATAAACCTATATTTCAAGTTTCGTTAAAATCCGACAAGAATTGTGACCTGTAGAGAGTCCACAAACAATTGCGGACGGACGGACAGACAGACGGACAGGGGAGACGACATAATACGTCCACATGAAAATGTGGGCGTATAAAAATAACATTTCCTATGTAATGTAAATGGGTATATCAACTACGTAAAATACACCCTTCTGCCCTGACCAAATACGCAACAATGTCTTTTGCAAACAATGCAGAGGGCATACTTGAAATTATAAAGTTCAGTTGTGTTATACAGAGACCATAAGAAGGCTTTCACAATACTTCTCCAAAACCATGATAGCAGTGTTGCTATAGAGAGAGAGGGGAAATGGAGTTTAACGTTCGCAACACAAACTAGGTCATTTCAGGACTAACATATGGTTTAATTATATTTCAATAATTCGCTTGCGCAAAGGGGTCTTTGGCAGTGGGGGGAAACCGGAGGACCCTCATTTAATTAAATCAGTTAACATGACTATCTCAATAACCAGACTTTTATGAAAGTTGAGAGAGAGAGAGAGAGAAATGGGGCTTTATTTTATGGGGTTTATTTTAATTCAATAATTCGCTTGTGTGCGTAGGTGTATTTAGCAGTGGGAAGAAACTAGAGAACCGGTACCCGGAGAAATCCCACGAGGTTGGATAGGCGACCCTACTCCTTGTCACATACAACCGAGGATTTGAAACGACGCCTTTATGATACAGCAAGCACATGCTAACCATTCGGAAATCCAACCTCCCTGTGTTGCTATATGTAGATACTGGTAGCCATCTTTAAAATTTTCTAAAATCATATCTTTTAGAAGCCAACTCTATTATGAACTTTACCATTTTTTCCTAGCCCTTATTCTAGGGTTTTTGGGGAATAACCATTTCAATTTTATTTCAATTATAGTTAGCTTGCGCGTAGTGGGAGGAAACTGGAGGACCCGGTGAAAACCCACGTAGTTGGACAAACAATCCTACTCATTGTCACTTACAAGCAGAGAATCAAAACCATGCTACAGTGACTTAATGACAAACCTCATGATCCAACATCCACGCATTAAACATTTGGCTTATCTTGAGCTAAGAATATGGCCTATTCAATATTCTAAAACCGGATCTTTAACTAAGATAAAATCCAAATTTTAGTAATTTGATTGGATAATATTAGATTAATTTTAGACCTTTACCCAATCAAAATTAAAGTAACCAAATTAAAAGTTGGATTTTCTTGGTCGTCGGGGAGACATTCCTCACGGGTTCAATCCCTTTGAATTGCACATGACGTTAGAATTTTTGGACCAAACCCAACCCTAACTCTTACCCTAGCAGTAGCATGCGATATCTGTCAGGGTCGCTAAAAATAAACCATCATCAAGTTTATGAACGCGAGATTTCATCAATTCACAATGGCCGGTGTTGTGAAATATTGTGAGGAATGTGATTTTATTTTTAGTAAGTTCAGTTAAGATTTTGAGAAACAGGGCTGGCTTGCACGAAATTTTAATTAAGATAAAATCCAAATTTTAATAATTTGATTGGATAATATTAGATTGCTTTTAGTGCTTAGCCAATCAAAATTGAAGTATCTACTGGGCCCTGTTTCTCGAAATCTTAACTACCGGTATAGATAATCCAAATTTTAGCAGACGAGACTGAGACTGAGACACTTCATTTTTGATTGGCTAAGAAGGTCTAAAAAAATCATGGACGTTGTACTAAAATCAATCTATTATCATCCAACCAAATTACTCAAATTTTGATTTCGTGAAATAGGCCCCAGGTCTTAGACCAAGAAACCCCCAATACGGCACTAGACTTAGAAAAGGGCGGGAAAATCACACATAAATTTTCATGCAACTTTTTACACTTCCCAGTAGGATGAGGATGGCTATGACCTCAAACCCAACCTCAACAATTATTATCAGTGTTTTTGTATATCATACTTCTGCTTCTGGTAAGTTTGACTTGATCCCACTTTTTTGAACCCAAGATAAAAACAACTGATGCTATCTGTCATCCACTTCGAAAAGATATCGAGTACCAAGGGAGACAACATGCTTTTACTAAAACTTCAGACTTGTTGATCGAGATGTAGGCTGTGTTATGTAACTGTAAGGTTCAAAAGGTAATAGACTACTTTATTTTGTCACATGACAATTAATACTTACGTTAAATAATGATATATCATAATTATTATTAATGTAACAATCTTCTAGCTACATGGTATTGACGGTCGAATGAAGTAGAATATCTTGTAATTTGGTATAAGAACCACCTAGCCCTATATTATTTTAGAAGAAGGTAGGCCACACAAATTTCGCAGTCAGTGTTGTCTGTTGTCAGTGTTGATATTTATTTATTTTTCGCAATGTCTATTTTCTGTCTTGTCCGTAGATTTTTCTTGTAGATTTTTATTTTGCGTGCCGTGTAGTGCCGTCCTCCTGCATTTACCAATAGAGACGAAAACTAGGCCTACATGTCATTTTTGTAAAGATCCGAGATAAGAAAACTATAAAAATCGTTTTAGGTAGCCTACGGTAGTTTTAATTTTGTCCACTTTGGCTACGTCAACTGGAAATTAGAATCGACATAGATGGTGGCCCAGAAAAATAAAAGTACGGGTACATTATTATTATATTGAAATTGGTTATAATTATACTATAGTGGTTATAGTTATAATACCCGTTTTGTCAAGAAAAAAATTAACATAGCTTTAATGAATTATAGGGCTATGGATATGATCGAACGAATCCTGGTGTATTCAACACCAGGCTAATTCAACACCAGAAAAATCGGCGTATTCAAGACCAGTACATGTATTATGTATATAGGCCTATTGTTATTTTGTATTTTAAACTTCAAATCAATTCCGATGTCCTTGAGTGCGTCAATGGATATAAAACCGAGTGTTTTGTGCAAAGAGTTGGTTCGTGTTTATGCGCCCCGTTCGCCAACTAAAGACGTTGAGGGTTGGCATAACCGAATCAACTCTCGACTGAAGACTCGGGGACCGGTTCCATTTTATTTATTACTTGTTTTATATTATGTAAATATTGTCTTCGAATATGAAATGTTGTTTGTATTATGACTATTTAATTTAAGATATATAATAAATATCTTGTTTATCCTGCTTTTGTCTTATAATATACTGGTCTTGAATATGCCAATTTTTCTGGTGTTGAATTAGCCTGGTGTTGAATACGCCTGATACCGATCGAACCACATTCATCTCTGATAAATGTTTTTAAGAAAAACAAAAAATATAGTGCAACCTAATATCATTTTTGCCAAGAAACACAATCAACAGCAATAAAAATTTATATGATCATACCATTCATCTCTGATAAATAAAATGTGCATTTTAAATTACCTGATAACACTTGATAAACAAATATGTAGAAGAAATGGCATACACTTTTTTATAATCCACATTCATAGAGAGAAAGAGAAATAGGGTTTAACGTCCACTCAACACAACTAGGTCATTTCGGGACTAACATATGGGTTAATCTTATTTCAATAATTAGCTTGCGCATAGGGGTCTTAGCGGTGGGAGAAAACCGGAGAAGCCGGAGGAAACCCACGATGTTAAGAAGGCGCCCCTATTTCCATGCCACATACGCACACCAGGGCTCGAAACCACAGCCGCAAGCCAGAGGTAGCTGGCCAGCTAGAGGTTGAAGCACAACACTCTAGACCACTAGGCCATCCCAACCCCCTCCACATTCATAATGTGGAGGTATATTGCGGCTGTCCCTGTCTGTTTGTGTGTATGTATGTTTATAATATGTCGCCAAATATCGCAATACGCACACCAGGGCTCGAAACCACAGCCGCAAGCCAGAGGTAGCTGGCCAGCTAGAGGTTGAAGCACGGCACTCTAGACCACTAGGCCATCCCAACCCCCTCCACATTCATAATGTGGAGGTATATTGCGGCTGTCCCTGTCTGTTTGTGTGTATGTATGTTTATAATATGTCGCCAAATATCGCAATTCTTAACTGATGGTCTTCAAACTTTATGTACTATTCCTTATACCCTAAGATCGATCACTAATGTTTTTGGTGCATGACCGCCCCAAGGGACAGAGCCACGCCCATTTATTGTATCTTTGTTCGTTGTCTACAGGCCGCATTTCTTAACATATATGATCTTGAAACTTTTCATACTTATTCCTTATAGTTATACCATAAGGAACATCCCTATCGATCGCTTGGCTCATGCCCAACCCTCAGGGGCAGAGCCACAAACAGTGTCGCCTACAGTCCGCAATTTTTAATCAATTGTCTTGAAAACTTTTCAATCTTATTCCTTTTACCCTAGGAAGACCTTGGCCTCTATTATTTTTGGTGCATGCACAACCCCCCTGGAACAGAAATGAAATTTATTTCAAGGGATCTTTTATTGAACATATAGAATTGCACCGGTAGCCTACGGTAGTTTTAATTTTGTCCACTTTGGCTACGTCAACTGGAAATTAGAATCGACATAGATGGTGGCCCAGAAAAATAAAAGTACGGGTACATTATTATTATATTTTTGCCAAGAAACACAATCAACATGCTCTGGTACAGTGATTTTCAACATGTGTCCTGCTAAACACAGGTGTGCCACAAGATATTCCCAAGTGTGCCGCAAAATTTGGAACGGTACACCTAAGAAAATTTCTCATTAAAGAAAGCATCTATTTGACTTTTTATCTTTTTTTAGTTTGAGTCATTCTGTGTGTCTAAGACTAGTCTGCGTCTACAGTTATATGCCGTCTATGACTTGCCCCGTTTTTGTTTTGATATTGTCATATTTAGCCAGGCTCCCAGGTGAGGCGCTAATCTTTTCATGTGTTCCAATGTGTGGTGCTGTTGGCCCCCAAAAAGTTGAGAACCACTGCTCTAGTAATTAAACTATCTCAATTTAAATCTAAATAGAACCATGCACGTTTCACTGTGTAAAAATGACTGTACAGTGCTTAGAAATAACTATTTTTATAATGTGGCGCTTTAAAAATGAAATTATGATAATAATAATAACACATATTTTATTATAAATACAAGTTATGATCAGTACAAAGAAATACAAATAACAATATTACACAATAAATGACAATACAAAGAAATGCAATATTATCGACCTACAGTAAATAGTTTATAAGTATAATGATCCTAAAGAAAGAGTTTACAAAGAGTACTTCTAAAGCAGAGTGTACATTGGCAACATTTCTACAACATTTTTACAACATTTTTTACAACATTTTTACAACATGCCTTGTGTACACTATTATAAGAGTGTTGGAAATTTGTTGCAAATATGTTGGAAATATGTTGGAAGTTTGTTGTAAAAACAGAGCGGGAAATTATTTTCTTTTTCTCTCTGTCTTTATACAGACGAGGACAACTTTCTCACGCACTTGGGTCCAAAACCCTTCCTGTTCTTCCTGTTCCATCTCAAAGGAGGCTGCCATTTTGTCCATCTAGGGCTCATCACATGACTTCAGGTAGATCACATGATCAATTAGATGTTGTAAGAATGTTGGAAAACTGGTTTTGCTCTGTGCACACTTAGCAACATTTTTACAACACGACCAAAAACTTGCAACAATAAATTGACCAGACAATTATTTTTGCAACAAATTTCCAACAATTCTCCAACATTTTTACAACATTATTTTCTCTGTATAGGCCTACACTTGGCAACATTTTTCAACACGGCGTTGCAACAAGGAATGTTGGAGAAATGTTGTAAAAATGTTGGTAGTGTACACAGGCCTTTATCTGTGGCAGTACTTTTTTTTACCAAGTATTTTGTAAATCAATGTATTCCGCATTTCCATTGGAGTGATATTCATATTGGGGGCACTGACAGCAAAGCGTTCTAAAACGGGGACAATTTTTAAACTAATAAAATTTGCATGTTCCTTCATAACATTGCGTATTCTGTCTGTGACTCTAGGAGATTGATGAAATTTGGTGTATAGTTTTATTACAACCATATCTTGACTAAAGTAAATTCAATAATGTGAATTTTCTGCTTAAGGTGATAAACAATTAAATTGCCAAATGTGATATAAAAAGATAAATGTGCAAGTAGGTAATGAGTGCCATCTATTTGTTATGGTTGGGGAAGCATCAGTTCCACTGTTTGGCTTGTTTTGGAATGGAAATGTTATCTGATGGTTTCCAAGCCACATTCGTCAGAGCAATGGTCAATTCAAGGATGGTATATTTTATACTGCCCGGGCGAAATTCCCCTCATAGCAGAACAGTAGGATGTTAAATCCCATTTCATTTTATTTCATTCATTATGCAATACACATATAAACCACAGCTTGCAATATACAATGTTTAGAAGTAGCAAGTATAAACCAAAATATTGATGCTTCTACTGAATCTTACAGGTGTATTACTACTCAAAATTAATATATCATACTTTGTAATAAACAATAACTCACAGTGGATATATCACACCCAAACAACACAAAGTGAATATACATAGTCCCAAGATAATACACTTAGTGAATATACATATAAATCATGTGCTGTAATACACAATAATACCCAGTGAATATACATATAATACTGTAAATAACACCCTGTAATAAACAATAACAGTCGGTGAATATAAATATACCAGTAAATCAAAACTTGTAATAAACAATAAGGTCCATTGAATATACATGGACCATGCTTTAAAAAACACAGTGTTGAAGTTAAGTTTCTTGTCTATGATATCACCCCTGGCAGAAGTGGACGTTAGTTAAACTCCAGAAACCACGACGAGATAAGTTAGTGGGTTGTGAAGAGCTGCTTTGTCCATATGCTGATTACACTATTTTACACTATTTTGCCTGATTACACTATTTTGCCTATACCTTTTTTTTAGGACTTCAAATTCTGTCTAATGGTTTGAATTGCTCTTACTTGGTTTAATTTATAGTAGATAACAGTACATAAAATATAACAGTATGGACTCTTGACAAGTTCTTGAGCGTGTCTCATTGTCTGGTAAATGACTTGAGTTAAAGGTCTTTTGACCTTGTCCTGTAGTTTTGTATTCTTCATTACTTTAGACCTACATTCTTATATTAATTTTTGGGGGTCTTTTTACCTATTTGCTGGGACCGAGTGTTGTGCTCAGGGGCCGTGGATCTTGGTAGCTAAGTGGGTAAGAAGCTGGAGGTCGGGTGTTTGATCCTGCATTGGCTGAGAAAGTTCATCCGGATTTTCCGACGTGATTTTCCCTTGCCAGTGTCACAGTGATACAGGACGGAGGTCTGGTGGTTTTAATAGCTTTTGTTTGCTTAATATCCACAGCTTCCAGTTAAACATGCATTATGCATGAGCTAAATCTGCCTATTGCAGGTTTTCTTTGGGCCTGAAATGTTTTCTAAAGTATTAATTAGACATTAATCAACTAAACCAGACAGAGCCTTGTTTTACATGGTGACTAGGTGCCGCCTACTGAGCCCATAAGTTGAAGACTGGGTGGCAATATACATACGTTTTGAAAATCACTGACAAGGTTTTTCCCATGTGCCGAGCATGCAGCCGGCGCAGCAAGGTTCCCTGTGGTCTCACTTTGGAACAGTATCCTGTCAGTTTCATGTGCATGTCTGGTATCCAATCAACATTGAAAGTGAAAGGCGAAGTTTAGAAAAGATTTTAAACTCTTACGTGACCTGGACAAAGTAAAGAAACGGTTCATCTAGATGACATTTGTCTTAACAACAAAATCGAAGGAAGATGATGAAAATAATGAAACTGATGACAAAAATAATAAAAAATGTAAATTGACCATTGGCTCAATTTTACAGGGTATTAATCAATCCATGGGCATGGTTTAACAAAATGACAAAACTAAAAGTGTATCAAATCTTCGAAACTATTTTTTAAGTGCTCAGAAATCAAGTCTATGGGAGACTATTTTCAAAATTTCCTGGGTGAGGAAAGCCCACCACCCGAAGCCCAGACCCCCAGCGCAAGGTCACACCTGCGGTGCTCGCGGGTGGCGCTTAGCCTGACATTGCCACACATGACCAAATCCTTAGACCAGGCTCTGGATCCAGGCCTTAACTCTGGACCCAGACTTAGCTTCGATCAACCAGGATCGTGGTTGAAATTATTGAAAAACCTTCAAAGGCCAATATCTTCAGTTGCAATAGAGTAGTTTGAATGAAATTTTCAAATTATTCATTTTACATCATCTACTTTTGAACTATTATAGCAGGAATGGCTAGTTCTTATCTATATATAAATTTAATGCCCCTTTAAAGGTAACAATATGATACATTAAAATCCTTTTTCCAAAAAGTGATAAAATACGTTACAACATTATTTTTTTAAGCCCACATTTTCATGTGGACGTATTATGTCGTCGCCTCTGTCCGTCCGTCCATCCGTCTGTCCGTCCACAATTGTTTGTGGACTCTCTACAGGTCACAATTCTTACCCGATTTTGACGAAACTTGAAATATAGGTTTATCCCCCAAAGATCTCGGCTGCTTTCGATATTGGCATGTATAGGATCAAAACTTCATGGATTATGGCTCCTGATTGTACGAAAAATCATGTTTTTAGCTTGTGGACCCTATAGAGGTCACAATTTTGAACTGATTTTGATGAAACTTTACATTCATGTTTATAACCCTAAGATCTTGGTTCCTTTCGATATTTGCGCCTATCAGAATTATTGCCCCTGATTGCCCGAAAAATCACCTATTTTAGCTTGTGGTACCTCTGGAGATCACAATTATTATCCGATTTAAAAAACCGTTCGAATATATCACCGTTACACCCTAAGGAAGGTCGAGTTCAAATTTCGGAAAAATCGGGCCAAAATTACCATACAAAATGGCCGCCATTCGTACCCGGATACTGTTAAATAATGGTATATCAAGGTTGTGGACCCTGTAGAGGTCACAATTTTAATTCAATTTTGATGAAACTTGAAATGCATGGTTATAACCCATAGATCTTGGTTCCTTTCGATATTTGCGCATATCGGATCGTAACTTCCTGAATTATGGCCCCTGATTATACGCAAAATCGCCTTTGTTTAGCTTGTGGTCTCTCTGGAGGTCACAATTATTATCTGATTTAAAAAATCGTTTGATTATATCACCGTTACACCCTAAAGAAGGTTAAGATTGAATTTCGGAAAAATCGGACCAAAATTGCCATACCAAATGGCCGCCGATCGTACGCGAATACTGTTTAAAATGGTATATCAGTGTTGTGGACCCTGTAGAGGTCACAATTTTAATTTGATTTTGATGAAACTTGAAATGCATGGATATAACCCAAAGATCTTGGTTCCTTTCGATATTTGCGCATATCGGATCGTAACGTCCTGAATTATGGCCCCTGATTATACGCAAAATCGCCTTTGTTTAGCTTGTGGTTCCTCTAGAGGTCACAATTATTATCCGATTTAAAAAATCGATTGATTATATCACCGTTACACCCTAAGGAAGGGTGAGTTCGAATTTCGGAAAAATTTTAATTCGATGTCTCAATTTTAATTCGATTTTGACGAAACTTGAAATGCATGGATATTACCCAAAGATCTTGGGTCCTTTTGATATTTCGCATATCGGATCGTAATTTCTTGAATTAATGCCCCTGATTATACGCAAAATCGCCTTTGTTTAGCTTGTGGTCTCTCTGGAGGTCACAATTATTATCCGATTTAAAAAACCGTTCGAATATATCACCGTTACACCCTAATGAAGGTCGAGCTCCAATTTCGGAACAATCAGGCCAAAATTACCATACACTTGCCGCCGTTCGTACGCAAATACTGTTAAAAAATGGTATTTCAAGACTGTGGACCCTGTAGAGGTCACAATTTTAATTCGATTTTGATGAAACTTAAATTGCGTGTTTATAACCTAAATATCTTGATACTTTTCGATATTTGCGCATATCAAATTGTAACTTAATGAATTATGGCCTTTGATTGTAGGAAAAATCACTTTCGGTTTTGCTTGTTCTCTATCCATCTCTTGAAAATGTGGGCGTATCCTGCCTGGCATCCGCTGGTTGTTGGGGGTGGGGGGTGGGTAAAAACAGCCATTTTTTTATGACAATACCAAAGACAAGTTTACTATCTCACTACAAATCAGCTTTACTAACCTCTCATTACATCATATCAGTACATCTTTACTGACATCACATCTATTCATCTTGACTGACATCACATCAGTACATCTTTACTAACATCACATCAGTACATCTTTTTACTGACATCACATCACATCAGTACAACTTATTTCATCAATACATTTTTACTAACTTCAAATCAATACATGGTTATTAACACATTACATCACTATGTCTTTACTAACATCCTGTCGTTCAGGTCATTAGGGGACTTATAAGCCTCAAAACTTCATTTGCCTACAGCCATTTAATTTATACAATGTAAAAGAGATTCAAAGACATGTTGGTGTGTCCTAAATGGCAGAGTTCATAAACTGAGTACAGATTTAACTTGAGAATATTGTAATAGTCATTGTTTAGTTGTTAAGATAACAGCTATATAAACTATGTTAAAGTAGCTTAGTCCGTAACTCAGTATCATCCAAAATCTTTGACATTGAAAACACAATTTTTTTGCAATTCAAATCAGCATGGGTGTTGTGGTCTTACCTGGAAAAGAGATGGGCTTCCGATATCCAATATTTAAGACAAAATAAATATTTTACCATTGGTATATGAGTCGTGTACCATAATCCAATTCAGCTCAATTTGTAACAAGGTGCTCAAAGAATGAGGCAAAACATATCCCACAAATCATGTCAAAGGTTGATGCCATATATTCTTATTTGGAGAGTATGCGCAATAAATACTTTCAGTGTTTTACGGGAATAACCAGACGTTAGAAACTGTCTTTTGGTTGAGACTTCTGACGTATTTTGCCAAACATATCTGATGTCAATTCACAGTAAATGAAACGATTGAATCTAAAACAGTTTATATAAATTCATATTACATTATTGTATGTGTTGCGACCCATTTGTGCCAATTTCTAGGTCCAAAATATTAGTGATTTAACTCCTTTAAGTATAATGTGATATTAAACTTGTATTATCTATGTGAATATATAACTGTGTCATATGTTTGAACATTGATGACCATTGACCCCCAATTAACCACATGCCTATCATGCTAAAATCACAAGATTTTTTTTTTTTGCACATCTTAGCTAGATAATGCCAGAGGTGAACTTTTTTTTAAGATTCATCATTTGTTAAGATTAAGCTGAAGTTATAAGCTTAAAGTAGGTGTTATTTGGTAAGATACATATATATAAGACTTTTTTGACGTATTTCCTTGCTTTTGCTTTGCTATTGTTTGAAATTGGCATCATTTTGAGCTATTATATAAAAAATATGATGGTTTAAATTTGAATGAACATCACAAGTATGTTTATTTAGAAACTGGCCAAACAATATTTTGATATTTCATAGACTTGTCTGAAAGTAAGGTATTGTTTATTTTTGTACACCAACATTTCATGTCAAAATTAGCATTATCACTGTCAATCCAGAATTTCTTTTGAACACTATCATGGGTTTGTCTACTCTTTTTGACACATTTTCGTTCAAATTTGTAGGGGGTTTTGAGGGCTGAATGGTTAGTGTGCACACGTTGTATCATAAAGCCTGTCATTGAGTCAACTGGCATGGTTTCGAATCCCCGGTTATACGTGGCAAGTAGTAGGGTTGCCTGTCCAACCTCATGGGTTTTCTCTGTGTCCTCTGGTTTCCTCCCACTGCTAAAGACCCCTACACACAAGCGAATTATAGAAATGAAATTGAACCATATGTTAGTCCCGAACTGACCAAGATATTTGAAGACTTGATGCAACATTACTCAATCAAATTTGATCAAGCTTGCAGGAAAATATTTGCAATATCACGATGATCTGTCAATACTTTGGCCTATTTGATGTTTTCAGATTAAATACCGATTTTTATTTACTGTTATAATTCATTGTTATCTTCCAGTGTACATGTTAATTGTACATAACAGTATTGCTTAGTTACATTGTCTATAGTAATTTATATCAGTTAGATAAAAATCTGTTTGATTAGAACTATAAAGACCTTTAGTCTTCAATTGTCTAACTTTTAACTGGACATACGACTCAATAGATATTAAGTCTGAATTGAAAAACTCAATATGTCAAGGTATGTTTTTTATATTGTTTCTTGATTGACTGGCATAAAGATTGATATTGATGAAATCTGCTGCTCAAATTCAGATTATTTTGTTTCTCAAAAGCTTTGTGTAGAGCAAAGGATGGTAATCAAAGAAAAAGACTGAATAATCAATGAATTTTTTATCTTCTTGAATATGGTAAAAAATTTCTACAACTGCTAATCAATTTGACAAAAATCCTCATAAAGAGCATTCCCAGTCTTCACTGGTTTAAATAGGAAAAAATTATAAAATCAGACGGGGAAAATATGAAAAGATAGTTTATTTAACTTCAGCTGAACTCCAAGTTTACATTATTGGCTTGTTAAACTTGAAAATAATTTACTTGTAATGTCATTGGTAAATTTTAAAAATAGCCAATAAAAAGATATATCAGTTTTCTCGTTTAAATTTAGCAAAAACATTTCTTCTGAATCTGGGGCCTGTTTCACAAAATTTTGACTAAGGTAAAATTCTAATGTTTCGTTTCGTTGAGTAAAAAATAAATTTCACTCGGATTTGAGCGTAAATATTTCTGCTTTTGAATTTTATAGACTCACTTTACTTGTTTTATTCGTTTATTCATTTTCAATGGATTTTTTTTATGATAATCCTCTTGTATACCAACTTCCAAACTAAAAAATCGTGGCCTTTAATTCATTTTCAATGTTTTTTTTTATGATAATCCTCTTATATACCAACTTCAAAGCTAAATACCTTGGCCTAGTTTAGTTTAGTTTAGTTTAAACATTATTTTATTCATTTGAAAAGGATTGAACAACAGGCAAAGAAGTTATTTCCCAGGGATACATCAAATAATAAACAATACATAACAGTAAGATTAAACATACAAGTTGTAAAACTGAAGATATATATATATATATATATACAGTTTAATATGGAAATGGCATTTATGAAATACAGGTGATGCAATTATTTAATATTATACAACAATTTGTAAAGGGGATCAAAATTTTTAGGTTTATTTAGATTAAATGCATCACATATGTTGAGTCAGTTGCTCGGCCCAAATAGGTAGAGGATTTTAAGGGATTTTAACACAAAATTAAGCAGTTTTATTCTCCAATATACATGAACGGGATTTTAACACAAAATTAAGCAGTTTTATTCTCCAATATACATGAATTGGATGGGCCCTTTAATCAAAGTGTAGTAATACGCTTATTAGTTTATTGGCATTACTGAAATTTGATAAAACATAAATGTTAATATCTTCTATTAAAATCAAATGGGTACTGCTGTCTAAAGATTTACTTAGTTATATCTTAAAAAATGTCCCTAAGAGAAATTAGTGTGTTTAATGGACGATATATCATGTACTTGGATTTACTAATATATCTAAAAACGTTTTGGCGTAGATCATTTCTTATGTAAAAAGAAATGTTACGTTTTATAAATATTATTTTACCACCCCTGTGTCTGTTTCTATCGAACCTGGTTAGGAGACTCTGGAATCAGAAATGCATGATCCAGGTGTGACTGAGTTATAGATCTAATATTATTACTTACGTCTAATTTGATTGTTGCTAATTTGGTAGTATACTTCATACATTGTTATGAACAATTGATGTTATTTTGTTTGTTTATCATCTGATCCTGGGTTTTATTCTATACATGCCCGTAATGATAATGTCTTAATTAGAAGTAATGATATATCACATACATATATTTTATAATTAAGATGTGACAGATTGTCCCATAGATTTAGAATGTATTGATACACTTTAATCGTGTTTATCAGATACTATGAACATGACTAGAACATTACATAAAATAACATTTCCATACATCTAGTATTATTTGAGACATTCAAGCATAAATACATGAGCTGATTAATAGTAAAAAGATATTTACACTGGTTTCTTACATTAGCATGACACATGGAGTGTCTGAATTGCGGATGGAATCCCTAGAGAGGTTTTAATTTCATTTTGATTTGTATATTTGTTTTTATTACAAGGAGTCTTGGTCTTGATGCTAAAACTTGATTATATTCTTCTTCCTGTAATCTTATTTTATGTACATGTTCTTTAATACTCGACATACATGTATATTGATAATTATTTAATATATAAGTAATTTATATCATTTATGAAATCTTACCTTTGGGAAGACGATTTATTTAAGCCTTTGGCTTGTTTCGGTATCCTGTAAAAAAAATGATGTCTAAATAAAAGAGAGAGAGAGAAATTGGGTTTAACCTCCACTCGACATAAACTAAGTCATTTCGGGACAAACATATGGTTTGATTTTATTCCAATAATTCACTAGAGTTTAGATAAAAAAAAAAAGATTTGACGTAAAGCTCAATTTGTGACTTTGATATTTGTTGTTTATTTTTTGTATTGTCTATCAGCAGGTTTGACATGTCGGCTTTGTTTTGCTTTTAGTACGCCCCCCCCCCCCCCCACCCTGCGCTTGTTATGCCATTATAATATTAAATTATAAATATCTTAATGTTTACCGGTAATTAACCAAGATCCAGTCACAGACATTAAATATAAGAGAAACTGTTTTTATTTTATAGTAAAGAAAAGCCAGTGGTACTGGTATCTATTGTAACTGGTGAAACTATACCTAATGATCTAAAACCTGACAAGATGAATTTAGAAGAAGAAGAACCTATTATACCACCCAAACGTGAGTATTAAGAAATATTAAAGATACAGTGTGGTTTGGTGATATATTTTGACTAAAAACATATTCAAACTAATTAATCTATAAAATTTGCTTTAAACATCTCCCTCTCAAAGTTTTGTATTCGCTGGGAGATTCCTATAGCTTAAATAAACTGATGTTAGACGCCATGGCGTACGTAACTAACATACAAAAATTAAATGGTAGCTGGCTTTTTTTTTCGCACGTATACAGTGAATGGCCATTTTGCTCAGTAATCCCAGGAAGAATTTGGCTATTTTTTAAAATTGCGTTAGAGTTTTAAATTTTTGTTTAGAACTGAAATAAATAAACTATTAGTCAATCCTCAGGCTAAAAACATTAGCGGAATTGATTATGTTTATAGACCCAACCAAAGCACAAAATATTGCCAATAGGGCGGCCCCCGCGTGTATCAAATGTCCGTTAAAACTTGATAATTCTGTTAAAAACCAATTTAACTTCCTGGGATTTATTATTCAATCTCAAGTTGTGTCTGTGTTATTGCAAAGACAACCCTGATACGACGCAGGTTTTCTGTTAGCCGAAGTCATTTTCCTTTCGTTTGTTTGTTTACAAGCTGAATTCTGTGGGTTGACCTCACGACCTGTGACGTTTAGATGACGTCATGTGGGTATCATGGCTATTCAATGTGTCAGAGTCACTTCTCTGAAGGTAGCGCACTGTCGTTCCGACTGACGCCATGGCTGTCATCTTACTTCATTGTAGGAGGATCCATTTTTCAGAATGTATTTTTCTTTACTGTCAGGTTGCCAGTTAGTGATACCCTGACATTTTCGCCCAGTGCTTGCCCCTTGGATGGTTTTCGGGTAATCCAGTATTTTTCTAGTTAGATTTGGTTTCTATTCTTTGAATTTATAGCCTACGAAATTCGTCATACTTTTATTGGAAAAAAACACCTGATAAATACTATTGGGATAATGTATCTTTAACATTGTAAATATGATTTCGCTAGACTACAAATTGAATCTGAAACAAATTTTGATCATTAATAAGACTGCACCAATTTTAATTCCTATTCTTAGAGAACACCTATTAAAAATTCTGCCTCCAATTTAAAAACAAAAAAAAACTTTGCTGCTCTTTTCAAAAGCTTAATGTTCCAAATATTTAAGTATTGAAATTTTAACACATCACACCCAATAATTGAGTAGGTTGTTAATTGATCAAGTCAGGAGTCATCATGGCTCCATCTTCAGGGTTTGCCAATTTCAATCCCTATCTCCATCCCTTCTTACATTGTTTTGTGTTAGAAAATATACCATGGTCATGTTCAGGGGTTCCCACCTCCATCTCTGTCTCTTCTTACAAACACTCATTATTTTCAAAGTCCCCACCGGTCTTTATGTTTTAACATTGTTTTGTTTTAGAAAATATACCATGGTCATGTTCAGGGGTTCCCACCTCCATCTCTGTCTCTTCTTACAAACACTCGTCATTTTCAAAGTCACCATCTATCTTTATGTTTTAACATTGTTTTGTTATAGAAAATATACCATGGTCATGTTCAGGGGTTCCCACCTCCATCTCTGTCTCTTCTTACAAACACTCGTCATTTTCAAAGTCACCATCTATCTTTATGTTTTAACATTGTTTTGTTATAGAAAATATACCATGGTCATGTTCAGGGGTTCCCACCTCCATCTCTGTCTCTTCTTACAAACACTCGTCATTTTCAAAGTCACCATCTATCTTTATGTTTTAACATTGTTTTGTTTTAGAAAATATACCATGGTCATGTTCAGGGGTTCCTAGTTACCACCCCAATCTCTGTCTCTTCTTACAAACACTCGTCATTTTCAAAGTCACCATCTATCTTTATGTTTTAACATTGTTTTGTTATAGAAAATATACCATGGTCATGTTCAGGGGTTCCCACCTCCATCTCTGTCTTTTCTTACAAACACTCGTCATTTTCAAAGTCACCATCTATCTTTATGTTTTAACATTGTTTTGTTATAGAAAATATACCATGGTCATGTTCAGGGGTTCCTAGTTCCCACCCCAATCTCTGTCTCTTCTTACAAACACTCGTCATTTTCAAAGTCACCATCTATCTTTATGTTTTAACATTGTTTTGTTATAGAAAATATACCATGGTCATGTTCAGGGGTTCCTAGTTCCCACCCCAATCTCTGTCTCTTCTTACAAGCACTCATTATTTTCAAAGATCTTTATGTTAATTATTATTTGTTTTATTATAGAAAATATACCATGGTACAAAGAAGTAAAAGGTTACAGTGTATATGTATTACTGATATTATTACTTACATATTTACTCAATCAACTAGATCGTTATATGTTAGCTATAACAGTTAAACCTATGGCACAGGAAATTCATTTTGGAGATCTAGGTTGCATGGTGAATGAGACATACCCATCAGATCTTACTAAAGGAACAAGTTGTAAAGCTAATACTACTGAAAAGTAAGTGGCATCAATAACAATATTATGGATAGTAGACACAGACATGATATAGTGATCAACAATATCAGGATGATGATCTTAAATATCCCTTTTTCAACAATTTCCATGGCATAGTTTCTCGCGAGTTAGGAATTCTTATTAGAATAATTTTTGTGTTTTTATCATTTGACTTAGTGTTTGCTATTCAATTATTATTCCAGAGCAGATATCAGTAACCATTTGAGATTATCTTTATGAATTTTTTTTTTGAAACTTTCATCACTCTTACATCTATAGAACTGAATATATAACTTTACAACCTTTTCATACTCCGTGTAATTCTTAAAAGTAAATCTAATGGGGTTTTTTAAATCTCAATTTATATCTGCTATAACTTGACAGTGTTTTGATAATATAAAAAAAAACTTGCAGTAGTTTATAATTCGAGTTCGACTCAATTATTATATAACATGTAAACTTCTAGTATATGCTTGTTAATTACCAAGAACACAGAAATTGTATATATGTCCAATAGCATGTTGATGACCATTGTTTTAACGGATGTCAACGTTTAAGTTTTACATGGTGGAGAATTCAAGGTACCAAAGTGAACTATTGAATAGATTTTGTTATTATGTGGAATAGAGAAAGTCAGAAAAGTGTTAATTTTGAGTATTTTATATTTTCAGTTGTGCTCTTATCACTAAAAATGGTAGTGTAGTATGTAAATGGGATTATTTGGGATCAGGTTTCCAGTACCAACTCGTAGCAGGACCAATATTTATTGTCATTTATACATTTATGGGAATATTTATTGGATTTTTAGCTGACAGATATAACCGTAAAGTATTGTTGGCGATATGTCTCATGTTTTGGTCAGCCATGACACTTCTGACTGGTTTTATTGGTGAATATTGGCAGTTGGTAGTCCTACGACTTGGACTTGGAGCTGGGTACGTCTTTGTAGCTGTGTTAATTAAAATATCATAAATTTGTGTTCAGATGCAGAATGATCCCCCTGTAGAGGGTCTGAATATCAAAAAGAAGAAGGAAGACTGTAATAGCTGTTATTCATGGTGTGGAACTAGACCGTCTGAAATGTAGATTATATAAATGATCATGAACTGTTTGTGGCATTCATATAATCATATAGTCAGAAGGTTTAACTTATTGGCTGTAGTCTTGATCTTATTATCAAAATAAATAAATAATTGACATAGTCAGATCCTAAGGCCTGTCTGTCAAGTGTCAAAGTAAAGTGCTCTTGAACACACCTGCGAAGGGGGCGATATAAATTTTGTAATAGTAAAATAAGTGGCATGGTTTTTATCCCAGCTTGTACATTACAATAGGTATAGTTGTTCATCAATACTTTCTCTGGTTCTTCCTACTGCTTAAGAACCCTTGAGACAAGCGAATTTTATAAATAAAGTTGTATCATTATGTTATTTCAGAAGTGACCTGAATTGTGTCAAGTGGATGACAAACCCTGTAGCTCTTTCTATAATATTCAAATCACTATAGGCCTACACTAGAAGTTACTAAATAGAGAATCTCCTACAAGTCTTTTTTGATTTCAAAAAAGATGAGTAGGAGATTTTATTTATCAGCCAATCCCTTCTTACATGCAGAAATAAATAATTGTAATTCTTTGCTATAGATTTCACCTGAATACATTATGGCGTAGTGATACATCAATTGTTTGACAGCAATTTAACCATTGCAAAGTCCTTTATATTGACCCATTGTTTCCTTAGGAGATATCGCAGTAGATTATGAAATTTATCACACAAGTGATATCTACTGTAGAATGTATTATTGGGTGATTAAAACATTTTGTAGCTCAGCCTGTTAGTAACATTTTGATAGATCTATATGAAAATAATTCAAACAACTAAATATCATTTGAGGTGCTTTAAATGCATAGGCAAATTGAGAAAATTAAATCCCAAAAAGGAACAGCAGTCTAAAAATGATTCAATTCCATTATGTTGGAATTTTTTCTGCCATTGATTTTTTTTCTGAATTGAATATGAGTACATGTTATATATATGGCGTAAGCTGTGAAAAGTTATATATTGTCTGAAAAATTTATGTGCATCTTGCTTAAAATTTGAAGTTGAAATTTGTATGTTGTATTTTTACAGTGAAGCTGGTTGTACACCATTTGCAGCATCTATCATATCGGATTATTTTTCCGAGAGTTTACGTGGATCAGCTTTAGGTGTTTATAACTGGGGTATATATACTGGATATAGCATGTCATATGCTATAGGTAACTTTATTACCTTAGCCAACATTAATAATCAGGTTAGTTCTATATAGATAATGATAGTAATATATGATTGTTTTTTATACATGTCACTCAAATCTTCCTTGGTATCCCCAGTGGTCTTAAGTTGATCCACTCCAAAAAACCTTTATCTTTTTTTTTTGCAAACTTTCTTATCATCATGTGAACAAGCTGCAATATTATTGTGAAAGTAAACAATGAGGCTAAGACTGGTTTTTAAACTATTTTTTGATTGGTTCGTAGAATCAATCTATCTTCAAGGACAGATTATTTGAATATGTGAATACCCCATGGATAAACCCTGGGCATAGGCCACAGCATGTTCCTGAAGCAACAACTGCGAGTTTTACAACATCTGGGCGTTGCTGGTTTACTTCACAATTCCCGGCATTTATAGCTACGTTATCTGCAGACACGTTGACAGTAGCATCCATTCAGAGATCGTGACATAGCGACCTCCACGGAAACCTTGACATTGGACCAACCTTAAACTTTGTAACTCGATTATCACATGAAGACATTTTAGCTTGAAAGCGTGAGACTTGGTATTCACGACGACCAAGGAATCTGATAGGCTCACAAGCTGGGCTTATACCCAATCAAAATTAGTGCCGAAAAAATTCAGGCTATTACGTGAAGGGCTTGATAAGACGTATGTAGTTAAAGCGAGATCAAGCCTTCTTCTGAAGATGAGGCCACAGGGGATAATGATGATGCACTCTCTAGCACCGATAGTTACTATATATTTTAGTGATGCTTTAAAATCAATGAATGTTCGATTTTCTGGAATGTGTCTTGGAAAACCATCCTGATTTTGAACCACAAACTAGTAGTGAATGTTTCCCATAGTGTTTATTTTATTTTATTGTGAGATATATCTAATATAATGACAAGACTCCTTCAGTGAGATATCTATAGTTATTATTTACACCTTTCTCTTCTAAAACAAAATGATAAGCTTTGAAGCTGTAAATGATAAATCAGTTGTATGGTTTTAATATGGTTTACTTTAAGACAATAGAATATTCTATATTAGATTGTGTTTTAGTGGTGTAGTTAAAATCACTAATAATAATGTATCCAAGTTTGAAACACTTATACTTAAAAGTCTCGGTTTTCACTGGGTCTAGAAAAAAAAGGAGGCCTACTGGTATGGAAGTCAAGCACCAGCGTTATGTAATGCTATTAGAGTGTTCACCTCCAAATGTTCATCGGATCTGCAAATAAATATGAGTTGGACAGGTTTATCCAGGTATAATTAAGATGCCTGTCTCCAAATCCACGCTGGCCTTTAACTGAAAAATTGTTATAGATAGATGTTTGAGTCCATATTAATGGATTATAAGATGCTTCCATAGAGAATTACCAGTAACGATTTTAAATAAATGTTGTATTGGGCATATTATTTTATTTTAGGGATGGCGATGGACATTTTTTATAGCTGGTATTCCTGGTTTAGTGCTTGGTATTGTGATGTTAATAACTGTAAAAGAACCAGTTCGAGGTAACATGCGAGCTACAGCATCAGATAAACAGACAGCTGTCACAGAAAATGTATCAACTTGTACTAAAATATTAAATGTAGCCAGACCCTTCTTTAGACCATCATTATTATTATTATGTATAGCTGGTTCAGTCAGAAACTCAGGTAAATTGATATTATCAACCCGCCTAAACATTATATCTCTAAACACGATATAAAACATCTCTTGTATTATATCGGCATATGTAAAAATAAAATCAAATTATACATACTAACCTAAGATTAGGCTGCTCATAAATTTTCAAGACATATTTCAAATAAAACCCCTACTCGTAAGTATGTAATATTGATTACAAAAAGATAAATGATTTGATTGATTACATTGATTGTTTTTTTCAGGTGGTTATGTATGGGCGTATAATACACAACCATATTTTAATGCGCTGGGTACTTCTCTAGGTAAAACTAGTGATGAAACAAGTGAAATGGTAGGATCGTATATGTCATGGATACCTCTAGTAGGAGGTAGTATAGGTGTATTTGTTGGTGGTTTTATCTCAGATAGAGTTGTTAAAAAGAGAGGACTATATGCACGTATAATAGTATTAGTTGCCAGTCAGGTATGTATATCATATACCTATACAGTTTAAGCTTTTATATAGAAGGAGTATCAATATAGATTTGTGATTTTTGTTTGTTTGGGGTTGATGGCTTCAGTCAGTGGGGTTGAAATTCAGGGCAGAAGGCAAGTTCTAGCCGTTGAATAAGGTAAAATAACATAAAACTAGTGGCATAACACTACAACTTCCATGTGAAATCATCACAGCTAGGCTATATATATATATATAAACAACAGATCAATTATTACACTCACTTAGTGTTTCCAAATTTTCATAAATTCAAAAATTAAATACTTATTTATTACATATTTTAATTCTGAAATTTCTCTTTTCACTCAAAAGAAAAAGTTTATTTATTATGTTTTTAAGAAATTATTGTTTACTATACAATGAAAATTTCTTAGTTCTGTTATTAATCTTGTTTTTTGTTGTTTTAAGGTTTTAGCTGCTCCTTTTGCAGCTGGTACTTTATATTTTGATCCACCATGGGCCTTTATTTGTCAAATACCTACTTACATCATAGGTAATATATCATTTCTCTTTAATTATTTACCTATTTATATTATTTTCCTTATACCTATTTGCATTGCCTGGTTGGACTTGTAAATGCTCTACACAAATTTCATAATTTCTTATCAGGGGCTGTGGAGAAAAATGATCCTGGGGGTAGGGTGGGGGGCTGTCAGGGGTGACTGACCGCGGATCGTTAAAAGGGGTTTGGAATGAAGTGGATTTCCTTTTATCTGAGGCCATTTCTGAAGGAAATTTACTCTTTTAAATGTGTCACAAATAAATAAATGTCGAATAATCGATCATTTAGACATTGTTTTGTAAATAACCCCCACCCCTATAACCTACAAAAGATTAAATTGATGACTGCTCAGACAATTTATATATTTTAGCTGTAGGCATATGTTTACTTGCCCGACAACCTGTCTATGACATGCCATGAAAATTAGACTTCTCTTTTAAAAGAACATCATACTAATGTAGTATATTGTTGGATTTCAGGTGAAATGTGGGTTGGAGTGACATTAGCTGTGGTTATTGAATTAGTACCTATCAATGCTCGAACAACAGCTGTAGCAGTTTATCTATTTATTATCAGTAATGTGGGAGGAAATGTACCATTAATAGTGCCATCATTAAAACAAGCATTTTCTGATCTTGGTTATAATAGTATCACTTCACTTCGAGGTAACAATATTTATATTTTATTGGGGGATCACGTGGCTAAGTGGGTAAGACGACGTTGGCTCGCTAGCCTGGAGGTTGGATGTTCGATGCCTGCATTGTCCAAGAAAGTTTATCACGTGAGTTGTCAGTGATGCAGGACGGAGGGCCTGACAAGGACAGCGGTCTAGTCGTTTGGATGGGACGGAAAACCGAGGTCAGCGATTGGAATTTGATATATAAGAGTAGGCCGTAGAGGCAATGCCCGGGCAAAATTTCATACCACACTGTATGGCGTATGCCTGTCTTAATTATCCCAAGTTAGAAGCAGTTCCAACTAACAGTAGGACATTAAACCCCCATTTCATTTCATTTATATTTTATTACATTTCTTGTCCATATTTGTTTATGAATATCGAGAACTATAATGCTGTGGTCTGAAACCTGAAAATATTTTGGGAGCTGAATACAGTAGGCCTCTCCTGACTTTACAGCATGATTTTAAAAACATTACGGCATAGTCCAAAAATTACCCAGTTTGTGTCCTGCGAATGTTAAACCACATCTATCTCTCTTTAATTGTGATTTATTTGTGAATTGAAATTAGATGATTTTATCTAGGTCTCTATTATAATATACTATTAATCTATTTTTCAGCTGCGTTATATATATTATATCCAGGTACATATATAGGTGGTTCAGCTTTATTTTTACTCACTATGTTTGTTGTCAAGTGGGATCAGGAAAATGCCCAGAAATATAACGCCATGAATCGATCAGGTAGCGTAAACAACAAAGAAAAATAATTCAACGATTGGAAACTTAATACTGGTTTCATTTGTGTTATTTAATGGTTTAACGTTCAACTTGTTTAATACATAATCTACAACAAGTTGTTTTCACAATATGATGGTAAGACATAAAACCAATTATCAACACATATTTAAATTAAGTTGAAAACTAAACATTTTATTGCAAATAGTTATGTACATTACTAATTAATCAATGCAATGCATCACAGAATGTTATGTACATTACTAATTTATCAATGCATCACAAAATGTTATGTACATTACTAATTTATCAGTGTCATTCAAAATGTTATGTATATTACTAATTAAAAAGTGCAGTGCAAAATGTTATGTGCATTACTAATTATTCAATGGGTTTCAAAATGTTTATAAACTAACATTAAACTAACATTTATTCTTGCCTAAAGAAACGGACATATTATGATCTAAGGTTTTAGATATTTTAATGTGAAATGAACATACCAGGTAAATTTGCCTTTATTTTATTGTATTATCATAAATATATTTAATCATTTAATCATCTATTAGATAAAAGTCATAACTCAACATTCTTTGGACATCCAGAATATGTACATTTGAACACTAAAATCGGACATTGTTAAGAAAATATTTAAACAGTACTGGATTGAAAATAGACGTTTAGATGCTGCAAGCACTGAAAAACAATTACCGGTATGGTGCCCCAATAAATTTTACCTATTCAACACTATATTAATACTAATAAATTATTATTATTAATTCTCTTTTGTATAATTATGTATAATGTATACATCAACCAACCTAAAGTGTGCACTTATTTTATTTAGTTTAATCCAGGGCTAAATAAAATCGTTTCATTAAAATCCTCTTCAACATCTACCTCATAATTCCTTTGCACAAATTTTTAATAAGACTGGTGTAAATAATATATTTCATTGTATAGCTACTAGAAATCCTCTTTAATTAAAAGAAAATGTTTGTACATATATTGATATATACATGTGATAGTATTTTTAATAATAAGTTTTAATAATTTTGAATACTGGATATTTTTAAACCATTTTTTTTTAAATAATAAAAAAGCATTTATTTATTGGATTGAATAATTGTGTTTATTTATTGAATTGACTTTAGATCAAATATTTTGTACCCAAAATTATGTTGACTTTAAAGTTCAATAAAGCTGAACAGTAATTAAGCTGAGCCGCCAGACTGTAAGGGAGATAGAGAGAAATTGGGTTTAACGTCCACTCAACACAAACTAGGTCATTTACAGGACTAACATATAGTTTTATTTTTATTTCAATAATTCATTTGCGCGTAGGGTATTTAGCAGTGGGAGGAAACCAGAGAACCAAAGAAAACCCACGAGGTTGGACAGGCGACCCTACTCCTTGCCACGTACAACCAGGGATTTGAAACCACGCCATTTGACTCAATGACAGGCTTTATGATACAGCACGCTCATGCTAACCATTCAGCCATCCAACCCCCGCCAGGGTTTTTGGGGGGGCTCACAAGTCACATACTAATGCATAATTGTTGGTAATTATAAAACTGATAAATACCAAAATAGTCACATTTGAGAGAATAAAATTAAGTGTGGTTTAATGGTCGTGAGGTCCAAGTGTTTTTACAATATATTACGCAATGTCTTAAGCTCGAGACCCTTAAACGACTTAAAATATAGACACTCTGCACGTGCGTTTTTTACAGTAAAATACGTCATGCCAGTCTAATATTTTTATAATGTATACTTGGCAAATTGCCGGTACATTATTGGAAATAATGATACCCCAACATCAAAGGATGACGTCACATCTGTATTTTAACAACTGTTATCTCCCTTGACTCAGTATTGGATGTGATTAGTTGTAATAATATATGTATTTGGCTACCATGTCTTGAATTGATTTGATTTATTATGATGCTTCCTTTTTTATACGCCATCATTTTCATGTGGACGTATATTGTCATCGCCCCTGTCTGTCCACAATTTGTTTGTGGACAGTCTACATGGTTTTGACAAAACTTGAAATATAGTTTTATCTCCAAAGATCGAGGTTCCAGTTGATTTTGATGAAACTTGAAATACATGTTTATAACCTAAAGATCTTGGTTCTCTTCAATATCTGCGCATATCAGATCGTTACTTCCTGAATTATGGTCCCTGATTGTACGAAAAATCACCTTTATAGCTTGTGGTCCCTCTAGAGGTCACAAATATACCACTGATACACCATAATGTTGGTCAAGTTCCAATTTATTGAAAATCAGACCAATATTGCTGGACAAAATGTCCACCCCTCAAATATCTAGGTTGTGGACTCATAACAGTTGGAATTCGAAATAAGAGTAGACCTAGCAAAATTTCCCTTACAGCACACTGTATGGCATATGCTCATCTTCATTAGTCCATTATAATGTGGAAGTATAAAAATAAGGTACCAAGCCAAACCACAATATCGATATACAAAATGTAATTAACAAGACAAATAATTACTGGTTGTCCAGTCAGATAGAGAAATAAGTATACTCAAGAAAACTCTTTACTTAAAAAATCTTTAATTTCAGAATTTATACATAACAAATATTCATGTAGGAGGTCATTTATATTCTTTTATAATTTTCATTTCACACTACAATCTTCTACAGGCTCTATATCAAGACAGTAAATGCTGTATTGAGGATATTTAGGGACCTGCACTTTTCCTCATCAAAAATTGCTTTAAACTTTATGAAATGTAATGAGGGTTTAATGTCCTACTTTTCTGCTCCTAACCTGGGCTGATGAAGACGGGCAAACGCCACACAGTGTGCTATGAGAGAAATATTGCCTGGGCAGCGGCGCTACAGCCTACTCTTGTATTGAATTCAAACTGCCAAGGGATCTTTTACGTGCACACAGGACTTCTGTATTGTCCCATACGAACAACTAGACAGCTGTCCTTGTCAGGCTCTCTGTCTTGCATCACTGACAAAGGGAAACCACGCCGGAAAATCGGGATAAAACTTTAAACTTTATAAATGTTCTCTTCTATCACAAGAATACTCTTAAACATAGTAATCTGATAACCAGTACTACAGCTCTCATACCTATATTGATATATTATTAAATAATTCACTGACTAGATGTTGTTAAACATCGGTTCCCATAGTAATGACATTGCAGATATGAATCGAGTTACATGGTGGCATATATAATTGGTTAAGCCCTGGAATACCTGTTGGGTACCAGTTTCACATTTACAGAATTATCTACTAATGCAGTCATGGTACTGGACAAATGTCAATACTTTGACTAAGCTTATGGATGTTTTTGTTGCTCAAGAAATGGACACTTATTATTATTATTATTAATACACTGACATTGTGAACCTTACTTAATTATGCTAAATACTCCCTTGATTTCCAACCTTACATTACCAAAATATTCTAAAACATTATTAATAAACTAAGTAATAAAAAAATGTATAAATTTACATACAAGATATAAAACAAAAAAACCAACAGTAAGGCTGATGTCACTCGCTGAAATCCCAAAATAAAAAGATGACACATACTAAATAATTGCATTTATCTTTTTTTAAAAGTATCGAGCAATCAAACTGATTATCAAATTATTTATCGCTCACTCGGCTAACCCGAAGCAGAAAATGCTCATTATCAAACTTAGTCACGGTATTGATGTGATGAAACTACATGTATACCAAGTTTCATCAATCCCGTTAAATTAGAACCAAAGTTATTGGGTTCCAATTGAGCAACAAATCAAATTATCTCTGCTTCAAACTCCATCAAAGCATTCACCTTATAAACACCTACACCTAGTTTGAACATTTAGCTCAAATAGAAGGAGAGTTAATGTATCCCAAAATATGTGACAGACCCATTTTAATAATCCCGTCTTTTGAAGATAAATAATTCCTTTTATTCTTACTCTTAACCCTTAACCTGTCTACGTCATGACGTCAAGTGGTTCAGTCTAAATAAAGACTACTGCCGAATAATTACAAGTGATAAACTCTAGACATCAATACAAAAGTTAAAGGGGGTAAGTTGATCTATAATTTGCATGTTGTCTCTCATTTTCATTAGAAATATCGTCTTCAGAATAGGTTTCATCGATATACACTGAATTAGAATCATTAGTAAGTATTTCCACCACTTTGCCAGAATTTTACTTTCTCGACATTGTTAAAAAATTACGTTTTTTGTCAAAAAATGTTGAACAAAGACATGTTTTTCTCAATGTCCTTTACAAGACAAGTCCTTGTCTGTCATGCATCAATTAAATACGAAACTAAATACTTAAATGTGGCTTACAACGTTATAACGTTATAGTCGACAAAGACAGATTAAGGGTTAAATAAACTATTATAATTTGTCATGTACGGTTTAACATCCAATTCCGTAAAAGGTGATATCATCATTCTACACCAAAAGAGGTAAAAGTAAAACCATGATCCTATCAAACTAGTTAGTAAAAGTAAATCTATGATCCTATCAAACTAATAAAAGAATGATTATTCATGATTCTATAATATACCATTAAACTTATTCAATAAATAATAGAGATCTGTGATGTTTATATAAAATCAATAGTACACAGTTTAATAAAATACATTAAATTACAAACAAAACATTCACACAAACTATTAGTTAATTTGTTTATAATTCTACACTAAATACATGTAAAACTATCTATTTCAATTTGTGTCTGTTGATCCAGGTACTCTTTCATGTGATTAAACAACAAATACATAGACTTATCGGTAAGGTTCACTAAAAATATTAGTTTTTCTCTTGAATCAATATACAGGGTTATATGCAATTTAAATTAATTTCATTTGATTTTAATTCATTGATGATATATGAAACTTTTTAATCGAAGCAAACAATTATTAGATATAAACTTATTTTTCAAAATGAAAACACTGGTGGAATATAATTATAGTAATTATAATTGGCTATGTGACCATGGTGTACGGAAGTATATTGGTGGCAATGGTGTGCAATGTGTTGAATCAAAATCCTGCATGTATTTAGATGCCTGTAACATAAAAATACATACATGTAAATAAAAATCTACTTATTTATCAAAAACATATACAACATATACAAAGTGTCTAGTAGTAAAAACAAGTTTATATATTAACTCTTACTTATAGATTTTAGATTAGTTAAATATTACAATAGACCACACTGTGTTCTGTTACCTTAGTGTCAGGGCCCTAAGTGGGGGGAGAGGCGCCATTTCTAGGGGTGCCTTATTTTTCTGGGGGTGCAATGTATCCCTGCACCCCCGCTAGATACGGCCCTGCTTAGTGTGACAGATGTATGGTGTAAAATACAGTCGGAGTCCACTGGCCTTTGGTGTGGAAAATGTATGGAATTCAGAAAATATGGACATACAATAAAGATCTACCAACAAAAATAAGAAAATGCAAGCTATAATAATAAAATTTTAGAATTTTTCTTACCAGATACAGCACCAACTGGTTTTTCTGATCTTGACTTAAATTCTCTCCTAAATAAATAATTATATCATTATTGTTATTATTATTCAATTTAGAACAAGTCACTATCACCATAGCATAGTTTATTAAGGCGGAACATGTGACATAACAGAAGCAGAAACATATTTTATTTTGTTAAGTTTTACTTTTTTATTATTATTTATATGAAACAATCTTCTAAAAATCCTTTCAACGACCAACTGTTTAATATTAGTATAAATATTTCATTTAGCGTTGTATTTCTTACATTTATCTACATTTTTTTCTTCTTCACCTATTATTAATAGATCTATTAAGCTCTTTTCAATGTTGCATTGTTTATTAAGTATGTATATTATACTTGTTCCAATAGGCATTCAGATGGAACGAAAAAGCGAGGGTCTGTCGTAGTGCCACTGTTTGGGCAAAATGTCCCTTATAGAACACTGTATTGTGCATGCCAGTCTTCAACAGCCCAGTCAGTGCAGATCGCCATTACATATCATTTCACATGATGAGATGAATGTTTGCTTTACACGGAAAGTGATAAAAATTGTTTATTGTTGCATCAAGTTAAATTTTCTGCATGCCAATTTAATTTCTGATATCTCAGTTGTAACAGATATAATAAGCTAAACAATTCAAAATCACCAGAAGACAACCTTTCTCTTTCATCATTCTACTCAAATTGACCTCCCTGAGAGTTTGACCAGAACTTGCCATAAAGGAGGTTAATTAAGAGAGAGAGAGAAATGGGGTTTAATGTCCACTCAACACAAACTAGATCATTTCGGGACTAACACTTGGTTTTTAATTTTATTTTAATAATTCGCTTGCACATAGGGGTCTTTAGCAGTGGGGGGGAACTGGAGGACCCAGAGAAAACCCACAAAGTTGGAAAGGCGACCCTTCTCCTTGCCCATACAACCGGGGATTCGAAACCACGGCAGTCAACTCAATGTCAGGCTTTATGATACAGCACCCGCACGTTAACCATTCAACCATCCCCCCACCCCCCAGGTTAATTAGACAGACTTACCTATATCAATAGGATAGGTAGAAGAATACTGTTCTAAAACACTTTTACAATAATTACTATCAACCTGATGTGTCATAAACATTATTTCTGTAATATAAATATACATAGTTAGTACTTTACTTACACAAGATCAATAATTATCAGCTCTTGCTTTGTGTTGTAACTACTGATCACTTGCACACTACCACGAATTATCATTCACTACTCATGCAAATACACAAAATCAGCATTCATTTAACTATTGTCTAAGCAATATAACTGGTGATGTAATTATTTGATTCTTGTATTAATAACTCTTTCAGATTCTGCTTTTATGGACAAGGTTGCCTACAGGTAACTTTGGCATGATTACAGTTTTACTTGTCTTAACAATTTCGGAAACTGGAACTAATTTTTAAACTTGTTCTCTGGTAACCCTCTTTAAATAAAAGCTTCGGCCTCCACCAATTTGAGTACAATTGGCATGAAACTGGACATTGTTGTTCTTTGGACAATTTTGAACGAAGTGAAGGAAGTCAATATTCCAAGCTAGCTGGTTCCTAGTTCAAAGAATGCTCGTATTTGGTAGGAATGACACAACATATTAATGGGTGTATAAAAATATCAAACCTTGATGGGAACTTTCTCCAGCCAACCATTCATCTAACAAAGCTGATGCTGCTTCATTTATCAAATTAGGATATCTTGTGAAAAAAAAAAATCAATTTCAAACACATACACAGATTACTAAACCATACTTACTCATAAAATCATGTTTAAAACAATTATTTTTGTTTGTATAAAGTTAACAACTAATCTTACCGTTTTTTCAACAAGTTCTGCAACAAGAAGTTTCCTCTATTAGTACTTATATTTGGTGGATATCCTGGTGTAACACTGAAATACAGAAATATTACATTTAATTGCAACACATTATACTATATTTTATATGTAACACAGTTTAAATACCTTAAAGAAAATGATTCATAGAAGAGAGATAAAAGGAGTTTAACATCCACTCGACACAAACTAGATCATTTCGGCACTAACAAATGGTTTAATTTTATTTCAATAATTTGCTTGCGCATAGGGGTCTTTAGCAGTGGGAGGAAACTGGAGCACCCGGAGAAAACCCACGAGGTTGGACAGGCAACCCTACTCCTTGCCACGTACAACCGGGGATTCAAAACCACGCCAGTTGACTTAAGGACAGGCTTTATGATACAGCGTGCGCACACTAACCATTCGGCCATCCAATCCCCCGTGATTCATATAAAGAATTAAAAAAGATTGTACTTACTCTGTAGTTATAATTTCATCTTTAGATCTACGTATTATCAGTATTGGTCCAAGATACCTATAAACAATAATTACATACACAGACAATATATTTTCACATAGTACTGGTATACCATATCATCGGGCTGATATCCACTGACTGAATGTAGCTATGTCACTAACTCAATATCAACCACCAAAGTCTTTGAAATTGAAAACACGAACTATCTGACAAATTAAATCAACATTGATGTTGTGATCTTACAGGGAAAAGATGGACTTCTGATATAAAAAACATACTTACTCATTTAACAGTTCAGAAACATTCAGATTCATATATTTTCGTAATGTGAAGGTCACCAAATTCTCTAGAACAGAAATATATTTACTGAGATTATTCACTACATAATCTTATAATCAGTATTCTGAACATAAATGGAGACATTTGATATGAAAATATTCTTGATTTTCAATTGGATTCTTCCTGAAAACACAATGAACAATGACTGCAAATTTGTAAAGAGCTCTGATCTTTAGATATTCACAAAAGAATTGTGGCCTGACAATGAAATAAGTACATAATTAATGTGGTATATAAAAACTTACTCCATGCCCCAGGCATCTTGGATGTTGCTAATGGAACTATATCATCAAAGGTAGCATCTAAAATCTATAACATTATAATATTTTTGAAGTATAAGCTAATGAAGTTCAAAGAAAAATGTTTTTTATTTGCTAAAATAACCGACAATCCTGGTATGAAAAAAATTCCTTCAAACAATTAAATTAACTATTTGAGTTAATGTTTTGTATATTCCATTCAATTATGTTGATTTCTTTCTAATTTCTAGTACTTGTATCACTCAAAGAACTTACTACTTGTTTCACATCTGGATATTGCATTGCTGCCCAGGATGCACTGTAGCCTCCAATAGACCAGGCAAATAAACATATATTTTCTGGTAAGAAGCCTAGTCTGTGTATAGCGTATTGCATAACTGTGTCAACAGCATTTTGTTCTTGATCTGGAAACGGTACTCCCTGTAAATTCCATTAAGTTTTAATATAAATTTATTTGTTTTAAAATTTGTACATTTTCTTTAAATTTCTTGATACGAGAAATCTGTGAATTTTAATCTAAATTCTGAGAGAACAATATCTAAGCTCTTGTTCTATCTTGAAAATTCTTCGGGATTGGTAATGAGTAAATACATATATTTTTTAAATGCATGTCATGAGTTTCTGATAACAAATTTGACCCATCTCAAAGCAAAATCTGGTGATTTTCTTCACGTATTTGCATGAATATACATGTTGATTTAAAGTATTAACATATTGCCCTGATAATAAATACATTTGCATCCATATATCTATGTTAAATTAACAGAAAGGATAACCTACCGTACTTTCCCCATACCCAGGATGATTCCAACCTAATACAGAAAAACCTAATTCTGTGGGTGTACCAATACATCCTATTTCATAAAAACCAGCATTTCCTTCAAAACAAACTACCTGTAAAATAAAATACAGCCATCTTATTGTTCAAACTCAATACTCATTATATTAAACTTATAGTAAGTACAGTACATATTATTATCATCTATTTTCTACCATAAAACCTGTTGACAGACAATGTTATACATCGAAAACAGTTTTCATTTGAAATGGAATGTGGTTTGAAATCTCTGTCACACACTACCTAGATCCCTTATGAACTAAAAATGATATAAATAATATTAATACTGTGCTAATCTTTACAATACAAGGTAGAAGAATTTGACATTTTAATATCTCTTATACAGGTAAAATATTGTAATAGTTAAAAGATATGTTACTTACCAATGTTTGACCATTGCCACCATTTTGTCTTCTGTCTAGAAACATGCTATCAATAATATTATCATCTTCTGTTAGTAGCTTAGCTCGTTCACCATTTTTCTGATAATTTCAACACAAACATATTAAATTATATTATAAAGATACACAAAACAGAGTTTTTGTGGTTCTGGTTTGTAATCATGCACTGAGTCTGTGAAATATGAACACGGACTATCGATATCTCTAGGTTTAAGTACACTGAAAAAGTATGACTTGATACACCTACATCCAGATTTCAGGTCACAATTTCTCTGATACTACGACACAGATGGGAATGATCCATACATTTCTTAACAAGACCAAGTGACCGGGCCCCAAAGTTCACAAAGCATTCTCAAACATCAGTTAAGAATTTACTCAACTTTTAATCACTGTTTATGTTAAATATCTTTGATCCAGAAACACAAAATAATAATCATAGTTCTTTATTGATGTATTTGGTACATTAAAACAACATAAGGTTTATAAGGGACTATATTTTAGTTAAATTGAGCCTGAGAATGTTTTGTGAACTCGGGATCATATCTGAATAACCAGCTATATATTATACTCTTTATATAGTTCTCCTCTCCCTGAGAAGTAGTAACTAGGCATAAAAAATTCCAAGGTGTTTTCCCTTTTGCTATATTCTAGTCATGTGTACAATTCTATATCCACAACTACCATGACACTTTAATTAATAATATGACAGCTTGCTACTAATATATGACTTACTTCTTCTACTAATTTAGCTCTAGCTTGTTTTATGGTATCACCTGTAAAATATAGACAACTATAGATTAGATAAAAATAAGTCGGTTCAATCAATGTAATTAGTCTCATTATGTGAAAACTCTTCGAAACATCGCCCGAATAAATGAGTAGCTGTTTTTCCTTAAGTACATATTAGAGTTCATTTAGTTTCTATTATGTGGATGATTTTATTCAAAAAAAATACAACTAAACCAAAACCCTGTTTTCAAATAGTCTATTATAGCATAAACTTTAGTTGGTTGTGAGCCTAAATTTTATCATAATGACTCTGTGTGCCGTAAAAAATATCTGTAGCTAATAAATTATTTTATTCCTGTCAATGATATTTTTGTCATGCCGAAGGAATCCAACTATCCAGTTTACAGAAAAATGACTTTAAAATGCTTCTGGTTTGATGTCTAAATTTTGATTAACCCACCTTTCCATCATTCATCAATTTTATTAGGTTCACATAAAGACAGAGAGAGAGAGAAATGGGGTTTAACGACTACTCAAACCAAGCTAGGTCATTTTGGGACTAACATGGTTCAATCTTATTTTAAGAATTCACTTGGGAAGAACTCATGCAGCTGGATCGACGACCATACTCTTTGTCACGTACAAGTTAGGAATTGGAAACCGTGCCACTTGACTCAATGCCAGATGATATGATCTAACGTGCACACATTACATCATTCAGCAACCAAGCCCCTTTACATAAGACAGATTGAGGGCACTGAGACTATATATTTTATATACAAACATGCAATGGATTATATTACCAACTAATGTGGACATAAGCGCTGTAGTTCCAGGATAAACCATTCTTCTACCAAATGTATGAATGGCAACGTAACTGAATAATAAAAGAAACTATGATGTAATCAGAAGACAATAGATTTCAGCAATAATACATTTACTTTAGTTTTCGAGTATAATAATAAGTTGTTCCTATAGCTAAGATAACTAGAATATATGAAAAGGAATTTTCTGTAATTAGCATGGTTTGTACATATGAATATTTATAGTAAAATCAGCTTTTAATGATAGGGTGTTTTTATCACAATAAATATAATAATTTTAACTGCTTATGCATGTCATTGGGATAAAAGCTGAAATTCTGAGAGAGAGAGAGAGAGAGAGAGAGAGAGAGAGAGAGAGAGAGAGAGAGAGAGAGAGAGAGAGAAATTAAGATCCACTCGACACAAACTAGGTCATTTCGGGATTAACACATGGTTCAATTTTATTTCCATATTTCGCTTGCACGTAGGGGTCTTTAGCAGTGAGAGGAAACAGGAGAACCCGGAGAAAACCCACAAGGTTGGACAGGCGACCATACTCCTTGTGACGTACAACTGAGGAATCGAAACCACACCAGTTAACTCGATGACAGGCTTTAGGCCATAATTAAAAGATTGTTTGTTTGCTCAAATGCTACCTACCCAAACAAAAGCTGCCAACTCAAATTCTTTTATTGCAGTTTTTCAAGGATTTTTTTTTTAACAGCATTTTTTTTACATTTGACAAAAACCCCAAACGCGAAATAATTTGTCAGGAGATCTTGTATGTGCACACCTATGTGTATACTTAACCTCAGTTTTTCTTCCCATCAGAACGACTTTACAGCTGTCCTTGTCCGGCTGTCTGTCCTGCACAACTGACAAAGGGGAAACAACGCCGGGATAGTGAGCCACTGTAGCTTCCCGTGTCAGAAGACAATGTGGAGAAGTTTGTTAAATAAAACCTACCTGAGTATGTGATAAGGTATAGATTTAAAGGTAAATGGAGTTTGTTGAACTTGTATTTTACTTCCAGTAGTTTTCTTCTTTTCATCTCTACAACCGAACAATATCGATTAACAATCTTACATGACACATTTTAAAGTCTATATCCGAAGTCAAATTAGCTTTAAAAATCCCATGTTTATATCTCAATTTATTTAATTGCTGAATATAGTAGTAGTAATAAGAAAGGATACAATATTTTACTTATAAATAGGTTGCATTTTCCTCAAATGAATTTACCTTGAACTGCCATCGTCCCATTTAAAATCAACTGGCCAAGCAGACAATTCACAATCATATCTACGTAATAACTTCTGTTAAAAAAAACCAACACAAATATTTATAGAATTAATATTGAAAATTAATAAGACTACATACAGTAAGTCAAAATGTGAACATTTACAAGAGGTCTGACACAGAATTTTATTGTGTTTTAAACAGAATCTGTCTCTATGAATCATCTAAACAATTGTATATATTTTCTTCCTAGTGCTGTATGACCTCACCAAATTGATTCTTTGTTCTTTGAGGTCTTGACTTATTGATTATGTTTTAAAATATGCTAAAGAACTGAAAAAAATATTTTCTTGCTAGCGACTTTAAGTCCAAATCAAATTGAGTCCCTGACTCCTTGTTAACAATTTTTTTTGTTTTTGTATTATTATTTCCTTAAGAAATGAGAAGCAAATTTGAATAAATGTTCCTAAAGAACAAGCGTTCAAAGTGGTGTGACCCAAGTGTTAACGAGTGTTTAATATTCAATATTGCTCTCCCCAACAATATTGCTTGATACAAAATTGAAAATATCTGGCAAGGTATGCAATTGCATATAAATTTATATCAACTTATCAATGTTTACAACTGAATAAATATATGGTAAGCAAAATATTAATTAGATTAAAAACTTACTTTATTTTCTTGTGATAATGATTTTTGAGCTTCAGTTAGAATACTTATAAACTTGACATAATCACTATTAGTAAATCTACCAATTCCTATCAAATTCATAGAAAACATTTATCTTATAATATCATACTTCATCTCGATTTTCTGGCATGGCTTCACTTTGTCAGTGTTGCAGATTGAAGAGCCTGACAATTACAACTGTCTAGTCGTTCGGATGGGACGAAAAACTGAGGTCCAGTGTACACATTGGCATGCACGTGAAAGATCCTGTGGCAGTCAGAATTCAATATAAGGGTAGGTCGTAGCGCCGCTGCCCGGGCAAAAATTTCCCTCATGGCACACTGTATGGCTGTCTTCCATTAGCCCAGGTTAGGTGCAGAAGAATAGGACGTTAAACCCAATTTCATTTCATTTTTTCTTAGTCTGATCCAATCGAAAGAATGTGAATCCTGTATATCTATAAAAAATTAATTTTTTCTCTCCCCTCTTGTCTTTTGTGGTCAATATGCTATAAATGTTTTTATTTGTTAAGACACACTTACCTCTAACAAAATAAGCTGTTACATAAAACAGTGACAATGACAGCATAAACTTAGATGCTGTTGTTAATCCAACCACAGTAAATAAACCTGAAATTATAAGTATTATTTTCCTCATTATATATTGTATGTGACAACTTTGAAATTAATGGGAAATATCTATTTAAATGCTTTTGGCATTATTCATACTGGAGAAAAAAAATCGAAATATTTAAAATAGTAATAACAGAAACAAGGTGAGCTCATGATATTTATAGACACCAACCTAAAATAGCGGTTAACTTACCTTTTCTATAGAGGATTGGAAGAATTATTGGAGAAAACCAGCAAGACAATGAAGAGCAAAACTGTAGCTAAAATTAGAAAACATGAGTTACGAGACAATGAAACAAGCGTCTATATAAGCAGCTAAGTCAGCTCATTCATCTTTCAAAAAGACTACCTTGTAGTCATAATTGAAGCTTACATTAGGGATGGGATAATAGGTTTTAAATTCTTTAAAAGCAAACTGACTGAATTCAACCCTGGTATTAAAAATGAGTTTCGATAATTCAAGATGGCGTCCAAAATTGGCCCCAAAATGGAGAATTTTTTAATTAATCGTCATTTTTTCGGTTGGATATGGCTTCTGATATGTCTTTTATATGGTTTTTAGGGTCTCTTAATTCATAACTGAAGCTTACAATTACATTGAGATGTATTAGATTCCTAAGAAAGGGAATAATCCTCAAACTTATTAAACAGTGGTTGCCATGCTTTTCTTAAGTATTCATCATACCACTCATATTCCATTTGTTTTCAGTAATCACAATTTGATATTTGTTATTAATTTATAATTGTTATCTGTTCCACATTCAAAGAAATATTGATTTGTTACTTACTACTTTTAGACACCGATCAGAGCTTGATTCAATCACATTAGCTATATACTGCTGTCCCTTTAAAAAAAAATTATAGTACTGTTAGTGTTACCGTACATTACAAATAATATATGATGTACTTTACAATTTTTTTTCTTAAGTTACAGTCACGACAAATTATCAGTTTGGAACATATTCAAAAATACTTGTTTATTATTATCAAGGCTACAGGATATCACTCAGTTGACTGAATGTACATGTAGCTACAAGAAATATATTTTTAAGTACATTTCACTTTGACTGGCATTCAATTTGACTTAATCAAATCTTATTCGTTTGTTGATATTTGATAACAACTTTGTTCTAGTTTTAAAAAATTCTATAATTTTCATGGCAGAACAAACTTGATCCAATATAGCTCTGTTTCATGGTGGGCTAAGTTTACAAATTCTTGTATTCTGTTCAAGTTCAAGATTTATAATAAGAAAGTTAATAGTCGATAGTACATTTACTACATATTTGTGTTACTGCATCTAGAAGGAGCTTTTCTTTCATTTTAACCTTGGATTTTGAACAGTGCTGGGGCCATTACATTGCCAATGTAATTAATTATGTTACCATTACAATTACTTTTTACATGTAATCACCATTACCCATTACTTTATGATTACATAAATAAAAACTATTTTTCTAAATAATTAAAGACAACCCTATTTTTCTAGCCATGAAGTGCCAACAAATCAAACTCAAACTAATCCTTAATTCACAATAGAATAGATATTTGTGTATAAACAGTTTTTCTATATATTTAAGAAAGAGAGAAATGGGGTTTAACGTCAACTCAACACAGCCAGGTCATTTAGGAACTTACATAAAATATGGTACAATTTGATTTCAATAATTACCCAGTTGTACGTAACAAGAAAGTAGGATCACCTGTCACTGATAAAGACCTGTAAAAGCAAGTGAATTATTGAAATAAATTGAAATGTAATAGGGTTTAACACTGTCCTGCGAGCTGGGCTATTGAAGAAGGGCATATGCCATACAGTGTGTTTTGAGGGAAATTTTATCCGGACAGCGACAGTACGACCTACTCTTCTATCGAATTCCAACTAAAGACTAGATACCGTGACCCCCTGAAATTGAACCATGTATTAATCCTGAAAGTGAAATGACCTAGTTTGTGTTGAGTGGAAGTTAAATTCCATTGTTATCTCTCTTTGGTGCTACAAAATTTGAGACTTGATATATTGGAAATATTTATATGTGCCATACAATGAAATTGAAAAGTAATTGAAATGCAATTGACCAATACATGATTTTGAAATGTAATTAATTATATTTCCATTGCGGGTTACTTTTGAAATCTTCCATTACTCTTTACCGGTTTTGACATTTTCCATTACTTACATTGTCATTACTTAAAAAATGTAATGATTACATTTCATTGCCCATTATTAGTATTACCCCAACCCTATTTTGGAATCAGTTATGGTAACTTATTGGATACATAATTTTGTGAATGGCATTAAAGAGATATTTATAATCCTGCAAGCAGGAATAGCACACGGCATGTTAGAAAGAAGTTTTTGTTGACATAATTGTTGGTGTCTTTGCAAGTGTTATCATAGTCTATTACTCTGCATGTTCCTGAAGTAACGACTGCGAGTTTTACAACATCTGGTTGTTGCTGGCAGCGGCGGCGCCAGCCGGTGCTGAGTGGGGGGGTAAAAAGCTATGGGGGTGTGGGAGCTTCGCTATTGGGGTGTGATGGCCATGAATATCAAAAGTGGGGGGGTACCTACCGCCGCCATACCCCCCCTTGGCTCCGCCACTGGTTGCTGGTTTACTTCACTATTCCCGAACTTATAGCTACGTTATCTGCAGAAAAGTCACTAGTAGCATCCAATCAGAGATTAGGACATAGCGACCTCCATGGAAACCTTGACATTGGAAGAACCTTGAACTTTGGAACTCGATTATCACAGGTAGACATTTTAGTTTGAAAGCGTGAGACTTAGTATTCACGACAACCAAGAAATCTGATTGGATCACAAGCTGGGCTTATAGTTATACCCAACCAAACTTAGTGCCGAAATATGCAGAGTGTTACATTAAGGGCTTGATAAGGTTTAAGATGTAAGCTGGCATAGTTAAAGCGAGATCAAACCTTCTATTAAAAATGATTACTCTGTTGATGTATGAAAAAAAGAAACGGGCCAATAATATCAATTTAAATGAAATAATCCATTGCTAAGGCTAGGAAAAACTTAAATAATATAGATCTATCGAGGTTTTGTTTTGTAAACAATAAATAAACACCCCCAAAATCAAAACTAAAACTGGTAGTGGTACCTGTACAATACTATACTGGGGAAAAAAGTACTGTTATGATGGCAAAGTTTAGTTGATTCCAACTATGTAAAACAGGTTCAAAGTCCCCTCTAAATAAGTTTTAATAGCCTTGACTTCTGCGTGCTAAATTGTTATAATCCATCATTATCAGATCACTCAACCTCAAGTCAAATCAGCCATCTTGACTGTTACAATGTTTACGATTAAGTTTACGGTATTTCTTTTGTTGAATCTAGAACAAAACATTATATTGTTAGTTCGTAGAAGAATTTGAAGATAAAATGTTTGCAACAAAATCCAGTTACCTCAACTCCACCCTGTCTATGGATACGATAGAGACGAGGTCCTAACAAACACCGGTAAACGTTCTCCATGTTGGATCAACAAACAATTCTAAAAAGTCGACTCGGATCATACACAATATAAATTTATACATATTGTTGACGTGGAGCACATATGGGTGTTTCGCCGTGATCAAACGAAAATATTGGACATTGGAATAACAGTTTACATCCCTTAAAAGATATCACAGTTAGAAACAGGATGACTAAGTCATCAACATTTCGGCGCCCTGTAACATGTTTTGTAATGCGCAGGGCTAGGCCTACATTTATTAAAGGAGTTAAATCGCTAACATTTGGGATCCAGAAATTGACAAAAGTGGGTCGAAACTCATATAATACTGTAATATGAATGTATATAAACTGATTTACATTAAATGCTTTCCGTTTTACTCCAATTTCAAATCAGTTTTGTTCGGCGAAACAAGCCATTCAGTCTCAACCCAGTGCATTTTTTTAGCGCCTGGTTATTCCAGTCCACATATGCAGTGTGATACAGTGCAATGTGTCTAGCCTCGTCCCTCGAGTCTCTCAATAAAACTAGGACCGGAGCGCAATATGGTACACGATTCGTGTACCAATTTAGAAAAATTATTTTATCTTAAATATCGGATATCAGAAGCTCATCTTTTCCTGGTAAGTTTACATCATCAATGTTGATTTAAATTGACCAATAATTCGTGTTTTCGATGTCGAAGATTTTGGAGGATTTTGAGTTACGGACTTAGGTCCTTTAATAGACGGTCTCTGGATTATTCATAAATGGAAATCAACAACCATATAATAAAGACACCATATACTTCCGGGATTCTAGTAGTCATAACTCACTTTCATTCGCATACCAAAACACAGACATTTCCAAAAAGCACGACTGTTATGAAAGAAAGAAGCGTTTCCCGAGATATACCCAATAAACAAAACCTGGACGAATTCAGCCCATTTCAACATCCCGCCTCAGCGGTAGGAAAATTGGGATCCTGCAAATCACCAACGTGAGCGGTTTTTGTCAATAGAGTCAAACAAGGAAATAGCCTATTATTCATATTATGGGCTAACAAATATGGATATTCTACACAACATATCCAAAATTGACTCTATCATGGAGAGGGGTTGCTATGCTTGCTCCCCAAACGCTATTCAGATATAAATCTAATTAAAATATTGCTTATGAAAAAAAAATATCCAAAATTTTAATGATTTCATAAAACAAAAAATGACCAATTTATGGATAATTGAAATATAGACAAAGCGACGTAATACCAACACTGGGGAACTGTAGCTTGCACTTACAAATTCATAAATGGAATAGTCTACATGTGTGCAGAGGCGTAACTACCGGGTACCCCCCCCCCCCCACTATTTTGCATTCAGTCGGTAAATTCTCGTGTTTGTCGGTAAATTGAAACTGTCAGTCGGTAAATGTAAAAAGTTATATAGCAAATGTTTTTATCATGATTTACCGACCAGATTCTTCGGTATTACACTGTTTCGTTACAGAAATTTCGAAACCGTCAGTCGGTAAATTCTAAGCGTTATATAACATATTTGTATCATGATTTACCGACCAGATTCTTCAGTATTACAGTGTTCTATAATTCTATTACAGATATTTTGAAATCGTCGGTAAATTTCAAGAGTTATATAGCAAATATTTTAATCATGATTTACCGACCAGATTCTTCGGTATTACACTGTTTCGTTACAGAAATTACAGAAATTTTGAAACCGTCAGTCGGTAAATTTCAAGAATTATATAGCAAATATTCGAATCATGATTTACCGACCAGATTCCTCGGTATTACAGACTTACAGTGTTTCTTTCATTACCGAACTTTAGAATGTCACCCAAGCATCGGCCAAATATATGGACCAACCAAATACACATGAAAGCTTTCCACCGAAAAGACATGCGGGCTGTTCTCGACAGACTTTATCGTGAATTCAACGATGTGGCCGAGTCCGTAGGTAGTCTAATTGCCCCATTTCAGTGTGTGTAACCTGATAACATATGTGATGCAACAGACTCTGATTTGAAGAAACTCACAAATATATATAGAATTGATCTTCAATTGGACGATTTGTCCTCAGAAGTGGATTTGGTTTCCCGCGATATTAAAGACACGACTTTAGAATGTCACCCAAGCATCGGCCAAATATATGGACCAACCAAATACACATGAAAGCTTTCCACCGAAAAGACATGCGGGCTGTTCTCGACAGACTTTATCGTGAATTCAACGATGTGGCCGAGTCCGTAGGTAGTCTAATTGCCCCATTTCAGTGTGTGTAACCTGATAACATATGTGATGCAACAGACTCTGATTTGAAGAAACTCACAAATATATATAGAATTGATCTTCAATTGGACGATTTGTCCTCAGAAGTGGATTTGGTTTCCCGCGATATTAAAGACACGAGTGAGTCCAATGACCTGCGATGTGCGGCTAGGACTCTGAGGGGCAAGTGGGCACAGTATCCCAAATGGGGGCTCCTACTTTCAAATTCACCAAAACACCCCTGTATGGAACTGCTCTGAATTCTAAATAAATCTTATATGAATTAGAATCCTTGAAAGTGTAGTCATTATCAGAGGCGTCACTAGGACCCAATTAGATCCGGGGCACAGGCCCAATTGTACAGCTATATGGTGTAAAGCGAAACCCCGAGGCAGCTGGGTGGGCGGGGGGAGGGCGTGGGTACTGTAAGCCTCCCGAAAAAAAAAGAATTTGAAGTAACATTTATTGAAAATCATGCATATATCGATCGAGTTTAATCAGTTTCAACACTCAACAGTTAGCTTAATTAGCTCAGTTCATAACGTCTCTTGTTTAGTTTTTCAAACTGGTCTATGATGTGATCATCAGAAACATCTTGCAGCTTCTTCCGTTCAATACTGATAACTCTTAAATTATTGCAAATTATTGATTTTGTCTGCTCAAAATAGATCCGGGGCACACATGAAAAGATCCGGGGCACGTGCCCCCTGTGCCACCCCTAGTGACGCCACTGGTCATTATATCTAACCCGCTTTTAAAAAGCTATGTAAAATAGCACATTTTTTCTATTGATCGACCCGTCGGTAAAATCGGCATTTGGATACTCCCCCAGAAATTTATCCCTAGTTACGGCACTGTCTGTGTGATTCTCCTAAAACGGCGAATGTAATAATAAAGACTGAATTTATAAACATGATTTGTTAACTGCAAATTATAATTATTTCATCAGCGTTGAATTATTAACATATAAAAGCGAATATTCCGAATTCAATGAATTAAGTGAGTTAAAGACTGTCTTTAAATGACATTTAAAATATTATACGCCTTCATCTCGTATGATCAGCATATGCCATTTCTTCGTTTCGTAGCCTAGGGAATATTCCGGTAGTTTTATTTTTTACAGCAGAATAAAAAAAATACACAGGATATAAAGGAATTCGGGGCCGGTTGCTCAAAACTGAGTTATTATAACGACCCGTTTAACTCCAACGGATCGTTATCTTGGTAATGTGTCGTTTGTTAACGGTTCGTTAAATTTCTGTTGCTGGAAGTCAATTTCATTATTCGTTAGCTAACGGATTCATTAAAGTTAATCTGAGAGAAGACTGTTGATTTGCTGAATATATTTTTTTAAAATTCAATGTACACGCAAAACAACGTCATCGAAGTAAGTATTAACATAAAACTGAAGACAGTGATAGACCAGGAGCCCAGAGGGTCGAACCTAGACGAACGAGGTACCAATATCTGACCATAAAGGCATCTACATACTAACCTGGGATATACAGAAATGGGCGTCTGCCGGGGTCCAGTTCATGGGTGTGGCCTTGGCGTCCCCTAGAATGACCCCCAAAATGGGTTAAACTCATACATTCGAGGTACCGGTCGAAACCAATTTTAAATGAAAGAGTACATCTCACGGAGTACTAAATTGCTCATAACAGACGATTTTGGCCCTGGGATGGCCCAAACTGACACCCTAAGTATGGACGCAGGGGCCTTAAAAAAGGACTGTATTCATACATTCGAGGTACCAGATTAAAATAATTTTAAATGAAAGTGTATATCCCATTGAGTACGAAATTGTCCATAACAGACGATTAGGCCCCTGGGATGGCCCAGACTGACACCCCAAAGTCGAGGTTGGGTGGGGTGGGGAAAAATGAGTTATACTCATACATTCGAGGTACCGGTCAAAACTAATTTTAAATGAAAGAGTACATCTTACTGAGTACGAAAATGCCCATAACAGATGATTAGGCCCCTGGGATGGCCCAGACTGATACCCCAAAGCCGAGGTTGGGTGGGGTGGGGGGAAATGGGTTATACTCATACATTCGAGGTACCGGTCAAAACCAATTTTAAATCAAAGAGTACATCTCACTGAGTACGAAAATGCCCATAGCAGACGATTTCAACCCTGGGTCAGCTCATACTGACACCCTAATTATGAACCCCGGGGCTTAAAAAAGAGTTATATTCATACATTCGAGGTACCAGTTGAATTAATTTTAAATGTAAGAAAATACCGCTGAGTACGGAATTGTCCAAAACAGACGATTAGGTCCCTGGAATGGCTCAAACTGACACCCCAAAGCCAAGGGGGGCCAAACATGGGTTAAACACATATATTCTAGGTAACGGTCAAAACAAATTTTAAATGAAAGACTATGCCTCACTGAGTGAGAAATTGCCCATAGGCTTGAAAAAAGGGTTATATTCATACTTCCAAGGTACCAGTTGATATTAATTTTAAATGAAAGAGTACACCCCACTTAGTACGAAATGGTCCGTAACAGATGATTCTGGTCCCTCTCATTAGGTTTTTAAAAAGGTTCAAATGACAAGTTTTGAAACAATTTTCCGCCTTGAGCAGTATATATCGTATTTGGCTTGATTAACCATTGTAAGACTGTTGGTATAATTTTTGCTCCTTAAATTATTAATTGCATTATATCGTATCTTTGACTAATTATTGGATTCACACATTATTGGATTCACACATTCTATCGAAGTCAGATCTCATGCACTCAAAAAATGAGTGACGGATTTCATAAAAAAAGAGTTATAATTTGGTAAACATTTAATTCTGGGTTAAAAACAAAACAACACAAGTGACACTTCTGGTGTTAAAGTTTCCACTGCCTATGTAAGGGTGGTTTTCGACCCAATTAGGATAATTAACCAACCATTAATAAGGTCATATTTGACCAATTAGATAACTGAAGGTCCAAACCCAAAGCTACAAAGCTATCATATCTCCGGGTATAAGTCAGACAGCCTCTGGATTCCGAAGGAAGAAGATGTAGCAATGTCTATCAGCAGACTCGCTGGTATAGGATTGAAAGAATGACTTTATTGTAATCTATGCTTGTATTTTAATATGTAGCCAGTGCTTGATATAAAAATGTAAAAACGAACTGATGCATTGTTATTCCTGGTAAGACAAATGTCTTAACTAATGAAAAGATAACCGCCCTAACCACTGAGATAGTAGTAAGAAGAAAATACACAGCATGGAAAGAGAGCTAGGCGATCGAAAGGCTGTTAAAATAGTTAAAATATGTAGTAAGAAGAGAGTGCATGGGCCATACGTAGGATGCGGCGATCGGGCTTGATGACCCGCATTCCACGTCCGACAAATGACCCATCTGTGGAGTATTTCCGAATTAGGGTAACCTTAGGAATAAAATAAAAACCAAGTACGAACAATCCAAACCAAAAGACATAATTCAAGTCATTAAAAACGTTATAGGCAAAATAGTGTACTCAAGCAAAATAGTGTTTTCAGCAAATGGACTGCCCCTCGTGTACAAAATACACGACAAACAGTGGTAACAGGTGTCCGGAAGAGTAAGCTTACCCTGCCTTGTGCCACACCCGCAATTGCTGCATTCAAACTATTAGGCGAAATGTCGGTAACATAGCGTGATTGGCCAATGAAATTTCGGTATGCAAAAGGCCTCACAATACCATTTGTGCCCTCGGTTCATAAATACACTGACTGCATCATGTTGCCACCAACACGTATGAATCATAGACATAAGAACTGCAACTGTAGTGTCTTGTGAACCACTCTTTGAAATCACCAAAAAAGAACAAAACTGTCTATAGGGCAGTCATCAAGAACCTGTAACTGAAAGGACTAACTCCAACACAGGTACAGTATACAGGCTGACATGGTCTTCAATTTAGGGAATGATGCCCACATTCTTTTAAGCTTGTTCTCTATACATCTCTTATAATTATGTGGACATCATCCTCCAAATTGAAGACCATGTCGGCCTGTATACTGTATCTGTAAATCCGTCACTCATTATTTGAGTGCATGAGACATGATTTCGATAGAATGTGTGAATCCAATAATTAGTCAAAGATACAATATAATGCTATTATTAATTTAAAGAGCAAAAATTCTACCAATAGTCTTACAATGGTTACTCTAGCCCAATACTATATACACTGCACCTACATTCACATTCAAGGAGAATGACGGGGAAAAAGTGTTTCAAAACTTGCCAGTTTAACCTTTTTCAAACCTAGGGAGAGGAAGGGGCATACTACACAGAGAGAAAAAAGTGGGTCAGTTGACTCATTTGGGTGAGTATCCATAAAACGACTCACTTTTCGTTGACTAACTTGAGACTTACTTGAGACACACATGGGACTCAAATACTATGTTAAAAGACTCATTTTTGCGACTCGCCCAAAAATCCATAAAACGACTCGTTAAGTGAGTCAAGTGACTTGTCTGTTAAAGTGAGTTCTTTGACTATTTTATTGAGTCTTGTGACACAGCAGGTGAGTAACGGGGCTAACTGTAGTGAGTCGAAAGACTAGTAAAGTGAATCAATGCAAATAGATTAGAGTCAAATGACTAGCCTACACAACGAGTCAAATGACCCCACATAAGCCCGAATCCTATTAAAATACAATTTCATTTACTTTTACTGATTTTTTTGGCCGCGCACAAAGTTGCCGAAAAATATCGGTAGATACTAAAAACCAATACGATTCCAGTATGTCACATTTTCCAACATCTTATGTCTGATGTATCAACCTCTGCCTCAGTGTCATGATTTGTTCCTCCTTTGAACTAACCAACTAGTTAGCCGAACAATCAAATAATATAATACTATTTTTCTACGCCTGTTTGATCATTAATTTGTCATATTAAAAGTTGAATAACAGCGAATATATAAGTATTTTATTCTACCAATTTAAATATTATAAATAAAACACATTTATATTTCTAATTCACACAGATATAGTAAATGCTCACTAAGAATCAGTTCAATGTTCCCAAAACACATTAACATTTGAAAAGTCTAAGAAATCTTTCGCATTTCCAATACCATAAGTTGTTTATTTATCCGTGACATCACCTTCTCTGTTTTCTGCAATGATACAAAAACAAATTTTCCAGACTAACATAAATATTTCAGTGTTTCAATCATTTTTTAAAGTTTCAGCTGATGTTTAAATGTCAAATATTACTACACCAACCCTCCGAATTAAGTGAAACTTACCATTTCAGTGGGACAAAGCATTTTCTTTATGTCTTCTTGTAATAAAGTTGAACCTGTTTTAACAGTAGCATCAAGTCAGTCCTGAAAAAAAAATAAAATCCAAACAACTTACAAGTAAATTTCCGAATCGCTTTATGTTAGATTTAGTAACATATAAAACTTGCAAAACACTGACATTCAAATTACTTCATTCTGAGCGAAGATATGAGTGCTTGGAGATGTAGCATATGTTTTTGTTATTTTTATGGAAACGGTACTGGACAAACATTTTACCTTTAAATTTTCAAATCGCTGGGGCATTCTAGAGAGTTACTTATGGGTTTGCCATGTGAATAAACGTCTAAATTTTAGTTTAAAATACAAGATTTGAAGCCAAAATAAAGACCAGCAATAGGAAGATTTGGCTCTTAAGTCAAATAATGCATCTTTAATGTTTAGTCTTAAGCCTGTTAGACGTACGAAAATCGTTTCATATTATTGACAAAGTATAATAAAATATAATAGTGATCTATTATTGACTCTGTTGTGATTTAGAATTTACTTTTTTCGTACTCTGTTTGCATAGTAAATGTGACTCATTTATGAACTACATGGTGACTCGCTTTTGACTCCGTCTTATTAGCCTAGTAACTAAGTCTAGGCCAATGTGCTTGTACTCTGGGCCTAAAGTCAAATTGCCTAATGTAATTTGTTCTAATACCATTACATGCAGTTAAAGATTTCCAGATAAATCACTAACTGGATAATAATAATTTCTTAACGCCACGAACGATTTAATAAATTTGAATTTGAATTCTTAATGAATATCAAAATCAGTGGCCTATTTAATATTATGCCGCTTAATCTATAAAATAGTAAACAAAGTATTGTATAAAGTATTACCCTTAACAAAAAAAACCACAAGTCATTCACCTTTTTTATTGTAGATTCTTGTAGATGCATTGGATTTTCTTTTAGGCCAATACGGGTCCAGTCTTTGACAAACGGCCGCCCAAAACTTCCACCCACAATTCATTTCACCGGAAGGACTCACTCTTGACCAGCCCGTGACGAGTCATCGCTGATTTTTTTAATAACTCGATAGTGACTAGTTGGTGACTCAGAAGTGTCCATGCAAGTTTCAATGAACTGAGTCATGGCTGACTCGTGTGCCGCTAATCTGAGTGAAAAGACTCATCTTTCTGAGTATTTTCTCATAACTCACCAAAATGAGTAAGTTTTACTCATTTTTGACCCACTTTTTTCTCTCAGTGTAGGGTGTCAGTTTGCACCATCCCATGGACAAAACCGTCTGCTATTGGCAATTTCGTACTCCGTGGGGTGTAGTCTTTCATTTAAAATTTGTTTTGACCGGTACCTAGAATTATGAGTTTAACCCATGTTTGCACCACTCGGCTTCGATGTATCAGTTTGAGCTATTCCAAGGCATAATCGTCTGTTATGGACAATTTCGTACTCAGCGGGATATACTCTTTCATTTAAAATTAATTTCAACTGGTACCTCATAATGTATGAATATAACCCTTTTTTAAGCCCCGGGGTTCATATTTAGGGTGTCAGTTTGGGCCGCCCCAGGGTTGAAATTGTCTGTTATGGGCAATTTCGTACTTAGTGAGATGTACTCTTTCATTTAAAATTGGTTTTGACCGGTACCTTCGATGTATAAGTTTGAGCTATTCCAAGGCATAATCGTCTGTTATGGACAATTTCGTACTCAGCGGGATATACTCTTTCATTTAAAATTAATTTCAACTGGTACCTCATAATGTATGAATATAACCCTTTTTTAAGCCCCGGGGTTCATATTTAGGGTGTCAGTTTGGGCCGCCCCAGGGTTGAAATCGTCTGTTATGGGCAATTTCGTACTTAGTGAGATGTACTCTTTCATTTAAAATTGGTTTTGACCGGTACCTCGAATGTATGAGTATAACTCATTTTCCTCCCAGCCCACCCAACCCCAGCTTTGGGGTGTCAGTCTGGGCCATCCCAGGGGCCTAATCGTCTTTTGTGGGCATTTTCGTACTCAGTGAGATGTACTCTTTCATTTAAAATTAATTTCAACTGATACCTCGAATGTATGAATATAACCTTTTTTAAAGCCCAGGGGTTCATATTGAGGTCGTCAGTCTGAGCCGACCCAGGGCCGAGATCGTCTGTTATGGGCATTTTCGTACTCAGTGAGATGTACACTTTCATTTAAAATTGGTTTTGACCGGTACCTCGAATGTATGAGTATAACTCATTTCCCCCCACCCCACCCAACCTCGGCTTTTGGGTGTCAGTCTGGGCCATCCCAGGGGCCTAATCGTCTGTTATGGGCATTTTCGTACTCAGTAAGATGTACTCTTTAATTTAAAATTAGTTTTGACCGGTACCTCGAATGTATGAGTATAACTCATTTTCCCCCACCCCACCCAACCTCGGCTTTGGGGTGTCAGTCTGGGCCATCCCATGGGCCCAATCGTCAGTTATGGACAATTTCGTACTCAATGGGATTTACACTTTCATTTAAAAATATTTTCAACTGGTACCTCGAATGTATGAATACAGCCCTTTTTTAAGGCCCCTGGGTCCATACTTAGGGTGTCAGTTTGGGCCATCCCAGGGTCAAAATCGTCTGTTATGAGCAATTTAGTACTCCGTGAGATGTACTCTTTCATTTAAATTTGGTTTCGACCGGTACCTCGAATATATGAGTTTAACCCATTTTGGGGGTCATTCTAGGGGACGCCAAGGCCACACCCATGAACTGGACCCCGGCAGACGCCCATTTCTGTATATCCCAGGTTAGTATATAGATGACTTTATGGTTAGATATTGGTACCTCGTTCGTCTAGGTTCGACCCTCTGGGCTCCCGGTCTATGAGACAACTGAGCAGTCTGTTCACAAAACTTGATTAAAGACAAAAAGATAACTGTAGATTTTACAACAGAAAACACTATAAATAGGCCTATACTTTATTTTTTTCTTCAAAACTTTATTATAAATTTGTTGGAAAAATTATAAAATTTGCACTACATTATTCTGTAGTATACTATAGAATTTCATGCTATAGAAAAAGGAATAGCCCCCCCCCCCCCCCATCACATAACCCTCTAGAATGGTCTATAGAAAATTACACTGGTAATCTCAGACTTTTTGCTGAGAAAATACTTCGACTGACTGCCTACTAATGCCATCGTTAAATAGATAACGGAGCTCACACCGCCGTTAAATATAACGGCAATTTAACGACATGTTAAAGTTAACGGGGCTTCCAGCAACATAATTTATCTTCGTTAAAGTTAACGATCCGTTATCTCCGTGTTAACGGATCGTTAAAAGATAACGGTGCTTTGAGCAACCGGGCCCAGATCATTAAGTCTGCGATAAAACTTCGGTGGAAGCGGGCGTTGATAAAAGCTATTTCACAAACACACACACACTCTTTTTTGAAGATTGCAAAATTAATTATAAACCCCCTTACCTGCACCACAATAATACACTCTTTGTCGACCAGCGGCTTTTTTTTTTAAATAGTAAATAGTTTATTTGCAAATACATACATAGAAGTATATGTGTATATACAAACGGGATCAGAACAAATTATACAATTTACGAATCTTCTCCCAGTATAATGTAAAATATTTACAAATACCACTGAAATTTAATTTACTACATAGTTATATACATATATACATGCTACCTTAGGATAATATGACCATGTGGTTACATACTAAGTGAATATTAATAGAGATAAACCACTGTCCAAATACAATATTAGCTACAAAGTACATGTGAATCTTTTCGTTTCTTTAATATAATTTTGTACGGTGTGAAATATATGGATATTAAAAGAATTTGGAAATAGTGTAGAGCCATCTAAGCAAATTTTATGCAATTCAGGTCGTGGTAGTTTGGCTAAAAAGCCAAGTTTATCGAATAAATGATGGCGCTGTAGCTCATATTTTGGACAGTCAAAAAAGTAGTGAAATGAATTTTCAATGCTTTTATTGTCACATGTGCAATATGGATTTTGAACGATATTTGATTTATTAAGATCATAATTTAGACCACTACAGGTATGGCGTATACGATTATGGTAAATTGATAATTTTCTGCTGCCGATGTTTCTTAACTTTGGAGGTTTGACTTTAGTTTTTATATTGGTTTTAAACTCCGATAAAGATATTGTGGATTTTAAACCGGGACGTAAACTATTGAACTGTTGGATGGTTTTAGGGAAAAAGGAGTTCTTTGTTACTGTTAAACGACAAAGTGGTACTTTTAGATCATTACAGTTCCTAAGATTATAATTATTGTTATGATAACCGATTATCTCTTGGAGATAAGACGGTCCTGTTTTGTGAATAAGCTTATGTAATATACATGGCCGTCTAATCTTTCTGCGATCGTGTAATTTAGACCACGCAGTTTCAAAATAGAGCGATTCACGAGATGCATAAATAGTGCATCCTGTTACCGTGCGGGCAGCTTTAAGCTGTAATTTCTCAAGTTTTTCAGAATTGTAATTTGAACAGTTATCCCATACTTCGCAGCCATACTCAAGAATTGGTAAGATATAACATTTATATAATGTATTTAAGTTGGGTTGTGTTAATTGAAATTTAGCTCTACGTAGGTGGTTTAGTTTAAACGAAGCTTGTTTTATTATAGATTCAATATGATAATTCCATTTAAGGTCATCTTGGATATATACACCTAGATGTTTATGAACGGAAGCTGTATGTAGATACGTGCTTTGAAATTTTATATTTAAAGGGAATATGACATTTTTGTTAGCGAAGATCATTAATTTAGTTTTTTCGGGATTAAAGGTTATTAACCATTTATTAGCCCACATACACAACTGGTTTAAATCATAATTCAGTGCAGCTTCAACATTAGATAAATCTGTTGAGGAGGAACATAGCGTTGTGTCATCGGCAAATAATCTCGTTAAGCCTTTAAGTTGATCAGATACATCGTTTATATAGATCAAAAAAAGCAGTGGACCGAGAATAGAACCCTGTGGTACCCCAGAATTGGTAGACAAAGTATCAGATAAACAATTTTCTAACATAAGAATTTGATTTCTATTATTCAAGTAATTTGATATTAATTCGAGACAGTCATTTTGGATTCCATAACTGTTCAGTTTATGCAACAGTCCTTTATGCGAAACTTTATCGAACGCTTTGGAAATATCGCAGAACACTAAACCCGTGTATTCTTTTTTTTCTAAAGAATTACAAATGTATTGATATATTTCTATGAGTTGATGTACCGTAGATATGCCTGGTAAAAACCCCGATTGGTACTTATTAAAAAGTTCATTTTTTGAAAAATGACTTAAAAGATTCTGATGAATCAATCGTTCGAGCGGCTGTCATGTCGAGAGATGGATAGGGTACAAGAAAGTGATTTTTCCTACAATCAAGGGCCATAATTCATGAAGTTACAATTCGATATACGCAAAATCGGATTAAAATTGTGACCTACACAGGGTCCACAACCTTTAAATACCGGTACCATATTTTTTACACTATTCGCGAACAAGTGTTGGCCATATTTGGTCCGATTTTCGAATCCAACCTTCATTACGGTGTAACAGTGATATAATCAGACGGTTTTTTTTTTTAATCGGGTAATAAATGTGACCTCCAGGGGACTAAAAAGCTAAAAAAACGGCGATTTTTCGGACAATCGGGCGATATTCACGAAGTGACGATCATATATGCGTAAATATCGAAAGAAACAATGAATATCTTTAAGTTATAAACATGTATTTCAAGTTTCATCAAAATCGAATTAAAATTGTGACCTCTACAGAGTCCACAACCTTGATATAGCATATTTTTTTGACACTATTCCGAGTAAAAACGGCGTTCATTTTGTCCGACAATTTTGGTCCGATTTTCACGAAATTCTAACTCAACCTCCCTTACGGTGTAACGGTGATCATAGAACTGTACTATATACGATCTATGCGGTGATATAATCAGGCGGTTTTTAAACCGAATAATAATTGTGACCTCCAGAGGGACCACAAGCTAAACGAGGCAATTTTTCGGACAATCGGGGGCCATAATTTATGAAGTTACGTTCCGATGGGCACAATATCGAAAGGAATCGAGCTCTTGGGTTATAAACATGCATGTCAAGTTTCATCAAAATCGGTTCAATATAGTAATTCAAAACCACGCCAGTTGACTCAATGACAGGCTTTATGATACAGCCCCCCCCCCCCCCCCTGAGAATTATTATTGAGCTTGGGGGGGGGGGGGGTCTAATGTGCATGTCAAGTGGCATGGTTTTAATTGCAAGCTCTTCATGACAAGGAGTATAGGGTTTGCTTGCCGCAAATCATATGTTTTCACCAGGTCCTCCAGTTGAATGTTCTCCCACTTATAAAGACCTATATGCCCATCAGAAAAATATATCATTCACAACTGATCAAGACATAAGAATAATTCTTAATATGTTGCTCCTTTTATAATCAGCAACCGAATTCCATAAAAATATGGTATTTTATTTAATTAAGTACTTAATGACACATGATTAATAATCGTTTTAGAACATTCATAAAGTTGTTTTATTTGATTTATACACAATTCTATGGATAACATCTACAAGACAAAATGTACACTTGACATATCTCATAAATACTTCCAGTAATGTTTTTCATGGGTTTGCGATTTATTATAGCCTAATAGTAGGCCTACAATCAATTATGAGTTTGTAACAATAAAAAAATAAATTATCCAGAGATATTCACAATAAACAACATTATTCAAGAGCAAACTGAGACCAGGTTGGCGAGTCTGTGTCTTTCTCACTGAGTAATATAACAATTATATGTGAAGATATTTGAAGTAAGTCAATCAAGTACAGAATACGAGGTACTTATACATTGCAATGTTTCACCTCAGTTAACTGTCTTGAATTAGAAGCACTAACATGGCACAAAAATAGAAGCCTAACAACACACAAAATGCTGCTGTAATTTCACCTTTGAACATTAGTCACATTGTCTAAAGGAATCTTTGCATTTGAATAGCCTGAAAGTATAAAATACACAATTCAAAATCCACTGGATAAAAGCCATATTGTTCCAGAAGTAAAACAAGCATTTTCCTTATTTAGATTTAACAAAAATAATGACTTATAAGTGTTATTATTTAATATTAATTTAAACAATATAAACAATAAACCTAATACTGTCTTGAGCAACATGTCCATGGATAGAATATGGCTGACGAGTCATTGACAATAAAGAGTTAATCACGAGATGGTGGTAACTTTTGTTTAGATGACTGTGCATTAGTATTTAGTAATATAGTATGGTATACCAAAACAGGAAAGCACATAAACAAAAATATGCTCTAGTAGTCTTTATCCTGTCCTGTCTTCAATTAGCCCAGGTTAGGTGCAGAAGAGTAGGATGTTAAACTCTATTTCATTTCATTTCTTTATCCTGTCATCCATATTGAGTGATGTTATTGTGGCAGTTGCAACTTCTGGCACAAAATGTACAAGTGTTCGAAAGCATTCCACTATACTTGGTTTTGGAATAATTTTAAAATAGCAGGACATAATCCAAAGAGTATTTTACAATAAAAGAAATTTGTAAACTTTACCTTTTTCACTCAATCGACACGATTCTACAATTTTACCATCTGTAATTTCTTTTCTCATTTTACTACAAAAAACAGAATGGAACCATGAACATGTATATTTAAAATGTTAATGTAACCGTTAATGGTAATCAATGGTTGCTTTCCATAGAGGCTCATTAATTCATAAATCAAATTAATATATCATTGATTCAGAAAAATTTACTAAGACAAGAATTTGCGAATGTTTAAATTCTAGTATGTGTTTTGTGTGCAATCCAATTAACAGTAATTCTATGATGAAAGCGCAGATGGTCAAGGAGGTGCACAGTAGTTTGTAGATTCTGTACACCTCTGGCAATGGCTGACAAATATATATTCATTACAATAAAATCATGGTGTAATCATGTTTTCAGTTATTTTCCTTAGAAACTTAGTCAAGATATATTGATAGAATGAATCTATACTCAAAAGTCTCATTGCTCTCACTAGTCTCACCCAGTTAAAACCAAGGTTATGGTGTTCCAAATTCTCAACCAATCAATGCTCATCTTCAAACTCCACCAAGGGATTCACCTAATGCACGCCTACACCAAGTTTGAACATCATAACTTTAATAAAAGGAGGGTTATTGTGTCCAATATTGTTTGATGGACAGTAAGACAGATGAACGGATGGTCCGTTTTAATAGTCCACTGCTTTCTTCGAAAGAGGGCGACCTTATATAGCGACAATGGGCAACCTTATATATATCAACTTACATATTAATTGGTCTTTCTTTATAAGATATAGGTTCTTTAGTTCTTCTTGATCTTTTAAATCTAAAAACATCAAATAATGTAAATAATGATCAACAGCTTTACAATTTTCTTAATTAAAACTTTAAATAATCAATTTACTTTCAATTCAGCCTCAATAATGCTGTGAAAAATTAGATATTGTCCCACAAAAAGGAAAGATTGGGGATTAATGGCTTTAATGAAAAATATTCTTGTAATAAAAATATTAAAAATACAGATGTGACGTCATCCTTTGATGTTGGCGTACCATTATCTCAAATAATGTAAGGGCAACTTGCCAATAGTACATTATTTCAATATTACTACTGGCATGATGTTTTTCACTGCAAACGCACGTGCGGAGTGTGACCGAGTGTCTGAATTTTAAGTAGTTTAATCGTCTCTGGCTTAGACATTGCGTAATATATTGTAAAAACACTCGGACCTACGGTCCTCTTGTTGTTACAATATATTACTTAATGTCTCGCCCTCGACCATTAAACCACACATATTAATGTATAAGTACATGTATAACATACTTATTGTCACTATCATCTTGATCAACATCTTCTTCATTTCTAGCTGGTGAATCAAAAGATTTCTTAGACTTCTTACAAGAGTCAGGAATACAAAATATCTCATCATCTTCATTTGTAGACATTTTTCTTGTAGGCATGATTTCAATTACCGAATCTTTAATGCCTTCGTTACTATATCTTAAAGAAGTTCTTTTACGGAGTATAGGTGATTCTTCATTACTACTACTATCCGAAACCAATTTCTGTGATTCACGCTGCAGATTAGATGATTTTTTCGATTTGGATTTTATAGAAAGTTGTTTGACCTCGTCCAAAACGTCCTCAGAATTTCCATCACTGAAATGGAACTTTCTCCTACTTTTTTCTTCATGTAATATTGGTTTAGGAGAAAGTTTATCATCAGGTAAGTGAGTATGAACATTATTAACTGAAGTTTTGGGTACAATCGTTGGAGTATTGGGTACAATCATAGCAGTATCTGGTTTATTCTCATCTTCAGATCTATGACTTTTCTTCTTATTTCTTGTATTTCCTCTTTTAGAAAGTGTGTTATCTTTAGATATGTCAACATTTAAACTGCTTGTTGTAGGACTTGGTACAGCTGTTGTAACTGTGGTTGTATCTGCTTTCCTCACATCATCAGATCTACATCTTGTCTTACTCCTTGAATTTCCTTTACTTATATTTTCTACTGGTGATTTATTTTTATCCTCTTTTGATTCACCTACCATTATATCTATAACATGGTCTTTTGTTATGCATGGTTTAGACGCCTCTCCAACTTCAAGTTCATCATTTCCTATCATTGTTATTGTTTTTTTCTTGTGTTTAGATCTTCCTGTTTTTGATTTGGGTTTAGACAGGGGACTTTCCCGTTGAAGTGGTATATTAAATATCTCACAAGGCTCGTCACTGAATAAACTGGGCTCCACATTAACAGAGTCGTCCGTCTTTTTACTCTTTGATCGACATCTACTTTTAGAGCGTGAAAGAGTTTTACCCTCAGAGTTATCTCCCTTTAGAATATCTTCCTCTGATTCTACCACCAATCTATCATATTTATCCTGTTTAGAGATAACTTTTGTTTCAGGGTGTTTGAAACTAGATTTTACTTTATTATCTGGAGTCTGGAACTCAAATCCAAATAAATTTTCAGGTCCAAATTTGTCGTTTTGTTTTGGTCTAAGTGAAACAAGGAAATCTTCTGTCGACGCTTTTGATTCTGGTTTCTTGAAAGTGGAGCTCGAATTGTTTTTATTCCCCAAATTTATGGGGAATTCAATAACTTCTGTCATTTCCATATCGGTATTTAAATATATAGTTTCATCAACAACTATTTCTTCATCTTCACATGGCTTCTGTAGTTTGATTCTTGAACCTCGTTGTGGGGATAATGGTTGTTTGATTGTTTTATCTTCTGCAATGATGCCTGCTTCTTGTGAATTAGCAACAGGTAAAACATCTTCAGTTTTACTCAACTCATAATCTTCTTCCATCTCACTAAAAACAAGATTTCCATTTTGAAAAGTATCTGAATGAACTTGAAGACTAGAATTTTCAGTTGATTCTTCTGGTGTGTCTTTTGAATCACATGGAATTCTCTGAGGTAAACCCACATCACAAGGGTTATGATTGAATCTATTACTTGCTTTCATTTCTTCATCTTAAAAACAACAACATAACAATATTAAATTTGATGGTTTATTAGAGTACCCTTAAATTACGAAATGAAATGAAATGGGGTTTAACGTCCTACTGTTCTGCTCCTAAACCTGCTAATGAAGATGTGCATACACCATACAGTTTGCTATGACATGAGGGGAATTTTGCCCAAACAGTGGCTCTACAGCCTACTCTATTAAATTCCAACTGCCAATGAAATCTTTTATGAGCACGTCAATGTGTACACAGGACATTGGTTATCAGGCCAATGCTGGAAAATCTGGATGAACTTTCTAGGCCAACGCAGGGATCGAACACCAAACCTCCAAAATGTATTCTCAATATAAGTGAATATGAGTTGAGAGTAATTGAATACTAACCAACAGATGTATCAGCACAAACATTAGTATTATCTTTTATTTCTTCATCAGCTGATTTTATCATATTATTTAATACTGTTTCTAATCTACAAAATATAATCATAGTATTTATTTAGTAGTATTACTAATAATCTTATTTAGTATTACTAAACATATGATCATATTATTTAATAGTATTTATAATCTAAAACATATAATCACAGTATTTAATACTGTTTCTAATAATCTAAAACATATAATCATATTTTAAATCATTTAGTAGAGTTTAAATCTATGGCCAAAATTTTCTCAAATGAAGTTATATCAGGGAGAACAAAAACAAAGGGTTATTTTAAATGCAAGCAAATACAAACAGTGTTTGTTACACATGGCTATTAAGATTATGCATAAAGAGAGAGAGAGGAGAGAGAGAGAGAGAGAGAGAGAGAGAGAGAGAAATTGGGTTTTAATATCCACTTGAAACAAACTAGGTCATTTTGGGACTAACATTCAATTTTATTTCAAATATTCGCTTGTTAGGGTTTTTTAGCAGTGGAAGGAAGTGGGTTTGACAATTGACATGCGACCCTACTCCTTGTCAAGTACAGTCAGGTAATCGGAACCACACCAGATGACTCAATGACTGACCTTATGATGCAATGTGCACGTGGCTGGCAGGCGTTAACCATTCGGCCATTCAACTCCCCCATGCATAAAAATATAACAGTATGTTGATTGGTCAAACAATAGTGAAGCAGTTTCAGAGAGAGAGAGAGAGAAATGGGGCTTAACATCCACTCGACACAAACTGGGTCATTTCGGGACTAACAGGGTTTAATTTCAATTCAATAATTCGCTTGCGCGTCGGGGGCTTTAGCAATGGGAGGAAACCGAGGGCCCAGAGAAAACCCACGAGGCTCGACAGGCGACCCTACTACTTGCCACGAACAACTGGGGATTCGAAACCACGCCAGTTAACTAAATGACAGGCTTTATGATACAGCACAAGCAAACTAACCATTCAACCATCTACCCCCCCCCCCTCCCGAAGCAGTTTCAGACTTCATATTTGATAATCTATGGTAATAAAGGGAATCACCATATTGATAATCATGTGATAGATTTGACATTCGGCATAGATGATTAAATGGTGAGTTTATGACTGAGTGCCCTGATAAGGTATTGTAGGACAGTCCATGGTATCATTGTGCACCATTTATTTCCAGTCCTCTTCAATTTCAGTATTGTTCAATTAACATAAATATTGTGACTTTATTCCCATTTTCATTAGAATGAGAGGTTTGCTGGCTACCAAATAAGGATTGAAATTGAATAAGAAAGGATGTTACCTGTCTGTATAAGATAAGGAATCTTCAATATTAACATCGTCTGAATTAATATTGTCTGTAGGTATGTCCATCACCTTTTCTGCATCATTTAATATAAATCTTAGAAATTTGTAGGATTTCAGAGCATTATTAACATCTTTCATTGTTTCTAACACCAAATTAGTGAGTCCAGTCACATGAACCTGAAAATAAATCGGAATGTTTTATATGTAGGAATGTTTATAAAAGATGAACAGGGTAGTTAGTATTTTTTCTAGAACATTAATCCTGTCTTGATTAGCCCAGTTTAGGAGTAGAATAGTAGGATGTTAAACCCCATTTCATTTCATTTCTAGAACATCAAAAACAATCTGATTGTTGTGACTAATTCCTATATAAATTTGATCCCAAAATTCACTTAGTTCGACCATCGAATGTACTGATGGGGTTTAAAGCAATACAACATTATACAACATTTCCATGTGGGTGTATAATATATTCAACGGACAACACTTCTGTGTAAATAGGCTATAAATACAGACTTCTGATTGGCCAGACCATATTTTGGGCTATAATAGTCCAAGTTATTCAGTAGTTTTGATGATCCAAATGCCAAAAATTAGTTTTGCATGAATGTAAATCCCTTAATCTTAAAGAACTTTTCTATCAGCATGAAATATAAATCCTATAAATACAAATGAGAAAGTTAATGAGCAGTCTGAACCTGCTTATTTTAAATCACCTTTTCTTTTACATCTATAACAGCTTGACATTTTTCTTCTGAATTTGTTAAGCTAGCCACTCGGTCTAACATTTCAATTTCTGAATCAAGATTATCATTTTCTTCCATTAAAAGACGACATTTTGTCTTCATAATGTGAATCTCATTCTGAATTTTTAACTGTTCTGTTGAAAGTGCCCTATTGTTTAAATTGAGAGCCTCTCGTACAATCTTGGTACTATTGACTGAAAAACAAAAGAAATAATTTTATCCACAAGATTGTTCCCTGGCTATGAAAAGGGCATTTTTGCCCTTACTTCTTTCTAAAATCCTTACTTCTAAAATCCAGGGTTTTTCTACTACTACTAGCAACCCAAAAATATTAGGATCTGCTCAAATTCGAAACAAGGAAAAATCAACTGCGTTAAAAATGAAGCCTTACATTAGGATATATTGTGTTTATTGGCCAGTACTCAGGAGTGCGATGAAAATTTGGACCTACTTAGTGTAGGTGACTGAATTTATGGCCAATTATAATATAAGGCTGATATGTCTGCTACAGGGGTTCATGTGGCTAAGTGGGTAAGACGCTGGCTTGCTAGCCTGGAAGTTGAGTGTTTGATCCCTGCATTGGCCGAGAAAGTTTATCTCGATTTTCCACTGTGGTTTCCCCTTGTCAGTGATGCAGAACGGAGGGCCTGACAAGGACAGATGTCTAGTTGTTTGGATGGGACAAAAAAACAAGGTCCTGTGTACACATTGACATGCATGTAAACATCCCTTGGCAGATGGAATTCTATATAAGAATAGGCTGTGTCTGCTACTGTTTGAGTTACATTAAATCTCATCATATAACTTACGACTTATATTAAGTTTATTGTAGAGTGTTCTATTCCTTTTTTTCCCACTAGATTTTCCTTTCATTTGACTTCTCTTTAATCTCAAAATACCAGACGACATTCCTGGTGTTGACATCATCTTTTTACTGCTTTTCTTATCCTCTTGTTGTTCATATACTGAAAAATAAATCAATTGGTAATGTTATTAAACATGCATTATGCAAGAGCTAAATCTGCCTAGTACATGTCTTGTTTTAGGCTTTAAATTATTATTATTATTTATAGTGTGCCCTTTCCTAAAGGCCTTTGCAATGTGATAATGTAATCATATAAAAATTTAAAAAAACAAACCCAAGACGGTTATGGAGTTAATGTTATTTTTAACAGTTGTTAAAAGAGAGAGAAAGAAATGTGGTTTAATTTTCACTAGATACAAACTAGGTCATTTCGGGAATAACATATATGGTCAAATTTTATTTCAATATTTTGCTTACTCGTCAGGGTCTTTAGTAGTGGAAGATTAATAGGAAAATAGGCCTAAAAATGGTTAATTTCTTTTCAGTATTTCCACAGGAATAATTACCTGAAAATATAGCAACATTTACTAATTTAGCATCCTCTGAAAATGAGCTATTACAAAGTTGGGTAATTTCTTTAATGAATGGGCATCTGTTTATTGTTTAATCCGACTGCATCGAAGACCGGAGATAATGTAGGCCTACTGTTGTAATTCTGGTTTGAGTATTTTTTATTTCCAGTTCAACTAAAACATGACCCAATAAAGGCTAATTTTTGTTACATCCACCTTTAGTTGGTGGCAAGAGAAATCACAATGAATGACATCTCTGATAATTCCTAGACTCAATACAGCAAACTGTGTAAAAACTTTAGTGTGTTTAAAAAGTGGCAATAAATAATATTATGCCAATAGACCTATCCTATATTCTATTAAGTTTTGTTGTAATTTCTTAATCAACTGTAATTATTATTTTTGATGAAATATGTGAACAGTTCAAATTTGCCGGACTCCGACATGTACTAATAATTTTAATAAAAAAGACAAATCAGATTCATTCAGTGCCGGACAAACACAAAATGACAGGCAAGGGGTTTTATGTCTGACAAAGCCTGAATCTGTCACAGTGTGCCTTAAATTGTCAGTGACAGGTGCCTTATTTCCAGGCTTGGTGGAAGTGGACGTTAATCTCCAGACACGAGCGAACGAACGTAGTCCCCAGACTTAATATTTATTCATAGCAATCATTTGACAGGTCAGCAGGAGAAAAATCAGGACAGAACATCGAACTTCGATCGCCATTTTAAATGGCCCCAGACAGTTGCTCCTGCGATGATACAGAAAGACATAACGTATTATTATAAATGTTTGCAATAAATTATTGTATAATGATACTAACATCTGTATCGTTTGGGTCTAGACTAGAATCCGTATCACCACTATTATCAAATTTTAAGCCATTTTAAAAAATCCCGCTCTTCAGGAATGGAGTTGCGTAGTCTCTTTCGACCAGACAGAAGCCATCACTGCTGACAACTTCGGCCCTACATTTAAAAGTCAATTCGGCCAAATATTGCAGGCGACAACGTTCATTTTAGCACGGCATGTTAAACACTATTTAATCGATGATAATTAATACATTATACACGATCTTATTGACATTGTTCTTTATTTTCTCTTCCCTACAGTAATTGCCCCAAATACCATCCCCAAACCAGGACAATGAATTTACAAGTTAAAGGGCGTATAGCTCTATTATTTGGAACATTAAAATTGACTAAACGTGAACGTCTAAATAGGACGATAGTCGTTATTTTATTATTATTTTGTCAGTTGTGAATCAGTCAATAATCTGCTCGGTCATTTTGGGACTAACGTATGGTTTTCAATTTTTATTTCAATAATTCGCTTGCGCGTAGGGGTCTTTAGCATTGGAAGGAAACCGGAGTGCTTGGAGGAAACCCACGAGGTTGAGAAGACGCCCCTATAGGCCTACTGGTGTGTGAAGAGATAAGGTTCGTTATCTACGGTCTGATATGCGCGAATTTTGAAAGGCATTGAGATCTCGGGGTTCTGTATAAACACACATTCAAAGTTTCATCCAAATAGTATAAAACATGAGACCTCTATAGAATGTAAACAAGCTAAAAACGGGCCATTAATTCAACGTCCGATTCATGACAATTTCGGAAAGAGATACACCTATTTCAAGTTTCGTCAAAATCGGATAAAAATTGAAACTACTGACAGGGACAACGACGATACGTCCAAATGTAGAGTTCTGACAGTAATTGAAGGACTATCCCGATCTGAACAGTGTCATAAAAATCCGAGTAGGTATGAAACTACACGTAGGCCTATAGAGACCATGCCTCAAAATTTCATCCGAAAATATATTGAGTCGATTGGACGTCAAAACTGCTTATCTGGATACGTAACCCTTTTAAGATTTCGGTTCAATTTTTCGTTGGGTGACCTGATAATCGATTCCCTTTCCTTGAGATGTCTATACAGTATATGACCTATGTGCTCTACTAAAGGTAAATTTCACCTACACAGGATTTTTTTAAATTAAAAAATGGATGTTTTTATCCGGACACGGCATAATACAGCTTGCGGGACACCGGTCTCCATTTCCAGTTGTTGAAAACGTATCACGAATGTAGAGTTAGCTACTCGCCCCTTTGGTTAGAGATTTTTACGGGATTTTGACACAATGTTATGCAGTTTTATTGCCCTTAAAAACATCGGGATTAGCCCTTTAAGGAACAGATATGTACTTTGACTTGAGTGGGCATACAATGTACTTTGACTTGAGTGGGCATACAAAAATGCTAGTGCTTGGATTATGACTCCGAAGGTTAGAGAAGTAATTTTGAGTAGGCCGTAAATAAAATATTTTTGTTTAAGACCATTAATACTTCTGGTACTACTGAATAAGATGACAACATGGATTATGTCAATCAAACCAAGTCGGTACCCGAGTCAAGTGTTGTGGTTTCGATCCCTGTGCCCGATCTCATTGGTTTTCTCCCACTGCCAAAGACCTAAATGTGCAATCGAATTATTGATTATAGTGTAATAAAATGACCTGGTTTGTCTCAAGTAGGTGTTAAAACCCCCATTTCTCTTTCATCAGTCAATAAAAACACAACACAATACAACTATTTATCACAACTTTATCTTAACAATATAAAACCATTTAACAACAACTTATTTGAGACAATACACGTTTTGTGGAATGAACAAATCTAGTATGGGACATAAAAAAAAGCTATTTCACACACAATATTATGAAGTTAATTTGTAGATACTTAAATTACCATTTACAACATAATGTAGTGATAATGAGAAGACCTTGAACATCTTTGTTTTGGAATGTTGTAAATTTAAACCTGGTCTCTGGTTATAAAGAATTCAGGGTGCCTGTTTGTAACCTATTTTCATAATAGACTTTAAAAGTAATCTGCAAATAGACAACTTTGTACAGTTCATTCTAAACCAATCTATTAATAGGAATGTGTGAGGTTGTATTCCAATATAAAATACATGTAACTGGTATGAATATTCTAGGTATATTTTAACAGACTGAGATAAAGCGAACAAATAATACATGTACTCTCAGTTATTATTTTATTTACAAAAATAAAGAAACTAATAACTTTTTTGATTAAATATTAAATTGAGGTAAACTATAAAATGCCAATGTTAAGTTTTTTAAGCCAAGGGTAAGGTCCAGATTCCAATCAAGTCTTTGATTATTTCTCTAGCCTGAACAAGTCCTGGTGGATCATCTGGTCTTGGTGGATACATGTTAGCACAATGGGCTGTACCTGGAAATGATCATAATTTTTCACAGTGATTAAATATTTAACAGAATTTTAAAGGGACAATCCCGATAAGAACAGAGTCTTAAAAATTAAAGTCCAAGTATTTGTGAAATTTATGGACCAAAATATAAATCTGAAAATTTCAGCTGAAAATATTGAGTCGTTTGGACGTGAACATCAACACTGCTTATCTGGACACGTAACCCTTTTAAGATTTCGGGTCATTTTTTTTATTGGGTGACCTGATAATCGATTTACGTTTCTTGAGAGGTCTATACAGTGAATGACCCATGTACTGTACTTGATAACAAAAGGTAAATTTCATCACATATTATTTTTATAGAAAAAAGGCTGGTTTTATCCAGATACTGTATAATACAAAGGTCTCCATTCCCAGATGCAGACTGTCAGGTTTAAGTTATTTACAAGCGTATCACAAATATCGGGTTAGTTGATGGGCCTTAGATAATGGGTTTTAAATGATTTTAACACAAAATTAAGCAGTTTTATTCCCCAAAAAGTTATCGGGATTGGCCCTTTAAATAATGTATTGGTTGAATAATCAATGACTTCAAAATAAAAATAATCTGTTTTTATGCTGATATTTTTTGATTTTCTGAATACAAAATATTTCATGATGGCAGGTAGAATCAATGTCATGGAAAACTGTTCCAGATGACTACGTAGATGTTCGGAATCCTTGAACCTTTCTACATTTGTTTGGTTCTCTAAAAGCATGTTATCAATAATTTGTGCTCTGAAGGGATATCTCAGTGAAGTAAAGGAATAGGATGCCCAAGACGAATTTGGACTTTGGAGCGTGTGTAGTACAAACGATAAAGGTGTGCTCTCATTACAGGTATGTTCTCATCATGGGCATGGATTTAGGGGGGGGGGGGGCATCCCCCCCTTAAAATTGGAAGGGGGGGACGAATAGGTCTCTGTCCCCTCCCCCATGATTTTGATCGCCAGGACAGATTTTCAGGTGAATGTCTCGTTTTGAAGGCTATCTAACCACTGCCTTGAGTCTCGCAACAGTAATTGATCTTCTCGATAGTCAATTTTTCCATATCGTCATCATATTACCCCTAGTTACAGCATCGAAAAAACACTGGTACAGTAAACTGTTTGTAGGCCTAATTATTATTTTTGTTTGGTAATGAAAGACTACAGGGTTCTTCCCGCCCCCCAAAAAGTTATGACAAATCCATGCCCTTGGTTCTCATTACAGGTATGTTCTCATTGCAAGAATATTCTCATTAAAATTAATATAAGTCTCTACATAGAGAGGTTTGTTCCAAAATAAATTTCTTGCTGTGCTAGATGAATAAATGGATGTTCTTGATTTGTTAATATGAACTATGGATGTTTTAGAGGATAATTTGTATAGATAGTTACGATATTCTAAATAAATGAAATATGGATGTGTGTAGAAGAATTGTTGATGCATGTAAAGACTATAAAATAGCTAACCGTTTATAAAAATGGCTACACTTCCATCTGGTAAATCTACAAGTTTACCTAAAGCATGCCACTGATCTATTGAGCCATTAGGAAATACAATTCTTGATGCTTTGATATCCTTTGCTCCATAGTTTGTGTTAGTTCTATTTATTCCTTTATTAATCAGATCAGCATTGAACTGAGAACCATAAATATCAATACACTGTTGAACTGAAAAACTATTTAAGTAAAAAATATAATAATAAAATTACACATGTGTTTCAAGTTTCAAAATGTTAAAATAGTAGTTCTAGCTATCTCAACTTGTAATATATACTAGTAGTTTTAATTTAACCCGGTTTTCCGGCCAAGCATGACACATGGGGAATTCCAGATGTGTGGTGTTTGTATCAAGGGCTTTCCCCACTTCTCTTGGCGACACTCTGGTTTAACTCACTTGAAATTCAATCAAGTCAAGTTTAGACCAATGTGTCGTCTGCAGTGGGGGCTTTCTCCCCTTTACTATCAGACGCAAGACAGATATTTCTGAAAATATTGTTTTATGGCCATGAATGGCAAACCGGCGTGCGACAGTAGCCTAGGCACTGTCTAGAATACTTGGGAGTGGTGACGAGGACATAAATAATGTTGATTATGGCATATTTTTGAGAAAAAATGTTTGTGTTCATTGAAATTTGAGTTTTAGACTTTTTCGGGGTGGGGGGGGGGGATTGTGGAACTATGATGAAAAATGGAAATGTATTTTTCAAAACTTTTTTTCCTGGTAGTACATGATCCATACTTGCAGAATAAAACTTTTGTTGGCAATTCGGGTGATAAGCAATTTTATATTTTGTCACTAAAAATTGTCAAATTTTGGCCCATGGGCCAGGGGGAGGGCCATTTAAGGTATATATGCCAGGGTTCAAAGTCTTAAGCAGGTTTTTATGGGTTATCCTCAAGAAGCTGGTCATACATGACATCAAAACCTTCTCATCTTATTATTATTATCATGTAACTTTATATAATCACCTCTATTGTCATGTTTGATATGCCTCTTGGAAAAATAAATAAAATAAAAAAACAATAAATAATAGATAACATCACACTGAGTTATATTTTGCACCCTTCATATTTCCAATTATTGCAGGTATTATCCATTCTGAACAACAGGATACAAAAATGAAATATACAATTATTCATCAACAAATACAAAGTGAAAAAGTAGTTTAATTTTGCCTAAACTTTGGGTAAATATATTTCAATTACATGTAATTATGATGACTGAACTGTGGAAAAACTTCCAAAACCTTCTATTTTTGTGCTTCCCAATACCTTGTTGTATGTGCTTCTAAAATCATGTTATTTTTGCATCTAAAAATCATGTTCTTTTTGGCTACCACTGCCACCAGTTTTATTTAAATAGTCTTAGTAAATTCTTATGGCAATATCTTACTTGAGTGGAAAGCCGTGTCCAAATGGCTGGTCTTCTAAATCTGACGTCTGAAAGAATCCAAATTCTGTACAAGTTTGATACAACCACTGTCGACCTGTCAATAAAAGAACATTTCTATAAGACCAGTTAAAATATATTGGTACTTAATAAAAATGTCTTCAGACACAAATCCAGAAATATGAATATTTTGTGTTCAGTATTAATCCTCCCCTAGTCCTAATGAAAATCTACTCATGATCACACTGCAATATACTTATGACCATGGACCATATATATGACACTATACCAAGTTCCATTAATAACTTCCAGTACAGTATCCAAGAAGGGTTGGTCAAATGATCTACTTAAGTATTTTCAGAAATTATAAGAAATATCTATTTTTACATGTTACTAACCTCCCTCAGCAGCACTACTATTCCAGTCAGTTTTCCTTAGATCATCAATCATACTCTCATAATTAAAATCTAAACACTTTTCACCATATGTTGATAACATCATGCTGTTTATTATTGCATATCTCTCAATAGCAGTGCCTCTAGAAGTATCACCCATAACACCACAAAGAGTATCTATTGTAATATTACCACCAACACCACCCTGTAATATCAAGGGTTGATGATTATCATTACCAGTATATGAAATATTATATTTAACATTACCACCTTCCACCCTCTAATAAGTATGCATTAAGAGTTGGTGACTATCAGTTTATAAACTAAATATTGTAACCACCTGCTGTGAGATAAACATTGTGTAGATCTTGTTCGGACATTTTCATCGGTGTCATAATTAAGTATGCACCGGTACTTTTTCCACACACGTTACATTTGTATATGCACCGTCTTGTGCATTATGGTTTGTCTCTGCTATAATAAAAGTTGTAACCGTCGATGTCTTCAATCGTTCAATTATTCTCAGGTTTCCTCAACCTAACATGGCGTCGCCGATAGGATATTCCACGGCGGAATATTCCCAGCATTAGGCCAGACAAGGCTAACCCCTTTGGAACGAGAATAATTGAAGAATACCGAGATTGTAGTTTTAGGCCCAACATGTCTCAAGCTAGCAAGATGGCGTCGTTTGAAACTACAGCAGCCAGGAGAAGTCGCGGTCAGTGTTATGCACGGGTCAAGAGATTGTTAGGCAGTGCTCGACAGCAGGCTGCAAAGCTACGCTTAGCAGCCCCACAGTTCGATGCTAGTGAACTTCCGTAGCTGAGAATTTGGCTGACACTTTAGAAAATGCGATGCAGAAGTATGCTGACTCTGTAATATGTCAGGTGCTGGAGGACATGACTGAAGAACAAGCAACACAGGATGAACATTCCAAGACTGAGTGTGAGCTTTCACAACAATCTGATGACGTCATTATAGCGATTCGCTCTCTCCGGGGCAGGTCCTTGAATGTGACACCATCCCCAGGTCGTTCATAGCCCGCCGCTGCTCACCAGACACAGAAAACATTCCAAATTTCCTCATTGAATCCTCTGCCGCAGGATTCCACGGTCAAGCATTTCCATGACTGGCGCAAGACTTGAAACAACAAGTAATGATGCAGAGGTTGGATTATTTCGAACGGGAGGTGCAGGTGTACGCACTCGTAACGGCCCTCGGATCTCATGCAAGTCAGATCATAGAGGTACACTGTGGAATCGATCTGAAGTCTCCTCAGACTACCATCCAAAGGTGACTGGTCAGCTAGAGGTCGAAGCGCGGCACTCTAGACAAATAGGCCATTCCAACCACCCCATATCAAGGAAAATACAGACGTTATTACAATTGGAGGATGTTGAGTATCAGCAGTTGTCATTTATAATGTCAATAATATGCAATAGTTATAAGCTCTAATATTATAAAAACAAGGTTTTGTTCGGATAAGGGGGGTTGGATGGCTGACAAGGAGTAGGGTGACCTGTCCAACCTCGTGTGTTTTCTCCTGTCCTCCCCCTGCTAAAGACCCCTAAGCGAAAGCGAATTATAGAAATAAAATTAAAACCATATGTTAGTCCCACTATGAACTAGTTTGTGTTGAGTGGACGTTAAACCCCATTTCTCTCTCTTTCTTTTTGTTTTAATAAATACCTCAAAATCTCTATTGTCTCTATTATACTGTACAACACCTTCAAAATTACCAGCTAAGAGAGAATAAAAGTTAGCTACATCATATATGTTGACAGGGTTTATGTCTTCACACAATCTGAAAATAAAAATCTTAATTTAATCGTACCTTTCTGGCAGTCTTTAACATGTTACAAATGGTACAGAAAGTATCTGGTTTATTACCTCATCAAAAGGACTTGACACTTTCTAGACAAACTCTCCATCCTGCATAAATGACACCGGAGATACAAAATACATTGAATGATTCAATCTCACATAGTGTTTAAGTTTCTGCCTTAAAGAAACCTACTTGAACATAGCTTTTAGTTGCATTCTACCACTGTCTGTTGTTATTAGACTTTCCACAGCAGTTGTAGCTTTACTAATTTCTGTATCACAAGCTGGTCCTAGTGATGCTTCTGTTACCCCAAGATAAGCTAAAAGAATTGAGAAAACATGTTATCACAACCAGTGTTAAGACAATGTGATTGACAATTCAAACAAAAATTCATCAACATCTTTCACACTTGTATCCAACGTCGGGTTAACTATGGTGGGGACCCTGGAAACATGTGGGGGCCCCTGATCACCGATCGCAGAGCTGTGGCCGGTAAAGAAGGTTAGCGTGAGTGCCAATGGTGAGAAACCCCGGCAAGGGGGTTCGGTGTCTCCCTTCTGGAAATTTTCAGAAATTGGAGGCCGGACACGTGATTTCCTGGCATTTCAGGCACTTGTGTGGAGCCATTTAGAAGTACCTCCCTCAGAAAAAAATAAAATTCTGCCACAAAATTAGCGCATTCTGGCGTTATTTCAGTTGACCAATCCATGAGAGTACTATAAAATGATGGCTTTCTAGAGGACATTTTCAGAAATTTGAGGCCGGACACGTGATTTCCTGGCATTTCAGGCACTTGTGTGGAGCCATTTAGAAGTACCTCCCTCAGAAAAAAAAAAATTCTGCCACAAAATTACACATTCTGGCGTTATTTCAGTGAACCAATCCATGAGAGTGCTATAAAATGATGGCTTTCTAGAGGAGGGGGCTGGACGCGACTGAGATTTTTGTGGGGGGCCCTCTAATCTGGCCTTGCTTGTATCCAATGTTAAATTTGTTTCCATAGAGAATATGTTCTGGAATCTATCAATATCTCTTTCTTACTTCATACAGCATGGTATAATAATGTAAACTTAAATAAGGGATTAACGTCCTACTTTTATGTAAAGATAATCTAAATTAAGGGCTTAAAAATACCTTTAAAATCAATCAATGCCAGTAATGGAGCACTTGTAGCCACTGCACCATATATTAAATGTGGGTATTTTAATCTTAACCATGCCGATAGAGAACCTGAAAAAATATTAAAGATATATTACAAAAAAAACTTAAGACTGATGAATTAACTCCTTACTTAAAATACTGGGGACGGGGAGGGAGGGAGGGAGAGAGAGAGAGAGAGAGAGAGAAATGGGGTTTAAGTACTCGTCACAAACTAGGTCTTTACGGGACTAACCTATGGTTTTCAATTTTTATTTCAATAATTCGCTTGGGAGGAAACTTGTTGTGCCCGGAGGAACCCCACAAGGTTGGGAAGATGGGTTGAAGAATCGCTGTATCATGTTGACAGATCAGATCTTGGTGATACAGATATTGTCTTTGTAAAGCCCATGAGTTCTGTGAGTTGTAAAACAGTTGGACTGCATTGTCTATTAAAAGCAGTAAATTGCCAGACCGATAAATAAATGTAAATGATTAATTTAAATTACACATCCATAAGGTTCTTAAAATACAATTAAATTACAGGTATGTATATATCATAAGACATCCTAATAATATATAGATATACCTGAATAAGATCCACCAAAAGATATCCATTTATTATCCTGCAGACCATATTTCTGTTTAGCATATTGTATAAAATTACCAGTATCTGCTAATGCTTGTTCACTACTCAAGAACTGAAGATTTTCTGTACTCATATCCCTTTAAATAAAATAATTATTACAACAATTATTTACAAGTATATTTCACATAAATTTAAAACTACTGTTCTTTTCCAGTATTATTTAGACAATATATTATTTTTGGGACAATGCATAAATTGATTATTTGATATTTCATTAAACATGCATTATGCAAGAGCTAAATCTGCCTGTTGCAGGTCTTTCTTTGGGCCTGAAATGTTTTCTTAAGTATTAATTAGACATTAGTTAACTGATCCAGGCCTTTATCAACTCTGGATGGCATCAGATTTCTCCAATATTAAACATATTAAAACAGTTCAGCGATACTTTGATTTAATCAATATGGCAGACCGAGACTTAGCTTCGATCAACCAGGACCGTGGTTGAAATTATTGCAAACGTCTGTCAATCCTTCAAAGGCCAATATCTTTGCTTGCAATAGAGTTATTTGAATGAAATTTTCAAATTATTCATTTTACATCATCTACTTTCGAACTATTATAGCAATAATGGCTAGTTCTTTATCTAAATCTTACATAATGCCCCTTTAAGAAAACAAATTCCAAATATCAACTGCAGATAATCTCCTGACATGAATTTAATCAGAATATTTTACCCAACACCTATATGTGATGCTGGCTTTTCATCACATGTCTGTAGATACGGAAGAAAACTGGACAGGTATTCATTAGAAATTCCAGAGAAACTTATGTCATCTTTGGCCCAAATGAGCAATCTCACCAATTTTCATTAAATTCCATAAAAAAATCAGACAGTTAAATTTAACAATCTGATATTATTTAAAATTTATTGCGGTTCTTTATTATACCCTAATTAACAATCTCAACAAGCTTTAGAGACTTTATTCTATATTTCTAGCCTAGCTGTATCGTATCTGAATGTATATAGTATAGCTAGAGCTAAAGATGAAGAGTTAAAATGGAGCCCATAGATGCTTACATAGTAGGGTGTGACTTGCCATAAAAACGATGTTCTATAGAAAACAACATAGCATTAAATGTTTTAGCATAATTAATCCATGCTCCTTCTACCATCCATATAGGGGCTAATGGTCCCTCGCCTCCTAACATAATAAATACTGGACCTCCCTCTTTATAGAACTGGTCACTTACAAAATATCTCTGGAATAAATAAAGTTATATTTTTTCATGTACAATTTAATTCTTTAAAAACAAAATATTTGTTTTAGGTTACAAGGTTACACCACCAGTACACTAAAATTAATCCAAGTTGATGGTCTTTTTGAGATCAATTCAAGGATTATGTAGACAAAGGAGAGACAAGTTTCCATTATTCTATTTCTCTGAGCAATGATAAGTAGCCTATATACCGGTAAACAAAACGGTTTTTATTAGGTGAATTAAGTTCTGAAATGTACCAAGACGAAGACGTACAGCTGGGTCAGATCCAAGATTTTCAAAGGGGGAGTTAATGAAGATGTCATATACGACTGTTTTGGGCCCTCGGACCGCCCACCGCCTAGTTCAGCTCTGAACGTCAAACTATACCCACCCCCTTGATGAGCACCATAGGTGCTGTGCAGATAGTTCAGTGCTCTAGTATTCTTGTTAGATTATACATAGTGTCAGCTATATAGCAAATACAATATCCAGAATAAAACTATATATACATGTACCTGTTGCCAAGTCTTTGTGTTGGCATCATTAAAATTGTCGACTTTTTGTTCAAACCATTGATCCTTTGGCAGTGGTGCAGTCGTGAGTCTTGTTTTTGGTTTTCCCAACATACCATTTTTTGGACGACCGTGTAAAAAATGTGGAATTGTAGCTGTACATTCTGTTACTAATAAAACAGTTATAAAAACTGCTGTGTCAATCTTCGCTAACAACATGCTTCCCTAGTTTAATTGAGTCAGTTTACCAGCCAAGTCAGCAGTCAGCCGGTAAAAAGTACACAAATGATAGTCATATGATTGTCACGTGACGTTTAAACCCGTTCACGTGAAAGAAATTATTTTGCCAAAAACCGCCTGGGTGACCAAAACTCTTTAAAATGCAGACAGATCGGTACACTAAAGCACAAAGTGTCTATTTACTGAGACAATTCGGCCAAGTCAATCAACAGGTTTCTGTCTGGCAAAACCAGCCGAAAGTAGAATTATGAGAGAACCCTCTATTTCAAAATAATCACTTATTGGTATTTTTTTAAACAGTAAGTTTATATTTTAATATCTGTACACAAAATACACCGCTTCTGACGTGATTATGCAACCACCGCACATAGAGACTAGTACTGCCTACTGAACCCAAAAGTTGAAGACTGGGCGGTAACATACATGTACATACGTTTTGAAAATCGCTCCATGGTTTAACAAGATGCCAAAACTAATAGAGAGATAGTGTGTCAATATTTTTTTTGTGTTACGACATCGAGTCTAGGGGAGTCAATTTTAAAAATTATTGGGGTAGGGCGGTATCACATCTGCGAGCTTCGCCCGACATTGCCGCGCACGACCAAATCCTTATTACCTTTAGTCCACAGGCACTTGAAGGGATTCAAATAAAACTTCTTATTACTGCTTGACAATATTACAGTATATACAATGTTTCTCACCCGCCATATTGTTTTCACGCGTTCAAGACATTTCGTCTGCTATAATCATAGGCTTAGGAGCTCGATGACCGTTGGGGGGGGGGGGGGCAGAACCCGAAATGCCTGGAAAAAAAACTTTCGGGCTTAAAGACAGCAGCGACATTGTATCCCCCCCCCCAGATTATGTTGGAATTTTTGACGGCTGCAAACACGTTTTCCTGCTGTTGCAGACGGTGAACAAAGCAACTTCAAAGTGGTCTAATATGGCCTAATTAAGGTGGCTGACTCGAATTCCAATCAATCGTTTACAGTCCTCGAAGACGGGACCGTTAGGAGGGAATTTTGAAAATTTAACTGCCACAAACGCGTTTTCCAGCCGGTGAACAAAGCAACTTCAGAGTGGTCTAATTTAGCCTAATTAAGGTGGCTGACTCGAATTCCAAACCATCGTTAACAGTCCTCGAAGACGGGACTGGGAGAACATTTTGAAAATTTAACTGCCGCAAACGCGTTTTCCTGCGATTACAGACAGCTGGTGAAAAAGGCAACTCCAAAGTGGTCGAGCTCCTGGTTGCAGTATATTTAAACTTTCTTAGTATATTTAGTCGTTTTGAGGCTGAGCTGCACAACGTGTCAATGTGTGTGCTCCATTTGCAATCATTTGACAAGTTAATGCCAAGATGCTTGTGAGAATGAACGATATCGAGTTGGTTATCGCCGATTTTGAAATTTGGAGAGATTGGAAAATATTGTTAGTAAAAATTAGGACCTTAGTTTTATCGGGGTTGGATTAAGTTGACCAATCTTTTGACCACTCAGAGGGTTTATTAAGTCTTAATTTAATGAATTTTCGAGGTCCTGTAAGTTTGTTTTGTTGCACCCAATTATCGTGTCATCGGCAAAGAGTCTAGCGGTATTATCTAAAACATCCTGGATGTTATAAACAAGAAAGAGGAAAGGACCTAGTACATATTGGGGTACCCCAGGGGCCAAAGTTGCATAACCCGAAAAGGAACGGTTGAATGAAGACTCTTTGTTTTCTACCGGTGAGATAACTTTTTAGCCAGTCTATCATGTTATCACTTCTACCATAGCTAAATAGTTTGTGGAATAAACCTAAATGATTAACTCAGTCGAAGGCTTTGGAGATGTCACAATATATGTGACATGAGTACTGTCGTTTGTCTATAGAAGATAGCACGTCCTGATAATTCTTTTAGTAACTGATGCACAGTGGAATGTTCGGCTCTGAAGCCTGATTGAAGACAATTTAATAAAAAATTTAGATGTGTTTAAAAACAATTTTTTCAAAGATTTTGCTCACTGACGATAATAAGGATAATGGACGAAAGATTGAAACGTTACCTCTGTCCCCATTTTTAAACAAGGGCATAACATTCGCACTTCTCCGTAACATGGTTGTTTCCCTTTCAAAAATTAAAATAGCATAGAGGTTTTTTTAAAATATTTTATACAACGTTATCAATCAAGAATCAACATGAAATTGAAATGACAAAATATTATATGTTTTACGTTCATATTGCGTCAGATTTGACTCCAATTTGAAAACAGAGAGAAATGAAAAATCAAAGCAGAAAAATGTAGGTGTCAATGTCATGGAGTTTTAGCCGCATTCAAATTTATCAATAATGTTTTAGTACTTAAAGTTACTTTCCCGCGAACAAAATTTGTTATTTGATGATATATTTAAACTATAAACATATTTAAACAAATTAATCTATCCAAATGTTGCTTCAAATCTTTTTTGAAAATATTAAATTTGTAAGGGAAACCCTGCTGCAAAAAATGGTTTAAAAGAGGTCATGTTTGTGTCACGGGTATTGTCTACGATATCACCCTAGGTGGAAGTGGACGTTAAACTCCAGAAACGAACGAATGTCACGGGTGTAAAACCGGAGGAGAATTCATTGCATATATTACAAGACGATGTTGTCTTTAATCGCGGATTATTTATCATAAATATCAAAGCCAAATTAAATCCACTGACCACGCGGTTTTTAACTTAGAAACTGTTGTACACTTTAGTTCACCATCAATTTTATCAACACATATTTTATATCAAGCGCTGAATAACGCTGGGACCTTTTCGTGCCATACCCCCCCCCCCCTTCTGATAAATACTTTGTATCATAAATTGTCAGCAAGAAAATAAATAATGTATTCATTTTCGCTCCAGTTTACTAATTTTAGTTTAATTTAAACAATTGAACACAAAATCGGCCATAACGTAACGCCGCCTCTATCATAGATGAGACAGACGAAAGTAATGTCTATATTACAATCTAATTTGATTCCCACGATTTATCTGTCTATTTCAAATGGGTCGAATCGAATATTTACTTATTTACCGATTATTGTAGAAAAGATCTCAAAATATAAAAACGTAAAATGCCTCTTTAAAAAAATCTTTTGGCCAGTTACGTTGAAGGTATATCGTTGATATTTTTAGAAATATGGTTCATTAGGACTAGTTTACATGCAACTTTCACCCCAAACAATCAAATACACTTACTTACCCAAACATGGCGTGATTTTCTCCTAAAAAAATGGTCCAAATATAAACTTATACCGTTGTCATAGACGTCGATGATTTATTTACAAGATATCATTTTGAGATCGGTAGTACGGAAACGATAGAGTAGAATGTTAACTTGTCAGATTACACATCTTTTATTGGGATTTATTGTCTTATTAGGGGTTTTGGTTACACCTGCAGACTCCGAAAGAAAATGTAAGTAAACTCTATTCATTTATTCTAAACTAGACATGTACATCGTCAGCGAACTATCTACGATACGAAATACGACATGGGTATCATAGATCGATGGCGAGATGGGGGTGGGGTCGCCCCCTGAGCTATGAATTTATAAGACCAAGCTTTTTTGAACCAGTTTTTTTTGCGTAGATTTCGAATCTAGGTGATGATCGGGCGTTTGAGCTAACGAAAAGCTACCTTTAAGGTCAATTTTAACCCAAGTGGTTTCTGTTCCCCAAAATACCCCCCCCCCCCCGACACACGCACAGTGGAAATCTTATGCGTAAATATTTACTATACCAAGCTATAGCCAAATTATCATCTATATTAATGTAAACTCATTTCCCGCCAGTTTACCCCACCCCACTTTCACACACACACACCCACACACAGACCCACCACACATCAAAACAGTTGTCCAGCGATCCAGGTACCGTGTACACCTATTTAGAGATAGACAGTCCTAGAAATAATGTTTTATTAATATATAACATGAGCATCATTTATGTCAACATAATCACATTTCACCCCAATATTATAGACATTGGACCCCCCGCAAATATTTGTGGAAATCTGATAACGGCAAATTCAAATATAAAATTATTTCAAAAATAAATTCGAAGCATTTTCAGTATTGAATTGTATATTAATTATATGTTTTGAATTGTATATTTATTATATTTATATTACACAGTGTCATGTGAAGGAAATGTTTTTCATTGTGGGAGACACAGACAGTGTGTACCCATGGAATGGAAGTGTGATGGCGAAGAAGACTGCCGGAATGGTGCAGACGAAAACAATTGTCCAGTCAGTGAGTGTTTGGTATAAAAAAATTCCCGACAAGAAGTCAATAAAGAAAATGCAGTGAACGATCAGCAGAAAAAATAATTGTTATTTGATATGGAAGAGATGCAGACACAACCGCTGTTAACCTAATAAAATTCACAACACGCTGTCCGAATACTGTCTTAGAGAAACAGTTATTCCTCGTTTGTATAAGTTTTTATCATCATCTTGAGATCACGGGATTATTCTTGTCTACACATTGCATACGTTCCAACACCCCTTTCTCGGTAATTTTGCCAAATCAGTAGGGATATGAAATGAAATAGGGTTTTAGGTCCAACTTTTCTGCTCCATCCGGTCTAATGAGGATGCGCATACGCCCTGAACAGCGTCGCTACTATATTTCGAATTCTAGCTGTCCGGGGTTTTTTTTACGTGCATGTCAATGTCTACACGGGGCCTCGTTCTTCAGTCCCATCCGACACTGTACCTGGATCGCTGACCTCGCCCGAAAATCCCGAGGAATTTTCGCGGGCATCGCTGCCAACAGTGGGATCGAACCTGAGACCCCCATGTTAGCTAGCCAACAGCGCCTTTACTCAATGAGCGAATCGCAGCTCCCCGGATCAGCAGGAGGATGCCATTCCCCATGTTACTAATTAATGTATCCTCACTGACCTGGAAACTGTGATCATTTATGGAACTTCATCACTAAAAGAATTCAAACTTTATATAAGTTGGCCAGGATTGGATATTAGCGATTTAACCCTCCCCTATCTCTCCTCCTCCCACTTCTACACAAGAAACAAAAATGAAATCATTCATTTACCCAGTATTAGATTTCATTTTTATTATTGACAATATTTATTCTTCAGGTACTTGTTCTGGTGATAAATTTACCTGTCAATCAGGTGATCGCTTGAATTGTATACCTCAAGCTTGGAGATGTGATGGTGATGGAGATTGTCCCGATAATTCAGATGAAATCAACTGTGACTCTACATAAATTCATTTCATATTTTTTCGTTAACTACCAGTTTTTATTATATTTAAAAAAAAAAAAAAAGGTTTAATGATCAGATTATTATTACTTGGTGTTAATTTAAACTTGTACTAGTAGTAGTACTATCAATCTTGGGACAGAGCTACGACATATAATCTAGAATAGATGTTACTAAATCAAAACCATCATTGCCCGATATTAGTGAGAGAGGACTCTCATTTTAAAATGAACCATGTTATTGCAGAGGATTCATTTTAGTTCTATTATATTAATTATAAAAAAATATTTTTATTATCAGTAATCAGTGTCAATAAAACGTTAAGAAACTGAATTATTTTATATCCGTCGGTAGTTGTTTGTAGTTACTTTACCAGGGGTTGCACATTGAATAATTTTGAAGACCAGTGTTGCCGAGGAAACTTTTCAATAAGGGCCAGCCAAATTCAAAGAAAGTGAACGCTAGTAACAAATCGGCTATCGACATCCGGGGTTTAAGTTTTGGTGCATTTTTGCCAGAATAATGACACCCGCTACGCTGTCAGAGCCACGGGGAAATGGGTAGATAGCTGCTGACTAGCCCAAGCTTGGCATGGGACTGGGGGGTAAATGTCCTTGGCTTCAGTTTTCAGGGGCTGGTTGTTGTTTGTTCATTAATGTCATAACGAGCTTCCTGTACTGAAAAGGAGAAGGGTCATTGCAGTGAGCGACAATCCAGTGAAACGACCGGAAGTTTTATTCGTCGGTCCCAAAAATATGTTTTGCAACAGAAGTGTAAATGGACATCTCACACTAAATACACTATTTGACAGTTTACCCTCAAAATAATTTTGACCTAAAACTGAGCCTAATAATAAGGCGGCTGAAAACTCCCAGAGTGCTCAGACGAGTGCATGTCTATCATTTTAGTTTGATAGATGACATTATCCCAATGGTCTGTTGTCGATGAACGGGTTTCAAAATGCAGACGTTATTTTTCTGCTTGTCATGTCGCTATTATTGGAGGGCTATACTGATTCTGTTTGTCTTTCTTAACGGTAAGATGTTTTAAATTCTAATATTTCAATCAATAGGTATCGGTGAGCATGCTTTTATGTTTCAATGGATACAGTTGCAGTGTAGTTAAAAAATTAGAATTTGGAATTAAAGCCAGGTCAAAATGGATGTTATTCCACCCGTTAAAGGAAAAAATGTACACTCATTTATACAGATACCTTACAAGTTGTAACCTTTGTAGAGCCATGGCGGCTCTGTAGTAAGGCTGGCTAGCTAACCAGGTCGAGGCCCCGGATTAAATCCCGGTATTGACCGTGAAAGGCCCGGGGGATATTCCGCCCTGGTTTTCCTTTTCGCAGTGGTCCAGAATGGAGGGTGTAGAAAGGAAAGGCGTCTAGAGTTTCGGGAAACAAGAAAAGCTGAGGTCCAGTATGCTCGTTACTTAAAAAAGTGTCAAGCGTAAGATATTTCTCTGGCAGCTGATTTAGGGGTGGGTTAACTTCATGTTAACTTCATTTCCGACATATTTATATAAGAAAAATTGTTTCTTTCACACACAAACCACGGATACCCTTCACCCAATTTCTTTAAGGCTGTACACACAAGTGCAAGTTTCGGGAATAATCTCGAGGGGAAACATACCTTAAGGTTAAGGAGTTAAGGAGCGTATTTGTTTACCATAATCTTATTTGTTAAATATTCGTTCCCTGTCTGAAATAACGGGAACGTCAAATATTGTATGGAAACATAATGTACCGGCAAGAGTTCCATCACACGTTGTGACCCACATGCCTATATTAGACACAATTATTTGGTTATGATTAGTTTGTGCAAACGGGGTAAAATCATCATTCATATGAAATAGAATATTTAGTATTGCAAGATTATTAACGAGGGACATTTGGGGAAAATATTTTGGTTTATCTCAACTGCCAACCATGCAGCCTATAAGGGTGATCTAATTAATGAACGAGAAGTTTCACCTTTTATATTTTTTTTGAACAACCTATTTAATTTATATTGAATTTGTGATGGTGATGATGGGATGTCAACAACACGTGTTGAAATATTTGACTATAGAGAGAAACAGACAGTGCTATTTTTCTATACAACTTGTAGAATGTCGTTTGTTAACGTTTTTCTTAAAGGGGCATTATGTAAGAACTGAACGTTCTCGCTACGATATTTCAAAAATAGATAATGCAAAATGGATATATTGTAAATTTTATTCAAATTACTTTATTTTGAGCGAAGTTATCATTGGTGTTAGTGTTGACAATCATTAAATGGCCAAAATTGTTTAATCTACCTAAAATTGGGGCCATCCCGTTTAAAGGACCAGAACTCCTAACTCAATATTTTGCATATAATATTTCAATAAATATTGAAGATGTTATTGTCCTGAAAGTATCGGATCCTATTAAACTTTTTAAAAAATCAGTATATGAGTCGTGTACCTCATGTTATGGAGTGTCATTTGTAATAAAGGATATAAACATATACTACAAGACAATGCGGAAGTAATTAGTAAAGGCTGATTCACAAACAACAAAATAATAATAATAATGTAGAATAGACTAAGAAAATTGAATAAAATATCTCTATAAATTTATATAAAATTGGGCTTATTCATTGGAACCTTATGTGCTTTAAGACCCATTTAAGGTTCTAAAGAATACGCCCTTTAATGCCTGTGGCGTTTTGTCTGCAATCGCTTGAGATATTTTAATGCTGCGTTGGTGCTTGTGCTCATTCAGAGCAAAGGTTTCTTAGTCGGATAATTCAGACATTTTCAAACATTTTCAACCAAATTGGACAGTTATATGTTGCGTGAATGTTGCTGATTATATCTGTTTGAAAAAAACCCCAACAACCATTAAATGTGCAATGTTTACAGCGATAATTTGCACGCAAAGTATTTACCAAATTTGATTAAATGTTTACCAAACATTTTTGAATTTGAGTTAAGTAAGAAGGGGCCAAAATCTGAAATTTAATTATGCAGGGCATGCCCTATACTCATGATCACAGACCCACTTTCAACATACTTTTTAGAGGGTCCGACGCGTTCTATTGATTTGGCTGTGTTCAGCCCCCCCCCCCCCCGGCATAATTTAAGGTAATGAACACCAATGACTGAAAGAAGATTAAATTTAATACATCTAGAGCACGAATTTGCTCCTTATGTTTAATTAAACACATAGGTATACTCTTCCCCATGTAGCTATTTAACTTACTGTTGGTGTGAATTTACTATTATCAAAATAATTTGATAACTTAAACTTAGTTGACCTCTGTAAATGACGATTTTGGATGTGTATCCAGTTTTCATATTTACATATACCTTGCATTAATTCGGGGCTTAGTAAAATATTACCTAACATCCCCAAAGAAAAAAGAATCACCGACACAATATAGGAGAAAATTCTAATTCCTAATTGGGAAACATATTTTTGAGCTGGTTTTATATTATTTATCACAGTTATTTAGCTTACTCTATAAATCATTTTTATAAAAGTTAACACCGTTGTACTCGCTCTGGCCTGCATATTTACTATGACTGAAATAAACGTCAGGGAAATTTTCACTACTGTCTGAAGGTCGCGCAAACTGTGAATTGGAAAACAATTTAAATCTGGTCAAAAAGTACCGATTGTTGCCTCATTGCCTCTATCTCGTGTAGTATCGAGGTTTAAATTAGAACATATTATTCATAGTGATATGACAATAAACGCATCAGTGTTTTAAAATATGTTAAAATGATTGTTTTAGTAACTTTAATTCATAATCTATTGCATCACTGGTATTAACACTAGTTTTTATAAAGGTGTTCAGCAAGGTTCGATATCATGGCCTGTTCGGTTCGTTGTATATGCCTAATAATACAGCCAATACACTAATTATATCACTGATGATTTTTTTATTCTTGAAAAAAGTAGTGGTAGTTCTTCTTTCTTTGCGGAACTTCAATATTAATTTATTTGTTAATTTTTAATGCAATGCCAAACAAATCCAGCATTATGTTCAACTGAACTGCTCGAAATTTAAGATAATTAGTTTGTATTTTTGTGACGTGCAGGTAATATTTGGATTAATGGATGTACACAAGATGAGTTTACTTGTAATAATGGTAGATGTATTCCAACAACATATGTTTGTGATAGACAGAGAGATTGTTCAGCAAATGAAGATGAACTGCAGGAATGTGACTGTAAATGTTTTTAGATTTAATCATTATATTAGTTCGATTCGGTAATGATGGACACTGAAATGATAACCTTATCCAGCCCCCCCCCCCCCCTTCCTAAAAAAAAGAACAAAAAACCCCAACATTATCCCAAAACTTGTTAAGACGATTGCGTTTTAGTTATTCTATTTTCATCCGTCTCCTAATGTAATAAATTACGCAGAGACGATAAAGATTAATTTTTATACGCCCATATTGAAATTTCTACACAGTGTTCAAGGTCATGAGACAAACAATTGAAACAAATTCTAATTATTTCTGATAACTTCTTGATTAGTAATCATATTTTATTGTCTTACTGACAAAAGAAACAATATGTGACAACGCTTGTTGACTGCCCGGACGAGTAAGCTGATGTGGGCATACGTTACGTTGCCTGACAGTCTGTCTTTTGAAATTAGAAAAGCATGCAAGGAGGACACCCTGTGAAATATCCCGCTAACTAAATATCCTTTGACTTTTCACTTTTCGAAATCGTAACTGATCCATGTTGAAATGATAGCCAGTGTTGTATTCACGATCGTAGTATTATTATAAGGCCAAATTAACATAACAAAAATGTATAATTTCAATAAATTTGTCCTTTTGATAGTCGAAAAGTCCAGATTTAGAATTACCCCACATTGCAATATAATATAGCATGTGTTCTAACGATGTGTCTTATTGATATTATATAGTAATGAACTATAACGATGTGTCATATCAATTATTATACATGTACTATAATGTAATGGCGGTATAATGGTGTGTCATATCAATATTTTATAGTAATTGTAGCTATATTATATCTTATCGTAATATGTTATAACAATAGTATTATATATATTATTTTTATTCTATATTAAAGTTCCTGCTTGTCCCGAGAATACCTGGCAGTGTCAAAATAATGATTGTATTCCAAATATATGGCGATGTGACGGTTTTGCTGATTGTCCGGATGAAACGGATGAAGTGGAATGTTCCACTGCTTCAAGTGTATGTCAATTTTTTTAAATGCATTTAAGATACACCTTCAGTAACGTAAAGAACTGTGCACACCAAAGCAATAATTTCTGTGGAATCAGACTTTTATTAACCCGATGGACAAAATTGGGTGGCATGCATTATGTATCGCAGACCAATGATCAAATGATGAAAATCCAAACGGATAATAATTTGTTGTGTGATCAGTCTTTAGAGTTGACTTTTCTGACAGTCAATGTCACGAACTATTCAGTAGCTTCTGTGTCAAAAATCCTTACCCAGTATAAGCATGCTGCACACAGTGATCCCCCTGCTTCTTACCCCGAGAATAGTTTTCTACCCTAAATGGCTGCGATATCCAAAAACTGTTTTGTAATGCTTTTCTGCTCCGTTTCACATCTGTTAATATACTCAAAGACTAAATAAACTTTTTCAAAAGATTTTAAATGGAAGCAGAATTCTCAAAGTAAACTTAGTGTTTTCGAATTAGGACTTAAAATGTTGGTCAACTAGCTTCGTGCCTCATGTTCTCAGTATAAGTTATAACTGGAATTAGAGAATTTATTACAAATATTTACGTGTTTATAAGTTCAGGTGACTAGCCGTAAGTAGTTGGGGTGGGAGGGGGCTGATAGTTGTGTCAAAATCATAATATTATGTTATATGGTACCCAATAATACACATAATATTTATGATTGTGACACTATCTCTTCTGGTGTAGTCGTTTGTGCTGTTTGGGCTTCGAAAAGCGACCGGAAATTTCATAAGTTTTGCAACATGTAAACTATTTAGAATTTATGTATTACAGAGCTATCAATCAACACTAAATTTATAAGTAAATTGTGTGGTTTCTCTACTTGCTAAATGTTTCAGCTCCTTTTCGGCTCAAGTTTAATGCTGTTTGGAGCTCCCGTGGTCATATGGGTTTTTATGAGATGATGTTTTGACCCTGGTGGAGCACAGGAAAACAGTATCTAGTGCTCCGGATACTAAACAAGGTCACGTATACAAATTTTACATCGTATGTCGAAATCTAGTCATATGCAAATTCGTCATCGCTGATGCAGTGGGAAGATTTGATAGAATAGTTTAATTTACTTATTTTTATACATGTACGTCAAAATAAATGTGTTTTGAATAAGTGAATTTAGAATTTCTCAAGAGTAATCTTTTGAGACGAAGTCCCCAAAATAAACTAATTTCGGATGCAAGATTTGCCGTGAAATGTTTTATATAATGTTAATGTGGTCGTTTAATGTCGTCGCACATGTCCGTTGGTCGGTTCATAGTCCGTAGTTCTTGTTAGCAATGTAGAGACCACCGTTATTGTTCACGTTTTCGACCTTTTTAAAAACATAGTGTTGAGAATTTCAGCTTTTTAACGATTTTAGACAAACTTTTACTGAGTTATTTCCCTCGAATCGATTTTCTCAATATTTTTGGGGTTATATTTCTTGAAGACTCTAAAGTCTTGTCTCAAATTCTAAACCGTACAAAGTATTTATATTTAATACAAATATATTGAACTTGGTTAAGTATTAGGTTGTCAGCAAATATACAAGCTACAATTATGGACTTATTTGTTTAAAGCTTATGTGGACTATCTACCTTTTTTACGAGATAAACCCTGATGATTTTTAAAACCAATTTTTTTAGCTTTTTTAATTCTGTAAATCTTTTATTGTACTCTTTAAGCGAGGCTGGTGGTGGGGGTATGTTTGTTTTCATTATGTACATGTATATGAATGATCATCGGTCGGTGGTGGGTTTATAACTTTGACCCAGCATTAATATGACCTCTGCCCATCTCGGTACAAATATGTTTTTGTGCTCCATATGTTGATGACAAGTTGTTCACAAACATGTATTATCTTTCATTTTCAAGGACAACGAAGCCGGTTTGTCGGTTGAACCCAGACAAGTAATCCCCCCCTCCCTTCGCCACTGATTTTAATCTTAATCTAATTCACCACAAAAAGTCCAAAACTATTACTAACGCCTCACCCTTTTTCTGTGCCAAGTCAAGGGAATAGCCAGTAATAAGAAGATAATAGTATGGTTACTTTTTTTTTACTTTTTTGAACAATGGTTACCATTTTTCATTAGCAGAGTTCACATAAAAACGATATGTGTGTATCTCATAGCTGGGGAAGTGATGGGTATTTCCCTAACACAATACCATGTCTTTAAGAAAACTATATCGTTTATATAATTATTTTCTAATTTTTTTTATTTTACAGTCAGAATTTGTGAATTTACCTGTTTTTACTGGTGATAGTGATGTCATTATAAACAACAATAATGGCTAAAATACCAAAACTCTGTGTAAACTTAAAGTGTATATAAACAAACATAGGTCATAACCTATATTGTTTTATTTACTTAGAAGAAGCAAGTTCACGCCGGGTATTTTTTTGCTCATCATGAAGACTTTAAACGGAACTAAAATCAAACTGTTTGTATATTGTTACCGTCTGTGGTGCGTGATTTAAAGGGAGAAAGACTTTAAAGATAGAGTGCCGTGTTTGTTCTTTTAAAACAAAGGATTGTGAATTGTGCTCGTATTATCAATGAAAGTGAAAGGACCGCACAGCTGGGATTAATGTTGTTTAAAAATGTGAATATGTCTTCGTAAACGTTTATAATGACAAAAACAAAACCTCATAATTGTTAGACATGTTCCTGTGTATATCATAGATAATGTAGACCAACTGCTACAACAGCCAGTGTATAAATTAAATATATTTGTCTATTGATACAACTATATCATATGCGCACACATAACTATTTATGTCAGCCGTCCCAGACAAGGTTTGTCAAGAGGTCACCGAATGCTCACATTGCGTAGACTAGTGACAAAAAGTAATTCGCTTACACTTAAAATTTTAAAAAGACCTTTAAATTTTGTCAAAACTTTTTTTGCTATTTCCAATTCCTCAATCACACACATGGCAATGTACTCAATAGGTTATTTGGAGATTGAGGATTGGGAGGGCTTTGAAGGAGAGATATGGAAGGTATATAGTGTTATTGTCCCCCGCCTTTCGAAGAAAGCAGTGGACTATTAAAGGGCCAATCCCGATAACTTTTTGGGGAATAAAACTGCTTAATTTTGTGTTAAAATCATTTAAAAGCCATTATCTAAGGCCGATCAACTAACCCGATATTTGTGATACGCTTGTAAATAACTTAAACTTGACAGTCTGCATCTGGAAATGGAGACCTATGTATTATACAGTATCTGGATAAAACCAGACTTTTTTCTTTAAAATAAGCAGTGTTGACGTTCACGCCCAAACGACTCAATATTTTCAGCTGAAATTTTCAGACAATGTTAATACACCATGCTTTCATATTTTGGTCCATAAATTTCACAAATACTCGGACTTTAAGTTTTGAGACTCTGTTCTTATCGGGATTGTCCCTTTAAAATGGACCTGTCAGTCACACTTCTTTAGGACATGATAATTCCCTGTCAGGGCCGTACCTGGCGGGGTGTAGGGCATACATTGCACCCCCAGCAAAATAAGGCGCCCCAACCTTTCAATTATAAAATAATACACTTGTTAATGATCACACCGTGATACTTTTAAGGCACTAATCAGTCGGTCGGTTTTAAGGGCGCCAAATGGATTCGTTTGCCCTGATCCAAACTTTCTTATATCACCTACGTGGGGGCTGTGGCGCCTCAACACTCTACTGCTTCCCCACTTTTAAAATCATACATACGCCCCTGCTTCCCGTCTAATTGAGCTAGAATGTCCAAAGTTGGTGTACGTGTTCGAACATGGGCATTTTCTGCTTTGGCTAAGCACAGATAAACAATTTGATCTGTGAATACTACGGGACACGAAAACTTTGTTTCTAATTAAGTGAGAGTGATGAAACATGGCGTATAGTTTTATTACATCAATACCTTGTCTAGGTGTTTCTGCTCAGGGTAAGTAGATACTTCAGTCTGATTGGTTTCACTACCATGACCGAACACAATTTGGCGAGCTATTCGGCTAGCGAGCTATTCGATCAATCCAGCTGGCAACATATTCGTTGGCAACCTATTCAGAATGAATTCAAAAAACGCCCAAACTCATCTATTTTTATCAACCAATAAAATCCATCGTAACGTCTATCAAACGAAAGTAGAATATATTGTTATTTTAAAAGGAAAGAACAATAATATTCCGAGTCAAAATTCGGGTCATCGTACAAAATTCATAGCATCCAGCTATATATATTCTGAAAGGTAATTGAATCAGCTTTCTGCATAGTATTAGTAAAAGTTGGCACAATCATATTAAAGGGGTGCGCTCTCATCCTAAACATTGCCAATTTTTCAATATTCTAAATGTAAAGAAAACACTGCACTTTTTTCAAAGTCAGAATTCGGACCATCGTACAAAATTCAGAGAACTAAGCTATACATGTTCGGAAAGGTAATTGAATAAGCTTTCTAAATATTATTAGTAAAAGTTGGCACAATCATATTAAAGGGTTGCGCTCTCATCCTAAACATTGCCAATTTTTCAATTTTCGAAATGTAAAGAACGGTAATGTCCGGAGTCAAAATTCGGACCATCGTACAAAATTCAGAGCATCCGGCTATATATATTCTAAAAGGTAATAAGATAAGCTTTCCAACTATTATTAGTAAAAGTTGGCACAATTATATTAAAGGGGTGCGCTCTCATCCTAAACATTGCCAATTTTTCAATATTCTAAATATAAAGATAAACCTGTACTTTTTTCAAAGTCAGAATTCGGACCATCGTATAAAAATTCAGAGCATCCGGCTTTATATATTCTAAAAGGTGGTAAGATAAGCTTTCCAAATATTATTAGTAAAAGTTGGTACAATCATATTAAAGGGGTGCGCTCTCATCCTAAACATAGCCAATTTTTTCAATATTCGAAATGTAAAGAACGGTAATGACCGGAGTCAAAATTTAGACTATCGTACAAAATTCAGAGCATCCGGCTATATATATTCTAAAAGGTGATAAAATAAGCTTTCCAAATATTATAAGTAAAAGCTGGCACAATCATATTAAAGGGGTGCCCTCTCATCTTTTACTTTTTCAATTACCTTTCCGAATATATATAGCTGGGTGCCCTGAATTTTGTACGATGGTCCGGATTCTGACTTTGAAAAAAGTGCAGGGTTTTTCTTTACATTTAGAATATTGAAAAATTGTCAATGTTTAGGATGAGAGCGCATCTCTTTAATATGATTGTGCCAACTTTTACTTATAATATTTAGAAATCTTATCTTATAACCTTTTAGGATATATATAGTCGGATGCTCTGAATTATGTACGATGGTCCGAATTTTGACTCCGGACATTACCGTTCTTTACCTTTAGAATATTGAAAAATTGGCTATCTTTAAGATGAGTGCGCACCCCTTTAATATCATTGTGCCAACTTTTACTAATAATATTTGGAAAGCTTATCTTACCACCGTTTAGAATTTATATAGTCGGATGCTCTGAATTTTGTACGGTGGTCCGAATTTTGACTTTGAAAAAAGTACAGGTTTATCATTATATTTAGAATATTGAAAAATTGGCAATGTTTAGGATGAGAGCGCACCCCTTTAATATGATTGTGCCAACTTTTACTAATAATATTTGTAAAGCTTATCTTATCACCTTTTAGAATATATATAGTCGGATGCTCTGAATTATGTACGATGGTCCGAATTTTGACTCCGGACATTACCGTTCTTTACATTTCGAATATTGAAAAATTGGCAATGTTTAGGATGAGAGCGCACCCCTTTAATATGATGTGCCAACTTTTACTAATAATATTTAGAAAGCTTATTCGATTACCTTTCCAAATATATATAGCTCGGTGCTCTGAATTTTGTACGATGGTCCGAATTCTGACTTTGAAAAAAGTGAAGGGTTTTTCTTTACATTTAGAATATTGAAAAATTGTCTATGTTTAGGATGAGAGGGCACCCCTTTAATATGATTGTGCCAACTTTTACTAATAATATTTGTAAAGCTTATCTTATCACCTTTTAGAATATATATAGCCGGATGCTCTGAATTTTGTACGATGGTCCGAATTTTGACTCCGGACATTACCGTTCTTTACCTTTAGGATATTGAAAAATTGGCTATCTTTAGGATGAGTGCGCACCCTATTAATATGATTGTGCCAACTTTTACTAATAATATTTCGAAAGCGTATTAAATTACCTTTCCGAATATATATAGCTGGGTGCTCTTAATTTTGTACGATGGTCCGGATTCTGACTTTGAAAAAAGTGCAGGGTTTTTCTTTACATTTAGAATATTGAAAAATTGGCAATGTTTAGGATGAAAGCGCACCCCTTTAATATGATTGTGCCAACTTTTACTAATAATATTTGTAAAGCTTATCTTATCACCTTTTAGAATATATATAGCCCGATGCTCTGAATTTTGTACAATGGTTCGAATTTTGACTCCGGACATTACCGTTCTTTACCTTTAGAATATTGAAAAATTGGCTTTCTTTAGGATGAGTGCGCACCCCTTTAATATGATTGTGCCAACTTTTACTAAAAATATTTAGAAAGCTTTTGTAATTATCTTTCCGAATATATATAGCTGGGTGCTCTTAATTTTGTACGATGGTACGGATTCTGACTTTGAAAAAAGTGCAGGGTTTTTCTTTACATTTCGAATATTGAAAAAATTGGCTATGTTTAGGTTGAGAGCGCACCCCTTTAATATGATTGTGCCAACTTTTACTAATAATATTTGGAAAGCTTATCTTACCACCATTTAGAATATATATAGCCGGATGCTCTGAATTTTGTACGATGGTCCGAATTTTGACTTTGAAAAAAGTACAGGGTTATCTTTATATTTAGAATAATGAAAAATTGGCAATGTTTAGGATGAGAGAGCACCCCTTTTATATGATTGTGCTAAATTTTACTAATAATATTTGGAAAGCTTATCTTACCACCTTTTAGAATATATATAGCCGGATGCTCTGAATTTTGTACGATGGTCCGAATTTTGACTTTGAAAAAAGTACAGGTTTATCTTTATATTTAGAATATTGAAAAAATGGCTATGTTTAGGATGAGCGCGCACCCCTTTAATATGATTGTGCCAACTTTTACTAATAATAGTTGAAAAGCTTATCTTATCACCTTTTAGAATATATATAGCCGGATGCTCTGAATTTTGTACGATGGTCCGAATTTTGACTCCGGACATTACCGTTCTTTACATTTAGACTATTGAAAAATTGGCTATGTTTAGGATGAGAGCGCACCCCTTTAATATGATTGTGCCAACTTTTACTAATAACATTTGGAAAGCTTATCTCACAACCTTTTAGAATATATATAGCCGTATGCTCTGAATTTTGTACGATGGTCCGAATTTTGACTTTGAAAAAAAAGTACAGGTTTATCTTTATATTTAGAATATTGAAAAATTGGCTATGTTTAGGATGAGCGCGCACCCCTTTAATATGATTGTGCCAACTTTTACTAATAATAGTTGGAAAGCTTATCTTATCACCTTTTAGAATATATACAGCCGGATGCTCTGAATTTTGTACGATGGTCCGAATTTCGACTCCGGACATTACCGTTCTTTACATTTCGAATATTGAAAAATTGGCCATGTTTCGGATAAGCACGCACCCCTTTAATATGATTGTGCCAACTTTTACTAATAATATTTGGAAAGCTTATCCGGTCACCTTTTAGAATATATATAGCCGGATGCTCTGAATTTTGTACGATGGTCCGAATTTCGACTCCGGACATTACCGTTCTTAACCTTTATAATATTGGAAAATTGGCTATGTTTAGGATGAGAGCGCACCCCTTTAATATGATTGTGCCAACTTTTACTAATAATATTTGGAAAGCTTATCTTACCACCTTTTAGAATATATATAGCCGGATGCTCTGAATTGTGTACGATGGTCCGAGTTTTGACTTTGAAAAAAGTACAGGTTTATCTTTATATTTAGAATATTGAAAAATTGGCTATGTTTAGGATGAGCGCGCACCCCTTTAATATGATTGTGCCAACTTTTACTAATATATTTAGAAAGCTAATCTTATCACCTTTTAGAATATATATAGCCGTATGCTCTGAATTTTGTATGATGGTCCGAATTTTGACTCCGGACATTACCGTTCTTTACCTTTAGAATATTGAAAAATTGGCTATGTTTAGGATGAGAGCGCACCCCTTTAATATGATTGTGCCAACTTTTACTAATAATATTTGGAAAGCTTATCTTACCACCTTTTAGAATATATATAGCCGGATGCTCTGAATTTTGTACAATGGTCCGAATTTTGACTTTGAAAAAAGTACAGGTTTATCTTTATATTTAGAATATTGAAAAATTGGCTATGTTTAGGATAAGTGCGCACCCCTTTAATATGATTGTGCCAACTTTTACTAATAATATTTGGAAAGCTTATCTTATCACCTTTTAGAATATATATAGCCGGATGCTCTGAATTTTGTACGATGGTCCGAATTTTGACTCCGGACATTACCACTCTTTACATTTCGAATATTGAAAAATTGGCCATGTTTCGGATAAGCGCGCACCCCTTTAATATGATTCTGCCAACTTTTACTTATAAGATTTGGAAAGCTTATTCAAGTACCTTTCAGAATATTTATAGCTAGGTGCTCAGAATTTTGTACGATGGTCCTTATTTGGACTTTGGAAAAATTACCGGCCTGTCGCTAGTTACAATTAGAAAAATGAATAAATTGGCTATGTTTAGGAAGAGTGCGCATCCCTTTAACATGATTTTGCCAACTTTTACTAATAATATTTGGAAAGCTTATTCAATTTCCTTTCAGAATATATATAACTGGATTCTCTGAATTTTGTACGATGGTCCGAATTTCGACTTCGAAAACATTACCGGCCTATCTTTATATTTAAAATATTTAAAAGTCGGCGTAGTTTAGGATGAGAGCGCACCCCTTTAATATGATTGTGCCAACTTTTACTAATAATATTTGTAAAGCTTATCTTATCACCTTTTAGTATATATATAGCCGGATGCTCTGAATTTTGTACGATGGTCCGAATTTTGACTCCGGACATTACCGTTCTTTACCTTTAGAATATTGAAAAATTGGCTATCTTTAGGATGAGTGCGCACCCCTTTAATATGATTGTGCCAACTTTTACTAATAATATTTAGAAAGCTTATTTAATTACCTTTCCGAATATATATAGTTGGGTGCTCTGAATTTTATACGATGGTCCGGATTCTGACTTTGAAAAAAGTGCAGGGTTTTTCTTTACATTTAGAATATTGAAAAATTGGCAATGTTTCGGATGAGAGCGCATCCATTTAATATGATTGTGCCAACTTTTACTAATAATATTTGTAAAGCTTATCTTATCACCTTTTAGAATATATATAGCCGGATGCTCTGAGTTTTGTACGATGGTCCGAATTTTGACTCCGGACATTACCGTTCTTTACCTTTAGAATATTGAAAAATTGGCTATGTTTAGGATGAGAGCGCACCCCTTTAATATGATTGTGCAAACTTTTACTAATAATATTTAGAAAGCTTATTCAATTACCGTTCCGAATATATATAGCTGGGTGCTCTGAATTTTGTACGATGGTCCGGATTCTGACTTTGAAAAAAGTGCAGGGTTTTTCTTTACATTTAGAATATTGAAAAATTGGCAATGTTTAGGATGAGAGCGCATCCCTTTAATATGATTGTGCCAACTTTTACTAATAATATTTGTAAAGCTTATCTTATCACCTTTTAGAATATATATAGCCGGATGCTCTGAGTTTTGTACGATGGTCCGAATTTTGACTCCGGACATTACCGTTCTTTACCTTTAGAATATTGAAAAATTGGCTATGTTTAGGATGAGAGCGCACCCCTTTAATATGATTGTGCAAACTTTTACTAATAATATTTAGAAAGCGTATTCAATTACCGTTCCGAATATATATAGCTGGGTGCTCTGAATTTTGTACGATGGTCCGGATTCTGACTTTGAAAAAAGTGCAGAGTTTTTCTTTACATTTCGAATATTGAAAAATTGGCAATGTTTAGGATGAGAGCGCACCCCTTTAATATGATTGTGCCAACATTTACTAATAATATTTGTAAAGCTTAACTTATCACCTTTTAGAATATATATAGCCGAATGCTCTGAATTTTGTACGATGGTCCGAATTTTGACTCCGGACATTACCGTTCTTTACATTTAGAATATTGAAAAATTGGCTATGTTTGGGATGAGAGCGCACCCCTTTAATATGATTGTGCCAACTTTTACTAATAATATTTGGAAAGCTCATCTCACCACCTTTTAGAATATACATAGCCGGATGCTCTGAATTTGGTACGATGGTCCGAATTTTGACTTTGAACAAAGTATAGGTTTATCTTTATATTTAGAATATTGAAAAATTGGCAATGTTTAGGATGAGAGCACACCCCTTTAATATGATTGTGCCAACTTTTACTAATAATATTTAGAAAGCTTATCTTATCACCTTTTAGAATATATATAGCCGGATGCTCTGAATTTTGTATGATGGTCCGAATTTTGAATCCGGACATTACCGTTCTTT